>CM056743.1:163683269-164430534 GCA_029851415.1 Eretmocerus hayati | reverse complement strand
GGCCTTCAAAATGAGCTAAAGTGTCTAATTTTGATCTACTGAAGTCGATGAGCCAAGCTGTCTCAGTTTTCTGAAAGAAAACGGCGGTAAAGTGCGTAAAATCGTTTTTATCTTGTGTAAACCCATTTGGAATTTTCCACCGATCCAAAATACTGTTTCCGACCTATTTTGACGTAATAAACACGTTTCAAACGGTTGAAACAGTCGTACTGCACCCCCTTTTGAGATAACCATATGAGTAGTTCTGCGGAAATTTCGATATTTGGGGATCGAAAACGTGCCAGCGCTAAATCTCACTTCCGACGGTTCTAAGATGTATTTTTCGACTTTTTGAGACATATCAAGTATGGATAAACTCGCGCACGAATGTCAATTTTCCCACTCATAGCTACCATAAGGATAACATGGAGAGACGCGGTACCGTCGCATGGACCTGACATTTTTAAGCAACACACGGACCTGACATTTCGCCACTAAAATTGGTCTCACGGCCAAACGGTTTGAGCTACAGCTTTGGAGTTTTCGAATTTTGATTTGACCATTAGAAACTTTGAAAATAAATGACTAGGATCTTTGTAGCCTCCCGATTAAGGGTCGCACTAGTACCACACGGACCTGGCATCAAGATTTAGCAAAACTAGATTTTCGCAGAAAACTACTCCCCAAAGTTTGAAAATCAATTTTTTCGATATTTTGGGGTAAGGAAAAGTTGCGCTTGACAATTCACTTTAAGAATAAATTGATGCGGAAAGGCCCGAAATGAGTCAAATTCACTTTTATCGAGGAAAATTGAGCGAGTACAATTGTAGGTAAAACTGCCCCACAAAATGTACTTATGAGCTCAACATTTTGACCCCTTTTTTGATGATAATATTTTTGGGCAGCGCTGAATAAAAAAACTAACGACTGTGCCAGGAAGAGCATAAAAAATACATCGAAAATTATCTTTGAGGTTTTTTCCTCAATGATTATAAGACTTAGTACAAGCACGCACACATTATTTCAAAGTTTCCACGATTCAGTAAAACCAGCGTCAAATTTTTCTTCGTCCAACCAATCTCAACGTACCTCGACGCATTCGATTCCTTTTTCAAGAATTTCAAAATCTTATCTTCAAAAATGCAGAAGTCAGATCTGGAGAGATTTTATTAGCAAAATACGGAGATGATTTGTAAAACAAAAACGCCAACATCGCAGTGTACCCAGCATGCTCCCATGATATGTATATACTGACTTAGCATTTTTGAAGATAAGATTTTGAAGGTCTTGAAAAAGGAATCGAATGCGTCGAGGTACGTTGAGATTGGTTGGACGAAGAAAAATTTGACGCTGGTTCTACTGAATGCAATTTCATCGATATACTCTCTCAACTTTGCAAATACGAAAAATGGAAAAATCGCTTCAAATTTTCTGGGCTACGTGGAGATGATTCGGAGTCGATCTATAGCACTCATTTCCTCATATTTTAACGTTACGAATGTTGAAAAAAAAATTGAGGAAAAATCGGCGAGTGTCCATTCCTGAGATCGGCATATGAGGGCAAGCTGAGTACACTTACTTTGCCGGTCAAAAGTTTCAGGACACCCAAAATTCTTTTTTCCAATTTTGTGAGTGGAACTACCAGGCCCTACTTAACGGGAGAGGATCTTATCAAGGCTCATTCAAAGAGTCTCTTCCCGTAGTTTGAAATGGCGTTATTCATTTGTATCAGGACGGATCTGGATCTTCCCAATTTGAGCTTGAAAAAAGGCCAATTTCGATGATTTTTGGAAGAATCTCCTGGCTCTGGTAGCTCAAAGGTAAAGGAATATCATGGAATGGATCTCAGAAGATCTGAAAGTACAAGTCTAGAGCGTCAAAATTCGTATTCCAACATCATTCTATGACACTTCTATTCCGAGCTATGACACTTTCTGTGAAGACAGATTTTTCGCAAAAACCAACGCCTAAATTGGGGAAAGGTAGAGTAATGCGTTTTGAGGGGAATATAATCTCTGATCCTGGTATCTGTCTCATATATCATGATCAAGAAAACGAGAAATCTTAGGAACATGCCCCAAAAAGTGAATCATTTTCCAATAAGGGTGATACTTTTTTCGGAAAAACTCTTCTCAGATAAAATGTAATAGCTCGGAGTAGGAGTAACCTAGAGGGATGTTGGAAAACAGATTTTGAAGCTCTATACTTGTACTTTCAAGTCTCCTAAGATCCATCCCAGAATATTCCTGTACCTTGGAGCTACCGAAGCCAAGAGATTGTTGCGAAAATCATCGAAATTGACACGTTTGAAAGCTTGAATTAGGAAAATGCAGCTTCGTACTGATGAAAGTAAATAATGGCATCTTGAGGTACTTAGAAATACCTTCAAAATGAGCCCTGATAAAGCCCTCCTCGGTCAACTAGAGCCTAGTAGTTTCACTCACAAAATTGGAAAAAAAATTTTGGGTGTTCTGAAACTTGACTGGCAGTGTACCTCATACATTTTATTGGAAGAAAGACTTTCTCGTAGAAAATATTTCAAGAGGATAGTGAAATATACGTTCGAGATACCTGGAGAATTTTTACGGGCACGATAGGTGGTGGGAAGCTCATATTTTATACCATTAAATCGAATGAAAGTGCTAAGAAAAAAATCGAATACATAACCCTTTCTCGTAGGTATGTCTCACGCGGAACCTATTCGTATAACAGTATGAGTGTCTATCTATAAATCGTATATTAAAGTTTCTGGCTCATCAAACCTCGATACAGGGTCCACAATGCGGGATAATTCCAAATCAATGTTGAAGATAGATTTTAAGAAGTCTCAGGGTAAATGCTTCGTTGGCGCAATGGATAGGAAGCCGGCGTTCAAAGTTGGACTACATGGGGGGCGTGGGTTCGATCCCGAGGTAAGGAATTTTTCATATGAATTTTCAAGGTTTTTTTCAATTGAGTATACCATAAAATCCAATAAACAATCTAAATCAACAATAAATTTCGGGGTAAACTGTTTTTTTTCTCGATAATATCTGTATAAGAGTAGAATTCCTCGCGAATACTGTACGAACACACTCCGAACATCTCAAGAACCCCTCAAGAACGTCCCAAGAACGTCTCAAGAACGCGTCAAGAGCGTCTCGCGAACCTATCAATAATCCCTGAAGAATGACTTTCGGTGGCGCATTTACGAATCCTTGAAGAACGCCTGAAGAACCGTCGGAAGAATACCTCACGGCTCACGGCTCTTCAGGGATTCTTGAGGTATTCTTTAAGAATTATGTTGCTTGCTGGGGAGACAGCAACAAGGCCCATCGAAAGGGCCCGACGCCCACGCCACCGCCGCATCGACGAGCAAAGCGGCCCGCCATCAGAGCTACACTGGCCTTCGGCTAGATCACATCATTTTGTCAAAGCGCTTCACGCTTCATCTATTTCTCGAGTCTTTGATCATTCTGAACAATATAGCTCAAATAGTTTATTCATAACTCTGTGTATAAGTCATTCACCCTTCTCCCTACTCGCGTCGGCGAACCAAAAGGTAAATTCAAACATAAAATCATTGTGAAAACTGTGACATTCGAGCTCAACTCATTCTAATTTGTTATTCAATTTAAATATCGAATACGTACTATTTCCCTAGATATAGTACGTAACAGTTATATACCTCATGTTGCGAGTTGCGACTGTCTCCTATCCAGGGATGGCAAAAAAGTGAAGTGAAGTAAAAAAAAGTGGCGACAAGTACTTTTTTCTGGCACAGCGCGTGCGCGACTTGAGCAGATGAGACGAGATGATCATCTTTCCGTCTGCTAGAGATCTCAAGCCGAGAAATTTCATTCACACAGTCGAATAAACTGCTGCTGCCAATCGATTTGGATGATCAACAATTTTATGAACAAATATTCATGATTTGTTAGTTTCAGTTTCCAGATGAATTCAGCCCATCGCGACGTAGTCTTCGCGTGGCTCTGATTTTTTACTCAAATCGCACAAAAAGTGATTCGTGATTTTTCGGTTCATGGCTAAGTATAGAATAAATTTGTGATTGGTGGTGAACATATTTATTGCTAAATTAGGAGATGGAGAGATAGGGTTCTTCATGTTTTTGCTGGCAGAGTGAACTGTTGCAAGCTATCAACTTTCTTTTTTGCTGTGAAAGTACGAGTGCTAGTTGTGTGTCTTCTATATGATGGATAAATGCTCATGGCATATTGATGAACAACATTTCATGAGACACTACAATGTATCTATAGTGTGTCTTAATCTGTCATGGAGGTCAAATTTCCGCAGCAGTGTAAATTTGATATCCCCCGGTCCTGAACTAGAATCGCAGGTGAAACCAAGGTCCAGAGATGAGTTACGGAGTGAACTATCTACATTCCAAACTGTTGAACTGTCTTTGTGCGTTGCTTCACTTCCAACTGTTCGTTCTTTGCTTTCTTGATCATGTTTTCTACCATTTTCCCCGCTGTTAAAGAAGTTCAACACTTTTTTTCAATTACATTCCATGGCTCAAACCCTTATAATGTTATATAATAGAGTTGGGATGTTGACCTCAAAACTTTGATCCCCTAAAGAGCTCCACTAAATTCATTAATATATTGTGCAATGTGGTTATTCATCATTTAGCTCTGACATCCAATAAGTCACAGAATTGTGATAGAACGAGATATCCTCATGGAATAAATAGCTAGCTTAGCCTCCTGAATATGACTTGAGAATAACTTGTAACCATGTGCAGAAATCATGGGTATCGTTCATGTAAACAAGCAATAATCAAAGATAAGCCATACCTAACTGACTTACAATCAGTCTGATTGACTAGACTGATCAGTTAAGTATTAACCAAACAATCAGACATGGTTACTTGCTGAATCTTCTTCTCCATCAAAATTTGAGCAACAACAGATACGGCTTTTTATCTGAGTTAGCCAAGAAAACTTTGCCATAAACTGAAGTGATCTTGTGTGGTGAATATTCTATCACAAGTCTATAGCGCTATCTGATCTCTGAACACGTATAGTGTCATATGTGCCAGATGTTCAATCCTTGTGGTGCAGTAAAAGATTGTACTTTGTGCCAGAAATCAACTGGAGGAACAGATAATTCACACGAAACTGCCTTTCCAACTCAGAGTTGATTTGAACCCTCCATCAGTTATCAGATAATGGAGCAGTTCTGATATTGAGTCAACTGGGAAATGATCATCAAGAGAGAACTTGGTTTCACATATGCAGTTATGTTATTAAAGATCTTGCTACTTTTCTTTCGCTTTTCATCGAGATTTTTCCTCACTTTTTTGTTCAGTGAAAGGAATTAAATTTTGTGAGAATTTCGCCTGGTGGACTGGAGATCCCTCCAACTCATCTTCAAAATTCGGGTAATTGGGTTGGAAGGGCTAAAACTTCATTCAATGTACACTCAGACATTGATTCCTCAGCTTGATGTTCTTGAATCTCTGAGAATTCCACTAATTCTGAAAACACGGTTCGCATGAGTGTTTTGATAGATATGGTATCTCACAAATATGAGGTAAGAGCAGTGGTACCCAACGTGCCCCATATGCCAATCTCAGAAGCAGGCACTCGCGTTGACCTACGCGCAATTGTTTTCACGTTTGATTTGTTAAAATATCAAAAAATTGATAATTTACACTGGCCCTGGATGATTTCTGCGTCTCACAGAAAATATGATGGGTGTCTCTGCATCTTTCGTGTTTGCAAACTTGAAAAATCGCGAACGAAATTGCCTTTAGTACCTCAGCCGGTGCCAAAATTTTTTACTTCGACCAGCGCATCTGATTCCCTTTTGCAAAACCTTCAGAGTTGGAGTTGCCATATTTAGAGCGATTTTATGAGGAAAATACAGTGATCGCTCCGCAAAAACGGAGGCCAAAATTGGCGTGTACATTACATGGCCCCCATGTGGTTAACTCGAAAGGGAATGCAATTAGACTTTTTTTAGCACTCAAAAAATATCTATCACGTCAGATTAATAAATCGGAAATGGTGGTTCTGGGCGTAAAGCTCCAACCATGGTTGCACGCCGATGGAAACGATTCTATGCGTTTTATCGCCAATTTACATTGTATTTTTCGCAGAATTAAGACAGCTTGGCGCCAGTTGATCAAAACTAAACGCACTTAAGTTCATTCTGATGGTCCTGGAACAAACTCGAGAAAGCTCAAATACATTGAACAAAGTTGTGGGGTGTACCAGAATGATCGGGAAGTTGGCTCAATGGGGGCATGTTCGGTACCCTCTTCCGTCAACTCGCTAAAAATCACTTTTTGGAGAAATAGCGATAGCTCGGCTCTGGTTTGTCAAAATTGAACTTACGTTAGCTCATTAAGAAGGTGTTGGGCTAATCTTCAAAGTGTAATTGAGTACGTTGGAAAATGTCCGAGTTGACCAAACTTATTGTCAAAAAAGCTCAAAGGAGGCATGTTGGATATACTTACCTTGAGTGTAACTCTATACGAATTCCGCAAAGGTTTCCTCGGACCATTTCTTAAGAATGAAATAATTATTTTATCCATTAGTTTTCCTCCCGTTCAACAGTGTTGGAATACATAATTCTCGCAGATTTTAAATCTTAATAGATTGTTTTGCGTTACCCAGTTTTATCTGAGTGGTTCTGCTGTAAATTCAAAATTTGAGACATTGACTCAACGATTTGCTCACAGCTTTGGACTGCTTCTATACCAGTCGCATTTCTGCTAATGGCATTCAAAATACGCTGCTAAAAGTAATTAGCAGAATGCTTTCTCACAGCGTTATATGATGATCATTATAGCGGATTTCCTAACTGCCTCTTGAATTCAAGAGGCTGAGTCAAGGTTCAAAGTACTCCATATAAGTTTTTTCTTCGATTTATGAAGAAATTCTGCTTTCCGAACTATATTGAAACGAAAATGAGGCGTTGACAATTAATAATACATACATGCCGCATGTCTTTCTATATAGTGTTGCTGGAAGGATCATTCCTGTATTATTTCAATCTTACACTCAATTAATAACTCCAAGTAGGAGAAATCGGTATTAAAGTCTCAGGATCATCTGCCTAGCCAACTGTGCGTGATAACCACTCTTTCATGGGTTGTTCCAAAGTTACCCTCCGTGTTCCAAAGTTACCCCGGTTGACGGTATGTATTCTCTATCGTTTTCCGTCAAAAACTCAATTTTCACCAAAATGGACTTATTCCGTTCTGATCCGGAACCGCCCATATAGTGATCGAAAAATTCACTTGAATCTTTCAGAAACCTTCCTCTTAATGATTTGTTACTGTAATATTGCTAAAATATCGGTAAGCCGCGTGATTTACAGCAACCAGCACTGGAATTTTCCGAAAAGCTTTCCGGGACCTTTTGAAAACGTTCTTAGACCACAATGCTGACAGATTGTCGGTGGAATATTGCAGGAATTTTTGAAAGTCATATCTTAGGAATATTGAACTCAAATATCCAAAAATGCTTCGGGAAATTTTCTAAGAATCCTTCAGGATTCTTTCAGAAATCTTCCAGGGATATTTTGGCACCAAATTGCTGAAATAAAATTATAAGCATATTGCAAAACTAGGTCCAAGTCATACTTTTGTGATGTTATACTGAAATCTCTTCGAAACTTTTCGAAAGTTCTCCAAATATTGAGTCTTTCTTGTCTGGTAGGAGTCAATGTGTAAGAATCAATGGAAAGGAATCAGAAAGTTTTGAAGTTCATTCGGGGGTTCCACAAGGATCTCATACTGGAACGTTATTTTTCAACATCCTAATTAATGTTGTAACGAAAGTAGTGAAAAACTCAAAAATTCTTCTATTTGCTGATGATTTAAAGATTTTCATAGAAATAGTATCTGAAATTGACGCTGAGTTACTTCAGGATGATATCAATGCTGTGGTTGCAGCCGCTGTAGAATTGGGGTTGAAGTTTAGCAAGAAAAAATGTAAAAAGATGTCCTTTTATTTGTCCAAAGATTTAAAAGTAGACTACTCATACGTCCTGGATGACCATATATTAGAAAGAGTTTACGAATTTAAGGATCTAGGTGTGACGTTTGATTGCAAATTAAAGTTTGAAAGGCATGTTAGAAATATCAAAAACAAAGCATTAAAAATGCTCTCATTTGTCAAGAGAAAATCCATAAACTTTAGGAATCCTGAAACCCTGATTGATTTGTATATGACATTGGTAAGAACGCAGGTTATCTATGCCTCTCAAGTGTGGTTGCCTGCTGAACGATATCTGATTAGTGAACTCGAAGCAATTCAACACAAATTTCTAAGATTTTTATCTTTCTTTGTCAAAACCCCAATTCATCCATTCTCACATGATTACTCTGAAATAGCAGAAAGATTTCAAATTTGCAGCTTAGACTCCTTCTTCAAATATCAAGATGTTTTAATGTTATTCAAAATAATGCAGTCCTATGTTGATACTCCTTATTTGCTAAGTCAGATCTCTATACGCATACCTGATCCGAGAATAAGAACTAATACAAAATTGTTCAAATGTAAGAAAATGAAGCTCTTTTTAGAAAAGAGATCCCCTATAACTAGACTCCAAATGAGAGCTAATGAGTATTATGAGTGGTTTGACTTCTCGTCACACATGAAAATCTCTCAAATAAAGACTATTGCAAGAAATGAAGTCTTCGAGTACCAATGAAAGAAACTTATATGTTATATACTATTGCCAGTTACATTGATAAATTAGATAATTCATTATGAATTAGATATAGCCACCTTGCTGACAAAGTAGTTATGTAAAAATGTAAAAGGTCATATTGACCACATGTTCAGTAAAATAAAATAAAATAAAATAAATAATTTAGAATATTTTTCAGCATGAGGCTTCTGAAAGATTAGAAAAAATGTTTTCAACTCCAAAAGTGAGGGAATGTCATGGTTCAATACCACGAACCGAAGAACTCGGTATTGAATATGTTCAGCTTCTGTCATTTCCCATGAATCTAACACCTCATAGAATCCATTCCTAATAAAGTGAGAAATATTGTTGAGGTGTGACCCAATCAGAGAGTAACTCATGCTAACAATGACTGGAATTCTCTACCAAGTATGAATCCCAACTGACACATACATGACTCAAACCATGAATAAGATTTGCCTCATATCATCTGATTGCTTGATTATTGATTGAATCAGCCCAGAGAACAACTTACACTAATCACATTCAGTAAACGATGCATGTTCTCCATTTCAATTGTTAGTATAAAAAATTCCAGCTTTCACTACTGACAACATTTCATGTCTTTAAGAATTATTATTGTTCAACAGGTTTTCATTGGGATGTTAAATCAACAAAAATTATTTCAAGATTGATAAAAGATCACTCCAATACATCGGATGTTGTTTCCTTGTCAATTATGAATAAAGAAATCTCTCCATCATTCATCTGGTATTGATGTGAAAAGTTCCGCAGAACATGAAAAGATGATCAGTGAAGCACAAACTAATCACCCGTGCTGAATAGAAGTGAAAGTATCTCAAATCTGATTTCAGCTGTGCCAAAAAATTCCTGTATTGAGTCACAGACTATTATACAATCATGTTCAGAGAAGCTTCACTGCACATTGGTTTCTTTGGATCAATTCCATCAATTTTCATCATTGAACACCCTATCGCAGAGCTCCAGCACCAGTCATCATGTTTTCCAATCTCAACCAGTCCGGAGAAGCGTATCACAGAGTACTGAATAAATTTTGAACTCAATGTCATATTAGAATCTCATAGTCCTTTTCTTTAGGTCATGGAATGTGGTTGAAATTGACTGTTGAATCTCAGAATTGATGGAGGAAAGGCTAGCGAGCATTCTCATGAGCCCAAATCAAGCTATGTTGAAATGCATAGGGCCACCCTAAACGTTAGGACAGATTTCCTGTCCTAGCATCTAGGGTAGCTCCATGTGTTCATAATCATGGGATAGACTGTTATCACTATCTACTCCACAACCAGTTTGTAACTTCTTTTTCTTGCTACGATTCAAATC
The DNA here is from genome assembly GCA_029851415.1 of Eretmocerus hayati. Taxonomy (NCBI): domain Eukaryota; kingdom Metazoa; phylum Arthropoda; class Insecta; order Hymenoptera; family Aphelinidae; genus Eretmocerus; species Eretmocerus hayati. Next base: position 164,420,547 of record CM056743.1, on the reverse strand, counting down.
AGCTGCAACGCACAGCAGATTATTATTGAGGAGAGAACTCAGAGGCAATGAGCAAAGATGTGGAACACATCAGCTACTCATGGAGTGTTGTCCATCATCCTGCACACAACACTATAGGAACTATCCTTAGAGAATTCTCAAAGATGGAAAAAAAATTCGTGATTACTATCTGGGTAATCAAGCTCACACACCATTGACATAAAGATGAAAACATTCATCTCTCACACACGTTGTTCAGCTCAAATCACTATTTTTTTGGAAAAGAGGAATCCTATTCAGAGCAGACAGATTCATTTTGTGAGCTCTGCATGACATTGATTAATAACGCGCGAGGATCCAGGCGAACATATACCGCACTCTCATGGCTGAAATACATAAATCGCCACAACATTACTGAACTCAAAATCTCTTGCAATTTGCACAAAAGCGACTATTAGCCCGTTACGACTACCGTCATATTTGTCGAAGTAATATTTGTCAAAGTAAACAAGCGATCCAATCCAAATGACCCCAATTATCTGAGTTCGTCGTCTGCTCGCGCGAGATGAAAGATTCGGCGTCGGACGCTCTGACGTTGGCGAGTTTCAAGCGAGTTTCACCAAAGTACGCTCTGAAGTTGTCATGTTTCACGCGTGAAATATTTTTCGCCCCACGCTGACTCGCATCCATATCGACTCACATGCTAAAGTAGGGTCCCTTGCTAAAGCATACGGCGATATTGAAGTTATCAATAATTGAACGATTTTTGTTGTGTGTCAAGACATTATTCATTCATTCACTTCGAGAGTACGGAAATCGTGGTATCTCACAAAATTGTAAATAGAAAATCAAATTAGTTGTTCACGAACTCTCAAGTAATATTCAAACTGAAGAAATACACGAAATATCCTCATAATGATTTTTTGCCTTGTCACGATTTGATTATTAATTTCTTATAAGATTTTTGTAACTTTTTGGATTCAGTAACTTTTCTAATTTTACTGCTGAACTATGCTCAGTATATTATATTGGGCCTAAGAATCAACTATCATCAATGGCTCATAAGGAAAATAATTTCTATTCGTGAGGGTTCGGTTCCAACTTTGAATTGTATTAATCCATTTGCATGAAGAAAAATTGAATCGACTATTACTCATAAGCTGGATGTGCAAAGAAGTAAGATTTTCTGCAAGACAGGAGTGCATTGGAATATTTTCTTATCAACTCTTTCAGCATTGATTGCAATAATCTATAGACTCAAGTTTTTGGCATGGTCATTTCTAATAAAGTGACGAATCAAGAATCCGTCTCAGATCAAGTTATGTAGTAAAATGAATCAATCATAGAAAAGAATTCCTTCCCTTCCAATACATTGCTGACATGAACTTGACCCTGTGCCCAGACTTGTGTAACCACTGCAACATTGAAATTACAACCGTAGTGAATGGAGACCATAGACATAAATACCAGGTATCATTTCTATAGACATAATACCAGTCATCTCTAAGCTGATGGAGAAAATTGCTACCAACATTGCTGAGTGATTTATGGGGAAACTATAGGGAATTGACTCAAAGTTTGGATTTCAGTTCACTGACAATTTAATAAAGTAGAAATGAAGAATCAACTCAAGGAGTGATTCGAAGATGGAAGTTTTTCTATAGAGTCTCTTCAAGACTACTCATTAATACAATATAATTTAAACTTACTCTAAATTGCTTCCTTGCACCATCCTCAAGACCATATCATTTTCTAGTTGTACACTTTTATGGCTTTTTACAACTAAATAATTTATTGACTCCTTGAGTGATGTAGCCAGTCTATTTAGAATCAATAATTAATAGGTTCTGCGAGTGATCAAGCCATTTTTTATGGGAAATTATGATAAAGGCATCATTTTCATGCTTTTTTTGGGAATTTCATCAACGTAAAAGATTATGTAACACTGAGAACAAAATTTACATACAAAACTCGTAAAATATCTCTATCAGAACATCATTTATCCAAAACAGTGGAAGTTTGTGAAAGGCATCATGATATTACATAATACTACCAAAATATATTCTCTAGTACTTGATAGAAAATTGATAGTCTCATCAAAATTATACACATTAAAAGAGAGATGCAACTATCAACTGCTATTGGCCAGCTGAGGGAAGATTCCAATAGCTACAGTGCACTACCGGGCTATCTGCAAAAATGGTCATAATTGGTTCTCTTCTATACAATAACAAGATTACCGATGCAAATGTGCCTTTTGAGTAAGATGCAAAGACAAGCACAACTTCATCCTTGATGCCGATCGGTCATCGATTAAAAGCAGAGGTAAGTTCTAGTATATTAAAATGTGGGTGGTCATGGTGTCAAAGTCAGGTTGATGATGTGAATCATAAAGGTTGCTTGGCTCCATTTTTCGACTTGTTGGATTTTCTCTGAAGTTTGGCGTATTTTGAAAATTGACCAACCATTGAAATGCAATACTCATTTTATCCTCAACATTGCCAAATTACTTTGTAACATTTGGTTCCCTTTGACTCGTTGAAAAACCAGGATGTCACCTATGAATAAAACAACAGGATAGTGACAGGTGATAAGTAACCATGAAAAGACAGAGCTACTTACATTCTCAATAGCTGTTGAAGCAAATAGGTCTACAAGACACGTGAAAGTTGGTAGCAGCGCTGATTGGTAGTCCACTCCTCATTGTCACATGAAGATATGAAATATAATATGCTTTCCTGGTTTTAACGTGCAAATGTCACAAGACAATAATCACAATACTCTGAAAATGCATCAACTACTAGTTGGAATTTGAGGACAAGACATAGATACAAAGTGAATTTTACACACTTATCTAACCTAATTTAGAACACACTTATCTAACCTAATTTAGAAATTCACATGGGCCAATTCCTTTGTCTTATTAAAATCGAAATCGGAGATTGAAAGTCAGATTTGCATGGTGCAGCTCAGGTGTTTACCATGAACCATGGTCATTTTATGAATTTCATTTCATCTGTAATTATTAGTACAAGCCCTACCTCCTCCCCCCTCTCCGCCCTCGATCCCTACCCCTCGCTCCTGGCCACCCACTATTCTGTCTTTGCCGTTGTCGTGCCCCTGCATCTAAATGGAACCTTCGGGCGAGCCGCTGCGATAACTGCTCATCGATAGAATCAGCAAAAACCATCCGCCGGTTTATCATTCTCTGATGTACGCCGCCGCCGCCTCTCGCCAGACCTCCTGGCCCTTCTTGGTTTCGTTGTCTCACGCCCGGTTCCCTTTCCACCAAGTCGGGATTTGGCATTTGCTGAATTTCTTGCCTCAATGCGTTACTGTACATGTTCATTATTAGGTCAAAACTTCTATTTACATGATCAGACGCTATTGCTTCAGTCCTGTCGACTACTTGTGGTGGAATTTGTGGTGGAGGTACTTGCGGTGGTGGAGGTAGTTGCGGTGGTGGTGGGGCTGGCGGGGCTTGTGCCAGAAATGGATATTGTGCATGGTGTAGTATTCTCATCCTCATCTCTGGAAACCCAAGTAATTGCGCCAATTGTTGTGGGAGTTGAGGAGGAGAATGAAGCGGAAGAGGCACAATCGGAGGCTGCACTTCCCTCACTGCGGGCGCTATCGCTGCTTGCGCTGAAAACGAATAAGTAAGGGTTAATTGGATTTTTTAGCGCGAAGTAACGTTGTGGAATTCGCGAAAAAGTCTTTATCATTCTTCAGTATATTGTGTTAAGATCTTACGCTATTAGGTCTCAATTTCTCCTAGCCTACAATGATTTGTTCGCACCGACTCTTATTCTGAATGAAGGATTTCCAATATTACCCGAGCATTGATGTTGTGGCTATGATACGAAACTTTTTGATCTCTTATTGTTGAGGATATGTTCTACATGGTGTCTAGCGAACCTTTTTTTGCCAATTCCCTGAGAATTCCAGGTTTTCCAGGACAATAAATAGACATTTCCAGGTTTATCTTATTAGGATCAAATCAGTAGAGTTTCTCGATAATTTTAAATCAAATCAGTATATTTTATTCGAGTTTTCCTACTTACAATGTAAACAAGCTCTTCACTTAGTTGTAAGATATAGAAAACTAGAAAAATCATGACAAAAAAGAAAATATTGAATTATGAAAGAATTTCAATGTTAGGCTCGACGAACTAATGAAGTTCCACATGGAGTGTAAAATCCACGTGAACGAGAGTATCAAAGCCCTGAATTATCGTCATTTTGCATTACAGGAGCAAAACCTGTTATTATGGAGTTCAACGCCGTTGAGGATTGGATGATATCGTAGGCGGAAGTTGACCCCAGAATCGTGTTTAGACGGTCATTTTGAATCGGAAAAACCTGTTTGTATCTTCAATCTACCACTCGTCTCGTTTGTAGGCAGGAACACGGGGAATCGCGTCTGGCTTGAGGCTCCTCTTCGGGAGTTTTTCTACATATTTAGGGGTACTTTGGGGAGTAATTTCCCACAGGTCGGTGCACATTTGTTCAGATGGAAGCATATTTGAGCCATATCTATGAGATCATTTTTAGCAGAAAGTCAAAAAAGGGTACCGTCAAATTGGGTAACTATGGTACAGTGGGTGCAACTTCGGTACCCCCCTGAAAAATGACTTTCAAAGCTGCATTTGGCGAGGTGAATGATTCTATCGCTCTGAAACCTATCCTCTCTTCTTGGCACACACATAAACAATGTGTTAAGCTACCGTATAGATCCCGTGTGAATGGGTGTAGTCGTTTATCGGAGTTTTTTCCAAAAAGGTTGATTTAGCACCGATACGCGAGTGGTCCAGCTATAGTATACCTGGCAAGAAGTGTTCCAGAACGAACTACGTGTGTATGATGCTACATTTCCATCACAAATATCACCATATTGAAGAAACCATCGTTACATTGGGGTATTTGAAGCATTCGGAATTTTAATGAATGAAAAACAGGGGAAAACCATGAAAAAGTGTACCAAAACTATCCCACACTACGTGAGAAGCATGAGAATAGGGTAAATTCAGTACAACTTCATATGAGAGCTTTTTTTCAACTCATCTTGAGTCAACTGATGGTCAATGAGGTTTAAAAATGTTTCAAACAGCTTAAAATAAAAGTTCTACACGATAAATACGCTGCTGAAAGAATTTAGCAGAATGCTTTCTCATCGCCATAGAAGATGTCAACTTATCTCATATTATTCACTCAAAAATGCGAATACATTAATTTGTTATATTGATCAATTCTCCTCATGAAATTTTTATTAAAATATTCATTCATCCAAAATATCAATACAATCAAATAATGAACTTTATGAAATAATCAATCCATTATATAATAAATTATTTCTCAATCATTTTCATGTAATCTTACAAAATTTTCATGTTTACTAAGGATACTCTCCAAAAATTGCAGTCAATGATATTTTCATCAAATGATTCCGCAGTATTATTTCATCAGTACAATAATTCCTCATTGACGGATCTCTACCAAAAATCCCTTTCTTTATCATCCAAATCTTTCAAACTATGAATGTCACAATACAGGCTGTCATAAATGAATAGAAATAGTGCTTTATGATGTAGGCACCTCCAATGCTTGAAATCATTCGAGTAGAGAATTTGGATATCTCCACAATAAGTTTCATCAATCATTCCACTTAACCGTGTCAATACCGTGTCTATAGGTTCGAAATTGGGATAATTTATTTTCAAAACCCTCGGAAATGCATTGATTGTTTCATCTCCTAACCATGATCCAGAACATAATACATTCTTTCGAATTTCATTAACCCTTAGCTGGCGCCGCTCCGCCAATTAACATAGCTGGCTGTCTGGGATACATTGCACCCCAGTCAAAAAATTGATGCTGTAGCTATTATATTGGATATTTAGACTTGAAATTTTTTCTGTAGCTTCTTTAATATGTTTTTCATTAGCCAATGTAGCCAGATAATCTCCAAGGTCAAATAAAAAGTTCCAAAAATACAAATGTTCAAAAAAATGCGAAACATTACCCTTTTCACAAAAAAAAATGTCAACGGCGCAATTTTCATTGAGCTGAAAATTTAACTGAGTCATCTCGAGATGAGGTCAATTCAAGGAAAAAATAGCACGAGGGTGGATCTTAAAAGAGAGGTATTTATTCTGACATATCTCGACGCACGAATCGAGAATTTTTATTCTCACCTAATATGCTGGAATGAAGACCTCCATTGAAAGATTGACCACTGGACCATTCTTTTCTCATATCTACGTGATCTTGAGATAACTCAGTTAAATTTTCAGCTCATTCCATTGAAAATTGCGTCCTCTAGAATATTTTTAGTGGAAAGGCCTTTTTTCGCAATTTTCAAAATGCACTCAAAAATAGCGCGCATAGCTGGCGCTCTGGGGTGTGTTGAACTAGGGCCCCTAAAATTAATGGGTCTAGACAAGGGGGGGGGCAGCCGCAATATTCAGCGACCTACACTCACACAGATGCGTCCTCATCTGAAAAGCATGGGATCGCTGAATATGGCGGAGCCAATCAGAAAGATTACCCCCCCCCCCTTGTCTAGACCCGATAATTATAGAAACCCTATGTTGAACCCCACGGCCATTTCGCTTGGCTGTTGCGGAGCGACACGCGCGCCAAAACTGGCGCTATGTGCACGGTCGGTAAGTGGCACATCTTGACTACCAACAAATGTCACTCTGAGCCCCGGAAACTTCGAATTACGCGCGTGGCGTACTCATGAAGGAGGCCTGGGGTGTAATGCACCCCACAGGGACAGCCGAGGGTTAAACTGACTTTCTGTAGTTTTAATTTCCAGTAGGTGGGACAGAGTGATAGGAATGTAAAGGTCTTTATCTATTTTCATCAACGCGAGAAATCGATTGATGATAGAGAATTCTGGTAAACAGGTGATTATGTTAGGGAAGGAACAAATCAACTGTCGGTGAACTTGAAAATTGGAATAAAATGAATCATTTGAAACGCAAAATTTCGAGATCGATTTGACAAAATCTTTTGAGACTTTGTACGTGTATTTTGGAGACTGTGATGATGATGCCAGTGAATTTTGAGCATGATCGCATGGATATTTTTTGACTTGTGAGTTTTTTAATGAGAAATTTGAAATTTTTCGGAAAGAAGCAAATCTTATAAATAATTTGTACTGCATTTTACTACATGAAAAAATGTAAAGGAAGTAATTTAGATGTTTTTCGACGTGCTGGATCGATTGGTTGATACGGAATTTTGTTCAATTGTGATTATAGAGGTTTTATAGCCCAACGGAAGAGAGGTGTGTAGAAGATAAAATAAAATGAGCTCCAATCAAAACTCCGTATCAACCAATCAGTTCAGCACGTCGAGAAACGCGTAAATCAACAGCCTCAGATTTTTTGAGAAGGAAGGAGAGAATATTTTTAGTTTCTAAGATGAAAAAAAATTATAAATAAATGAAGAAAAATTCATAAGTATAAAAGTAATCATCGGGGGGGGGGGGTCTTAGAATCTAGCATTCTCATCTAGAGACACCTCCGAACATGGCATGAAAATTTCAGGACGATCGAACAAACCAGTGAGGAGTTTTGCTGAGCGATAGAAAACAACATACATACACACACACAGACACGGACAGAGGGCTCGAAAGACGGGGTGGTAGTAATTTTGGGAGGGGTTATAACGAAAAACTGTTACCTACATTCGATAGATCTTGGCGAAAGGAAGAGGACTGTACCAATTTCATGTATTCAAGAGGTTCACTGGAGGAGAATAAATTTTTTTTAGAAAAAATTTGACGAAAATTCCGCTGGCACCAAATGAATGCTTTCTCTTTTGAGAAAGCAACGCTGTGCGTAAAACTGTGCGAAAAGTCAACTTTCTATGCAAGGTACCCGTGCCGAAAGAAATGCAGAAAGTCATTATCGCACGGCTAAGTGTGCGAGAAAGTAACTTTCTCACTATGTTTGACAAAACATAGTGAGAAAATGGAATCTGTGCGAAAATGAATTCATCAAAATTCTCATAGGGAATTGAAAACTTAGAAAAAAAACTCAATGAGTCAACCTTGCATGTCAATCTGTTTCTAGTAGGCAGATTCCAACACTTCGATTAGTCATCGTTTTATATGAATGATATATTTCATCTTTACTCAAAGAATACTTTCACTGAATAGAGATGTATATTCATTAATTTCAAAACCACCTTTTCAAATGTATTTAGATGATTGATCATCATTATACATAGTTGGATGAGTTCAAAATTGAATCTTTTGAAATTCGGCGATATTTTTGAGCAACGAGGTAATACGCGATATGAGCAAGAGGTTGTTTTTGATACATTTTTCCGAATTTTACTTCAGTCGGGCCTGGACCCCGCTCCTCGCCACGGTCGCCCGTCCCTGACGCCGACTTCCGCGATAGGTTTGTCGAACGAGCGGCTCTGACGTATAATTTGAAATGGTAACAACATTGTTCCAGTTTACAAAAAACTTATAGCGAAAGCCCATCTCGCACTACACCAAAATATTCGGATTCATTTTGGAGTTAACATCCTCAGAAATGTGCCATTGATTTGTATATCAGATCAAGGTACACGGCAATGAGTACCTTTTTGTGGTTGAATTTTTAGAACACTTATTGGTCTAAAGGATACTTATTTCAATTGAATAAAATCAGTATAAGATGATGATTGTTATCATTTCATTCAAGTCCTGACCGTCAATTGTTTTAAGAGTCGCGGAGGCACAGTTTCCCGCACAGGTTGCATAAAATAGCATAAGCAACGAAGGGCGAAAAGTTCCCGCACTCGTGTCCAGAACGGCGCGAGAAAGTGGAATCGTGCGAGAAAATTACTTTCTCGCACTCTTTCCGGACACTCGTGCGGGAATCTTCCTTTTCGCCCATGTTGCTTAATGTACTATTCTGGACGCTGTGCTATATGAAAGGCCCACGCTGACGAATGCCTGTAGACTAGGTCAAAAGAAGAGGACATGTTATTGATTATGAGTGTTCATTCAAGAAAATACGCTGCTAAAAGAGATTAGCAGAAAGCTTTCTCTTAGCGAGACGTGCGATAACTTAGCAAGAATGTAATTTTTCGAGTGAGAATTTTTCATTCACTCTTCTATACATCTTTTTGAAGCGACTCCGACTTTGAGTGGATGAAATTCGTTTTCAACCAATTGATGTAGAGTGATGGGGGAGTATATCTCTGATTAATTAAAAGGTGCATAGACTAATTGTGGGAGGAGATATGAGAATAAAAGGAGATTTAGATGAGATTTTGTCGACTTACATTTACGAGATGGCCTCTTAGGAGAGTCCAGATGATCTAGTGCAGGTTTTTTTGGGCAAGATAGATCGTTTCGTTGATGCGGAATTTTAATGAAGTTGGTGTAAAAATGATCACAATGGAATTTTTTGTAGAATTGATGATTTTTCGAGGATAAATTGAATTTAAATGACATTTCAAACAATTTAGAAAATTTCGGTATCAACCAATTGATTCAAGATGCTGGAAAAGTATGTCTCTAGTTCATTAACAGGTGTATATATTAGTTACAGAAGGAGATATGAGACCTCTTTGGGTAAATATTTATGCTTTGTTTGACACAAAATTTCGATAAAAATGGCTTGAGGATAATTAAAATGACGATTTTGGTGAAATTTTCCAGTCTTGGTGGAAAGAAACTTCAATTTAATAACGATTTAGTAGTTGAACTGAAATTCGGTAAGAACCAATCAATGAGGAATGTTTGAAAAGTATCCTTTTAGGTAGAAGAAAGTTTGGTAAATTACTTGTAAAGGGAGATAAGGGAGAAAAATGGATGAACGGAACAAATGTCTTATTACTTTTTGAGTTATTTTTCCAATGAAGATTATTAGCGGAAATTAGGGAATCTAAACAATATTTTTCTCAACAATATGTATCGTTTGGTTGAGAAGGAATTTTGATGAAATTGGTTTGAGGATGAATAAAATCACGATTTTGGTGAAAATTTCAGTTTTTGTGGCAAGAAACCTCATTTTAATCGTGATTCACAAGTTAAACTGGAATTCCGCATTAACCAGCTCATGGATAATCTTCGAAAAATGTGCATTTAGGTCGATGGAAGTTTGGTAAATCACTTGCAAAGGAAGATAAAGGAGAAAATTGAATATTGAAAAAAAAGCCTTTAATATTACTGGAGTTATTTTTTTGAGGGAGCTTGTTGGTGGAGATTGGGGAATATAAAGTATATTTTCGATACACTGTGCGTAAAAGTGCTCTTTGCGCACAGTTTGTCGACTTTTACTCACAGTTTATCGAAAAGTATAGTTAGATACACGGCCGTAATAGTAGATTTCGCACCGAGATTATGAGGTTGTGGCTCGCTTCTGAGCGATTGGTTTTCGGCCCGAGCCGCAGGCGAGGGTCGAAATAATCGCTCGGAAGCGGGGAACCTCATGATCGAGGCGCGAATGCTATTTTATGCAATTTTGTAAGCACTCAAACATCGGAAAATTGCATAAAACCTATTATTCGCATCCTCGTGATGATTCCGACCCTCGCCTGCGGCTCGGGCCGGAAACCCATCACTCGGACGCGAATAAAACGTTTTACGCCCTTGTATCGAAATGTACTATTTTCTCACCAATATGTACCGGTGGCTGACACAGAGTTTTGATAAAATTGTTTTGAGGGCTATTAAACTGAAGATTTTGGTGAAAATTTCAATTTTTTTCCAAAATATCGAGGTTTAAAGGGATCTAATGGAATTTCGGTATTAACCAATCGATAGATCATGCAAAAAAGATAATAGTTTGGGTTATTAAAATTGAGATAGATGAGTCATAAAGAAAGGTAGGAGGAAAAAATGAATACATATTAAGAAAACTTTTCGATTATTTTTTGAGTTATTCTTTAGAGGAAGCTTTTTAGAGGAATTTGGGTCATCTAGTCTGAGGTTTTTTGGATGATACCTATTGTTTGGTTGAGACGAAATTTGGATGCAGTGGATTTAAAAAGGGTCAAAATGACATTTTTGGTGAAAATTTTGATTTTTTCGAAAATTTGAGATCTGTAAAGATTGAATGAAATTTTGGTATTAACCAATCGATAGATCACGCAGAAAAAATCATAGTTTACGTGACTCATTCCGTGGTGAGACCGTGTTAGAAAAAGATATTTATGTATTAAAAGTCGAAATTTGAGCACTTTTGCTCGAAGAAGCCCATGGATCAAATTTGGCTGGGAGCTGAAAGCTGCCAAATCACTGGGTTCTCAGAAATTGGATCCTGTACAACTTGTAGAAAGCCAAAAGTTGATAAGGTGAACAGTAAAAGAGAAAGCGTGTCCGGTATAAAACAAGGAACACACACACACACACATACGAAAACGGACAAAGGGGTGCAAAGATGAGTCTCTGGGAGGTTTGGAAGGCCGTTAGGAAGAAAAGTGTTAGCGACAATTGATAGATTTTGGCGAGAGGAAGAGAATGGTCTACGGCTTTTTTAGATGAAAGAAATTTTGTTGAAGAATATGTTGGTTTGAATGAAATATTTGATCAAATTTTCGTTGGGGTGAAAACAAAGCTTTCTCTTTAGAGAAAGCAGAAGGATGAAACACGAAACAAAGAATTTGATATAAACATCTATCTTACAGGGTAGATAGTAAATCCCAATGATTTAGAACAAGGATGATATATTTTGTGCAACCATTATTTGAAGATGCTCAAGTCATTTCAATTCTTGTATTATTATGATGATTTACAGATCAATTTTAATTGAAAGTCGCACAATTCTGCAAAGAGCATCTATGTGAAAGGTTTAGCTCGGAATTTCAAACCGTTGTGATGTTCTTCAACGCACTTGTGCTCATTCTAAAACTTGTGTCAAGCCCTTTCAAATGAGCTCAGGTAAGTTCAACTCCGACGAAGTGGGGTTGAGCTATCCCAGTTCTTGCGGAAAAAGATTGTTTGCGATTTTCCGATGTTTGGTTACTTATAAAATTGCAAAATAGTACATTTCGATACAAGGGTGGAAAAATTTTTTTTCGCGTCCGAGTGTTGGGTTTTCGGCCTGAGCCGTAGGCGAAGGTCGGAATCAACACGAGTGGGAAATCAGTGCGAAAAAGTTACTTTCTCGCACAGTGTGTCAAAATAGTACATTAAGCAACAAGGGTGGAAAGCGTGATTTCTGCACGAATCGTCAAAAAAGTGTGCGAAAGCTCTTTTCCACACGAGTTGGCGTGCGGGAAAAGTGTTTTCCGCACGCCGACGAGTGTGGAAAAGAGCTTTCGCGCAGGAATTTCGACGATGAGTGCAGAAAGCTCCACCCGAGTTGCTTATACTATTTTTTGTAATTTTCGTGCGGAAAGTTGACCTCCAACTCTTCATATTAAAAGAATTCTGGGCATCAGATGAGCAACGATATCAGGACATCGTGGCTTTTTGTATTAGATCTCAATGATTTTATCCTTACTGACTTTTTGCTAATCACTGATATCAAAAAAGTAAGATGCTGCGGGTTTACCAATCAAAAATTTGGTTATTATGACCTATATATTGTACAGATCAGTACACACACAGCGTTGGCTCGTTTTCTGCGACGGGCACCGCAGGTGGGACCCGTTTTTGTTTGGTTTATAGGGTACGCTAAACAGACACACCTAAGGACTTACGCAGCAATTTCCACTCATTAAGGCACATATGACGTCATGGTACATATGCTTACGGTAGTTTCAGTATCGGAATCGGTTCGCCCGAGTTATACCACCGAAACTCAGTTTTCGTAAAAATTCCGTCGAATGACACAAGAGCAACTAGTATAAACTGTGGATTTATCCAATCCTTCTAAATATTTTACAACGTATCTTAGGTCGTTTGGAAGCTCATATCAGAAGTTACAAAATGAACTGAGCCATCTGTTTCTCCTACCTACAATATTAGAATCTTCCTGAAAGCCCGAAGATACATCGGATTGAACATATTATGTTCGAGTTTCACGTGGGTAGAAACGTGTACAACTGCTGGTCATAGCCACGCTTCGCGATTCATTCCAGACAAAAGTGCCAAATTCAGGCAATATTTGCTCTGCTAGTGAGTTACCCGAACGACACTGGTAATCGGCAAAAGGTGCAGAAGATCCTAAAATAGTGTATTTTGCAAATACTATTGCAATAGTATATGGTGCAAATACTTTTCTACGCAATTTTACGAGCACCCAAACATCGAAGAATTGCATAAAAATACTTCTTAGGATCACTAATTTTGGAGCTTCAAACAATTACTTCAACAACTAACCACCATTGCGTTTGACAAGTTTTTTCGCGTCTCATCGGCGTGAACACCATTTCACGCCGAGGGATATCTATGAATCAACTATGTGCTAATAACGGTGAAATGAGTGCTGTAATCCCTCGTTAGCCGCACATGGCTAATTTGCAAGAGAAAAATCCCGTGTACACTGAAGTCGTGCCAAGTGGGGTATTGTTTTCATGAAAATCGAGTAGTCAGCCGACGGCACGGGGGGCGGAGGAGCAGGGTCCAGGGGTGCAACCCCTGGCGGGGGTCCAGGGGGCGAAGCCCCCGGCGGAGGGTGTGGGGGGCGGAGCCCCCCACTTGAAAAAAAATTCTGATATAAGTGCATTTTAGCTGATGGGAATTTGAACCGGGTTTTGGGAATAACTTAGCTCTGACAAAGATTTCTTCTTTCGCATTGGCAATATAAGCCATCTTCTGTGAAATAGTGCATCTTCCGGCAGACTAAAAAAATTCAAGTGATGGAGCTTGAAAAACTCTCTTTAGCCTTTAACGCCATTCTACCGACGGAAAAGAGAGGCATTTAAGATTGATGTCCTGTGTTTCCAATGGTTGTATGATACAATATTGAACTCTCGCAAAACTGCGATTAAACCAATCAATCACATTGTGGTAATCAATACTAGTACTGTCTGATTAGTCCGAAAGCTTTTTCCAATGCCGGGGTCTACGGAGAAAAATGGCGTGTGTCCCAACGACACAATTGTGAGCTCAATTTGTCGATATCCCTAATATCCATTTCAATTAAATTCAGGCATGCCCGCGCGTTGTTGGGCCGAAAAATTGCGCTGAAAATGATGATCGGTTTGATCGAGAAGCTCCCCGTCTGTTTTTGTGTGTTAGTCTCAATGATATTCAAAATAATAATGGCTGTCCTGAACGATACCGGTAAAAATTCTATAAAATTACCTCAAAAATTCAAAATATATGTGAAAAGTCGTTCTTGATATTGGCTGGTGCCTTGTCAAAGGAAAGCAGCAGCTCTATCGCGATCATTCCATATAAGAGGTCTTTGATTGTAATGAATCCTCTAATATTGCAATGGTCTTTGTTGTTCTTCCACCTCTTCCTTTTTCCTCGTGAATGAAAACGTTTTCCCACCAGAATTATGGACTCGAGAAGCAGAAATTCAACTGCCAATATAGCCATACTCACGAATGAGGAAGCCACTTTGGGGAATCAAAGTGAGAGAATTGTTAAAAACTCATATGTAGCACGGGTTATTGAAGCATATTAGACTTAGTAAATCTTAGATTGCATCAATAGAGTGAAAAGGCAGCCAAGATGGTCAAAATATGAGTATATCGGGGATTTAGGAGTGAAAGATCATGTACTGGCAGAGATATGGAGAAACTGTGCGAGGTAGAACTTTTCCGCACAGTTTTGAGTTAAGCGACATTTCCGCACGATTGCAGTTAAGCGACGTGCGGAAATGCATTCCCGCACTCATTCCCGCACCGACAACTGTGCGGAAACTACCTATTCCCATTCAACTTTACGCACAAAATTGCAAAATAGTACATTTCGATACGAGGGCGGGAATGTTGGTTTCCGCCCAACGAGTGATATTTTCCGGCTCGAGCCGAAGGCGAGGGTCGGAATTATCACGAGAATGCGGAAACCACCCCGTCCGAGTGTCGAATACTATTTTTCTATCTTCTGTGTCGGAAATAAAATCGAAAAACCCGTGCGGAAAAGTCATTTCCCGCACAGAAGATGGAAAAATAGTATTCGCACCTCATCCTCGAGGATCCCCGCTTCAGAGCAATCATTTTGATCGACCGTTACCACCTGCTAAGATCGAAAACAAATCGCTCAGAAGCTACAACCTCATAACCTCTGTGAAAAATGTATACTATTTGGTGAGTTTTCAAAAAATTGTGCGTAATTTGGCCCCACGTATGTAACGAAGCCTCTTTCCACGGGATTATATGGGTTTTTAGTAAAATAGAGATATTTCTGCACCAGCACGTCCGAATGAGCCGTACCTTTTGTCTCATTCTGCTGCTTTTTCACACTTTCTCCTACTATTTGAGATGAATGGATGAGTGAAGAGCAAATCTAGGAAAAGGTCGTGGAGGCAAAGTAGACACACTGCCGGACACTGCGTCTTTTCAATATTATGGGTGTAGAATCGGACAGGAATCGAATTTTGCAATCCTGTCTGATGTAACTTGAAGTCGACACAGAGACAAAGGAATGAGTTGAAGTACGTTCAAGTTAATTGCGCGGCAAGTTCTCCGAGTGCGTATATTTGAGATCTCGAGTGGGAGAAAACTAGGCACGATTATGTTCTCGAAGAGTTGAAAGATTCTGTACAAATTTTTTCATATATTCATCTTTATCAGAGATCTACAAAGAACTCATCAAAATGATGATCTTCCAAATTTCTAAGAATGCTACGAGAGATATAGAATAAGGTTAGTGTACCCAATAAGCCTCCCTTGAGCTGTTTTCGCAATAACTCTGGCTTACCTACACGGAAAAAAAAGATTGGTTACAACAACAATCAACTTGGCTACAACAATCAAAAAAAGTTGGTTGGAATATTTAACGCCTATCGAGTTGCTTAGATCATTCAATTCCCTCTGGTTGGATGTGTTGTTATTTGTATAACCTTCTTTAGGCCAGATAAAGTTTATGTGATTACGTACCTACTCTGGTGTATACTTGCGATGATGAGGATTTAAAAAGTTCGAGGCAGGTCTTCTGTACCGGTCGGCCGTCTTGACTTTCTCAATGCATCACTAAAAGTTGGTATTTTTCTCGACTAAAAAAGGTTATGCAAATAACAACAGATCCAACCAAGAGAAATTGAATGATTCAACCAACTCGATTGGCGTTAACCCTTAGCTGGCGCCGCTCCGCCAAATTACATAGCTGGCTGACTGGGGTTCATTGCACCCCAGTCAAAAAATTGATGCTGTAGCTATTATACTGAATATTTAGACTTGAAAATTTTTTTGTAGCTCCTTTAATGTGTTTTTCATGAGCCAATGTAGCCAGATAATCTCCAAGGTCAAATAAAAAATTCCAAAAAATACAAATGTTCAAAAAAATGCAAAAAATCACCTTCTTCACAAAAAAAATTGTGAACGGCGCAATTTTCATCCAAATGAGCTGAAAATTTAACTGAGTCATCTCAAGATGAGGTCAATTCAAGGAAAAAATAGCGCGACGGTGGATCTTGAAGAAAAGGTATTTATTCTGACATATTTCGACGCATGAATTGAGAATTTTTATTCTCACCGAATATACTGGAATGAAGACCTCCATTGAAAGATTGACCACTGGACTATTCTTTTCTCATATCTACTTAATCTTGAGATAACTCAGTTAAATTTTCAGCTCATTCCATTGAAAATTGCGTCCTCTAGAATATTTTCAGTGGAAAGGCCTTTTTTTGCAATTTTTTGGAATAATTTATTATTGCATTCCAAATGCACTCAAAAATAGCGCGCATAGCTGGCGCTCTGGGGTGTGTTGAACCCCACGGCCATTTTGCTTGGCTGTTGCGGAGCGACACGCGCGTCAAAACAGGCGCTATGTGCACGGTCGGTAAGTGGCACATCTTGACTACCAACAAATGTCACTCTGAGCCCGGGAAACTTCGAATTACGCGTGTGGCGTAATCATGAAGGAGGCTTGGGGTGTAATGCACCCCACAGGGACAGCCGAGGGTTAAATATCCCAACCAATTTTGATTGATTAGGACAACCAATCTTCTTTTTCCGTGTAAATATTTTTCAACGTACTTTGACTCATTTCAAAGCTTGTCCCAAGATCTTCAAATTGAGTTGAGATGAGTTAAATTTTAATCAACGATGGCCGAGCTATCACGCTTTTCCCAAAAAATTTCTCTTTGCGAGCTTGCGAAAGTGTGTGCC
Source organism: Eretmocerus hayati (assembly GCA_029851415.1). Taxonomy (NCBI): domain Eukaryota; kingdom Metazoa; phylum Arthropoda; class Insecta; order Hymenoptera; family Aphelinidae; genus Eretmocerus; species Eretmocerus hayati. The sequence continues at coordinate 164,403,384 of CM056743.1, read as the reverse complement.
CAACATGCTCCCATTAAATCATTTCTCGACAACTCTGGTCTGCCTCAACATTTTTCCATATACTTCTACTCATTTCGAAGCTTGTTCCAAGACCTTCGAAATGAGCCAAAGTACTTTTGATTTCGATAAACTGGAGCCGAGCTATCTTGATTTTTTCCAAAGAAACCGACGCAAATTGGCGGTAAATCGTTTTTTATCGCTGTGCAACCACACTTGGAGCTTTTCTCCGGCCCATAACAATATTTCCGACCTACTTTGACGTGGTAAATACGTCACCGAGTGGTAAAAGAAGCATACTGCACGCGTTTTCGAGATAACCACATGAGGGCCATATGTCGGTATCGTGCTCATAAAATCACTTCAAATCCAAGTTTTGCAATCCTCAAAGACGGATCTTCAAGGCCTTGAAGAAAGAAATCGAATGCGTTGAATTACGTTCAGATTGGTCGAAACAAACATTTTTGGCACCGGTTTTACCAAACGCAATTTCGTTGGCGATTACTCAAGTGTGCAAAGACGAAAAATGCAAAAACTCATTTTCGATACACTGTGCGTAAAAGTGCACTTTGCGCACAGTTTGTCGACTTTTACTCACAGTTAACGAAAATTATAGTTAGATACACGGTCGTAAATAGTATATTTCGCACCGAGTTCATGAGGTTGCAGCTCGCTTCTGAGCGATCGGTTTTCGTCCCGAGCCGGAGGCGAGGGTTGAAATGATCGCTCGGAAGCGGGGAACCTCATGTGCGAGGCGCGAAAGTTATTTTTCGCAATTTTGTAGGCACCCAAACATCGAAAAATTGCGAAAACCTATTATTCGCATCCTTGTGATGATTCCGATCCTCGCCTGCGGCTCGGGCCGGAAATCCATCACTCGGACACGAATAAAACGTTTTACGCCCTTGTATCGAAATGTACTATTCTTGACACATGTGCGAGAAAGTAACTTCGTTGATTTTCCACTTTTTCTCGCTATGCACTACTGCAAGTGATTGAAATATATCCGTCTCAATGAAGAAATTGGGACTGTTGGGAAGGAAGGTGGCTTAGCACGACGGGCCGCTAACGAAGAAATCATCGAAAACAATTTCGTCAAGAAAAATGGTTACCTCGACAACTTTGCCTACAACTGACAACGTAGAATAATATCGTGGAAGATCGGATCCAATATCCATTATCGCTCCAAAATTTTAGCTCTGCAGATTAGATCGAGGCTGGTGCATAACGTGATGATTTTTCTAGACGAAATTATTTTCGATGATTATTTCCTCGTTAGCGGCCCGTCGTGCTAAGCCAGCTTCCTTCCCAACAGTCCCAATTTCTTCCTTGACACGGATATATTTCAATCACTTGCAGTAGTTCATAGCGAGAAAATTTCGGACAGGTTCAATCACATACTTGAGTCCCATTTTGGATTTCACCGCGTTCGTTGCTCGGAATTTGACAATTTCGATTACATCAAATCACAATGAGTGACCATATGGATCCATTTCGTGCTTGAAAACGTCTTTGGATATCAATTCTTTCTTTGTCATGAATTCGTCACAGTATGCACATCATTTCCACCATATCTGAGATACACAACACTAATTGAAGTTTGTGAGAGGGTCTCATCATACTTTCAAAAGCTTTACCTCTTTGAGGTGTATTTCTAAGGTATGAAATTTGACCGAGGCTAAATGAAAGAAAACACTCAAAATGTGTATTCTTCCTTTTTCTCAGTTTACCACTTAGAGAGAAGAACTATTGAGTAAATGTATTTAAAATCAGCAAGATGATGATATCTTCTTTTCCAGAGATTTTCTGGTGAAAACAAATTCATCAATATTCGTTGGCTAAGGATGAGAAGTAAATGCTTCAGAACGTAAGAGTGGCAAGAAAATTTCTAAGAGTTTTAGCTCGAAAGCAACTTCCCATAAACCTCTGGCATGAAGAGAATTTTCCAAAAATTCTGTGTAAATGGAACGATACAAGATTCTCATTGAATCGAACAAATACCAACAATTGATCTATTACCAAACATTTTCGGACACTTCTTTTCACGCAAAATAATTGTGGACGTTTCTTATCAAGCCAAAATAATCTAGATAGTGTCTTTACACCAGAAATCTCAAACGATTTCCTTCAGCCGAAAATTTAACATTTTCGGATAGTTTCTTCCACAAATATGTACTTTTGGTTAGTTCCTCAGCACTTTAAACCATTGGTATACGTCTTTCTATGTTTCAAGAAAAATAATGGTGTAGAAATAAGGTAAGTGTACCCAACTTGCCCCCATATGCCGATCCCAGGAATGGGCTCTCGTTGACCTTGCCGCAATTTTGCTTTCTCAAAAGAGAAAGCATTCATTTGGTGCCAGCAGAATTTTCGTCAAATTTTTTCTAAAAAAATTTTTTTCTCCTCCAGTGAACCTCTTGAATACATGAAATTGGTACAGTCCTCTTCCTTTCGCCAAGATCTATCGAATGTAGGTCACAGTTTCTCGTTATAACCCCTCACAAAATTACTACAACCCCGTCTTTCGAGCCCTCTGTCCGTGTCTGTGTGTGTGTGTGTATGTGTGTTGTTTTCTATCGCTCAGCAAAACTCCTCACTGGTTTGATAGATCGTCCTGAAATTTTTATGCCATGTTCGGAGGCGTCTCTAGATGGGAATGCTAGATTTTTAGTGCCCCCCGATGATTACTTTTATACTTATGAATTTTTTTTCATTTATGTATAATTTTTTTTCATCTGGAAAACTAAAAATATTCTCTCCTTCCTGCTCAAAAAATCTGAGGCTGTTGATTTACGCGTTTCTCGACGTGCTGAATCGATTGGTTAATACGGAATTTCGATTGAAGCTCATTTTATTATATCTTTTACACACCTCTCTTTCGTTGGGCTATAAAACCTTTCTAATCACAATTTAACAAAATTCCGTATCAACCAATCGATTCAGCATGTCGAAAAACATCTAAATTACTTCGTTTACATTTTTTTCATGTAGTAAAATGGAATACAAATAATTTATAAGATTTGCTTCTTTCCGAAAAATTTCAAATTTCTCATTAAAAAATTCACAAGTCAAAAAATATTCATGCGATCATGCTCAAAATTCACTGGCATCATCATCACAGTCTTTAAAATACACCTACGAAGTCTCAAGAGATTTTGTCAAATCGATCTTTTAATTTTGCGTTCCAAATGATACATTTTTATTCCAATCTTCACGTTCACCGACAGTTAATTGCTTCCTTTCCTAACATAATCACCTGTTTACCAAAATTCTGTATCAACCAATCGATCCAGCACGCCGAAAAACATCTCAAGTACTTCCTTGACATTTTTTTCATATAGTCAAATGAAGTACAAATCATTTATAAGATTAGCTTCTTTCCGAAAAATTTCGAATTTCTCATTGAAAAATTCACAAGACAAAAAATATTCATGCGATCATGCTCAAAATTCACTGGCATCATCATCACAGTCTTTAAAATACATCTACGAAGTCTCAAAAGATTTTGTCAAATCGATCTCGAAATTTTGCGTTCCAAATGATACATTTTTATTCCGATTTTCACGTTCACCGACAGTTGATTCGAGATGTCCGCCGACTCCAGCGCCAACTTCCACGTATAAAAGTGGTACGAGTGGTCGATTTGCGAAGCTCTTATACCCCTAGTATATATAGCACCACCATCGATATAGGTTTACATTAACAGCTGATAGGGGTATAAGAGCTTCGACACATGATCCGCTAGGTGCGCTACAGTCGGGGGACACCTCGAATTGCTTTCTTTCCTAACATAATCACCTGTTTACCAAAATTCTGTATCAATCAATCGATTCCTCGCGTTAATGAAAATCAATAAAGACCTTTACGTTATTATCACTCTGTTCCACCTACTGCAAATTAAAATTTACACTCCATAATTTATTCTTCAAATAACTAATTTGTAGAAAAATACTCAATTTTACTTGATTTTCTTCAAACCGATTCATTCCCTTTTCAATGTATACGAGTCATATTCATCAGACCATAAACCTGTTTACATAGTAAAATGTCAAACACAGGATGATGAATTAGAGCAAGATAGTAAAGAACAAAACATTGAGGAGGGTATTTGATTGATGTTGAAGATGAAGATCAAAGATAAATGAAAGATCATGGATGTTTACCAATTGATATTACAGAAAGTCAGTATAAAGAAATTCGAAAAAATATCTTACGTTCTGGATCATGGTTAGGAGACATTTTGATATTTCGGATGAATAAATATTTTAATAAAAATTTCATGAGGAGAATTGATTAATGTAACATATTAATGTATTTGAATTTTCGAGTGAATAATATGAGATTAGTTGACTTCTTCTATGGCAATGAGAAAGCATTCTGCTAAATTCTTTTAGCAGCGTATTTTCACGTTTATTATGTTAAAATATGAGAAAACGAGTAGTTTGCATCGACCCCGAATCGTTTCGGCATTTTCCAGAAAATTTGAAGTGATTTCCCGAATTCTCGTGTTGGCACAGCTAAGAAATCATCGCGGAAATTGCGTTCAGTAAAACCGATGTCAAATTTTTCGAGTTTTACCCATCCCAACGTACCTTAGCGCATTTGATTCCTTGCTTCAAGACCTTAGAAATGCGTTTTCCAGAGTTGCAGAATATTGGCCTGGAGCTAATAGCTAATTTATATACGAAACACGGAGATGATTTGAACTCCACGGCCGACTTGCACGGCTCTTAGCCATTTCGCCAATAACTTTCGCCGTCTTTAATGTTTTCCAACGTATTTGTGCTCATTCTAAGGTTTGTTCTAAGACCTTTAAAATGAGCCGAAAGACCAGGGAAAGACCTCAAAGTTTTCCAGTGTAATCTAGCTCTATTTAGAGCTTGTTTTGAGACCTTCAAAATGAAATGAAGTACGTCTAATTTAGAATAAGTGGAGTCGAGCTGTCTCAATTTGTCAAAAAAAAAACTTATGTAAATCGGCAGTACAATGCATAAAATGGTTGTTACCAGTTTTTATCGCTTTGCAACCACATTGGGAGCTTATCGCCAATCCAAACCACTATTTCCGACCTATATTGACGCGATTAACACGTTTTGAGTGTCAAAAAAGTCATACTGCACGCCCTTTCGAGATAAACACATGGGCGGCAGCTTGGGTACAATGCCACGTTTTCAACTTGCTCCCGTATTTTACTCATAAAACTGCTCCAGATTCAAGTTTTGCAACTAAGAAAAAAAGATTTTAAAGGTCTTGGAACAAGAAATTTAATGCGCCTAAATACTTTAATGTTGTTAAAAAGTTGGCAGTGGTTTTAGTGAAGGCGATTGCTTAAGCATGCAAACACGAAAAATGAAAAACCTCGCTTTATATTTTCTGAGAGACGCATGAATCATTCGCAACACCATATTTCAACATAACAATTGTACAAAAATTTCGCGCAGGTCAACGAGTACCCAGTTCTGTGATTGGCATATGGGGGCATGTTGGTTACACTTATTACCTTATTTCTCTATAAAAGAAGTGTGGGATAGAAAGTATCAATATGGCCATAAAACGCCATTATTTTTCTATAACTTAGAAAATATTAATATTATTTCGATTGCAAAATGTTTAGGGTAACTTTTCCTCGTGCCTCTCTACATCTAAAAGAGGGATCTCCTGAAAATTTTTCGAATGATACGTCTGAGGTTTCTTTGTTTTAAATGTTCAACCGGAAGTTTATCTTGATTACTTTTTTGTAGATCTTTAATAATGATGAAGATATGATGAAATTTCTAAAAAATCTTTCGATTCGTCTAAGCATAGGAATACGAAAGAGTATGCGTTTCAACCGAACCAGAATGACCTCTGCATTTCTTAGAGCAAAGGTTTCTCATTATTTTTGAGATTCTTCTCATTGATATTCTTCGAAAGCCATGCTAAACAAAATTGTTGCGATCAATCTTGACGTATTGAAACGTGAGATAGTACTCTGTGTGCTAAAGTAAGCAGCGTCTCTAAGTAACTAGAAAAAAAATCTTAACGTATGCATCTTCACTGACTCTATTCGTCTTTATTGTCTCGGCTTCGGAGCGCTTTTTGCAGGATCGCACTTTCAGACTTCTAATTGATTCTGCTCAACTGAGCTTTCTTATTTGGTCCTCATTCAAGAAAAACGCATTTACAAAACTCGAGAAGTGTGAAAAGTGCGAAAAAAGTTTCAAAACTAGATAAGGAACAGTTCTTTCTAACGTTCAGCTGAGATACCTTGATTTTACGAAAAACCCTTGTAATCGTAAGATCGTATCAAAGTAGGCCCCGTTATACGTGCATGGGAAAATTAGGCACACACTCCCTCGAGCTTGCGAAAAATCACGATTTGGAAAAATTGTGTTATCTCGAATATGATTTGCACAAATAGGACGTGCTCTTAAGCCTGGAACCAAGCTTTGAAATGAGGTATATTCAGCTGATTTGAAAAATAATGAAATAGATCAAAGTTGAGAGCAAAGCTAAAACATTGTGGGTATATATTAGGTACACTCACCTTATACCAATAATTTTTTATCACTGGGATAAAAAATATTAGTTTCAAAACGAGTTATATGTAAATGCATGTAAAACTTTTGTAATACATACTTTATGTAGGTTAGGTTCGACACAAATTACAAGGTCTCTTGAAGGACAATTTAAAAGTGATTTTATCCGCCCCAACTCGGCTATCGCGTGCGCTTCTCCTCGTATGACATAGGGAAATCGTTTGTTCACACGAAAAGCATACATTTCCCCCAAAAACTACGATTTTTGAGTTTTCCGGGCGAACCACTGAAACACCGACCGGTCGGTGGTTTGAGAACCAGTCGGTAAGTTACCGATGAGCCACTTCGGCTTCCGTACACAAAATAAATATGATCAATAGTCCTAGATGTGATTGTGACTATCCTGAGCAAGATATAGAGCATATAGTATTAGACTGTCAGAAATACAATGAACAGAGATCTATACTAATAAAAAAACTGGAAAAAAATAAAACACCCACACAACTAAACATTACAGAAACCTTGAAAAACCCTAAGAGCAGAGTAGCAAAATTCCTTACGGAATTCTTAAAATCATGCAAACTAAACATCTAATGACAGTGCCTTCACGGCCTGAAGATAAACAAAACAGCTTAAGTACCGTTCACACTAAAACATAAACAGAAATAACACCCACATTGTGAATCAGACTTAAGGAGGCTCGAGCACTTTTTAATAAAACATTTGTTTTCGGCGCAAGTGGGCTTAAACTATAGCTAAAACTACCAGAAATGTAAAACCGTTGAAAAAACATGGGGTCAACCACCAAAATCGTGAGCAAATTGACTTCAAAAATTGTTTCTGACTACACGTAACCTTATGGGCCAGACGCGTTAAGATGAGATTGCGGGCTAACTATTCATATGATATCTGTTCTGACCAAAAGAAACGGTTCTCTTATCTATTCCCTATGAATTGATATCAGGAAAACTATGGGTCAACCATCAAAGTTTCGAGAAAATTAGAGTGAAAGTAAAAAAGCTAGCGTTGCAGCCAGCGCTTGCATTGTGAGTATACCTATTAAAGCCCCAATGACGCGGTGGAAGGGGAAAAGGCGCGCGGGGCCCCGTGCTTGGTACGCTCCTACGCGCTCGAGCCTCCTTAAGGAGGCTCGCGCGCGTGGTGCCGTACCGAGCGCGGGGCCCTACGCGCAGGTAGTCAGGCCTTTCTATTTTCCGTTACGATCCTGACGCTACATATAGGTATACTCATAGTGCAAGCGGTGCGGCGCAGCGCGCTGCTCCACTCTCAAAACTCACTTTGAACTCAATTTACTCAAAAGTTAGATCGCCAACGTATCAATTTTTTCCCACCATTAGACGCATGATGCAAAATAGCGTCAAATTATCCCATGGATGTCGATTTTGGTCGTTTAGTTGCAGCACCAGCTCGCTTTAACGACGTATTCATCCCATAAGATTACGTGTGTAAGGATTTTTTCTGCCAAATGGGTTTACTCGAGATTTTCATCGCCAACCCCTACTTTTCTTGATGGATTATGATTTCTCATTAGTTTATCTATCAATATAAGTAACTTTCAAGCAATTTCTTCGTTTTGTTAAAATTTGCGCGAGCCTCCTTAAAACCTGGTAATGGCGAGAGACGCAGGGAAGAAGAAGTGACTCTACCCCGGATCTAGGTTGGATCTTTCCCGAATCGCATTTTCTACCCGGGGAGCGGCGCCGGGAAGCCGACCCCGCTCCCCCCCCCCTCCCCAAGCTCAACAATCGCGCCGCAGCAGCGAGTCCTATACGTTTGTTTTGTTCTTACAGCTACGGCGATGACTGTTCGAGGAGATACGTCGAAGCCGGAGCTGTGACGCTGTGACAGCAATCAAGGCCCTAACGAAAAGCTCCCCCAGGCCCAGGTGGGCCCAGGGGGCTTATTCCGAGCTCGCGGTGATTCGCGGAGATGCGATTCACGTCACTCGCCATGCATAAGGAACATGGAATGAGGTGATCCACAATGTACAAGGAACGTGGATGTAGAATAATCGTAGCGAGAGAGGGTCTCTAAGTAGTGGCGAGTCACACCGCCGCGACAGTAAACATCTCTATGCAGTAAACACCGAGCTCGCGCGGAATAAGGCCCCAGGGGTCTTATTCCGAGATTGCGATGTCAGGTGTCAGTAATGGTCAGTAACGTGTCAGCTCCCACGGTCCGGTGTTCCTTCGCGAAATAAAAATCAGAAGTCACTTCATTGTAACAATAAACTGATATTTCATTAGATTGTTATTTGCTCCATGTAGTCTGATCATTTTTATTATTTGCACTGTGAGATTTATTGGACAACAAACTGCATAACCGAATATAAACAAAGTCCCTGCAATCGCATTAGTTCGTCTGCACGTCAACGATAAGAGGTGAGTAGCACAAATTGGTTTACCATTTGTTCTTCATTTTCATCGTTTTCATTTATGGCATCACGTGGAAATCAATGATAACCATTCTATTTCATCGTGCAATTCTTACTGTTATTGACAACCGGCGATGTCGGGATATAAAAACTTTGTCTTCGTTGTCCACTAAATCTCACAGCGCAAATAATAAAAGTGATCAGAACACATGGAGCAAATAACAATCTAATGAAATATCAGTTTATTGTTACAATTAAGTGACTTCTGATTTTTATTTCGCAAAGGTACACCGGACCGTGAGAGCTGACACGTTACTGACCATTACTGACACCTGACATCGCGATCTCGGAATAAGACCCCAGGGCGAGCAGCATGCCATGAGCCGAGCTCCCAGCGGGGGAACCGCAGTCTATTATATTCTATCCATGTCTATGATACCAGCACGCAAATTCCAGCCTAAATCTCTGCGAACTACGCCGGGCGTCTCCATTCTCGCGGTCATGGATGATTTGATTCTGATATTGGACACTCACTCACCCTGTATAATTAACATCATTTGTATCTGCATCGTATCAGAACGAGATTCGCTATTCTCGTGTGTAATTCCTTCGTCAAACTCTGCATCGTTCTGTTCACGGATTGTATTTATTACGGGCATGACGGCAACCACGGAACTACCGGACTGATACTACACAATCGAATCCGAGAGAAATTTGCGAAGTGCGAGTCAGCGCGAGCGGCATAGCAAACTGAGCGTGCTCTTATTCTCTACTTCACTCTACAAGCACTACCTGGACTCTGGAGTCTCTGGAGGGTATGATCGCTAGTGGCACTAGGCTCACACCATGAAAACTGAGATTTGGCGTTGGTGCCATGGTACTAGGTGGCTAAAAAATTATTTTCCGACTCACGATTTTCACGTCCTTAAAACAATGCCCGTTGGGATTCCACACCCTTGAATTCATTGTTAAAAATCAACGATGTAATTCCACACCCTTCGGATTCTTTGGGGGATCCTCAAAACAAAAGTCAATCAACAATTTCTACCAGGGTGGGCCGGAAAAGCGCGACTGCGCAGGCTCATCAGTGTAGTATCTAGTAAATCTAGTTCCAGAATTCTAGCGGGTAAGTATGAATCGTCTCATATGTGCGCTGCCTATATAACGTAGGGCTGCGTAGGTACTCCGCGTCCGCGTGGATCCCATATCCAATAACCTTCACATTTAACCTTTGAGCGCCTAAGTGATCTTGGCACCGAAATTGTCAGCTACAGGAATTCCAAAAAGAGGGATCGATACTTTTAAAACTCCTACATACAAATTCGCGCTTAGAAAAACTCCTCCAGCCTCTAATTTTTCAAGATTATTGATAAACACGCTGGAAACAAGCACCCCAGTACGCCTCTTCTACTGCACGTGGAGACATGTTCGTGGTATAGAAATACTTGTTTTGGAAAAAGAAAATACCCGTATCCTTGGAAATCTCTCTCTTGCTTTCTATTAGTTTTTTCACAGTGAGAATTGTTTTCCACAAGCATGAAAGTCCAGATCACCAGCTGTCTTGAGTAAGTCACGCATGAACGTTGTGTAAGACAGCGATCGATCTGGACTTTGATGTTTATGGACAACAATTCCCAGTGTGGAAAAACTAATAGAAAACAAGAGATTTCCAACGAGACGGGTATTTTCTTTTTTCAAGGCGAGTATTTCTATATCACCAACATGTCTCCACGTGCAGTAGAAGAGGCGTACTGGGGTGCTGGTTCCAGCATGTTTATCAATAATCTTGGAAAATTGGAGGCTGGAGGAGTTTTTCTCAGCGCGGATTTGTATGGAGGAGTTTTTGAAGTATCGATCCCTCTTCTTGGAATTTCTGCAGCTGACAATTTCGGTGCCAGGATCATGAGATTGTTATTCTCCGGGATCCGAGATCCGAGACACTGACTACTACTGACAATTTTCAGGCTTCTGATGTATGTATAACCCCTGTACATGCTGGATTTCAAAAGAAAAGTCTTGTAAGAAGCAGATTTATTTAAGAATCTCTTGAGCTTGCAGAAAAACAGATGGGTGGGAACTTGGTAAGTCTATTATATGACTGGAAGAATCCTATCAGCTTTGACTGAGTAAGGTGTCAAGTTGACACCTTACTCCGATACTTTCAACACAACCTAGAATGATGATGCAGCTCATCATATCATTGCTTTTGATAGTACAATCAAGGTAGCATACCTTAAGGGTAAGTTCGTTACGTTTACAAGATTGACTCTTGAAAAATGATGCAAAATCTAATGAAATTGAATTGCTGGCGGATGAAGGTTATGCAGACACACTATCAATTAATTCTGAAAATTTTGGGTGATTAATGTATAAATTCAGTGATATCAATTGGTTATTAGATCTCTATGAATAAAGACTGTAAGACACAGGATTTGCAGATACCATTGGGTAGCTCTCCAATTCTTCCAAAACCGAGTGCACCAAAATCAGTAATGAATCCTGCTTTGGTGTTGTGATTCATCATGCATGGTTTTGCTTTCATCAGTTTTTACCATCACTTTAGACATCCATACAATTCAGATGAAACTTATTTATTGGGCATGTATGTCATTCGTTAGTGGTTCTTTATCTCATTCATTAGTTCTCACAAAGTTGCATCATATGATTATCATGTTGAGTGATACCATCTTGTTCCATTTATCCTGCTGGCAAAAGTTTTTGAAGTGAACAAACTTTTCCAGCTTTGTTGACCTATCACTCAATTGCGGCGTTTTTCTGGCTCTGTCATAACTTTGTGGAAGTACCTCAAGGTCTTGAACCAATGACATTTTCTCTTGTTTTAGGGACATACATCATATGTCTGTCATCCCATTTGAAACTTTGTCTCAAGAGTTGCATTTGTGATGACTATGAGTTTTTTTCAGTTCTTCTATATTTGCAAGACTTTTAGGATACTAACTATGAAATAAGTTGACTAGTTTATAGAGATTGAAATCTTAAGGCTACCACCTCATGCTTTAAGTGGTAATTTAGATAAGTCACATAATTATCTTCTTTATTGGTTCAAATCTTTGTAATTCTGAATGGATCTTCGATATATGTCAGATAGCCCCTGAACACAGTGATGAAAAGTTGGAATTGGCATATAAATTCACACTGTGAGTGTGAATAGAAGAAGCAGACGGTTTTCTCCGTGAGAAATGTACTCCACTCAATCTCAAAAAAAAACTTACGTTCAATGATGCTAGTATGCCTATCTATAGGCACAATGAAGATAGGACTGGAATTAGTCTATCACATTGTGATATACAATTATTGAAAAGTTCTGAGATGAATGTGAGCCTTCAATTCTCAAGCAAGGTAACATCCACAGAGTGAATGTAATCCTTGCCTCAGATGTTTGCAGTGAAACACAGAAATCCTAGGATTGCAGAATTGAACATGTGTGCGAAGGAGGCACTAACCATGTTGCGAAAATAACCCAAAGAGATAATCAAAGTGACTGTGATATGTCTCTTCAAGCACCTACTTCTCAAGTTGACCATCAATAAACTGAACAAGACTCTTCAAATATTTCTGATAAACAATCTGGGACTTTTAAAAATGCTGAAGTAGAGTCTGCACCTGTCATTGTGCAAAATTTCTATTTGGAAAGTCGCGAGTTCGATAATATAATCCTCAATCAGGAAGGGAATCTGAAGAAAGCCGAAGATTGCATGCATCAAGCGGGAGAACAGCGATTTACAATACTTGAACATGACTATGTTGCAGAATTTTGATTGTTTAATGATGTAAGTAATGTACTTTTTTGAGCTCAGAATTTAGATTTTTCAAATTTAAATACCATTTAAATCACTACATTTGCGTCACTAATGCTCTGATGGATGATTGGTATCTTTGTTGTCTAAGAAGCTGAATTAATAGTGAATTCTTAAGTTACAAAACTTGAAATCTGTTCATGAAACCACTGTGATGGGAAATGATGGTGGAAAAGCTGCATTATCTTTGGAGTCAAGACAAAAATCCTGTGAAGATTCCAATGATGACCAATGTTTGTTGGCCAGTGAATCCACCACTTTCGACAAAGGAAAAGCTCTTCACCAGATAAGGACGAAAAAAATTATTTTTGTGATTTGGGTCTCAGATCTAAGTCCAAACAAAGAATATGCGAAAAAAACTTTGTGTTGAATGATTGGAGGATTGTTTGCTTCCACATGAAAAAGTTGAGGGGACCTCTGCTTTCACGAAAAAATGTCTTGACCATGGAAAATGGAAAAAAATTTACACATTGTGCCCAAGAATCTCATCATGCACGATTGAGTACTTGGCCAATGTACAATAGACTATCAAATAAGCTCAATCATTTAATTTTGCTAGAAATGTGAGTGTATGTTTCATGTCTTTCGTGTGTACGGTGATCAATTGTGTTAGAATATCATATCATAAACGGGTTTTGAAGTTGAATAAACTATTATACACTAAAAAGTGTTGCATCTTTTGTACCCATATCACAGAGTTACTCTATCTCACAGAGATGTGAAAAAAAATTCTCAACGTCTAATTCTTTGCTGATTCTTGTAGAATGACTTTTATTCATGTATTTCATACATAAAATTATCTTTGATAAAACTCATACATACTCGAGATGAAAATATATGTATACCATACATGTGTGTATATTTCATGATCATTTCTATTCAACACTACAAAACTGAAGAGCTGTTGCTCTAATATTCTGCGATGAACGATATATCTTTTTGAAATCAATTACGATAATTGTACCCACAGAGAGGAACATTGCACAAATTTTTTTCACAATAAATCACATCTGAGTAAAATGTCAACACTTGTAATAGTTTACGTTCTACACTGAAAAAATTATCATTGTGAGTTCAGAGATAATCACCACCACATCTGAAGTCTATAGTTGTAGAATGAAGTACTTATGAGTAAAGTTTTTTATGACAGCAAAAGACTTGAATATTGTGAATGATGCAATACTGCAGAAATTAAAGTTGTACAATTATTTATATGAGTAGAAAATCATTGAAATCATTTATCTGAGTTCAAAATCTCTTCGCTAAATATTTATAATTAGACTAGAGAATCTCTTATGTGACTGTAAAAAATGAGTAATATTCACAACCCCATTCATAATGGGAAGGCATTGTTCAGTGGAGAGTTTTTTGGGAATAGTGATGGGGAATCTCTGATCACTGATGATTTCGTTTGATACAAGAAATCGATATCTGTCTGCGGTCATTCGACCACATTCGACAACTTACAGGCAGCTATACTGCAATAATTACGAGATCCTGGTACGGTCCGCCAACAACCTTAAAATCAGACAAATAATTGAATTACCTCTTAATGAAATATGACGCCAAAGAGTACGAGAATGATATACAGAATCTTTATACCACATCGGTCTTCTGACAGAATTCAAGCTGAATCAAATGCTAATTATAAGTTTTACGTCCGATGGTCGAATAACTTCCGATTTTCCTAAAAATTCATATGTGTTTGTTACACGATAAATCCTACTTACTTGGATTCCTATTGGTAACCCTGGTTGGTTTAGTCCAAGCGGAGTTTAGTCCTGTGGCTGGTAATCCAAATAGATTTATTATTGCTGTATAACTCAATATGAAAGGTTTCACGAGTGGCTCGTAGTGCAGAGGTGCGGCAGTCGGATGTGTTGGGAATAGGAGGATCCCGTCATCACCAAGCATATCCTATGAAAATGAATTACTTTCATGACCAATCAAAAGGTGACATGTTTCAGATTATAGATGGCCTTAAGTTTCAATTCACCAAAAAATAATTACACTTTCCGACCATGGGAATTCATTGACTCATTGAAAGTATAAAGTTGTAGTATTCACTTGGAGAGAATTTGAATCATTTACTCATACTCCGGTCCGGATATAATTATTTTCATTTCTTCCGGGAAAGTGGATCAGTGCGATGTTAATTTATTCAATATCAATGATCACCTTGAACTCTTGCTGTCCTACTTGAGTTTGAATTAAGTCTCACTAGCGAGCGAAAAATTGAATCTTTCAAACGTGGCAGTAATAAGAGCAACAAATGTGTGGTTACTCGTAAAACTGAGCCATTTGTGATATTCCCAGATCAAGTTTATTGAACCCTGTTGGTTACTCAATTCAAATGCGAAACCCTCGTCAGGTTCTGTTCCCATGCACGAAAACCACATTGGTAGGCCCTTTTTAAATTCTCGGATATTGACCTTTTTTTCTTTCATATTGTAGGCTTTTTCTAAGTAAGTGACGATTTTTCTCATAGATTCTTTGATATCAGGATCAACCGCTGAGACTAGAATTTATCCGCCATCACCCTCCATGTAGTAAACCTAGAAATGACAAAAAAGTCAGGGAAATTCCAAGCCTAGTATGACAGGAATGAGCCTACCGGCGAAGTTAATGACATCACAGAAAGCACATTCAACCATACTTTTGTGTTTTCTCCATTGGCTCGCCTTGAGTTTAGATATATCAACTTTGTGTTTCAGGTCCAACTGATCAGCATGTTTACAAGTTAACACCTCCAACATAGGTCTCAAATCTTGGGCAAGTCGGCACATGGGACCGAGTAATTTATGTTGGTCCTCTATTTCTGCATTAGGAAACTGTCCCTCATTAGAAACGATTCCTGTAATGACCACAAGTTTCTGAGTGAGATTTTGAGGATTTCAAATGGGCGACGAGTGGAGAAATTTCGGTTTAAAAATTAAGTCAGTTTCGCATTGCAACACTTCTTTGTACTGCACATCTACTTAGAGTAGTAATGGAATTGTGAGTACAATAAATTTGTTGAAAATAGTTGACATTTGAAGTAATTATCACTAATCGATGAACGTTAATTATATTTGAATTGAGGGAAGAAACACTCGTAAAGAAAAAGCATGAGTAGACAATAAATTCCGTACCCTTTGACGGTTTATGGCCGAACACTCCGTTGAAAAAACTAGGCATGCGGATCGATCCGCCTATACCTGCACCTATTCCACATGGTGAGCCAGCTGCTTCCTGTAAACAGCCTTCGCCACCAGAAGAACCACCTAAAATATGTCTGTAAAAATAGCCAAGGGTAAAGACTACTGGAAAAGACAAGTAGAATACTGAATTTCTTTTGGAAAAATACCCACGTATGTTTCATGCTAAAATTTGACAAATCAGCGGGGAAATAATAACAATTTCCAAGATCTTGGTATCCATCTTACCAGTAGCTTATTAGGATTGACTATGTTAGCTGTTTCCATTTTGGTTTGTGCCAACCATGTTGGGTCAATAGGTTTTGCTGCTGAGATCATTATTTGGTCTTCAATTGCATTTTCAATGTCAGCTGGTGGCCTTTGAGAAACCTCAGCAAAATTATTCCTTGATGAGGCATTTACAACTCCTAAAAAGAGGATATTCAGAAGTTGATCTATGTTTGGATTAAAAAAGTATCATCAGTGGTTTTGGTCACAAGCGTGTGAGCATGTGCACGATATAAGGGAGAGTTTCATAGAGAACTTGAAAGTTAAATTTGATCGATATAATAATCATGAGGTAAACAACAATATAAAACACTTTGAACCCCATTCTATTACTGCGAGTGTGGAAGTAATTTACTCATTTACTCAAAGAATTATGCCATAAGAATCGTATCTATGAAATCATTCTTCTGTTCTCTTATACATCATATACAGGGTGTGGACAAATTAATGCTTGATGGATGAAATGCAAGATCAACTTCATGAGAATCACACATTACCATTACATTGTTCTTTGTGGATTGGATGATTTGGATTAACCAAATCAAAGAGTGGCTGAATGACTTCAGGTGGGAAGACATTGTTTTTCTGCCACAGATTGAGCACCCTGATCGCCTTACTTTTGTCTTCAGGTGGGCATTTGAGAAGATTTAGAAAAGTGGTTTGCATATTTTTTGCAAATTGAGTCGCAAAGACATCCTTCTCTGTACCAAACTGGTGTCTCGACTATCTGACAATTGAATCCATGACATACAGTCCTGGAACCTAGTATTCTGGTTTGTACTGTGAAGAAATGAAACAATAGTTAACAATATTCAAGAGACATTTTATGTACATTATTTCATGTAACTCCAAGTGGGCTAAAAATGGTTTGGCAATTGCAAAAACGCCGTACAATTATGTCAAAATATTCAAACAATGCAAATGGAAACTTGGCAGAGGAGTGAGAGAAAACTTGGAAAAGGAGTCGATGGAGATGCTCAAATAACCAGTCCCCGGATGGGTGGACAACGTCGCGGCTCAAACCAACATGTTTGACGGGCCTCTCCTCCGAGGAACGTCCCGAAATTGTAACCGTCTTGATGGTCTCCATCGCGGTCGACATGTCAACGACAAAGGAAATTACCTGCAGAATGCAGATTCACCTTCTGATCTCGAAGACTCGAAGCACCTCGAAAACGACAACGGGGTCAAACTTGGACTGGATAGCTTGAACACAGTTGTAACAGTAGTTGTAACAACAAATATAGACGCTTATATATTCGTTGGTTGTAAACAGCAACACATGGTGTGAAAATCCGCCATGCAGCAACACATATACCCGGCTTGGCGTTCGCGAAACCCATCGCGTAAGCGGATCGTGCGACGCGTTTGTCCTTATACGTCGTCCGCTAAAAAATTATAAGTATCCACGACCCGTTATTTATAGCATCTGCCTCGGCTCTGCTCATCTCTGCCTCTTTGATGGACCAGGAGCAGCGGAGGCAGGCAGGAGTAGTCTAGGCAGGAGTCCTGGTGCACTCTCGAAACACATACCTAGCAGACGACGCATCGCATCCAAACCACACGGTCTCCAAAACACATCATCGCGCGATTCGCTGTCTTGCGGTAGGGTCCCTAATACCTATATTTTGACTCCGTCGATATAGGTGTAGTAAATAACACGGGATTTGGGCAAAGTATGGCGGACTGAAAATGTAGGAATAGGCTGATGGCTTACTCACTACTAAATGAATGACTCTACACGCTTTGAGCAGAAGGCTCCTATGCGTTTCGTCCCCCACCTGCAACCTGGTTCATCGTAACCGGACTCATCAGCAGGGCTGGAGTTGCAGGTGGTGCCCTGGACGCTTGGCGATGAAGCACTTATGCGCTCTTATATACTAATCGAGGTCTTGAGCCGTCGATTGCGGGAAAGGAGCTGGATTTGTCATCCATCTATTGCGCATGTGAGGTATTATGTACCCCACAGCCACTCCCCCCGCTTCAGAGCCATAGCGTTCAAGGGATGATTTTACAATTATTAATTATGCACTTATCACTCAATATACATGACACCGCATTATAGCTGCGAATGCCGAGAGCGAATTCATCGTGACATCGCATTCCGCGACTCGCGCCGCAGCAGAACCGAAGTCGCAATGCCTCTAGGTTACTACTGCGTGTCGCGGTACAACGGCGCTTAGCAAGTGATCAAATGTAAATGAGGAAAGGCTTTTTTACTGGGCGTACTCGTAATGAGCATATGCTTCAGACTGATCTGACTCCATGAAAATTGCGTTTCAATCACGACGCGGGTTACCAATGTAGGAATAGGCTGATGGCTTACTCACTACTAAATGAATGACTCTACACGCTTTGAGCAGAAGGCTCCTATGCGTTTCGTCCCCCACCTGCAACCTGGTTCATCGTAACCGGACTCATCAGCAGGGCTGGAGTTGCAGGTGGTGCCCTGGACGCTTGGCGATGAAGCACTTATGCGCTCTTATATACTAATCGAGGTCTTGAGCCGTCGATTGCGGGAAAGGAGCTGGATTTGTCATCCATCTATTGCGCATGTGAGGTATTATGTACCCCACAAAAACACCGTGTCTCGACCCCCTTCCAGGGACCCTATCTTGCGGGCGAGGCGGCGCTTGAATGAATCGAAGAATGGCAGCCACTGCCGTAATTTCGCGCGCATGAAAATTGCAGAATCTCGCGGCGTTGCATGCAGCGACGAATTACTGTCGTGAAAATATATTTTCACCTGTATACAGGCCCAAATTTCGATTAATGTGCAAAAACAATTATTCCTTATGGGAGGACTTCAGTTCAATTCAGCACTTGTTACAGATAGCTCCACGGTGGTCCGCCGGAGCGAAAATCAGCGAAAATCCGCGGGAAAAGAACACGCGATTGCTCGAAGCGCTCAATTTTAAACGTTTGATCCTGGCGCCCGAGCGTCAAATTTGGATGGGTACCGTACTTACGCGTATCTCGACGTGCAGCTTGTTGACCTGTAGCCTGCCGTTGGCCGGCACCTTGCCGTTGACCTGCAGGTTGCTGTTCGTTTGACATTTTTGAAATTGTGGAGTGCACGTCCTTCCTGTTCTCGACTCTTATGTCCTATCACCTGCAGATCGGAAGATTCTGAGCAGCCAGCAGCGAGCAGGATCGGGCGCTTAACTGCGCCTAACTCTTACCTGAGCTGTTGTCTGCCGGCAGCGAGAGAAATAGATGTGTGTAATTATGTATATTGCTATACTTATAATCGAGTGGGGAGACTTGCAAAGAGCCAATACGAAGTTCTGGCCAAATTCTTCACCATGTTTACAACGCTGTTCAATGAACTTATCATCACCAGTACACTTATAGGGGAGAGTGGGGCAAAATTGGACGGATTTTGCAGTGAGACTATCTGGCGATCCTGGGGACTGGGCGCGCTACGGGACTTTGAAGTACAACTACCCTGCTGAAAATAATTTCGTGGGATCCCATGGGATCCCATGGGACTTCGTGGGACCTGGCCCTGGTAAAATACCTCATTTCTATACTTTGCAAAATTTGGCACCGAAGACGTGCAGCATACAAGTTTCGAACATTATTTCTCCGGCCCACGAAGTAGTTGATACATGGGAAGTAAAGAATAGATGCCATGTGGATTCTGATCTCGATCTCTATGAATAATTACGGCTATGAATATTTGAAATGGACTGATACTCCAAGAGTGTAAAAAAATCAAGCATCGAGAATCAATCCCTTCACTTCTCTCAAAATGTGCCTTTAGCCGAGAGAAGATGCCTATCATGTCGTCAAATGTCAACAGATCAAGTGAAGAACAGTGCTCAGAGCGACACATGTCGTGGATTTCATTTCGAGAACGTGTATATACTGACAAGGGGAGTCCGGAGTCTCCGGGTCCTGAAATCTCACCAAATTTTTTTTACAGTTTCGTACCACCTAGAATATGAAGAATCCAGAGTAACTCCGTCAAATGGGCCTCCTGTTCAAAGTTACAGCCCATGACATTAACATTGCCCATATAGGCCCATGTTAAAAAGTGATATATATAGATATACTAGCAATGTTGACGTTTCTGGTTGTAGCTCAGAACAGGAGGCCCATTTGACAGAGTTGCTTTGGGTTCTTCATATTCTAGGTGGTACGAAACTGTGAAAAAATTTTGGAGAGATTTCAGGACCCGGAGACTCCGGACTCCCCTTGTGAGTCATCTAATGATAAGGACTCGTAGCAATGATGTTTTGTACTTGATCTTAGGTTCTTGAGAATTTTTTCACGCGAATTAAACAAGTTCTCATGATGGGATTGGAAGAAGAATAATTCAAACTATCGTTCATGGTCTAGTTTATTCACAAACATATGTATATTCTCCTATATTCACTTTGATCTGATTATCATAATCGATGTAGAGTATTGATCAAGTAGCTGTACTAATTGCTATAACAACAAAGACAATATCAAATCCGAATCCCATGGACTTTGGTTTTAGAAGCAAATTCATTGTATGAGGGGTGAATAAACATGTTATATAGAGAACTTTGCGGAATAAATTATCCTACCCGATCATTTATGAAGATCATGGAAGCCTCATTTACTAATACTTTTGGGGATGGGTGGTCACTAATTACCAGTACGTAAGTACCGAGTTCTCCTCATCCTCCTAGAATGATGTATCACCTTGTCACTTGAGTGTTGAGAGTTGAACATTTCGTTGGATTATAGATATGAAGCTTTAATTGCAAAGAAGGAACACTCGGTGTATAAAGCAGGGGACATTATGGATTTCGTAGTTGCTCAATACTACATTTTGAGGAATTCCTTAAAAGAAAGATCATGTACGTCACATCGTTCCTACGAGTCCTTATCATTAGATGACTCAGTATATCCACGTTCTCGAAATGAAATCCACGACATGTGTCACTCTGAGCACTGTTCTTCACTTGATCTGTTGACATTTGACGAGATTATAGGCATCTTCTCTCGGCTAAAGGCACATTTTGAGAGAAGTGAAGGGATTGATTCTCGATGCTTGATTTTTTTACACTCTTGGAGTATCAGTACATTTCAAATATTCATAGCCGTAATTATTCAGAGATCGAGATCAGAATCCACATGGCATCTATTCTTTACTTCCCATGTATCAACTACTTCGTGGGCCGGAGAAATAATGTTCGAAACTTGTATGCTGCACGTCTTCGGTGCCAAATTTTGCAAAGTATAGAAATGAGGTATTTTACCAGGGCCAGGTCCCACGAAGTCCCATGGGATCCCATGGGATCCCACGAAATTATTTTCAGCAGGGTATTGAATAGATTGTCAATAAATTTTCAGACCCCTACGTCACCGCTTTCATACTTTTTCTTCAAGGTTTAACAAGAAAAATCAGTCCAAATTCGCCCCGCGCTTAGGGGCACTTTTGACAAGTTTTGGGGGCAAAGGACAGACTATTATATACTCAAGCCATACGCAATATTTTTAGTCTAATTGCCATTGCATATGCTTACCAAAATACGCGGTAATGATCCAAAATCAATAGGGAAACTCGCCCGCGACTTCCACATGCTCTAAACAGCCTCGCTCACAGCAACAGCGAGCAAGAGACATTTTTATGTGATTTTTCGCCATGATCGCAATGGGCGCTTCGTCAATGCGATACTTACTGTCTTCAGCAGTCAACGATCGACTCGCAGCTCCAAAAAATCGACTGCTTTTCGTTATTTTGAGCTTATACTCGCCTTACAATATCGGTACCAATGATAAAGTGTGGCAAAGAAGCTTGAGTCAATACATGCGAGAGCGAAAATGCATAAAATGAGCATTTAACGCTCGTGCGTAAAGAATCTTCAACAGTGCGTCAAGTTGTTACCCTTGCGTGTAAAAATTTCCGGCAGTGCGTAAAGAATCAAAGCCGTTTCGTAATACACTAATATGTATTGTGAGATATTTTGTCATGGAAAAACATAAATGTATTGTCTTTTCACTTAACAATTAAATGAGAAATCCTGACTCCTGGGTTTGAGCTTTGTATGAGCAGAAACTGCAGTGAGTACGGATACAGACGTTTCGTAACCTCTTGATCCATCGCACATCAACAAAAATACAGCTTACTCGTGTTATGAATAAAATCACATCTGCACCATAGCAGAAAGATATATCCAACATTGAAGAAGAAGAAGATAAGAACGTGAGAATAGTAATAACCCACTGAAACTCTTGGCAACAATCCTATCTCTATCAAGAACAGATTCTCAAGAAGAATTGAGATTGAAGCAATAAGATCGTCGAGGGAGAGTGAAAAATTTGAGAGCTGGGCGAGGAGCTGGGACATTGATAACCCTATTAGTACTCATGGGCTGGCCCCGGGCGCGACTGAACACATCGTGCTTGAGACGGATCTCGACCGCACTGTTTTTCTTCAGCCTGATCGGTCTTGTGTTAGCCCTCGGACTCCTCGCTTGGTCAGCACAGCTTGAATTTGGACTCGTTCAGCACCTAGATCTTGCCCTGCAATCACCTTCGACGACAACTGTTACGAGCAATCAGAGCTTCCTGGCCAAGGTTAAAAGAGTTTTTTTGGCAAGTTATGCGGAGGCACAGTTGCTGCCCGGATTGCTTGTGTTAGCAGCTTTGGTCGCTTTTGGACCCACCCACGCAATTGGATTGAGTCTGGGACCGAGTGTCATACTGTATCCCGAGTTTTCGAGTCTACGGCGTGCCCACCCACGTGGTTAGTATCAATAGCTAATTTTTACATACCACGATTCTGAATCATCTATAATCAAGTAAATTGCAGCTTATGGTGTGTGCTGATGTGTGACACGCCACAGCTAATGTTGAGATAACAGTGTACTATCGCAGGGTTTCTCCTGGCCCGGAAAACCTTGAAAACCTGGGAATTTCATGGAAAAAGTGTTCAAATCCTTGAAATGCTTAAAATGCCTGGAATTTAGAGTCCAGTTCCAATCTACCCGGAAATTCCACTCGATTGGAAAAAAATATTTATTAGTCCGATAGCGACAACTTTTTTGCTTTATGCGGCGCATATATTGTATTACATCACATTTTTTCTCTGCTCAAAGATTTCATCCCTTTCTAACACGAATATGATCATAGCGGTGAAGTATCAAAATGCCCGATTTATTTTGTTTATGGAATAACTGAATGAGATTGTAAAATCAAACAAACAAATTGATAGTGTTTTCCAAAAACAGTATCGTCACCTTCTTTGGCTTTTTATTTCTTATGAAACGAATCGGCCAGGTTACAAGGGCATACTTTCTTTATCATTCCGTTGAGAGAATGAGTTTATTAGAATGATAAGGTATTGTCTTTTTGCTGATAAAAAATCCACGAGCTTCCTTTCTGCTGAGGCTTGTAAATCCGTGACAAGAAATTTGTCTCTAATTCTTCCACTCAAATCCATCTTCCATTCCGAAAATCTTCACTCACAAAGATTCAACTTCCACCACCTTTTCCCCACTCGCCTACTCTGTAAAAGTCAATCAGTGGAGTTTACTGGAAACCAGTAGATTTTCACTGGTTATCCAGTCCAGAACCGTTCAATGAAAGGATCTGGACTAGTTTTCCAGTGAGTTCCACCGGTTGACTTTTACAGAGTGGATATTTTGATTAAAGGTCACACTTTTCTTCAACGCTCATCGCTGGTCCTCTAAAAATTCATCTTTGTCCCTCGTTATCCGTGTCCGTCAGTAGATGTGTGTATGTTATTTTTTTGCCAACGAATCCTCGTCATCTCTTCAACCACGATCTCTTTGGAATCTATATGGATGGTAAATGACCACCCAAGGATATGCTGAAAGGATTTTTAACTGGTTCTATCATGCAGTTTTTGATCCATGAGTCTTGAAAAATAAAACGGTTCATATGATTATATATAGTAATATAATAATATAGTTCATATAATAATCTAAAAAACTGCTTATATTTTCGGAAGATTGATTATTTTATTCACAAGTATTTTCTCTTATAATTATCAGAACCACTCTTAGACGGCCCACACAATAATTTTTTCGCCGATTTTTGTAAATTGGTCAATGCGAAACGAACCATAAATTTGCCATCATCTAAAAAGAAACTAATGTGCGATTTCTTTCCCATCTTTTTAAACCAAAATTCCTATTACCCAGTCGATCAATCATAGCAGGACAAAGATTATATTAGGTTACTTCGAATTCCCTTATAAAATTTTCTCTCCAAGATATTTTTGAAAAGTCAAATCTGTTCTTCGAAGATCTTGGCATTTTTATCCTTTAAGACTCGTAAATCGATAACTGATTGATAGATCTAGCTGTAAATCCTTCTAGCACATCCTTGGTTGGTCATTCGCCACCTATATAAATTTCAGAAAGGTCCGTCGAAGGGCGAGAGACCGTGAACGGAAAAAACAACGCATTCACCGCATAAATATAATCGATCCCTTAAAAGTTTTCATTATAGTCAATGATGATTGTGGACAGAAAATGAGTGACCTACAATCGAAAGATCTGTGCGAGAGGGACAAAATGGTGGTAGCTGAATTCCCTGGTAGTGAAGATTTTTCAGAATGAAAAATTGATTTGCCTGTATTGAATCGATAGTTTCAACAATGTCTTGGAGAAAAGTTCTTGGAGCAACTTGAGCTATTCTATAATATAATTCATCTTGCCATGCTTGATCGATTTGTTCGATAAAGAGTTTGTTGAAATGAATACAAAAGGAATTGCTCGCAGTTTTTTTGAATGATGAAAAGTGTATGATTTGAACGGTAGAATGGAATTTAATTATTTTATTCGTGCGAAACCTGGAAAAATCATGGAAATTGATACGAGGATTTGAGTAGAAATCCTGATTATCGATACATTTTCATACGAAAGCGCACTCAGTGAATAACTTTTTACAGTTTCAAAAGTTTTGAGTGCTCAGAATTTTGACAAAATCTTATCTCATGACACGAAAAAGTCTTGAATAGAAACAATCATCGTTTTTTCATGAAATGATTTTCGAAACTTGTTGATCCGAAATTTTCGAGAACAAAACTCAAATTTACCATACGACCGAGAGTATACGTGACTTGCAAAACAAAAGAAACGTAAATGGAATAATTTTCGAATATGAGCTGTTGACACCGATGAAAGGTAACTGAAATTGTGTATTCAAATATTTTTTTTTTTTTTTTCTTTTTTTAGAAAAATTAGATGAATTTGGTGTACCCTAAATTCGTTCAGGAATAATGTAAAGAAATTGCGCGTTTAATATACACCAGGCAGAAATTTAGGATCTTATTTATTTGATTTTAGGTCTATTGTTTCATATGTTTCAATAGTTTATAGTATTCACTCATAGTCAACCATTCATTATTCACAATTTACGCACGTTTTTTATGTCTCACGATGATAAAATCGGATACCATCACAGCCAGTTCCAAATCTGCCTGCAAAAGGGGATATCGTTTGCTCAAGACCCACGCTTTGCTCGGTTGCGCCTCGTCGCTTCTACTGCTAGTCGGATGCATTGCCGGTGCTTTACTTTGGGCCAGATCGAGGCAGAAGCTCAGACGAGGTTTGGTTCGTGCCATGAACCAATATTCACACAACGTCAAGTTCAAGCTCGCCCTAGATCGGCTACAGATCGAACTCTTCTGTTGCGGAATCGACTCCTACGCCGACTGGTTTTTCGTACCTGCTATCCTGCCAGATAATACGCAAGGTTCGCTAGTTGATTCTTCGACGTCGTTACCGGTATTACAGCGTTTGAAGTGAGTGCAGTTATTCATTAATGGCCGTGATTCAGTTTTTTCATCCATCAAAATTGAGTTTGATTTGTTATCAAGGAGGTCTTCCGTCATTACTTCCCCACGTTATTTATATTTTTATTCATCTTGTAATTACAAAATACTTGGAATTAAACGATTGATATCATGGCCAGGCTAACTACGAAACTACCTGCACCTGTAAAACGTGTGATAGTAGTTGTCGAATAATTTTTCACTTTTCTGAGAACAGTATTACCAGAATCATTCTGACTATTGAGCAACAAAAAATTTGTCTAACTTTCAATGTGCAGAGAGAATAATGTAACTAGAACTTTTACCGTCACAGTGAGCCTGATCAGAACTAAATCACGGAGGTTGCGAGTAATAAGTGATCATACAATATGAGTACATTTGATCGAATTCTGACCGTTCGAAAGATAGTACTTCCCTAAAAAAATATATGTGATGCAAACGAGAGAAATATGAATTCAATACCTGAACCCCATTTCCGATTCACGTGCCACAGAGAGCTTCCTCTGCCAGCTAATTTACCGTATTCGTGCTGCTCATCGGGTGAGTGCAACGTGGGTGCTGACCAGTTGGGACACCTCCAAAAAGATAAATCATTGAAACAGCGAGTCGCTCGTCAAGACTATTACTATGGGAACAACGACGATGACAAGGACGAGTCGGACGAGGAAAAAGTCGAGCATCAAGTTACACAATCTCCGCTGGATTTTACTGAAAATAATTCCGGTAAACTAAAAACCGAGGGCATGTATCTGGAGGGCTGCCACCCTAAGCTACTCCAACGCTCTGATGATACCGTTCGTCAAGTTTTTGCTGTCCTTGCCTGTCTCGCTCTGTACCAGGTTTGCTCGTTTTACAATCACGAAGAATGAAAAAACAATGATTTTGAGTCATCTTGGCTGATTTATATAGAGCCATGTCCATACTTGATTTTCCGAAAAGTGATCTTCAACGTCAGAATCCAGCATTTTGTAGAAATGTGACAGGCCCATGAGATGATACTGAATTTTCAAATTTTACGAGCTAATTCTGTCCTAAGAAACGCTAATTCAATACTGAATTTTGAAATCAACGTCACTCACGTGAACCGCAATATCGCAAAAATTCATGAAAAAATGCTACAGAAGTTGTCAACTTTGGTATCTTACATAATCTTGAGCTCTCTACTAGCGTGTAATTTTTACGTAAAAAATTTTTCAAGAATTACTTCATATTCTTCAAGTAAATAGATTCTCTGAACGGGGAGCATTCCCATATTGCATTTGCAGTTGGTTGTAGCGTTGATGTCCAGGCTGTTACAGACGGCTAAAGTCAGCGCATTTTCCAGGACCCAAGGGAACGATTGTTTCGACGTATGGCTATTTGGTGGAGCTCCAACAAACTCGGAGCGTCTTCCTCATCATCGAAGTAAACGACTCCGGGTTCGTATGCATTTTCAGCTATCCCAATTTGTATCCTCGCATGCGCGTAATGATTCCGGTACCCACGTAAAATTTCCTCATCAGCTTCGCGTTTGTCATTTTTTAACGAGGTTCAGGAAAGAGGAAACTTTTATTGTACCAAAAATAAGGTTGATTGAAACTTCCGTTCATATATTATAAGCTCAACTTCAGGTTAACAATTTTACCCCACACTTGAGATGCTTTATGAATTATTCTTGTATCTTCTGCATGCTCACCTGTTTCTAATAATTACTCGCCATATATGGAATCTAGACGCAGTCAAATTTCAGACTTTATAAACCGTTTCAGTCGTCGAAACGTCAAACAAAAAAGCCTCCTCATAATTCATCGGATGATGATTCAGAAGGAGCAGAAGCATTACTGTCTAGTCCAGAAGAAAATCACCCTATCGAATTAAAAAAGTGCTTACCAGTCGAGCAAACGAAACAATCGGCGAGAAGTAACGGAAGTAAGGACAAGAGGCGCCGCATCGTTCAGAGCTTTCAAATTTTAAAGTCAGGCGGGAAGTATGAGAAGATGCCTTCTTCGCCCATGCCACGCTCATCTTCCTCCTGCTCTTCGTCGCCCTCGAATCCAAAAGAACCAACGTCAAATTTCCCAAATATCGGTGCTGATTCTCGAGAGATCGACGACAGAGATCGATATGGCAGATTTCGTGGATCTTTCCAGGTCAGAATTTGGAAAAAATGGACTTACTGCGATTCGGTCCTCTAAACCGGAAAAGATCGGTAACACACTGGCAAACGTGGCATCTGGTATCATACTCACTGTAGATGGAAGTATTCTAAAAACTATGTAAAAACTTGCAAAAGTTCAATGAATCTCGTATCTGCACCATAACACGTGTATACTAGTAAGGAAATGGGTTCTTGATATACTCTTTTCTTCCAAAAGAGTTTAAAACAAAACTTATCTTCTACCGTCTTATTCTTCTATTTTTCACGCGTTGACAATGGTAGTTTCTGCTCTTTAAAATATTATCCCGTGGTTGGTATGATGAGATTTACCTTAATGGTCAATTCTCAAGCCTGAGTTGAATAATTTTTCGGTTGTAATTTTATCTTTTGATGGGGATGCGTTGACTCATGGGAGACAGGATCCTAGTAATAAGATACACTATTCTGCGTCACGAGTTTACGCACTGAAGGAATCAAAACCTATCCCACGCAGAATTATGATGAATTTGTAATGATTGCAATCAAATTGTCAGGATACGGTGGCGAGGCGCTCAAGGCAAAAAAGTGACAGAACAAAAAACTTAAGGACCTCGCCGTCATCATCATCGTCATCGTCTTCGGAGCATCTGCCACCTTTGCCTGCAACGCCTGGAAAGCACTCGTCGGCATCGAAAAAATCGCGTCACTCCCATCGGTGAATATAATTTGAATTTTGAAATTGAAATAAAAAGGAAGGTCGATACATTTTTTCGAGAAAATTTTAGCAAATATTCTAGATATTTGAGATAGGTTCACAATACCCAATCTCGGTTGATTTTCCAGCATTCTATGCCACACGGAAGTATATTCTTTTAGTACAGGAGAATTAGACTTTTGTTGTGTAAAAATTCGATGGTGCAATTTTATTTGATAGAAAGCTTGTACGGGGGTATTCTAATGATCCAGTATACGTAGATCGCGGTACTTGGTGGGGGAAGTTGATGAAAAAAATTCGTTTAGCTCGGAAAACGCGATTTTCGGGCTCTAGGAAAGCGAATTGAATTCTCACAGGAAAAAGTTTCCTGACAAGTTTGTAGGGCAAACGCCGATGGATTTTTTGAGCCGGAGTACATCTCTCTATTTTCATTCGTTCGTCTGTAAACCGAGGAAAACTGTTTACAATTGCTCTAATTTCCTCAATTTTTTACTCGGAAAATCCTCGACGAAGATCCCGACTATACCTCAGTTTGGATAGGAATCAATTTTGGACGTACTCGTGATTTTTCTCAAGGTTTTAGGGTGATTATTGTTCGCGTTTTTGCAATTGTTTATCACAAGCAAGGGAATTTTCAAAGTACATTTCCTAGCATTTTTAGATACATACAACGTTCATAACGCAAAGTAGGGGAGCTCTGACATCCTATCTATGGGATACAGTGGTGAGAACTTCCAAATTTTATTTATAAATCATTTAATATCAAGTTTTTCGCCAACGTCTTTTTCATGTTTTCAACAAATGGAATAGCTTCTCCGGTTATGATTTTCCGCAAAATCTGAAATCGGATATTGGTTGCTGGTATTTTTCTGCAAATTTTGAAGAAAAAATTTTTAACCCCCGACAATTAGGGGATGAGATACGATTTTTTTTTTGAAAAATCATATATCACTGAATTGTTGCACAGTTAAAAAATCCTTTGGACATCATGGGGTGTATACCGGGTAGTTTCTGAAAAAAAATAATCTGGCCTTATAAGCACGTCGTATGGAAGGGTGCAAGCACCCGAAAGTGGCTATGCGCCAGTCACGCGGGGTGAGCTGTGAGCAAGCGTGTGTCGGAGTGGGGGAAGCGTCGAGAAGTGGCGAGAAGCCACGCGAGAAAGGCGAACTGAAATCGATTCACGAGTTTCAAACTCACCGTGTCCCAAAAAAACAATGATATCTCTGGTTCTACTGAATGGAATCGGACCATTCTTTTTCCATTCTGGGGTAGCTCGCCGGGATATAAATGTCGAACCTGTCAGAATTTCCTCCAGATTGATATATGTCTCATCATAATGTGCCATGTTGTCGAAGGTTGCAGGAGTGTTTCCAGCAAGGGATACTAACGCTGTATGAGTTGCAACAATTACGTCAAAACTCATGAAAATGCTAATTTCTCACAGAAGAAAGTATAGCGTGGCGAGAATGTCCGAGTAAAACATCCCGAGCATTCACATACCTCGACCTTGTGTTCGAGCCGGGTCCTCGAAGTAAACGACAATCCCTTCATTAGTAAATTGGCGACAAACTTGATATTAAATTACACTACCGGTCAAAAGTTTAAGCTCACCCAAAATTTTTTTTTCAACTTTGTGAGTTGAATTACTCGGCTCTATTTGACCGTAGAGGACTTTTCCGGAGCTCATTTTGAAGGTTTTTTCACGTACTTCAAGATGGCTTTATTCATTTTTATCCGTACGGATCGGGATCTTTCCAATTTGAGCTTGAAAAAATGTCAATTTCAACGATTTTTGAGAGAATCTTTTGGCTCCTGCCAATTTGAGCCACATGAATATTTCAATATGGGAATTATGGGATACAAAAGTACCAGTCTAGAGCTTCAAAATCCGTTTTTGAACGCCCCTCTACGCCACTTCCAGTCCGAGCTATGACACTTTCTCTGAGGGAAGATTTTTTGCGAAAACTAGCACCTGGATTCAAAAATGACGAGAAAATTAACTTTTTGGGGCATATTTCAAAGGTTTCTCATTTCCTCAATCAAGATATAGATAAAAGATGACAGAAATTATGATTATACTTCATAAAAATGCGTCTTTGTATCTTTCTCGAATTGGAGTGCTAGTTTTTGCGAAAAATCTTCTCTCAGAGAAAGTGTCATAGCTCGGATTAGAAGTGGCGTAGAGGGACGTTCAAAAACGGATTTTGAAGCTCTAGACTGGTACTTTTGTATCCCATAATTCCCATATTGAAATATTCATGTGGCTCAAATTGGCAGGAGCCAAAAGATTCTCTCAAAAATCGTTGAAATTGACATTTTTTCAAGCTTAAATTGGAAAGATCCCGATCCGTACGGATAAAAATGAATAAGGCCATCTTAAAGTACGTGAAAAAACCTTCAAAATGAGCTCCGGAAAAGTCCTCTACGGTCAAATAGAGCCGAGTAATTCAACTCACAAAGTTGAAAAAAAAAATTTTGGGTGAGCTTAAACTTTTGACCGGTACTGTATTTATAAATAAAAATTGGAAGTTCTCACCACTGTATCTGATAGATGAGATGTCAGAGCTCCCCTACTTTGCGTAATGAACGTTGTATGTATCTAAAAATGCTAGGAAACGGACTTCGAAAATTCCCTTGTTTGTGATAAACAATTGCAAAACGCGAACAATAGTCACCCTAAAACCTTGAGAAAAATCACGAGTACGTCCAAAATTGATTCCTATCCAAACTTAGGTATAGTCGGGGTCTTCGACGAGGATTTTCCGAGTAAAAAATTGAGGAAATTAGAGCAATTGTAAACAGTTTTCCTCGGTTTACAGACGAACAAATGAAAATAGAGAGATGTACCTCGGCTCAAAAAATCCATCGGCGTTTGCTCTACAAACTTGTCAGGAAACTTTTTCCTGTGAGAATTCAATTCGCTTTCCTAGAGCCCGAAAATCGCGTTTTCCGAGCTAAACGAATTTTTTTCATCAACTCCCCCCACCAAGTACCGCGATCTACGTATACTGGATCATTAGAATACCCCCGTACAAGCTTTTTATCAAATAAAATTGCACCATCGAATTTCTGCACAAAACGGCCTTTTTGGAGTCTAATTCTCTTGTACTATTTATCAATTTTACCGATTCTAGGTCGCGATGTCCAGTCCACCTTGATGGACCACCAGAAGTCGACCCTTGTTGTCCAGTCCACGGTCATTTCCCATAAAACTTGGACGGAGTTGGCAACGGGAACATTACTCACGCTCGCAAGTGTCCATGGTAATTTCGAAATCTTCAACCTTTGCTGCATGAGGCAACAATTTTTTAATGGTTTTTTTTTGTTTGCAACCATCCCGGATGTTACAGAGTCTCAAAAGTAGATCAAGAGATGGGTATTTTCACAAATTTTCACTCACAAGGAGGGTCCAAAGTCTCCGGGGCCTGAAATCTCACCAAGATTTTTTCACAGTTTCGTACCACCTATAATATGAAGAATCCAGAGTAACTCCGTCAAATGGGCTCCCTGTTCAGAGCTACGAGCAGAAATGTTAGCATTGTCAGTATATCTATATGTCGTATATATATCACTTTTTAACATGGGCCTATATGGGAAATGCTAATGTCAAAGGCTGTAGCTCTGACCAGGAGGCCCATTTGACAGAGTTGCTTCGGGTTCATCATATTCTAGGTTAAAAAAATTTTGGTGAGATTCCAGGACCCGGAAACTCCAGACTCCCCTTGTCAGTCTTGAAACCGATAACTTTTCAATGGCTTTTTTAGTTGCTTCATAAGAAAAAAAATCTAAATGAATCGGAATTGCAACCGGTGACTGAAAATTATTATCCCATTTTCTGTAACATGATTCCAATATCGAGCTATCTTTTTCGAAACTTCGACCAAAATAATCAATTTATGTTCATCTGCTATCCTCAATGAAATTTCAGAAGAGGAATAGCAATGGTACGTTTCAATTTTTTCGCAGTTAGCTGAGCTGATATCGACTCGAATTGCAGGAATCCTTCAAACCCAATGAATGTAATAGCAGTACCTCAAAGCTACATCGTGTTATCATATGTAAAAAGGTAATGCATATTTATTTAACAAGAAAAAAATTTTTTATTTGCAGCACATAGGAAAGATAAATACATGTCTCTCAATTTACAGGAAACCAACGGAAAAAAGTCAAGACAATTTTGAGACTTTTTAGTTATGATAGGGTACTTTAATATACAATCCTTAGATGTCTACGATCGAGAGGTAAACAATATGCATTTACAGTTTATTGTGGAATTAGCAAGATCGACTGCCCATCCCCTCTCTTTTACAACTTCGTTTCGCTTTTCTTGCTTATCATCGCACGTTTATTTATATTATATATATTTATAATACGTTATGTATAGTTTGTATAATATGTATAGTGACGCTGATGAAATTCTAGGGAAAGCCAATCGTCTTGCATAATTTTTTTATACATTTATATCCCATCCAACTCTTTTACTCACATTTTTTGCCACACTTTGACAATAACACTACTCACACTTTCTCTCTCTGGCTCTCTTTTTCTCTATCTAATCGTCACAAATTTTTGTTTCGTTTTTGTTCATCTAAATAATGGCCCCCATCTGCGTCCTCAACGACAGCCCCCTCGAAGTCAAACATTGAGAAGGTTGAGTAGGACGAGATATTTTTTTTTTCATCCGCTAGATCGCTCCCGATCATTTGATGCTTCGTGAATGTTACATTATTTTGTTGATAAGCAGCATTTCTGCGAAGCTCAAACTTTCTTGGTTAGCTTGATGCACACAATTGTTTAATTTTGACATTTTTCCTTGAATTTCTTGCAATAAAATTATTCCTTCCATCGTGTCTTTAGATATTCTTGTAAATTTTGACACACTGTCCTCGAATCTGCAGATCGATTATAATTTCTTTAATACCGCTCGTAGGAATTAACTGGATACATAATTATAATAATTTACGGATCAAAGCAACGCTCCTCGTGATGCCTCCACCACTTTATATAAGTACGTATCATTAACGATCAATAAATATTAGCCAACTTTTTAGTAGTCCCCTTTCCAATCAACGAGCAATATTTGGAAGAAAACAGCAATTTATCTTGCTTCTGCGAATAAACTACTCCATTATAAATGTTACTTTCAAAAATTTATCTTATAAATTCAAAAAATCTCGCCTAATTATCTAACTATTATTCTGCGTTCATTAATTTTACAAATACACATCATAATAAAACTTCAAAACGCCTTTCTTTAAGAAAGTATGTGTGTGTGTGTGTCGCACAGTCGAATCGAAGAACGGCAGATTCGAGAAAATTATCTTTGTTGGCATTGCCGACACCAAACATACCAATGCATGTGATATATACGTGTTTCATTTTTGCTCCTCATTTTTATCACAAACTTTGTTTTACACATCCACTCAATGTTCATCATGTTTTATGATTTGTAACCTTGTTTATGAATTTCAATCTTTCTGTGAGTGATGCTTTTGCGGAAATGGCTTCGTGTTAATACAAGTGAGAACAATTTTTAGAATTCATGCAACTCGCCTTTTACATACATTGCTTATCGATCAACTTTTATGAAACATTTTCAACCATGCCAAAGCTCGTGCATACTTGAATAAAACTCAACACGATGAAGAAGTCGTCAAAATCATTCATATTATCTAAAAGTATTCAAGGTAACGATGAAAGAACTAGGAAATTTCAAAATCGAAAGTTCATGTACTCAAAAAATTAATTGGAAAAATGAGCGAGACATTAGCTGTATAACAACAATTTCTCTCAACTTGAATGCATCAGCAGCAGGCACGAGGAATAAATGTAGAAAACGAGGCCAGTTTTTTTTTCTGCTCGTGTACAATTGCATCTTTTACATTGATTCTCAGCCATTTTTGTTATATGTTTAATCATTAAGGGTTGATACATACTTCTACACTCGTTGCTTCATTCAACGACCGGCTATAGATATACCTATACACGCATCATACCTCTGAATAAACAATTAACTTCAGTACGTTGATGCACATCTTCCTCTCTTGCGCTCGCAAAATTATACAAATAAGCGTGTAAGTAAGCATATCATGAGCAACATTTTGCCCTTTTTTTTTTGGGAAAAAAATTCATTGTCTAAATACATCATGTGTAGGCCTTGATATATAAATGAGCTAATCAAGTGGTCCACGGTTAATGATCACGATTCCGGGACAACTATAATCTACATTATTGCAGGCTTTCGTATCCTTTTCCCTTGTTACCTTGGGGAACATTGACTCTTACATTACACTCATTTTATCCTGCTCACGTTATTTATCCTCTAAATTTTTGCTAGGGGATTCCACCTTGACAGGAATGCATATATATATATATATAAGAAAAATGTTGAAAAGATGATTGTTGCTTGAAAATTTTACAGAGTATGGAAATTTTATGAACTTCCTTCGCTTTCTCACTGTAATATCTCTCTTTATACGAATTCAAATCGACAGTCATACCGACACAAAATAATACTGAGATTCAAGTAAAAAAAAGTAATTTTTACTGAATAAGTTGTAAAAAAATATGGAACGCAAGAGATTTATCAGAATTTGTGCTGAGCACAAAATCAAAGTACAGAAATTAGTCTCAACTTCTAACATTGAACAAAATAGGACGGTTCGCTTTCAGTAAGTACCAAGTTAGTCAAATATGTTTCAGGTGTGGTTCTCATCTTCAACCAATGCTATCCAGAATATTCTCAATTGATCAAAATTATTTGTAAATGAAGAAGTTACACGAAGAAAGTATCATTGCTTTTGGTATAAGCCAAAAATTCGGCCTAAAAACTGGCACATAGCGACACAAACTTATTATCATCATCTTCCTATGTCTCATTCTTCTCTCTCACACGCTATAATCGACTCTACGTTATTTGTTTTCTCTACAATACATGTACAAGCTTCTGTGTAAATACAATAATGTACAAGTTTTTCCATTGTCGTTTCTTTTTCGCCTTTACATATATTATACCGGCTTTACAATATTTCTACTTTCGCTAATGATTTTTCTCTTATCCTGCCTTCAACAATTTCATCTTGGAGTTGAGCCTTACCGTGACCTCACATCGCGTAAGATATTCTTCATCTTTCTCAACATATCTGTACGATACGAGAGTTGAATCGTTCATATTTCAAGGATTTTCGAATACTTTGTACCCGGAATTCGTATTTCAACTTTCTCAAGATTTCCAAATTCTAGTTAAAATCCATGACTTTTAATATACACAATTCCGGAACTCGGTCAGTTATGCCTTTGCTCGTCTAAATTCTCAATTAACATCTTACAGCTCAGATCACATTCTATTGGATTACAATGTCTCGCTCGTATCAAACTCCCCATTTTTCGTTCTCTGTCAGGCAAAAATTTTCTTTGAAATATGCTCCTCTACTATCCTGAGCAGCGATGATTCTTCGACGATCGGGATGATGCCCCAAGTCTCAATTTTTCATTATTTTGTTTTATTTCAGTTGTTTGATGGCTACTCTGTAGAGCTTGATCATAATTACATATGCCCCGACTCGTTTGCAATACAGTATGTGTTATCTACGTTAATCAAAAATTGTGCAAACGTTCAAAAAATTCATCTCATACAATATAATGCACGAAAAATCGAGCACCGTTCCACCGACGAGACTCACGTTATATGATAATGCACTTATAAAGATCGTTGTGCTTGTGTTTTCCATTTTTTTTTTCATCTTTCCAAGTTTCACAGGTAATTTCGGAATCACCTCCATAGTAAGATACGAATGATTACTCAAGATTGCTCAAAATGCTTCTATTGTTTATTCTCCAGTTCCTTGAATCGCTAGAGTACAGGACACAATAATATTGAATATTAAAACGATATAGAGGGGAAGACTTGTTTTTTTTTGACTTCCCGTTTACCGAAAAGTCTCGACGAATGCGTGTGATATGCGAATAAACGTTGAAAATCCTGATAAGATTTTTACGGATTTCTGTCAACTTTGTTGATTTTGAGTTTGAAAAATAAAAATTCTCGAAAGATAACTAGTTAGACTCTACAGAAAACAAATCGTCGCTCTTGAGAAATGTTTTAGGATAGTAGAGGAAAAAATTGGTTAATCTGTTCAAATCGTTACACTGTTATCTCAGTTTTATCCAGAGTTTGTCGTGTTATTTTTCGTATGACGATGTTGAATTGTTGGAATATTTCAAGACAGAGATTTGATCAAAGATAGATTGGGTTTTGTCGAGGATGCGCGGGTATACAGTTGAGCGGACTTTTATAGAATTTTCTCGATCGATAAGGGTCTTACGAATGAGAAACCGATTATAATAATGATCGAAGGCACGTACAAACTGAGCCGACTCATTGTCAAAACGGATACACACTCATTGAAGTTATTACTTAATAGAGATCACTGTCAAGTAAATGTAAAATCGCTTGTCGCAGTTTTCATGCACTTATTAAATGGAATAATTTATAACGCCTTTCTATGATAGTGTCCATGAAGCTATTGTGATTATTACGTATTTCAAAATAGTTATTCGAAAAACATTTGTTTGTACTGGACGAGAAAGAGTCAAATATTATAAATTACCTCAACTATTATCATTTATATATACGTAAGACCCTTTTTTATTAGCATTGCGTTCGCTTATTCAACCGGTTCACCTTCTGAGCTTTATAAAGTCTATCCCTTATTTTCCATTTGTGTAAAAATGCACATACTTGTGTGATTACATATGTGTGTGTGTGTGTGTGTGTGTGTGTGTGTGTGTTTATGTGTGAGGGTACAAAGGAGAGTATATTACATTACCCGTATAATGACCTGATGAATAAAAAAAAATCAGAGAATTTTCAATGTAACGCAGTGCAACTTTTCGTCGTACCTGCATCGGAATTTTTTCCTATTCTCTATTTCAATTAATCATCGGTACACGATTTAGGGATCGTCGAGTTTGTGTCATGTTTTATGTGTATTTATATTTGAAATTTTGCACATTTCAAGAACACCTGAATCAGATGCGGTATAAGCAACGACGACGTACAAACTACATTCTCTCATCTGTTATAATAGCATAATGCGAACGCAATGTTACGCGATTCTGGGCTTTTTTTTCGACGTATACATACGGAATAACGGGCAAAAATATAACGAGCTCTCAACATGGTATAGAAACGCGTTGACGAACTTCACGTACGGTATTATAATCACCAGACTCGTATTTTAGTTGTGGATACTGATACAAATATCGCATTTACATATTACACGCGTACGCGAAGTATCCTTTCAAGGCGAATCATATTATAATATGAGGGTGCGCTAATTGAAATTATAGCGGTTATACAGATTTGATGTTGAGCATTTTTGGCAAAGCCCTCGCTGTCTTATATATGGCTATGCTGTAACGTCTTCTTTTTTAGAACGTGTTAAGTAAGTATGGTACAAGAGGTTGTGATATCCGCAGTTGTATATGTAACAGATGAATTTTTGCGGTCCGGACCTTCTTGAACATCTGCCGCACGAATATAACTTGTATTATATCTTCTGATTCGATCGATCGAGCTGATGTATTTTTTATATACGATTTTGATGATGTGATGTAAGCCTCTGAGATGAGATGATTTATTGCTTATTTGAGGAGCTGGTGAGCCCGTTCGTTTGCAACCTGTATCCTCGTCTCGTTCGACTCGCCCTGTACAAACAGATAAGAAAATTTTTTTGCGATTAGTAAGTTTTGTCATAGTTTTTAAAGAATTTCAAATCGCGTAAGCTGAATATAAAGTTAGACTGTTCTTGTGTTTCCTATTGTACATTTGCATACAAAGTTTTGTGTAGAAGTTGGTTGTTGGTGGTTTCTTGAATTTCTTAAAAGAGTCTTACTCTGAGACCCTTATTGATTTTGTAAGGAGTATCGCCGACCTTTGACATCTATCACCGATACTGTCCACCAATAATTTGTCTAAATTTGATAAAAAAGGAAGTGTCTGGATGGAGAATTGGTTGACAGAATTGGCGAAGTACTTTCACAGGACAGCGGGTGTCTGATTTCAAAATCATAGACCAACTAAAAGTCCTAGACTGAATCAGTACAATATCTCAATTGTACAAGAGCTTATAAAAGACCAGTAGATAACTTTACAGCAACTGAAACCTGCTTGGGCTGCATATTCGATTATTTTGATATTTTGACATTAGCAATTGACGTTGTGCCAAGAAACGAAGATTTTTTGCTTGACAAAATCTTTCAAACTCTAATTTTGACAGGCTTGGAAGGAAACCCAGCAAGATACTATGAGTGCCAGACGCAGCAGTCAAAGTTTTCTATGATTGTCGTTTTCAACTAACGCAAGCTAGGGCTAGTGTGCCCGTCAAAAGACTACTTCGACCCAATTTTGTTCAACTTTGAACCCTGGATTAGAACACCGCACTTTACTCTATCTACCAAGCCATGTTTTGTGGGTGAAATCTATACATAGAGCTTTTAGATGAGCCCCTCTCAAATGTTTTACGGTAAGTTGAGGGGAAACAAAATTAGGCCAAAGTAACTCCAGAAAGGGCAAAGTAGCCCAGTTTCACTGTAAAAAGTTATGCAAAAAGTATCGATCCAAAATTCCAATAATTTCTGTTTCAAATTTAAATAGACATAAAATTTGCAGGAATTGACTCTAGTTCTTGAATTGAGAATAATGTCGTCTACATGGGTCTTTCCTGACAATTAATTGCAAAGTGTAGCTTGCGACGTTCTGGTCGTTGAGGCTCAAAAAGTCCCCTTTTCATGACCATGTTTCGTTCTTATCCCAACGACCGAAATTTCGCCAATGAATTCCGCAATCAATTGACAGCAGAGACCAAACAGTGATCAAAATACTTATTGGAAAAAGATTTGCCCAAACAGGTTTTTGTCCTGGAAATGGTTAACCACGAACTTTCTTTCAAAGGTATAATTGCTGTGTGAGAGGTGGCAAGTCTGTTAGCGTTATTTTTCTTTTACAAATATTTACCAGGGGCTGGAAATTATACGTACTCACAAATCTTAATACTGGATTAACATAGTACACATTCATTGACAACATACTCTTTTATACCGTTTCTGAATGTAAAGAACTTTTTCAACGTTGAATTTCGAGTTACTGAAGCTTACGATTCATCAAAATAGATATTTTTGATTCAAAGGCGTAGAAACTTTCGTCGGAAATGTATCTCACGACCGCGTAGGAACATTTATCTCCTGGTATCTGTCAGGGAAATTTGAAAATCTGTCCAATTGTATCATACTTGCAAGCCGATATTGAATGTTCAGAACTGATTAAAATGTTTGAGCTGCAGCTCAAATAACGATCTGGTGAATGAAAATCACCTCTTGTAACACCTTTGGTTCAAAAAGTATCGGAATGTGGCATTTTTTATTTGTATGAAGCTGTCTGCGCGATGTGTACCAATTTTTTTCTCCATATTCAGGATTACAATCACCTTCATGAAAATGATTTGCATATATGTACAATTAGATGTCACTCAATAAAAGTGAAATCTGTCTATGATGCACAAAAATGCTTAATCCCATATAACCATTCAGAGCAAGGGAAAAGTATTATTTGTATCGCATAAACATAGAAAGTGTGCACTTGTTGACTAGAAAAATCGATAGTAGCACAGTTTGTAAAATACGTTGCTTCAAATTCGATAACGCACTCTACGAGTATTGAAATAATTCTTGGAACCTTGAAATTGTGCTTTTTAATTGTTGGTAAATTGTGCTATTGGCAGACTAAACTTTGAATATTCGTTGATTTGTGGAGAAACTTTCACAGTATAATTCTCACCAAACAGTTGGATATAAATGACACTGCGAAAATTTTGTTTTGACTATCACTGCCTCAGTTTGTACCATTCAGAAGACTTTTGATAAGTACAAATTCCCTCTTTGCAAACATTAGTCAATCGAGTATCACAATACGAACACAAATGTTACACACAACTCCAAACACTTACATCATGTCTATCTTTGTCTTGTAGAACAACATAGATTTGTGGTTTATTCGAGTTCTTTTCAATCTGTTTTTTACTTAACTAATGGGGAAGAAAAGCACAAGATTCATTCAAGGGATGATTAAATTTTATTCAAAATATTTGAAGTTGTCGTCGTTTTCCGATTTTTCCTTTGCTCGCGAAGATCAATTGGATTTTTTGCACGACAACGTGCGATTAGAATTTAGCGAAGATGATGTTGAAATTTTTCAAATCTTCACGATACATTCAAAAAGGGACACCAAAAAATCCCAGGCGTTCTGCGTTCACCGAGAAAACATCCGATCAAACTTTGCCAATTCATTATGAATCAGACACTTCTGCTTTTCTTCCCATTACTTTCATTTCTTCCACAAATGTCTGTATTGAATATTCAACGAGCATATAAAACATGTATTGTGACTTAACAGCCTTGCTTGTCTTGTTATTTTAACATGAAATTTTTCCATATTGAGAACTGTAATCGACATCTATTTATAACGAAATTACTGAGCAAAACTTTCGTGGAACTATATGAGAGCTCATTTGATTCAGATACTCGGGGAAAAAACTTGTGTACGTATTTTTTTTCTACGTGTTCTAAGCTATTTTCTAACGCATTTCTATAGGTCTAATGGTTGTATCTATGACTAATGTAGGAACAACATTGAAACTGCACAAACCTTGATTCCATTCTTATAGCTCGTCGGCTAAAGTAGGTTGTACAATAGGGTGAGGGTGGGGATTTGAAACTTCGATACAGTATCGCACACTGAATACACAGTCTATATGGTATTAACGTGTGTCTCAACAGTATTATATGTACAGATACGCAAGACAAACGACGTATAATTGTTAGCAAGTGTCCAAAAGCTCAGAACTTTGTTCGATCAATCTTGAATTTTTGGCGAACTGGAGCAAAGAAATGAGCTTCCGAATTTATTGTGCATGAGTATGTGACTTTAGATATTGAATGTTTCAGTTTGTTAGTTTTTTCAGACGATTTTCTGGGGCACAATAGCACCTTATGCACGGCCCAGTTGAGAGAAATTGACAAACATGGTATAATCAAATTTTCCACAATTTCCACATAGTTGCAGGAAAAGACTTGAAAAACTTCTGAAAAGCACTTGAGTGTCCAAAAATTGAACAGTCTCAAAAATAATATCAAAATTCTCAAGGTTGGCTGGAGCAGACTTTATGAAGAGTTTTAAATCAGCAACTCCTTTTTCCCCTGTTTTTGAACCCAATCAAAGTTTTTCAAGTTTAAACGGTTCGTCAGGAAAAACCAACGAACTGAGACATTCAATATCTATTTCTACAAATCCTGCAATAGTTTTCCATTTTTTTCTGAGAATGTCTGACATGTAGTTTATCTGGAACAATACTCGTATATATATTTTGTTGTTAGGTATACCAAGTGTTAACGAGTCGTAATCGTCGTCGTGGCGGTGAGTAAAACGAACAACAACCACAACAACAATAACAACAACAACAACAACAACAATAACAACAGCACATTTGGCTTTTGTGGGACACATAAAACATGAGCAAAGAACA
Source organism: Eretmocerus hayati (assembly GCA_029851415.1). Classification (NCBI taxonomy): domain Eukaryota; kingdom Metazoa; phylum Arthropoda; class Insecta; order Hymenoptera; family Aphelinidae; genus Eretmocerus; species Eretmocerus hayati. The sequence continues at coordinate 164,360,994 of CM056743.1, read as the reverse complement.
TCGAGAAACGAGATACGCAGCCTGACCTTGCGATTAATCCTTTCAATTTGGCGATTCTGATTCTCGAGCTCGCTGCCCATGTCAATGGCCATGTTCCTTAGATTGCCGATCATAGTGTTGACCTGGCCCATGTTATCCTCCATCTCATTTTCGCGCGCGTCGTTCGTTATCTTGCCGATGTAACCGCTTGGTATTCCCATACCGTTGCGCTCGTCCATTACTCGCTGTGGTTGATTGTTCACCACTTTTCCGTCGTCGTTACCCTTCCACGTGCCCTCGTCCTCCTTGAAGCTCGAACTCCTTTGATTGAAACACAAAAAAAAATGCGCCGCAGACACGGACGTCAACATCATTATCATCGTTGTACTTTTTGTAGTGAGATGTTGAGGCATTAGGTACTATTACGACATGATTTTATTGTAAATTCCACCCATCAGTAAACTCAATTGAGGTGTTAGTTGTGAATCGATCCTGAAGAATTCTGATGAAATCATAAACATAGCTAGTAGATGGCTTATACGGATTACTCGGATAAAATTTCAGAGGCATAAATTGTTTTTGGGAAAAGTTCTGAGCTTCCAATTCGTTGTGATTTTACTGCGTTGTTTTACGGAAAAAAGCGTTTTTGTTCGATTTCTCTTATTTGACATCAAGAATTTTGATGAACTTGGATGTTTCGGTTTTTGGCCATGACTTGAAACATGCATGCAAAGGAGTTTTTTGAAGGAGCCTCGTGAAGTTGTTGCTCAGCAATGAGCTAATACCTATTTACCAGGAGGGGTCATCACATCCGGATCATGGATTTGGCTGAAACTCTTTGTGAAAAGTCTACTTTTAGCACCCAAAGATGGTACCCAAAATCATAGAGCCTAAAGCTTAGTTATTCCCAAGCTGTATCTTCAAACATTAGCATAGCAGGGATACCTGGGGATATCTCTGAAACTTTTGACTTTCGGCCTCAAAAAGTGTCACAGCGGTGGAAATCGAGGTATGTGGCTAGAGCCTCTTATTGAGCAAGCACGATGGTTCAAGTATGAGGATTGTAGGCAATTAGGTGTTACAATGTAGCAACAAAAGCTAGAATTGGAATATACTGAATGCTCCACCCATGGTTTCATCATTTCTCGATGCATTTTTCACAAAATTGGGGCTGCACAGCCCTCGTTCAAACGTATGGTACTCGTGGTGCGTCCAAAGTCTCTGTGGGTGGAAATTGGTATGATATTTTGAGGGTATTTGTAACATGTTCACAGTATTTAGAAGTCTGTGCCCCCCCCCCCCCACGCGTGTGTGCCTTCCAAAAAGCTGTGCGATTAGGCATCTTGCAGGTTGTTCTCTTTTTCGTTTTATCCGGTTCTCTGTTCTCTGGCTTTCCCGTCAAAGCACATAGGTCTACAGCAGCTCAATTTCTTCGTTTTTTCATGGAAAATATGATGAAGATTCTCCGCAGAGCCTCTAAATTACACTCCACGAGCTGTAGCGTCCCGAGCAAGTCAAGAATTTTTCCCCAAAAATCTGTGACACTCACATCTCTACGAGTCACGGCTGAGCACAGTGAGGCACACCTTCCTCCACCAGAAAAATTGTAACTTTGGAACATTGGAAATCAGTCTGACAAGTTACAGAATTTGATCAAGTACGCTCCACTCACGAGAGCCTGCCAAATTTCAAGAGTCTTACGCTGTGACACGTAAATTCCTCGTTTTTCGGGTGTTTTCTCGCACATAATTGACTCTAGTATCTGCCCACATCCACCAATCAAGCTCTCACTCGTTGACCACTCTCAGAACATTCAAACAAAGATAATTTGACAGGTTAGACCTGAAGAAACGCCCTATACCCAGTTTGGCTGAGTTGTGACAACAAATGTCAAAAGTTTCAGAGATATCCTCACCTACATAATATCCGTGATTCCGCCAAAAGTGGGATTTTCCGTGTTCCATGTTCCTCTAAGCTTCTATGGGTCGGGATGTGCACTGTAGTAATTTCCCGGGGTGTATTCTATTGGTGTGCAACTATGTTAATAGTTTTTGAGACGATCCTAACGTTCTTGTATTTTGTAATGCCTGATAAAGGGTCAAAATTTCCTTTCTGTCCCCTGTAGCAAACCAGACTTGGACTTTTGGGTTTAGTGCGACGCATATGCAGAGTCAAAAATCCATATGAGTAGCTATGCACTTCAATTTGTAATACTTCAAATAACATAATCCACTGCTTTGCGAGTCCAAATCAAATCCTCAGCTTGCGCACAGCTATCCGACATTTTGAAGATGGGTTGCACCAAAACTGCTTGTACAGCACTAATTAGCTCGGAAAAGTCCCCAGTGGTCTATGAGACTTTGCATGTAAACCAATGAAGTTATCATCTAGAAACCCAAGTACACCTAATCCATTCGTGACATTAGCGGAAAACTCGAATCCGCAGCCAGGTGCACCACATAAACGTGGCTTCAAAATGGCGGACGAATTTTCTTGTCCTTATTTCCGTCCCGATGTTGTGATCCTTCCTGGTGTGCCGTATCGTTTTGTGAAACACATTTTCTTGTGGTATTTGGTTGCGTTAGAGTAAATCTATGCGGAAAAGAGTCTACGGTTACTTGTCGAGCCGTGGGGATATTTTTCTAATATTCCATTCCGTTCCTGTTCTTTCCGTTCCCCCCTGCGACCCCTCAAATTTAGCATATTCTTATCTGGTTTCAGTTGTGAGGTACTAGGCTCAAAAACCCTGGAGTGTTAACAGGCCTGAGTGTTAGGCTCTATAACATTTGGATATCGTCTTTTTATGCTAAGATAAGACCATTCCCAGACTCTCAGACGAGTCCGTGATCCGGATGTGATGACCTGTCATGGATAAATTCATCGTAAAGTCGCGAATAAGTCACAAATAAAGACATTTTTGCCCATGCTTAGGTCTGGATATCTCGAATAAATCGTATAGGCCTCTGGACTTCAGAACAGACTAGAACCGGACTAATACAAAGCTTCTGACGGAATTCACCCTGAATTAGTGAAAGTTTAAACGCTTTGAACAGTTTGAAAAGAGAGATTACGACCAAACTCGACTCGATCATAATGCAGCTAGGGAATCCACAATCCTATCCCTTTTGCATACCTCACCGACATGACTTTACGTATATTTACAATTAATCTCAGAGCAATCTCAACTCGATGATTCTATGAGGATCTGCTTTACTACGAATGATCATAGGATATAGACCATCTTGATCAAAAACGTCTGTAGTGTTCATTGGAGGGTTACTCTACACCCAATACAAACGATAATCTTTCGTCAGATTTCAAATTATAAACGAGCTTCCGATCGCGAAGGAAAAAGTTCAGCAAACATTTTCAAAACCAGTCTTGTCCTCAAAGGCATTTTGAATAAAACAAAATGAAATGAAGTTTGAAGTAATCAGTATGATTGATAACGTAGACGAATATCAGATACGAGTAAACGTACTTGTTGCAAGGAAGGACGCACAGGCCGCAGCATTTCTCCATCCCCGTCAGATTTTTTTCAGCCTCACGCATGTCGGCGTTAATCTGGTCCATTCCCTCCTCGATGCGGTCAAGTTGCTCTGTTTACATCAAATTTTATAATAAGGTTGTGCTTTCACCTAATTCTAGATTATTGTTGGCTAATCTCTAGTTGTACTTTTTGGTTCCCTTTAAACTTGTTTGAAAATTTAAAAAAGATTGACATAGGAGTCCAAAACTTGTTATTTACAATTATAGATTTGACAACCCTTGACGCACATCAAAAAATATAAGATTGAAAGAATATTTTCAAGTCTATTAGGGTCTATTGAAAAAATTTTATCAATCAAAAATCTATGATATTAGCACGACGCTCTTGAGGGGGTGTCGGAGTCCTATCAATATTGTACAGTTACCGATATGGTCGAGTTTTCGGATTTCTCGATGAATTTTTGAGATATCAAAAATCTAACAAGTAACGCCGATTCTATGAGCCAAGTAGAATCGGCGTTACTTAGTAGAATCCCGATATCTCGAAAATCCGTCGAGAAATCCGGAAAATCGACAATGTGGTTGTAAAATTTACTTCAAAACTGTTTAGCTATCCGACTTTGGAAAAATGTCACGTGTTTTGGACTCCTACTCTGTTGATCATCGAAGTCATCTTACAAGTGCGCAGAGGCTGATCGAACATTTAATTGAAATAAGTACCGCGCTAATTATGAAACTCAAAAATGAGAAATCATCGATAAAAATGAGCTTGGTAATGAAAAAAACTACGGAAGCGAAAATGGAAGGTAATTTTTGCAGTCAACGTCGAAAGCAGTTTAATATTAACAGCCCAACATAATAATAAATGCCATGTCTATGCACTTGATTCTTTGCTAGAAATGATTACGCTTTCTTCCAACAGATCGAGCTCATAAAATTCAATTGGATGAATTCAGCAAAACACAACTTCTAAAAAATATCATAAAAACATCTAAAATTGGCTGAAACGGGTTTTCTTCAACAAAGAATCTATGACAAAATAAGCTGCTATCCTTGATTCTTCTATTGAATCAGGTGGGACCAAATTTTGAAAGTCATTCTAAAATATCATGAGTATGAGTCAGCCTCTGCACACACCCTGAAACAATCATGCTAAACCTTGAATTAATTTAAAAACAAAATTGTTATTTGAAGTATAAAATGTAACACCAGGTACGTATGAGTGATGGAAATGAAAGTATAAAAAGAAGTGGGCTGCAGTGACATGAGTATTAAAGTTGGTGATGGTTATAGGGGATGCAAAAATGAGTATAAAATCTTAGCGTTGGTCGTTAAGGTGTCAGTGGGTAGAAATAGTTCTCTCGACTCCATCAATCTAGCGTTAAGAGCCTAAATTATGATTCACAAGAATCAAAGCACATTCTCTAGTTTTCTACATGCTCTTGTATGGTCCTTAGTCGTATGTTAAGGATTTTATTAGATTAAGCAAAAATCTTAAAATGAAGCTGTTACCTCTAAAAATTTATTCAAAAAAGAATTCAAATTCTACCTAATTAGATAAAAAATTTACAACATATCCATAATCAGGGCATCTATAATGAGGTTGATCTTTTGACTTATCTCACGGAGCTAATATGCAGGAAAAGTGATCCAAAGTCATAAGGGTAAATGAAACAAGAGCCTCCAAAATTTCTTCATAAAAATCTCATCTGCGTGGAAATCGAAAATTGTCGTTCGCATACATCTTGTGGGATTTGAGGGTTTGGTGAATAAGTCACTTTTCTCATCTGTTCTATTAATCTCTGTTAAATTATTACAAAATCATCATTAATTTATGTTCTTAAACTGTTCCCTTTTGAAAAATTATTTCTCGTGAGAGATTACTTTCTTCTAGCTTGAATTGAGCAATGAGAGCTTTTTTCGAAACTCCCAATCTCTTTCTAGAGCATTTATAGCAATTTTTGCATACTGCAGAGGAATTCTTGGTAGATTTTCCATGATTGAAAATCGCCCCCTGAAATCTACTTTTCAAAAATTTGTCTCAAACCGACCAATTATATCAATTATACAGGTATTCTTTGTTCATGATTCAAGTGTATATTTTCATAGTGTGAAATATATATTTTATTTCTGAGTCATCGGTTTAATGTAAAATTTAAAAGGCTAGATATAATGGCTTACCGCCTTGCTCGTCCAGCATAACGAGGGTTTTCATCCCGACCTCGTGGCTCTAAACAGGTACAACCGACCAATCAGAGATATTAACTTCATCACTCAAGTGCATAAGAGGTTTAATCTCATCGACTTCATGAAAGATAGTGCGACAAGATCTTTTAGCAAATGGTTCTCAACATCTCGTTCCTTCAAATTCCGCTCCACAACTGCAATCTTCTAAATTTTAGAACGCGCAGGCTTGACATTGTAATTCATTAAATTCAAATTGCTTCCAATTTCTGGAAAAAAGTTTCATAATCTATATGAAACGAATAATTCGAATTTTCAGAACAATTATTGTAGGTAGATCTTCTGATACGATGAAAATTTGTCTATTCATTAATTTTTTCTATTCTCTGGACGTTTTTAAATAACAGTCCGTTTTTCTGCTTTGGATATGTATGCGAAAAATCTAAGTCGACTAGCTATAGACAAAAAAAAATCAATATTCGACTCCATATGGCTTACATGATACGCAATTTCCTAACTATACTATTTGCATTAGTACGGGTAAGTAACACACTTTTCGGTTGGCAACATGATACTAAAATGGAATAAGCGCCTCTTAAATACGTAATTCTTAGCGCTACTATAGGGGAGGGAAACTATTATCGCATTCAGAATTTTTTCAAAACGCCAAAAATTGCCTCAAGCAAAGGCTGATGATGGTCGTATGAGTTGATATATTGCGATGAATGATCTATCATCAACATTATTAGGTTATCCCTGGAAAATCACCATCAACATGTTTCAAAGTGGGAAATTATGAAAAAGCCTGAACTCTCTTCACTATAATTTTTATATGTTTCAGTTACTGAGTAATGATTTTGATATATAGATATATATATATATTGGCGTAGATTTGTTCTGATATGTACAGATGTATGATGCACTAAGTATTCTGCGCGATTAAGCTTCTAAAGCTTCTATTCGTGAAAAGCATCAGCGATAGCAGCAGCAAAGCTAAGGATAATGAGTGCAAAACGGCACATTTCGATACAAGGGTGTAAAAATGGATGTTACTCCCCATGTATCGAATTATACTTTATGCAATTTTGTGAGCAATCAAATATGGGAACCCAAATTTATGCAATTTTCCGATATTTGGGTGCTCACAAAATTGCATAAAATAACTTTCGCGCCTCGCTCATGAGGTTCCCCGCTTCCGAGCGATTATTTCGACTCTCGCCTGCAGCTCGGACCGAAAACCAATCGCTCAGGAGCGAACTACAACCTCATAAACTCGAAATATACTATTTTGATAAACTGTGAGTAAAAGTCGGCAAACTGTGCGCAAAGTACACTTCTACGTACAGTGTATCAAAATGAAAATCAAATGGAGGAAGGAGAGTTAACTTATGAAAAAATTGGGTAATCGATCTACATTTCAAGTTTATGCAGAGCAAAGTTTGTATACCAAGAATAATACTAAAAAAAAATTCTAGAATTAATTTCAGACACAAGAGTTGGGGTTAAAATGGTGAGAATTTAGTGTATTGACGAGAAAACCGGCATGAAAAGCTATTGGCAGGTTGAACCATTTTTCGTCTCTGTTTAATAATCTTCCGCGGCCTGAATAAGATTTGAATTTGTCACAGTGACGAATTAAAAAATCCTGTTTGGGCCCTACAACGATTTTATTAGCAAGCGTAGAGATGCAATATAATTGATTTTTGTTAGTTGCATAGCTGAACAAAATGTTATAGCAATCAGTCTTGTTAATTTTAGAAATTGTTGATGGATTGTTACTTCATTAATAGGGACCCGAATCACGTTATTTGTTTCCTCTATCGAATATTTTGCTTACCCCCTTGGTGATCTAACATCATCAGAGTATTTGCACCGACTTCTTCGCTCTATAAAATGATAATGGAATGAAAATAAAAGATAATGAGATCAATCCTTGATAAATTATAAAATGAAGAAAAAATCAATTTGTAGGATAAAAATTGTTCTAAGTAGGTGCTAGGATATAACACGCCTATTTCTGTCGAAACTACTTAAATTTTCTACATAAGCTGATGCACAGAAACTTTCATTTGTGGGTATAGGATGATTAATGGATACTATTTTATACTGCATCATGAAATCACTTGCAGTGATTTAAAATGGACACAAAATAATTTTTAGTCGCTGAGTTATGTGCACCATGCACCTCATTTTATTGACTTTGCCTATATCATCCAGTAGTTCGAACCGTGAGGCTGAAAATCACGTAATCACCAAAAACAAACAGGAAATATTTACAGGACATAAGAGGCCTTTAAATACTCGAGCGTCGACGATGATATTCAAATATTTTGCCATAGAGCATGAAACTCTCTTTTCAGCTTACAAGTCTATAAATTCAGTTCATTACTCAATTGAGCATTATGATTAACTTTTTTAATTAAGTCTAATTAACGTTGACGTAGCTCCGAGTGGAATTACATGGAAAATTTTGAAATCGATGTGGAATGATGAGAAAAAAGCATTTGCGAGATTGAATTTTGAAAGTCATACGAGAAGCAGAAGAAGAGTCTATTAAGGCGATGCGGTCGTCGTGCAACCCGGAAATTATATTTTCATTACTCTAACCTAAAAATGCCGCGTTTAAATACGATTTAAGGGTTCTCGTAATGAAAAAATATATCCGCACCTCGCTTGCAAGCCCATTTTGGGCACTAGAGGACATGTCCGTCTCGCTTCGCTCGACAAGCAAACTGTCCTAGTGCCCAAAATGGGCTACCGCGCTCAGTACGGAAATATACTATGCATTTAGATGTACCTCAAAATTTTGATGATATGAAGTTTGAGACCAGTTGTCCATTACGTATTATCATCTGAATTGTGGTGGATAACTCGTCATTTTTCATTAATCCCAAGACTATCGGCGATGAACGAGAATAACGTGCCCGCGGATACTTTCTAACCTACAAATTGGCACATTTTTGTTCACAAAAATCTCGAAATCTTTTCCAATTTGGGCTAAACGAAGAGTTATCCAGGCCAAGTTAGATGATTACAAAGCCTGGATAACTCGCCATTCAGCCCAAATTGGAGAAGATTTTGAGATTTCTGTTGACAAAAATCAGCGTGCACGGTGACCGCATCGCCTTAAAAAAAAACGAGATTCATATTCGAAATTCAAAAAGCTAAAGTGAGTAAAAATTTCTATACAATAATCTGAGAAGAATGAACGAATATATCGGTCAGGTTATCTGCCAAGATATGTGAGTTGAAACAGGCAGAAATTGAAAAAAAAAACTGCATAAATCCACAAATTGCTACGGGTTACCATGTTTTTTATCTGACAAATGAGCTCTGACTAGGAGTCAACGGAATGCATGGCAATTTTGAGTTTACTATTTTCCGGTTACTTTTTCTGTATTTCGAGATTCGAAAAAGGTCCTTCGCAGCGAGTGACTGAAATCAGTCCATAGAGCGGTCAAAATAAATTTTTCATTTGATTCCATTTGGGTGATAGATCTATATCTTAAAAGGAGTTACAACAACGTAAGCAAAATACGCTAACTAACTTATGCACAAAATTGAAAATCAAACTCTGCCAACTTTGTTCACAAATTGTATAAACCTACAACAAATGAATGTGAACACAATATCACTATCAATAGAAAATTCTAGAATGGATGGCGTGAAAGATGTGGAAAATCTAGGATAGCCAATACCACAATCACCTAATCTAGAATTACAAAGTTCTAGTATTCAAGCATGAAGCATTGTGTTACAGGTAAACCACTAAGGGTACCTCTAGGTTTTTATATTTATCAATCGCTGAAGAAATTGTGGAATCGTGAATTCAAGGCAGAAGAACTTTAAATAAGTCTTCATTGAAGTGTTGTTGCAGAGATAGTAAATGATCATCGTTTCGTATCAAGAGTGAATTTACAAGTGGATTTTATGGCTGTTGTATGGAGGCAATTTTTTTCGCCAATCATTAAAAGTATACATGTCGGATCCGTGGGATAAGGTGACATTTTTTTTCAAGGGACTGACACGGATTTAATTTCTTTTAGAGCAACATCCAACCGTACTTCTATTTGTTGTGAATTGTGATTCAATTCTCCATCTGTTCATGTTCAAGACTTGATTTTAAGATGTTGATATATCTATTACTGTGAATGAATGTTCCGTGGCTTACATTATATGATTTCATACTTCTTGGAGTCATACCAGAAAACAAAAACCCCCTTCCTTTACAATTTTCTCTCTCAAAACCTTCCGCTCAATAGAAATTTTCAAACGAATCACATGACACGTTGCAATCACATGTCAAGTTTGCAACTAAAAAGTCAAAAATTAGACCAACACCTTATCAACCAACTCGTTTTCTAAATACGCTGTGCAGGTGAACAACAACACACAACTCAATCTTACAAACTAGAACTAATATTTTCTCGTTTTTTTTTTTTTTTTCATCAAAGGGATAACTCAATCAACGATCGACCAGAATATTTTCAATGTTATGAATATTATGGACGAAATATAGCACAATAGTCTCACACCATTATTCTCTAGTTTGAATTGAGAAAAACTGATTAACGAGTTAATGTTGTTAGTTAACAAAATGAACTGGAGAGATTGCTGCGAACGAAATGTAGCTTCGAAATTAAAAAATTTTTGCAATGGGTTCAGTCTAGTTCTCCTTGAGCAAAGATACTTTTTCGAATTTTTTCTCTCAGAAATGGATAATTATTTCCAGATATTAGTGATCAATATCTACTAAAATGAATTTTTCCAAAAAACTCCAAAACAGTTTCGTTATATACTCGAGGACATACAAATGAGTGCATCGATGAAGAAAACCGTGATAAATGATAAAATGAAAGATATTAGTTTAGAAACAGGTGCATGGTCTAAATATATCAACAAGACAGATTACCAAAAGTACAAGATGTACAAATTATGAATTTTGAATATAGTGCAGGGATACTATATATGTGAAAAGATACGAAGATACAAGAATAGGAAACGATTAAAAAAATGAAAAAGTACAACAGGAAAAAAATTTAAGATCAAAAATTTGAAGTTTGTGGATATGGATATTGATTTGACTGATTTAGAAAAGAGAGAGAGAGAGCGGGTTGAAACTCACCTCCCTGGTCGTCGAGTGCGACCAGAGTACGGATGCCGGCCTCCTTGCTCTATACAGACAGAGGCAGCAGCACGACACACACAAAAAAGAGAGAACCACCACCATAGTGTTAAAGAGTATAATGAAGTATATCAAGTATATATAAGTATATATTAGTAATATTAGTAGTATGATATGGGTATCCGCAGTATATTTCGGCTAAGTATTAACGAGTATATATATATATTTTCTGATGGACGATAGCGGTGAGGACGACATATTTGCGCGGAAATTTCCCATGGGATGAAATTGAGATTTTTCTCATTTTACACACCGTATATTTGTGTCACAGTTTTGATCCAACTGCTGAATCAAGCATTAAAAAAAAGTCGATTGAGTAAATGCCTCGGTGAATCCACATTCGTATTCGTAATTACGTAGAAAAATTTTTAATTCAAATCATGAAACTTCCCAAAAAATGTGAGAAATTTTACCTACGCGTTCGTAAATTACACACTGATATCATATACGTCCATGCATATTCCTCAACCATTTCTGTCGCTGCTGTTGTTATCGCTGTGATGGGTTTGTTGATTGTCGCTTTCTTGTTTCTGTCAATGGATAAATTGTCGTGTTTTTGCCTAATTCGTGTGAATTCTCGACACTCGTCATTTTTGAACTCAAAATCTGTCAAAATATTCAATTAAAAAAACTTATAATATCCATCCACTCTAAGATCAAACATCTTAGCATTATAGACTGATAGAAGATGTTCTATTAAAGACTGGTAAAAAATCCCAGAAAGAAATGAGCGTAATGCCGATAATATAGTCAGTAATGTACAACTAAGCACGTAGACTCATCAGTCATTGTTATGATCGAATAAAGCGTTCTGCACTGGGCGGTTGAAAAATTTTGTTATTTGATTCACAATGTACTAACTGTTATTGACTCGGTAATTGACCGTATGGCAGATGTATAAATTGGGTTATTAGGATGTGTGTATGATAGTGTGATGGTTTTTTGGATAGAGAACAATCAATGGTGCCAGTAAATTGCGATGAGAAATTAGAAAATATCTTGCTTGATGATCCTTTAAGGTAGTAGTCTCGGTTCCAAATTGGAGTGTTACTTTTTGACCTGATTCACTCCGACATAATTGTAATCTGTGCCACACTGTTGAAAGATACTTATATAGAGTGAATCAGCTGCATTTGTTCATTCGGTATCGAGATTACTTCCTCAAATACATCAAGGGAAAGAGTGCAAAAAATAAATATCAAATTTCCAAGAAGAAAAAGTATGGCGAAAAGAAGGAGATTGAATAGGAAGAAGAATGTTCCATACACTGACACGCATGAAGAATTAGAGGATACTTTTTGGGCGGGTTGCGATCCACGAACATAAACCATTCCTTCGTGATTACTATATTTATACCTCTGCGACCTCTTATTCCCAAGATAATGGATGTAAATCATTTAACGAACGGAAATTTTAGTAGTACATGAGCAAGACCATTCGATGGAAAAAAATATCCAATACCGTTGAATGTATCATGAACACAGACTTGTCTTGGTCAGATGCACAAATTGAGCGAAAAAGTCACGAATAGGTAACACCTTGAGATGTTTGTGTGCAGTATCCCGAATTCGACTGACCATTCTTACAAAAAGCAATTCAGAATCTTGATCTAAGGTATAGAAAAAGGGAAAAATTCCAAGACATAACCGGTTATCATTGAATCATAATGGAGAAAGTATGCATTTTTTAAAACAATCAATTCTATTTAGTTAAGTGTATAATACTTGCCACATTACACGAGCCGACAAAAGGTAAAAATGACCCTTTTCCAGAGATTGGACCTATATTGTCTGCGCCTAAGAAGACTAGCACATCTCGTAAATGTTGAAGCGCAGGCGAGATGCACTAGTTTTCGTGTGAAAATTATGATGTGCTAGTTCTCGTTGGGGTCGACGATACATCCTTACGTAAAATCGTGGTGCTCGTAATCGGGAACTCAATGTGATACTTGTGATCCAGATCTCGAAATGGCACTCGTGATCGAGAACTCAAGATGACACTCGTGATCGAGAACTCAAAGTGACAATCGTGATCCAGAACTCAAAGTGGCACTCGTAATCCAAAATTCAGGTTCGCACTCGTGATCAAGAACTCAATGTGACTTTCGTGATCGAGAGCTCAAAGTGGTATAATTAGTGATCGAGAACTCAAAGTGGCACTCGTGATCGAGAACTAGATTTGGCAAACGTGATCACGAACTTAAAGTGGCACTCGTGATCCAGGGCTCAAGGTGGCACTCGTGATCAAGAACTCAATGTAACTTTCGTGATCGAGAGCTCAAATGGGTATTTGTAATCGAGATCTCGAAGTGGCACTTGTGATTGAGAACTTACAACGATGATCCTGATCCAGTATTCAATGATATGATGAATGTCATCCTGAGTTCTCGGACACGAGTACCTATTCTAGTTCCCAATAACTTGTGATTTCTGAGTTCTCAATCATGAGTGCCACTTTGAGTTCTCGATCACGAGTGCCACTTTGAGTTCTGAATCATGATTATCACTTTGATTTCTCAATCACGAGTGCCACTTTGAGTTCTCGATCACGAGTATCACATTGAGTTCTCGATCACGAGTGCCACTTTGAGTTCCTGATCACGAATGTCACTCTGAGTTCTGTACCAGGACGACTACCCTGAATGAAAATTCTGAAAAGTCCATACACAGTCTCAAAGTTTCCTTTTGTACCCGAATCCGAGGTCAAAAGTTCGATATCTAGCCTTTAAAAAGTTCTTAATTTCTTTGAAATTCTGGAGGAGTCCAGGGAAACTAACTTTGTTTCATGATTTAGAGCACGATTATACTTAGGGATAAATATGTCCGGTCCATCGTCTACGGAAAAGGGTACTTTTTTGTTGGCCTGTGTTATGAATGCGGAGATCATCATTGACTTGAAGTATGAGAGTTTTAAGAACGATGAATTTCTTTGTGCTGTGAACAGCGTTCGGTCAAATTCTAAACCTGATCGAGAGAAACTTGAAGGAAAATAGATACTAAACAATCTAAAATAGGTATGACCATATCAGGTCATCATCGCGATTCTTTTTTTGTTATTACGTAGGAGACAAACTTTTGAGAAATTGAGGAATTTACAACATTTTTTGATAATAAAATCCAACAGTCCAAATATCATAACCTTTCCGATTCATGGCGGAATAGGATTGGACCAAGAATGTTTCTAATGCGCCACCGTTTTGTTGGATCAGGACTAATTTAGGCTTATCGCAGCATTCAAAAATTAGATCTGATATGATTCAGTACTGGTTAAAAACCACCCGAGGGGTTGAGAAATATCCGGTTTTTGTTCTCCATTATTTTCGATCTACTTTGATGTTGCAGATAAGTCACGGTAACAGTGCAGTAGAAGTGTATAAAATTGTGTGGATTACGATCCAAAAACTATTTCACTTATACGAATGTTTGAAATCCAAGCAATTGACAAGTGAGATGCAGCTTAGAATTATTACAAATTTCGAATGAAAAAAAAAAGTAAAGAAAAGAGGGAATTTGGAGTGCTTTCGATGAGAGAAAGAAGAGATATTTTTTTGCAAGACGACACAGAAATGTTGAGTGCCCAGGCATTCATTTTGCACTGAAATCGTGGATTCATCCGAGATTTTTTCTGTGCACCACCATGAAACTTCACTGATTTCTGCTCCTAAAATTGTATCTAGATTTTTTTCGCCTCCATCACGAGCTTAGTGCATTTTTCCAGCATCATTCGTATCCTGAGTTAATTGTTTAATGTTATCATCATGATTTTTATTGAACCACATAGATATAGATATATAGACACAAACACAGCGCGACAGGTCAGCCACTAACATCTCAATGATAGCAACAGTAACGTCAGCGTTACAAAAATAGTACATGTTGAGTAGTATGCAGTCCGTATTGTTACTGTACAATTTGATACAGTGTATACTTGAGTGAGAATTACGTTGAGTTTAATTTGTTTAATGATGTTGATTCATGTTTCTGTGCAGTTGTTGGAATCGACAAAAATTTTTCAGAAATATAGGAGAGAGTTTGCCAACAAAAAGTGGCTTCATCAACAGAATCATATATACTAGAGAGATCCAGCATCAGCTCAGCAGTACAAGCCGTTGTAGAACTAATATGTAGGCAATTTGTTTATTATTTCAAATGTATACTTGCATATCTTATGTGACAAGGTAAACGTGTTTTTTACGCCAAATTCATGAATAATTTACAGCGGTAGAGAACATGAATAGTTTTTCAGCAATTTCGGCGCCAAAAATTTCATTGAACGGCGCTGTGAAATTTGTGGATGATTTAATTTTCTCGGATTAGAGTGCTGTATGCTTAATCCAACGGTTTGCGAAATAATGATCTGAATTCTCATAAATGTACTCAGGGTCGGATTGATATATTTTGTTGTAAAGATTTTCATCTTCAATCGTAATACTTCTGATCGAGAAGCGGACAAGGGGATCAATTTAAATATACTGCATCGGAATTTGATCACTGAATTGTGAAATAGAATAGAATAGAAACTTCATCAGGAAAAATTGATAGAATCGATCTTTTAATTAAAATAAAAATCTTGCGATACAGAGCTCTTTTATTTGTGAAATAGAAAGTGAAAAAGAACACTCGACACAATAGTATCCACTCCGTTGAATAAGACAAAAGTAGTCTGCTCCAGATCCATGATGTCTGTAATTAATTGACAGAATCTGAATTGACCACGATCCGAGAAGCATGTAGAATTTTTCTTGCTTCAGTACCAGGTCTTGCACCAGACAATTGA
The DNA here is from genome assembly GCA_029851415.1 of Eretmocerus hayati. NCBI lineage: Eukaryota > Metazoa > Arthropoda > Insecta > Hymenoptera > Aphelinidae > Eretmocerus > Eretmocerus hayati. The sequence continues at coordinate 164,345,381 of CM056743.1, read as the reverse complement.
AATCATTCCGGTAAATGTGGATATTTAAAAATAGTCCTGACCACCTCAGTGGATAAAATATTTCCAAACTCGAGCGTACCCTTCTTGATTTTCAATGGGAAAAACTCATTTCAATTGACGTAACACGTGAACATTCCAATCGATTTCATTCTGGTGCGCTTATTGTACTACATTTTTCACTCTTCATCAGTTTTTGATATTCTTTGTAATAGCCAAGGCTATCGGGAGAGTTCGGTGTAGAGCAAAAATTGATATTTCCTATTTCGAAAGAACTATAGCTGATGTTGTGAATATACTCTGTGATTATCAACAAGAATCACTATTGTTTCGAATTCTGATGAAGAAATGTCACATTAGAATTGAACAATCACAGGTATCGAACGTTGATCTGTGCGTGCGTCGCTGCAAATTAACTCGTGCTGTCACATCATTGTGATTTTTCACACAAGACAGTAGATTATTCTCTTACTCACGAGAAAAAAATCAGCACATTAATCACGAAATCACTACTGATGAAAACCACACCTATTGAACTCTCGCAATCCGTTTTTTTTTTCACGAGTTCTGACACAGTTTTATACACCAAAAGCAGACAATTTATGCAAAGCGTTTTCGAGAAGAGCTTTAGATATCTAGTAGGCTTGCGTGAACAATTTTTGGAATGAAAGATTTGACATTCTTCAATTTTATTATTTTTCTCAGAAAACTCTAAAGATTGATCGATTTTATCAACCTAAATTCTCGTTGGGGTCTCAAAATCCATCGCACGAAGACATTCCACGGACACTGAACATCATGACACGAATATTCGACCGTTTCCATGGATCAATTTCATTCATTTCATCCCACGCGTACACGTATGAAACGATGAGAGACCGAAATTCATAAAATCTGGATATCTCGAACTCAAATGGCCGTGCTTTCGTTTTCATCGGGAGAAACGTCAGAATCGAGAAAAATTCCCGGGGCTGCCCGCTTCCCTTCAACCATTTTTTTCTCTCTTCCTTACTCTTTTTGTCTCGACAATTCAAGTTAATACGGATCCTGAAACGATATACTATGATATCGAAGACAGAAGAAAAATGAGCCTCTTTTTGCTTGGATATAGAATTTCCTTTCATCGCGCCCGAAATAGAATTTTGTGACTCTTCTGAGCGTAAGCCATTGATCGGGCGTATATGACCTCAAAAGTGTACTTTGAAAGCTTCACGGATAAGTTATTGTATAAAAGAGGATTGCTCCAATTCTCATTTTTCAATTTTCATTTCCTGATACTTTCTGGATTTAAGATTTTGAATAAATTTCACCCGAATTTGGTGATTTTGTTTGACAAAGTTACAGAACTTTAGCCAATTTTTTTCAGGTTTGGAAAATAGTTAGTTTCTTCAAATTGATCAGACTTTGAGAAAAGCTACAGAATCTTTTACAAATCAACAAAGTTGTCCAATCGATTAGAAGATTGATTTTTTTATGAGAACTTGGGCTGATAGCAACTCAGACATTCAAAAATTTCAAATCATGGATTCCTTCAGAATTTGACAAGGACATGAAAATGAAAAACTGGCAAAAAAAGAAATTCTCGCCTCGGAGTTCGAGAAGTAATATCACACTATTTTTCGCAAAAATCAAGCTCAAATACGAAATATTTGAGGATCAAGAGAGAAACAGAAGTGAAAAGCAGCCCAGAATGTTTTTCTCGCGAGTATATAGCTGAAGGCTTTCACACGCGCGAGTCTCGGAGTTTGATTCAATTTTCCGAGGCTGCAGTACACTCATTCTTGCCCGTATTGTATTCGATGTGAAACTCCTCACGTAGTCGTCGTCGTCGTCGTCGTTGTAGCTCCGGGGTAAAGACACGAGAACATACGCATTGTATTTGATCCAAAGACGAGCAGAAAGACAGTCAAACAGAGTTCATGCATTTGTTTGTAATGGATCTGAAGTAGGCGTGACATCGAGTATGAAGAAAATAGATCTCGTTGCTGAAAACAAAGAAATCGAAGAGGATGGGGTAGGAATCAGAAACAGGGGTACCTGATCGTAAATGTGTACCGTTATAGCTTACTTTGGGGTTCAAAATGACTTTCAGCTTTCAGAAGTGGGAATAAAGAAACATAGATTTCTGATGATTAATCGACACAATTTCTGTTATTTATCAGAGCTGTTCTATGCAGGCTCTTTATTTCTTTGCAAATATTAGAAACAAACTAGTTATCGATTAACTAATTTTGATCCTCTGTTGATTGAGCCGGATACGAATGAACTCATAATAAACTAAAAATGTAGCTTCAGCCCGCCCACTTTGGACCGAAGAGGAAAATTCTTTGACACAAAAAAAGCCAATGACTGACTGTAAAATGACAAAAAAACGTCAGAATAATAAAATTGAATCATTTTCTTTATTTTTGTGCAGAGTAGAACCACACAAAGACTCCTCCGGGGGGAGGGGGATACAATCCTGTCATTGCCACGGGTTTTTGACGATCCTTTCGGATTTTACTCCGAAACCACGACATTATTTCAAGAATGGTCTGCATTGAAGTTTGACTGGATTTCTACTGCACCTCCATCCAAACTGAGATATACGTGGAATTTCCTCGACATTTTCTTATACATTTATAAAGGCTTGATAATGGAACCAATACCAGCGCAAAAGATGCCCATCAAAAGGATAAGATGTGACAAACGTATAGATATTCAATATTTCTGCACATGGTTATAGCGGGCAAGCATACATCGTCCATATTTGAGCACACATACTACATGTATTTCCAAGACTTATTTACGAGTATTCAAAGTCACATCATATACTTTCGACCACTTATATGCGCAGATAAAAAAAAGCTCTCAGAAGCGTCTCCGTCGTTGTCGTTGTCAATATAGCATTATATGAAAGGAGCTCTGTTACAGAGCCATCTGTCCGGAAAATTTCATCCTGAAATCGATCGGGTGACCGAGAGGCGAATAAAAAGCTCAAAACAGGGTCGATACCAAGCCCTCTTCTCGTCTCTATAACACAACAGACAAACTTTTCTCCGAGTTTCTCTTGCAAGCTTCGAAGCTCTTGCAATGCAAATCGGGCGCACCGCCGCGGATCGAGAGAGTGCAGCATTTATGTATGGTTCACAATTGAACGGGCTAAAAATTGAATATTCCAACTTTCTCGCATATCAATGGCTTTCTTGGACTTGCTGAAAATAGGCTCAAGTTATTCATATATATAATCGATTTTTAGCAAAGAGTCGGAAAATTCATAGCGATATATGTGAGAGCAATTAACCGAAAACTCAAACAAAGATTTTAGTAAAAGAGAAATTTTCCGTTGAAAATTCTATTGTCATAGCTTCATTATATGAAATTGAATGAAAAGTAGGACACGATGTTGGAAAACTAGATTGATATTTAAAATTGAAAACAATTTTGCAGGGAGTCGATTGAAACAGTGGCGGTGAAAATTGCTCAGTGAAGATTTTCACCCAATAAGTTCCGTGAAATCAGTTAGTCTTTTGACGCACTCACATTGCTTTTGCTGCGAAAGAATCGAAGATATTTGTAGTCATTAGAATCATGGCATGGATTAAAAAATTGATCCATCATAAAAATTGGATGAATTTTAACTATATGCGAGTACTTGGTTAGGATCGTTGAATTAATGTAGTATCACGATTCCAGATTTTCAAAATATACATATGGCATTGAAATTTTCCCCAAAGAGTAAACGTTATCGTCAAATTATTATACGGGGCAGTGGACGTGAACATTTGAATGAAAATGTGCAAAGAAAAGATGAAATTGCCAGTCAGCATCGATTGAGTGGATGTCTGACTATACTCGAACTTTTCCACTTGTACGCGTAATCGCTCATAATATCCAATGTACAACTACGGTAATAATCACAAACTGCTCAACCCGTTGACTTCAAACATATTAGCTGGACATGCCCATGAGCCAATATTTGAAATAACTTGGGTTGAATATCACGGAAATTTGAAAAATCTGTATCAACGGAGTAAACATATTTTGACAACAATGAAGTTCCTGCGTGTTTTTACTTTGTAGAAAAGCTTGAAAAGAAACTGAAGGTTTCCAATTCTGCGATTTTTGCGATTTTCCGTCATTTTACGACTCGTAATTGACTAATTTTGTATTAAAAAATTTTTTCGATGCTCAGAAAAGTATTGATTCAAAGTGAGCGGGTGAATAGTCAATTAAAAACATAACCGTCAATAATCTGCTTTTGCGAGCATATTTTCATGTTGACACAAGCATGACGTTCGAAAATGCGAGGGCGTAAATTCATCCATAACTGTGCAGCGCATATGTGTGTGTATGTGTAGGTGTGAATATATATAAGTGAAACGGATGACTATCTCAAATGTACTGCGATCCCAAAAACTTTACATAATTGATTGTGCGACGCTCGAATGCACGCGTCCTCCGATAATAGATAGCGAACAAGATCTTGTCGGATTACGCCCTTGAATCGGTGGAATCTAATTATGACGAAGCTCTCTCTCTCTATCGCAAAGTAGCTACGCTCTGTATAAGTGCATTAAATTATACATCACGTTACAAAGATTTGAGATTCAATAAGTCTACACGTTTTCTAGTTAAACGAAAGGGTCGAATTATAGGCAAACATCCAAATATCGGAATAATCATCGATCAAATTGTCGGATGCTAAAACATTATTGCTACTTTCATTTCTGACGGCAGCTCCATCAGATTACCAATAATTCAAGACTAATATCGACTGCCCACGTAACTATAACCGTTTGCGTATGATGTAACCACGTCGCTGCTTGTCCAATACAATATCAAAAAATGTGTGTCGTACATCGAGAAAGCTCCAGTAGTCGAGGAGAGAAATTTGTATTGGTAAGCCCGATATCTATCACATAATCGCGAATGGAACGACTCGCAATAATCTTGGCTCGAGTCCAGTCTCGCGTGTCTCTCTGATCACATTCACGACACGAGGAAGCCCAAACACTTTCGACACAAAATCGAGCGGGAAATCGTCCGATTTGTCCCATTTGAATCTTTCCAAGCGTAACACGTGTCTATACCCCGTACCCGATCGTAACCATAAGACGAGTCTTTCCCATTTCTCAGATATTCCTCAAGAAAACCGGGCCACACATAACCTGTACATATGAATTTAAAAAAAAAAAAAAAAAAAAAATCAAGCGCATCGACCCTGATGCTTGGGACAACTACGACAACGACAACGATCGTCGATGCATTCATTTCAGATCCTCGTACATCCATCATCTACACCTACATATCAATCTCAATAAGTATAGAGAATTAGATTTGCCACGTGGGTGTGTTCACACATGCATTTTACGCACGCAAGCTGTCTCACTCGCGTACAGAAAAGCTCGAAAGCTCGTCCTCGCAGGAGTCGAGGCTGGAACAGGATACAGTTAAAAGGGGAGGGGGGGGGGAGAAGAAGGACGTGCGTGCGAGAATACACAGAGAAAGAGCTTGCAAGCGAGGACATCGCGTGGGCCACAGGTATATAGAAAGAGCTTGCAAGCTCGAAACTCGGTATATAGAAGGAGAGACAGCGAAAACGAGCGCGCCGGGGTTACGACGACTACGACGACGACGGCGACGACGACGATGCATCGGCACGCGCGACCTTGACAATCGATAATCCAACCTCGACAATGCCCAACAGTATGTAGTAGCGTCTCGCTCAATGGACCCGACCTTGGCTCTCTCACTCTCTCGCAAGCTCTCACTTGCAAGCTCTCTCTCTCTCTCCTTTTCACACTTTTTTTCGTCCCATCTTTTTTTTCATTATCCTTCTGAAATTTCTTCCACATATCCAAAAAAGCTCGTTTTCCAAGAAATTCCATGATCTAGTATGAGAGAGAGAGCTTGGAAGCTCATCCAGAGGCAGAAATCGAGCCTTATCTGGCCTTTCCGACGCTCCAATTTCACAATTTCATTCGGCAGCCTGCACGCGCTTTCTACAAAACAGAGCGACCACGAACCGTCTCTAGGGCCCCGGATATCGATCTTTCATATATATATACTTCTATATATTATAATATCAACCTCGCCTCCGGAAAATTAGCTCGTTCTAGCGGAAGGCTGTTTGAAAAGCTCGAAAGCTCTACCCGCGGGAGACCGAGTTTATTGACAAACTTTATCCATATTCTTATAAATACAATAGATGGTAGCTATATATATTTAGAGGCTATGTAGATATGGAAGTGGATCGTCTTACCTCCTCGCATAGCGCCAGCATACGCCTCGTACTCTCCAGCGACTGTGAAATTTGAAAAATTTTATCTTAGTTCAAGTCATATATTTTATCTCGTATTGTTGTGTAAGATAGAATTGAGATGTGTATGAAGAGAAAAAAATTGACAGTAGAGCTTGCAATATTAGCTGATTGAGCTTTAGGCAACTTTTTTTTATCAATTCGAGTAAGCAAGCTAGATTGAAAGCCGAGCTATTTGGTTTCTTGCTCTTTGATGCGCGGCCTCAGCACTTTCTTCCTCTTCGTTGCTTTTCCATTGTGAGCTTGAGCGCGCGAGACAGCTTTTTTCCGATGTTTATCTCCACGGGATTGATTGCTTGCAGCTTCTTTTCCGTTCCAATTCGCTCTTCTTAACTGCATCCCGACTATTCCCGACACAACACCATCCTCCCCAACCTATGATGACAAAATTCAATTTTGTCGGGCGATGCCTCTATTGAATCGACCCTCACGTGAGAATTTTCGTTGTTTTATGCGTTGAGAGTGCGATTATGCATAGATACATTTGAATTCGATGCCAATTTGGTGTTTGAAAACAGAGGTGTAGTGACCCCGAGACTTTATTCTTCTCCTTTCGATATTAATCGATTGGATATTTTAATGTTCTCGAAAACTACTACGCTTTCTTGGGATAGACAGAAAATTTCTTTATGACTCGTTTATAACGGCATTGAAGTGGGGCATAAAGAATCAATAAAATGCGAAACAGAACGAATAAGCTCGAGAGCCGAATGACTTTGTTTGCAAACAGCTAGTTCATGCAGAGAGTAGTACACTTACCGAGAAAGGGAAGAAACGCTAAATCGATTGGAAAACTTTATCGAGCACAGCTTATGAATGAATTATTAGCTCGGTCATTTGGAACATATTTTTATTCTATAATGGATAACTTATTTTATAACTTTGTTTGTTTTCTATAGACAGCACAATATCTTTTTGTACTGTGAAAATTATATGAAATTCCAATTAGCTTATATAAGGCGAACACGTTACTACGAGTAAAAGACACCGAAAATTCAGTTGGCACCACTGAATCAATAAAAGGAAAAAGAAAGCTCAGCCGTCACATTGTATAAAGCTCTTGAGTCCTTTGCTCTCTAAATTCTACCACCGAGAGAAGAGTAGTGTATCATCGTATGATCTTGGAGTACCATTTTTTAAAGAAAAGTATAAATCTCAATTGAAATGCAAAGATCTTTAGATCACACCTGGGGAGATCGTTAACGGCTCACTCACAACCGACCGAAAATTCAAAAGGAGGGTGTAATCACGAATAATAAGAATTTCTAGTTGAAAAAAAGAAGCTAAGGACTCATCCAAAATTGCATTTTTTGGCAATTCTAAATTTTGACGAGAGGCTGGAGTAGGCAGCCATTTTAAATAGCGTCAGAATTCGTTCTATCAATATCTCGATTTTTATTCAACCAAATCACATGGAATTTCATTTGCACCAATGAAGTGCATGTCAGAATTGCGCTACGGGGTGGAATTCCATAGAAATAAAGGCAAAAAAAGCAATTTGGCGTTAGACTTCGGTCTCGTCTAGGGTTGGAGGATTCAGCTGTATGGGACTTTCAAGCTGGTACCACGCTACTACTTCGAAGGGGTCTATCCTTCTTTTTGTTTCCTTAATAAAAAGAATAAGTATCTCGAGTGACTGAAGCGAATTCACCCAATCGGTTTAAGTAAAGACAGATTCGTGAATTTACAACTCTGAAAATAAACAGTTAGAATTTACCGTACTATTTCTCATTTCATTTGCATTTGGATGATGCGGTTCAGATCGCTTGTTTTTGAATCATCACTATTTCGCTCGACAGTGATTTTCTCGTCAATTATATATTTTTGAGGACACTGCTTGGTTTTATATAAATAATGGACTTGGAAACTGAAAGCTTCTCTTGCGAAGGAGCTTTCTTGACAATTCCGGTCTACGTGAATGCCCTTCTTGATAAGATTGCCAAAAAAGTTTGAGACTCCTAGTCGAAACTGAAATTTTCTTCTAAAAAACGAACATCAAAAATTAATTATAAATGAGAGTACACGATTTTTTTATAATTTTTGTACTCTCCCAACTTCGTCATCAATGTGCTGGCATTCTGTGGGATTATGCAAATCCATTTCGTTCTCCAAATAATGTGAGCAGTATTATTTGCTTGGAAAAAATTCAACGACAATTATTTGGTATGCATACGCAAACGTGGCAAGGTCCCAATTTTCACATTCATTATCCACAAAGATCCTGTTCATCGCTCGTGTTCGGTCCTCGAGTGGATTAAAAAATAGTACACATTTCGATACAAGGGTGAAAAAATAGGTTCAACACCCGTGTACCGAATTGTGTTTTTTGACAAACTGCGAGAAAGTGGAAAATCAGTGCGTAAAAGACACTTTTCCGCACAGCGTGTCGAAATAGCATATGCCGCTTTACACGGCAAAACACGCAGTTTGCGCGTCGAGCCGTGTAAAATAGATTTACACACGTACTCGACTAAATGTAGTTATTCACATAACAATTGTGAAATCCCATGATTCATATAGTTATACCAAAATCTTCCAAAAACAAACTGTGAAAGCGGTTTTTTCGACACGGTCGACTTATTTCTAAGTTTCACTTTGAATTTTGCCTTTCTTATCAAGGACACTACATTTAAAAGATTATATAAGAATTGAGCAGCTAAGCCGAGATGGAACATCGTGTCTCGTTTGTCAACGAACAATATCAGAGTAAATTTTCATCGAAGAAAAATGAAATGTATACAGTTTTGGAAATTGATCAGAAGTCGTGAAGTAATTTCTGGCACGTTGTCGATGAAACGCAACATTTCGCCACTCAGATTATTGCTATTAGCTGATTGGACACAATTGGATGGAGCAAAACAACCTCTATTAGATCATGGATTTATAGCTGCACGAAGTGATGCAATTATCTGACTTATAAATCAACAGCTTCCGAGTCTTGACTCAATCGATACAATACATATTTTCAAAGTAGAATATTTTGTCTTTTTTGCTTATCAGAAACGGGATGACATACTCTATGAAAGATAAAATTGGAATCCCGGGTCCAAATCTGACGAATTACAGGGTGCTACAAAATAAGGGCCTCAAAATTCCTGATCGGTTTCCGTTTCATGGTGATCATTGTAAAATTTTCATATATTCTTCGGATGCTCGGACATATCCTTTATACGATCTTCATCGTCTATTTCATCAGTCTGATGAATGATGATTAATCCATTGAATTATCACAATAATGGCTTGGCTGTATTCAAAAACCCAGGGTTTTGGTGATGACGCCCTCGTGGCTACTCATTTCCCGCTTGCAGGGTTATTCCCATTTTCGCACTGCATCTAACTACTGATAAGGCTTGCAACACGTTATGCGTTTGCTTAGATCGGAACGATGGTAAACTGAAATGTCTGGGTTTGAAAGAAGTTGGACTGGATTCCATCGATAGTTTCTTGGTCTCTTTCTGAGCCGTATCGAATTTCTAATGGATTCTAGATTCTCAAAAGTTGTCATCCCTACTGAAACCTTGAATTAGATATCTATTCGAATTCTCTTTCGTATAATAGATCTTATCTTAATAACGAAATGGTTCAATTCGATTCGACTGCTGAAATTTTTGCACAATTTCACTTTGTGAGAACTATTGGAAATTCATCCGGAGCTTGAGCCTCACAAATTCTGACATTTCAATTTCGTTCCAAGTCTCAATGTATAGCTCTCAAGAATTCTCAAGTAGCTAGAAGAGGAGAGAAAGCTCAATGCGGCAAAAAATAGCTCGATCGAAGACGGTAAGAGAAAAATTGTTCTCATCGAGATGGAATAACAAAAGGCAAGGTCCATCGCGTATGTATGAAAAGGAAAAAATAGAATAAGAAGAATAAGAAGATGTTGTGTGAAGACGTGTTTTACCTCATCGGTAACTTGATCGGCCTTGAATTGAAGCTCCTGGAGTTCGGTACGTGGCGGGGCGGGTTCTGCCGCCCCGGCGGCTGACGTCGGCGCGGGCATTTTGAATTTGCCGGGCTCACTTAGAGCTCAGCACACACTTGTCCTTATGGAAATACTTGGCCTCAGCTCACCACCGCGAAATAGGCACCGATCCGACGTAAAAAGTCAGACAACAACTGCACCTCGGCCAACGGTTATGTCCTGCAAACAGAAAGATAAGCGTTTCTTTTATTTTCTGATGAATTTCGTTCGGAAAATGTGTGAGTTAATAAGATCAAGATACAAACTTCTGAGATTCAGAAGTCACAAGGGTATGGTTTTTCCAGGGGTCAGTCGTATGATTGTCTGAATACGGGAAAATGTAATTTATGAGGGACATTTTCAACCAATTTGGGATGGCGGTACACCGATGATTCATTATTCGAAAACATCCAAATAGCGCGCATGGAGGGGTATTTTTTTCTTGGGATGTGAGACATGAAAATGCATATCTATTATCAGTGCCTAATAAGTGATTCATTGAACTTTTCGAGATTGTTATTCGGGCCTACAGTTCGAGGTAGGTTCCGAACCATCGAAGCCACCGACTACTTTGAAGGCAAGAAGGACCATATCCACGAGGCCACGGTAGATTCTATTATTATACATTGACTGCATGTTGGCCAGTGAATGTTTGGAGTAAACAATTCGAGGCTGATTCAATTTTTAATACTATTATCCCGAATCAATCCAAGTTACTACAATGAAAAACAGATAAAGCTCCCCCAAGTTTGGGAGCAAAATTCTTCTTCCTTTTCTATTTGAAGTCGGTCAAAGATCCCGATTGCGCTGAATAAAAAAAAAAAAAAAAAAAAAAAAAAAAAAACCGTAACCTTGTGATTCCGATTTCCAGACGATTGTTCTCATTTTAAGAGTTTCTTCTCACAGAGCGTCGATAATGAATGTATTCGTATAAGATTTCGTCACGAGCAAAAATTTCACGATGTATTTTTTGAGAGGGATGATATGTTTCGTTGCTTCGGAAGCAGCTGTTGCACGGGAGCTGGATGAGCAAAAGACAAGGAAGCTTTTGCGATGGGAAACTTGATTCGCTTCACCGAAAGCTTTTTGCGCTAGCGAGGAGACTTTGCTTCGAGTGTACTCGTTCTGACGATCACTCGTTTCATTACTCGAAATATGGTACTGTGTCTGGAGGTAATACATAATACACAGTTTAAGATATACTCAATAATCATTTGACCAACGAACTACAAGATGATTTGCAGCGCTCTCTATTCGCATGGATTGTTCCTTATTGTTGAAATATGAAAACTATTATTACTAATTTCAAGGCTACCTGTCAGTAATTATTATAATTATTCATCTGTTTTAATTCTGTTTAGTTCATATAATAGCCAATTCGGTAGTTTATCCATCGTTCAAGAGATTTCATCATTTCTTGATGATTGCTTTGCCTGAAATGTAGGCCACTCTGGCATTTCAATCGATTAGCTCGTCAATTTGCAAGTTGGTCGGATTCATCCTTTGCTTTTAGATTTTGATGGATGAGTTAATTATTACAGTTGGGTGATGCATCGATCAATTTGCATCGCCAGCTTCCTAACGGCTCCTATACGTGCTGTACAACAAATTTCATTCGTCAATTAGAATGATTATATGGAAATTTTTAGAAAGGTCACGCCTAATTGGATGTGAAATGTAATTTTGTTAATATCAAAACTTTTTTTTATTAAAGTTAACAAATCTTTTTATACATCAAATTGATCAAAATCAATCGTTGAATCGAAAAATCACGAGGGACGAAGTCATTATCTACATATGACAAAAAAATGAAGTAAAATGTTTCATATCGTGACAGAGGACAGATCCATTGGATTTGGATGAGAACATCTTTCGATATCCAGTCCGACTGAATGGTAGTCGTCTCAACCTGTGCGTGCATTAAGAGCATATTTTTCAGAGGTAGTCTACTGAGACAGATTTATCTATGACGTCAGTGCTGAGTAATCTAGGCGTACGATGATCGCATCAAAGCATCACTGACCAATTACTCGATAAATAGTCAAGAATCAGTATTCAATGTTGTTCTAACTTCGACAAGTTTAGTATCAGATAAAGAGGTATTTTAGTATCTAACACCGTCGATTCCTTGTTGACTCATATAACATACATTTTTTAAATAGCCCAGTTTTTGTGTGTCCAGAATTATCGGATTTGATTCATATGGAAACGATTTTTAAAAATCAAGGAGGTGCATTGTGATTTTGCAATAAATATTTTTACATTCGAGCTATCAAGATGTGACCCTTCAGAGATGTTTTGCTGTCACAAGATGAGTCATCTGAAGCGAGAGATTCGAATTTAATACATTTCAAGGTATCACAAAAATGACTCTTTGATCTGTTCTAAACAGTTGATTTGTCATGAAACACTGTTCACATGTGACCGAAAGTTGTACTATAAGTCTACGAAGCTTTATACTTTTGATAAAATTTTCAGTAAATACTGATTAATTCCATGAGTTTCTAAAACGTTCACACAGCTAGCAAAAATTTCATTCAGAATTTGACAAGTTATGGACGAGGAATAGTAGAAAAAAAAATTAGAATAACAACAACAACATCAACAACGTCGCCATAGGCGATTTTTACGCTGAATCTGCAGCAATCATCAAACGAAGCAATATTGACGGGACGATATCCCGGAGAGCAATCAGCTAACAGAAAAAGTTTAATTTGCTCCGGCACAGTGCGAACTTCCGACACATCATCAATGATTCCAACGTGTTATCGTAGAGCAGACAATGCGGCACAGCGAGAAACCGATCAGAGGCCGTCGGAAGCGAGCTCAATCACCGCATACCGCGTACACAATCAATCGCTTGCCTGCTCATTGCTTTCAAATTGCATGAAAATCCCAAACCGATCAAAATCTCACTCACAAATATTTAAATTCTTGGAACGTGTACATTTTCACCAATTAAACAACATCAATTTCACATATCACTGTATAAAAATATCGAGTTCCAGAGTGTGCATTATAAAAAGCACACTTCTCTCTCGCGATTTCGAAGAACTGAATTCAAAAAGCTCAGCAGTGGCGCAACAGCACACATGCTCGAATATGTGCTTGCACTGGCGGGAATAAAATATGAGAGATTTAACGAGGAGATAAGCGCGAAAAATGGGCTTGAGGCGATAAAAATAACGAGCGAGCGGCAAATCGTGCTGTCAGGGCATATACACATTTGCACACATATGCACACACGTAGAAAGAAAAAAAGAGACTTCAGTAGTGGAGGCTAAGCACGCAGAGCAGCATAGGGTCGAGGTCAATTAGCCAGATGTTGACCGTACGTCACACGAAGAGAAAGCTTATGGCCTGTATGCGAGGCTCGCAAGTACAAATTTTCGCGCGCGCTCTCGCAAGCTCTCGGAGAGTCCAACTGCTGCGCGCGCCCTCGTCTCTCAAATTACACACTTGTATGCACCTGTGCACATACTCTAAACAGGATGAGATCCATGGGATGCAAGGAAATCACGTCTTGCGTTGTGCATAAAAAATTAGCAAGAGTCTCCTCGATACAGGCGCAAAATTAATGCAGCTAGTAACGTTGCAAGCACGAAAGCTTCGTTCCTCGGCACAGTCAGGCTGGTTGGCGATTACACGCGCGGGAAAATCAATATAGGGGCGCGCGACTGTGCTTGAAGCTGCACCCGCTACGATGCATCGAGTCCACGTGCTACCGTAGCCGCTACCGCAAGCTCGACTTGCAAGCTTTTATGGGACCACAAGACGGGAATTGAGTTCAATAGACATCTTCACACGCGCACAACTACCTGTCACTTGTACGAGCTTGAAAGCTCCAAGGACACACTCGCGAACTATGGTACGTAGCTTCACAGAGAGCTTGCAGAGGTCACTTTGAGCTTTCGAAGGCGACGACACGATACCTTTCACATTTGATTTCTCAAGAAACTAGGCTTGTAAGGCACATTTGACGGTAGAAAAGCTCGCAAGCTTTGGGGCGGTTGCGTCCTCGGGCGTAATACACAGCGGCGAGCTTGCAAGCTCTGCGTGCATGTCTCGGGTTAGATGCGCTTGCGCGGGCCGACTTACCGGGTGATATGGCGCGATGCTCTTGTATGGCCGTGCGACTGACTCACTGGCTCTCGCGACGGCTCGCGACTGAGCGCAGCCGAGCTACGCTGCACGAGCTTTCGGAGCCCCCACCCCCCTTCGCAAGCTCTCGGTCTTGGTCGTAGTCGTAGAAAAAAAAGCGGGCCTCTGGGGTGGAGGTTGGGGTGTGGGCGTCTAGGCGGGGTAGCCGCGCATGTGCGCCTAGGCCCAGCCATATCCAACCACCCACATGCATACGGGCGATCCTTCGAAACTCGCTATTTTTTTGTGTTTTATACAATCTATACAGATCCGTCTGAGTACGTACTTTGAATCGGTTCTACAAAATATATGTATTGTGTATTTTTGTGTTTTTTTTCCAAACTCCAGAGTTGGATATTGAGAGTTTTTGGGGGTCGGAGTTTGTTGATTGATGGTCGAAATTATTATTTCTTAGCCCTTGAATCGTCAACATATTCTTCCCAGGTGGAGATATCAAATTCATACATTTTGTCGTTAATTTTGAGAAGAAAATCGGGTCAAAAATGAGTTCATTGCCTGTTCAAAGGTATGAGTACATGATATCTACTAACGTGTCAGCGGCACAGCCGTAGTCACATTCAAATTTTTAGGGTTCCCTAGTCAAAATAAGTGCCTCATGATCATGTATCAACATGTTCCCAGTCGAACTGTGCTGTCATATATGATCAACTATGACCCATAAGAGGCGAAGAGGCAATTCATAAAATTAGCATTACGAGTGTGTGTACATGTCCGTGTATTTATACATATTCAACATTGGACCCATATGGGCAGTGCTAATGTCATGGGCTATAGCTTGAAAACGGTTGGACATTTGCGAGCGCGGCTCTGGAATTCGCCTTTTGGTGGTGAAAGAAGACGTTCCCCAGAGTTTCAGACAAACCGTGGCCCGCAATACCTGGGTGCTCTTACTTAGCCATAAGTACACAAAGGCAGCTCATACATGATATTTTCAATACTCGATGGAGCCCTAGCAATTGGAGCCTTGAGTGCGCTCGTTTTAGGACTTCGGGTTGAAAAAATATTCCGATTTGGCTATAAAGTACTTCATTTTCAACTTGGATCCCTATGACCAAGTATGGAGATGAATGATGTCTTATGACTTTGGTCTCATGGTCATATATGACCGCAAATGGTCATGTATGACCACAGTTTGGTCGGGAATATGTCCATAGATGATTATGAGGCACGTATTTTTACTAGGGTTTTCAGGGGGAGCTTTCAACGTGAGAGTAATGAAAATGAATGTGGAAACCAGTTCCTTCAGAATCTGCAACGGCGAATTGGACGTTACATTTCATTCCAGATGTGAAATAGGATTTCACGCTAAAATAATCCCCCACTTCGAAACCCAGATTCTATACTTCAGGAACTCGATCTGGGTGCGATTATCAGTTCAAAAAAAATCCACCTTTCTTATAAGCACCATGAGTTGATTATTGATAATGAGCTATTTTTGATCCTCGACCGAAAAAATTCTAGCGGAACTGTCGATATACATACTTGAAGCTTACGAGTCTCGCAGTACTTGTCATTCAGAGAGCCCTGCATATCACGTCGATGACTTTCGCCCGAGATCCGATGCTGCGAGAGAGTGAGATAGAGATAGAGAGAGAGAGCCACAAGCCCGCCCAGCAGCACGCGCCAAAAATAGTGATGCAAACGGGCTCTCTGGAAACAGAGTGTGTAGTCGAGAGGGATTGGGGTGGATTTAGGGGGTTGCTGTGCTTGCGCAAGCTCCACCGAGCACGAAACGAATACACGGCTAGAGCGAGAGAGAGAGAGAGAGAGAGATAGTGGTGAATAATTTCCACGGCCGCGTGCAGCAGCTGGTGTGTGCACGCGTTCGAGTTTTCCTCCAACGTGTATATGTAGTTGTAGTTATTTGAAGAAAAATCTTAGAGGATGGGTGGTGAGCTGTTTTGACGAGGCACGTTCGCAGACTGTTGAGGCAACAATTTTAACTGAAAAGCTGTCTGCAAAAATTTTGAGGTGGAAAAAGCACTTTGCTACGTCTGGCGTATTTCGTTTTGAGGATTTTAGAGGAGAATCTACGTTTCGTCGAATGGTATATATGATATCTAACCCGCAAGTACGTGAGCAAAAAAAAATTTAATTAGTAAGATCAAGGGTGCCACGGCATCATCTACTGGATCTGGCTTGTTGGGAATTTAAAATTCTTGGACGAAACTCAGATTCTAAAAAAATGAATCCGACCCTTGGGACTTTTAGTCCACATAGAAACTACAAACAACTTTCGTGCAATAGGAAGTGGGTAAATATAGAATTTGATACAAGGAGTATAAATCTCTGGAGGTTCGATCCTTCAGTGGGTCAAGAACTGATCCTATACTTTGACATGAAAGACTAGATCGCTTGAATTTGTATCAGCTTTTGGTTTATAGCTTGGACAACGGCATCTTTTCCTATATGTCTTTTTTGACAAGATACTTTAGAAAAATTGCTAAAGTTTGCCCACATCATCAGATCGATAAGTGTCTTTGCCACAGAAATAGACATGTGTAACTGTATGTCTTGAACTTCCATTCAACTTTATTGGAAAATCGCCCTTTGAAATACTTTCAAGATGTCGAAAAAATGAATTTATAGGATCGTAGAATAGATTCGGAAGATAATTTGACTTGCCAGTGGGCGTATTATAAATTTGTCGGTGAAAGTTTACCGGTAAATTTTACTGCTAATCTGTCAATTTTTGCGCTATTCGTAAAAAATCAGTTTACCGACGGAGTTGGGACTCACAATCCACAAAAACAAATGCGTTTTGCACCGCTGTTTTGCGGGTGAATTATTTTAAGGTTAGAGTAAACATTTTGAGAAAGTGTATACTTTTGATGGAAGTGCTGCTTTTAGCAACACTCCTTCAAAAATATACACTTTTTCGAAGTTTTTATTCTAACCTTGAACTCACAATTCGCAAGAGGCAATTTTTTACGCCGAACTCTGTCGGTAAATTGTTTTGCGGATAGCGCAAAAGTCTACAGTTTAGCGTTAAAATTTACCGGCAAAATTATAATACGGGCCCATTGAAGAAATCAAAATAACCTTGCATAGGGAGTATTTTCACGGTAAGATATCTATCTTGTCCGCATCTTGAGCATGCATGATAACTATTAGTTATAAGCTTTCAAAGCGGCAATGCTATTAGTTGCTATATTGTTGCCTAAAACCCCCAAACCCCTCTATACTTGCTGTACGAAGCAATGAACATTTTTTCTATATGAGTAAAAACTTATAGAAATCAGTTCTTCTAACATCAAAACAAACTAAGATTTGGCAGACTACGATTCAAGATACTCTCATGTTCAAATGTAAGATAGAGTTATGAACCAATGAACATACCCTTTTGAGTATGGCAAGCGTACCCAATATGCCCTCTGTACACAACATGTCCCCTTACGTCGATCTCACGTATGGACACTCGTTGTACGACCTTCAAAATTTTTTTTTAGTTGAATTAGAATTGGATTCCTCCAATGTCGATTCACGTCACCAAAACAGCAGACTGGCTGTTTCAAATTAGCGTGCCAGTTGCCAAGAAGTAATATAAAAATTTAAAAATTTTTTTGCAATTTCGTGCGCAAAGTTGTGCGTAAATCCAACTTCTCTTCATTATCAGCAATGCGTGAAGTAATGCGGAAAAGACTTCTCGCACAGTTTCACATTTACGCACCGATGAACTGTGCAAGAAATTCATTTCTCGCACAGATTGCAATGCGTAAATGTAAATTCTCGCACAAGTCACTTGGCATATCTGTGAGATGTTTGACGATCTCGAGAGTCTTTTCCGATCCATGAAACTGAACGGTCCAAAACGTTCCAAGTTAGTTAGTCCAAGTTTTAATCAGTTCTCGCCACCATCTAATCACATTCTTTTGATAAGAATGTCCGTGATAGAGATGACTGATGAGTTTATAGGGTGAAGGCACTAGTAGCCGCACTCTTGAGGAAAATTACAAGTTTATAATTTTACTGGAGATCCAGGGATGACTCTATGCCTTCAAAACCTCAACTCATATATACTTTGGGTGCTCAAGAATGCAGTCGGATTTTTTTTGGAGCGTTAAATTGAAGTGACAATTATTGATGAGCAATTGAAAAAATAATTGTAAAATCGCTAGTAGCCGCCCACCTATCTAGTAATTGCCCATCTCAGCGCTAGTAGCCGCTCACCCATTTATTTTTTGAGAAAATATTTTTTTTCTTTCCTGATCGTTGGGAGCTCTTCTTTGAACATTTATCTATCGTATACAAAAAGTTCCGGAACGTTCAATACTCCCAATTTGTCTTATGAGAATTTCTTCTGAAAGTAGTTTTACTGACAAAGGTATAGGCTAATATGGCAAAACAGTGCTAATTTCCACAGTGACTCTGAAAAAAAAATTCTCAAAACTCACTGCGTCGTTTTTCATACATTTTTTCGCATTGATTCCATACATGGCATGTCCAACTGTGATCCCATACACTCAAAATACTTATACTGACCAAAAATACTTAGTTATTGCAATAACAACGTCAAAATGGGCGGCTACTGGGGGTGGGCGGCTACTAGTGCCACCACCCTATTCCATTCTGATGTTCGAAGAGATGTTCAGTTTTGATCAACCTAGAAAAAACTCTGAATGTATGCTCTAATGATGGTGTATACTCAACCAACGAAAACAGATATTTAGTTTAATGCTCAGAACTCTAATCTTGTCTTCAGTTATTTGAATTTCGTAGGTAAGTCATTGAAATCATAAAAGTTCTGACTAATCTAATTCAAAGACTTGTCATTTAATAACTCACCAAAGAATATCAATTATTGGGAATGATTCTTTTGGAATGATCCAATTATTCATCTGTACACCTTTGAATTTTTGATTATTCAAAAATCAACTATGGTTGGAATTGTGCAGTGTCTACGGAATACTTATGAGAGGAAGACTTTTTAGACCATTTTCAGAATTTTTTTTTCAGTCGGGGGGCTCCGCCCCGGACCCCGTCCCCCCTGCCCCGTTCACGGCTTACGTAGACGCAGTGATACAACTTTGCGCACTAATTGCAAAAAATAATATACGCAACACGTGCGAGAAGTTTCCGCACTCGATCGGCAACTTGTGCGGAAATCGCCCTTCTCGCACTTGTTGCGTAATGTACTATTTACGTTCGTTGTGTTAAATTTATGAGGAAATGAGTAGTTTGGATTAACCCAAAATGATTTCTGCGCCGAGGAGTTCGCGTTTCGTAAAACCGGGGCCAAAGGAGTGATTGTATGAGCAAACGGAGATCATTTGCAATATTGCAAAACATGTGCACCCAACATGCCCCCATACTGTTATCTTGGAATGATTTGCAGGATGACCACATAGTAACCACCATACTCAGAACGTGTTCATCGCGTCACAAAATACGTCGCAAGTAGTGTTTTGAACTTACGAAAAATTCTAAATGTGGTTGCATGGGGATGAAGAAGATTTTATGCTCTTCATCGCCGATTTACATTGTTCTGAAGAATGGGGGCACGTTGGGTTCACTCTTTCCCGAACTGCGGAAAATTTCTTTATTGGAATATCGCGATAGCTCGGCTTCGGTCAGTCAAAATCAAACGTATCTTAGCTCATTTTAAGGGTCTTGAAACAAGCTTGAAAATGAGTCGAAATACGTTCAAAAGTATTCAAGTAGACTACATTTGTTGGCATATGGCTCAAAGGAGGCATGTTGGATACATTCTTCTTATCCGTTGGAAGATCACCACGATTTTTCAAAAGATAATTTTTTCTAATGTTCTCAAATATCTCCGTGAATTTTTAAGATATCGTGATGACTCAAAGTGGAGCCAATTCTAAGCGATCCAAACAATCGGCGTTATTTTCCAGATTTGCGATAGCTTGAAAATTCATTGAGAAATTTGAGAACTTGACAATATCGGTAAGTGTGCAATATTGATATAGGACTCTGACATCCCCTTAAATGTAGATATCACCAGAAAGTTGTCTGAAGCTTTGATTTTATACACATACGTATCCACTTTCAGAGCTCCATCAGAGGATGGGTTGCACTCAAACAATCTTGACAGAAAGTCATTCACTTGACAGATCAAGTCATGACTAAGAGATCTCGAGTCACTCCTATCAATCCCTGAATTCCCAAAATTGAATTTTCAACGCTAAACTAAGAGTTCATGATGATAAAATAGCCTTGCACAACACTTTTCTGAGAATCAAACTTTCGAAGGATATCTAATTATGCAGGGAATCCCAAAATTGCGATAGCCCAGTTTCGAAACTAGTGATTAGTTTTTGTTCTGCATCGGAGTTTGTGAGGAAAATTCGCGCATCAAATCGGTCGGTATACGGAGAATACTTGATCGTCGATGTTTGACCTAGAATTCGCAACTTCTATGCAAAAATTCGGTGTACACGTGTAACAAAGCCGATTTCAGCTTGATTGTACTGATCAGCAGAGATATCAAATCAACAGAACACTCTCATCTCTACTTGTTTATGATTCCTCTACTTTGATTTATACTTTCAAATCAGTTCTATCCAAGATGAATCTTTTTTCCTTGGGCTATATCATTCTTATTTTCATTCTTCAATTTGAAAGAATCTCAGTTTGTACATGTCTTATAATGCTCAAGCAGACTTCAATCTCCATAAGAACAATGTCTTTTTGTCAAAATTTCACGTCAGTGCACTTGATAAAACACGGAAAGTGAAATTATTCACTGTCACAACGATAACTCTACTTTTTATTCAGACTACCAAGCTCCACTCATCTGAAATCGTTCAACAAAGTCGGACGAGAGATATTTGCGTTTCATTTTCAGAGATGGAGGGACCGCAGTGAGATCCATCTCATTCTTGAAGATTAATTTTTTTTTGCCTCGGCAAGCATTTTTCCATCTAGAAAAGGAGAGAAGAGCAGCTAACGAAAAAAAAAAAACCGACAGTAGTGCAGCTGCAGTTAATCTCGCGCCGAAGGTTACTCGTTCCAGTATGGGTATCTCGAAAAAGAGGGTGAGAGAAAATCGAGCAGGTTGTGAATTTTATAGGTACAGCAGAGGAGGCTGCTGCGCTCTGCGGTTTGATCGGTGTGTGTTGTAGTTATATAGAGAGTTCGAGGTCGATGCCGAGTCCGTTGGGGGTACTGTTGTGGTCGAGTGATTTACTTCAAGACCCGATTACGTCTAGATCGAACTTTTCATTCCAGACCTAATAAAATACAAATTTTAACGGCTATACTTTTATTATACATTAAAATAAAATTTGATGGAGTAAATTCTCATGAGTATTTATTAATTTCATCCATGTCGGTAATTAACTGAGCAATTTTCTCTAGTTTTCGGCAATATTTTTGAATGAGACAAGTTTCAACACCTGAAAAAATTAATGAGAGGAACGACGATTCATTCGGCTAAATAGTTGCTCCGACGGCAGAGACAGAAATTTCACGTGCTTGGCAAGCGAATCAATTGATGAAACGGCCCATGAAATAAAAAAAAAAGGTGTTTTATGGGTCGGACGATCAACTTTGCTGACTCCTCGAAACACTCGCAACTGATTCTTCTGTTCTTTACGATACGATCGTGAACAGTTCCGAGTGATTTTTCAGGACCCACAAAGAGAATCTCGATTACTCTTTCGAACGTCACCAGTGGGCTATATATACTTGGTATCTTTTTGAGGTCATCTGAAAAGTTCATCTGCCACCCTCTGAAAGCTTAATCGAGCTGAAAACGCGTGGTGCCATTTATTGCTTCGAAAATTTCATCCACGGTTATGTAAAGTATATAATGACTCGGGGAGTAGAGTAAGAAGTGCTTAATGACAAAAGTTTCCTTAAATGTTGGACATTTAGTGCCTGACGTGGGCTAGAAGAGAAACTTTGTTGAGATGCAGCATCTAGCCCCCTTAAATTTACCTTTTAGACAATTAGAAACTTTTACTATGGTATAATGTACAATCGAGTTTCTAGAAGAGATGCGATTGCGATCGTTGTATAGATATTTAACAAATCTAATACTTTGATTAATAAATTAATTACCACAATTTGCAACTTGGCAATATTTTGTGACATTCTTGTCATGTGCCATGTAAATACTTGGTCTTTCTATTTGTGCTCAAATTTTTTAAAAAATGGGTGCCAGCACTATTGAGATCGTTAAAGGAGCTCTATCTTATTTTCTGAGGCATACCGAACCCAATCGCTTTCTTTTGGGGATTGCAAGTTCAGATCTTGAATGTGAAGCGACCTGGGCGTATCTGATGGAGATTCTAGAAAAGCAAGATTTCTATCTCACGATTTTGTAAAGACTTCGCAACAATTTTGGGTAGAAATTTCTATCTCAGAAGTTTCGTTTTCATATTGTACCTCAAGATGTTTGGAGATGAGAATTTAAAACGTAGAATGTAGAAAGCTTTTCAGACTCATATTTTCTCCTGCAAGTTTTCCAAGGCAATTCTCATTTTCAAACATCTAAAAAATGAGATTGTCTATCATAGCAATTTTGTCTATGAGACTTTCGATATTACTGAAAATCCGTGACGTGCATGAAAAATTGAAAATTGAGGCTCGTATTTATTTTTTAAAATTTTCTAATTTATATAGCTGTTCCTTACTTTGAAATTCTTTGCTATTCAAAAAATGAGATTGGATCCTACATTTTTAAAGGGGAATACTAGAATGGGTGGAATTTTGGGATGAAAAATGTAACAGCATTTTGTTAATTCCACTGCAAACACACTTAAAAGAGTATACTCGGCTGCCATTGCTTCAGGTTTTGTGATGTGAATATTGGTGAAGTTCGGATGCAACTATTCGAGCAAGATAAGTGACTGATAATGAGAGTAAGACATTATCATCTCCATATACTCAGTTAAGAATTGCAAGCGCGCGTTAAATCTTGTGCACATTTTTCGCGATGTCATTGAACTTTTGATTGCATTTTTCACTAATTGCACAACCTTAGGTTTGCTTTATATTCTACTTTCAATTGTGATTTAAGCTGAGGTTTTTTCTCCTTGTATACTCTCCAGATGGAGATATGAATAGAACTAATTGTCTCGAAGCTGTGTAGACAGATAGCATTGAAACAACGACTATCGATTGCTTCATTTTTAGATTTGATATGGATGTGAAATGAATGGATTTACCGACTAGTTTCGCCTCATTCACGCTTAGATCAGAAAATGACAATTCTACTATTCGATTTTGATCGATTTTGCTACAGTTCCTTCAATTTGTGCCGGAAGTATTATTTTCACGCAGAATCTAGTATTATGAGCTTCAAAATTGTAATAAGATAAACCATTCAGTATCACCCAAGACGAATCCAATATTTCTCCACTAATTATGTCAGTTATGATGATAAATACTTTTATTTGATTAAAAATAGTGATTCTTGATTTGTTTGATAAATGAAGCCACGAATTCGTTGTCGCTATCGCCACGCGTGTAAGCATATTATGATGGAATGTAATAATTTCGCAAAAATTTCATCAAGAGCCTGTCAATTTTTTGAGCGCACAGTAGGGTATACAGTAAGATTCAATCGGTTGTCACCACGATTTTTAATTCTGGCATTGGATTTGTAGTCAATCTCAGTAAAAACCTTTCATTTATACCAGTCAACAGTCACAACACTCTGCACATGACCTACGTTAGTTACCTTAGACAAGTCTCTTTTGCAGGTTAACCATTGAGCCGTTCAGGGAGATTAGGGCGATCATCAGACAGTGTGTTCTTATAAGTTTTCAATTAAATTCGTTTGATTTGAATGAAGATTTGAGGCTAAGACTCTCGTCCAATTTCGATACATGTAACATGTATGCAAGTTATATGCATGTAGTATTATATGCATGTAGTGTCTGGGCAATTCAATAGTGTCGGTTCTTGCATCGTTAGTAATGAGGGTTTGATTGATTGATTGATTGATTCCCTTTATTCGCCTGGTGGCAAAAGTAAAAATACAATTAAATGAGATACATATAACGGTCATAATCAACATATAAATATTATACAGTTTGTCATTTTGGTCAAGGAAATTTCATTTATCACAGAATGTGACTAGTCATTGAAAAGGCATCGAGAGATGCGCACGAGTCAAAATAAATTAGGCAATTAATTAATCGAGGTACATCAGTACATATAAAAAGACAGACATGGGCCCGGAAACTATCACAGATTTAAGAGTTATGTGACAGGTAAGCCACGTAAAACTCGACTAAAACTAGAAAAAGACTAATTGAAAAGAGCCCAAGCCTATCAGAGATTGAAGTACTGTTTCTGGTCCACGTCAATCCTCCGGGAGGGTTGCGACAAGAAAAATTCTTTTAGAGCGTCTTTAAAAAGTGAAATTTTTTGAATTTGCCGAAAGCCCGAAGGGAGAAAGTTCCACAAGTGAGCACATTGAACCTGGAAAGATCTTCTACCATATTCAAGTCTCATATTGGGAACTTTGAGTGTCCGCTCTTCTGCATCACCACGTGCGGGGCGTTCAGATTGGTACCTGGTAAACATCGCAGCTAGGTAGCCAGGTTCACCTAAGTGCATGATCTTATGCATCAAGAGAGCTGCGAAGTACATTCGCCGCGAATCAGTACGTAACCAGCCCAGACGCTCCCTAAACGGGGTGATATGCTCGTCTCTCCTAAGATCAAAAATATATCTCACACATGAGTTGCTTAGTCGTTGTATCCGTTGCCGCTGTTCGTCCGTGGCGTCGAGGTACACGACCGTACAGTAATCCAAATGCGGTTGAACAAGTGACTCGACTAGGCGAATTCGGAGAGGTCTGGTGATACACGCCCTAAAAAACCGCAAACCATATAGGGCTCTGTTGACTTTTTTGGTAACTTGATCGATGTGCGGTTTCCACGTTAGTTCGCTGTCAAGTGTAACACCTAGACTCACGACAGTATCACTGAATGGGACAAACACTCCATCCTGTATCTCAACACCTGGCAAGTTCATTCGTTGCAAGTCTCTAACGTTCCGGTCGGAACTGAAAAAGATTGCCTTGGTCTTGCCAGCGTTGAGGCGCAGGTCGGAGTTCCTAGCCCATTCAGCAACGAGTCGCCCTATGTCTCCCAGTCGAGCAATCCCCTCCTTGATGTTCTTCTTGTCAACTTGAAGATAGATCTGAAGATCATCTGATACTGATGGATAATTCTTGATCTTGGAGGACTAAATGATAAAGAGTAAAAACACTCTTTTATAGATGGTGATAAGATTTTATTCTTGCAACGTTTCGTCGACTTTCTTCTGTCGACCTCATCAGGCTGGAATATTAAAAACCAATAAAACATTTTTTCCCATTTATCACAAGCAGCGATACAAAATTCAATACTACTAAAAACACAATTCACCTAATTTTCACAAAACCACAGTCACATCGCAATATCAAATACGTTTTGTTTTTGACATGGGAAAACGTCCATGTCTCGTCAGCTGTCTCATTGCAATCAGGTGTTATGATTGACTAACGATCGACAATATCATCCATTACATACATAGTGAGCAATATCTATTAAGCATATATATATATGGGTGACGGTAAAGTAGGATTTGACATTATTGCAACATTTTCAGTAAGGTACCATAAACTCTGTTCAATTTTTCTACATCCTCTTTTCTATTGATATTATTAGAGTCAGACTTAATATATAACATTTCGGATAGTAATCGGTTAAAATAGTTGGGTTCTCTATCCAAGATCTTCGTATTTTCCCAATCAAATTCATGTTTCAAATTTTTTCTGTGAAGAGAGACTACCGAGTTCGGTTCTTTGAAATTTATATGTTCTTGGATGCGAGTGCCCAAGTTTCTTTTTGTTTCTCCAACGTAAGACGCCGGGCAGTCCTTACATTGAAACTTATAGACAACCTGTGTGTTGTCAAACTTTTTTAAGGGGTCTTTACCTAGAATTACTACGTCACTCAGATTCTTGTCAATTTTTGGTAGGGTACAAATGTTATATTTCTCAAATAAATGCGTAAATTTCTGGAATAATTCAGGGTGGTATGGAATACAAATCTTCTGTCGTAATGCAAACAATTGGTTTTTCTTTGGATCTGATTTTTTTATATATCGTATTTTATTGAGTCTTTTATTGATGTGTTGATCGATGAATTCTTGAGGATAGTTATTATCGAGAAGAATCTTGGAAATGATTTTAATGTTAGCACGATGGAATTTTTTATGTGAAAGAATAATGGATCTATCCACTAAGTTGTAAACAATATTCTTCTTTAGCTGTAAGGTGTGATTGGAATCGAAGTTCAAGACCCTTCCAGAAGCTGTGGGTTTTTGATACCAATTTGTTATTATGCGGTTCTTTTCTCTAATCAAAGACACATCCAAAAAACTTCACATAAACTTCACATAAAAAATTCCATCGTGCTAACATTAAAATCATTTCCAAGATTCTTCTCGATAATAACTATCCTCAAGAATTCATCGATCAACACATCAATAAAAGACTCAATAAAATACGATATATAAAAAAATCAGATCCAAAGAAAAACCAATTGTTTGCATTACGACAGAAGATTTGTATTCCATACCACCCTGAATTATTCCAGAAATTTACGCATTTATTTGAGAAATATAACATTTGTACCCTACCAAAAATTGACAAGAATCTGAGTGACGTAGTAATTCTAGGTAAAGACCCCTTAAAAAAGTTTGACAACACACAGGTTGTCTATAAGTTTCAATGTAAGGACTGCCCGGCGTCTTACGTTGGAGAAACAAAAAGAAACTTGGGCACTCGCATCCAAGAACATATAAATTTCAAAGAACCGAACTCGGTAGTCTCTCTTCACAGAAAAAATTTGAAACATGAATTTGATTGGGAAAATACGAAGATCTTGGATAGAGAACCCAACTATTTTAACCGATTACTATCCGAAATGTTATATATTAAGTCTGACTCTAATAATATCAATAGAAAAGAGGATGTAGAAAAATTGAACAGAGTTTATGGTACCTTACTGAAAATGTTGCAATAATGTCAAATCCTACTTTACCGTCGCCCATATATATATATGCTTAATAGATATTGCTCACTATGTATGTAATGGATGATATTGTCGATCGTTAGTCAATCATAACACCTGATTGCAATGAGACAGCTGACGAGACATGGACGTTTTCCCATGTCAAAAACAAAACGTATTTGATATTGCGATGTGACTGTGGTTTTGTGAAAATTAGGTGAATTGTGTTTTTAGTAGTATTGAATTTTGTATCGCTGCTTGTGATAAATGGGAAAAAATGTTTTATTGGTTTTTAATATTCCAGCCTGATGAGGTCGACAGAAGAAAGTCGACGAAACGTTGCAAGAATAAAATCTTATCACCATCTATAAAAGAGTGTTTTTACTCTTTATCATTTAGTCCTCCAAGATCAAGAATTATCCATCAGTATTAAGCAATTGGGGACGAGAAATCAATAATCAGAGTTCATTGAAGATCATCTGCGTAGAATATATGGTTCACTGACTTTCCATTCAATAGCCCGGGCAAATCATTCACATACAAGCTGAAGAGGAGAGGCCCAAGAACGGACCCCTGCGGAACACCCAGATTGGTTTCGAGCCAATCAGATTTACCTACTTTAGAAGTGATTTGTTGGGTGCGACCCTGTAAATACGATTTTATCCACAGGAGTGCCGATCTCGAGAAGCCAAGGTGTCGTAGCTTCCTCAGCAGCTTGCATGGTGAGATTGTATCGAATGCTTTGCTAAAGTCGAACAGTAGGAGCAGAGTGATCTTCTTTCTGTCAATTCCTACTCTGATGTCGTCTGTCAACTTGAGCAGTGCCGTCTGGGTACTGTGATGTTGCTTGAAACCAGCTTGGAAGGGATCAAGTAGATTCTCAATTTTTAAATACTCCGTGATTTGGTCATGTGCGATTTTTTCCAAAACCTTGGAGAGGAAGCACAGCAGCGCTATGGGACGGAAATCCGAGAGACCGTTGATGGAGTGGCAGTCTTCTTTAATGCGATCAGCTGCGCTTGCTTCCAAGCCTCGGGAAAAATGCTATGAGCGAAAGAGGAGTTAAAAATATGTACAATAAGATCACCAATAGCCGGGAGAGCTTTCGCGATCACACTTTGAGTGAATTTTAGACCTCCATTTAGCAGAAAAGATCAATATTAGAGTTTACTCAATTAATTACCAATATAATTTACAGTTCAGGGTTATTAGGGATTTTTCAATGATTAATCTTTTAGACAGTCATCATTAATAAATGAATTATTATCTAATCATGCAACTAAAAATGAAATTCGTTATACTCAACATACAATTAAATGCAAAAAGTGCAAGGCTTTTTCGAAACTCAAAATAACGAGGAGACTGTGCAATAATTAATTTTGATAGAACCAAATTCAAATATGCTGTACGCACATCGAATCTAAAAATGAAATTCGTTATACTCAACATACAATTAAATGCAAAAGTGCAAGGTTTTTTCTAAACTCAAAATAACGAGGAGACTGTGCAATAATCAATTTTGATAGAACATAATTCTCAAATATGTTGTACGCACATCGAATAATTTCACCATGAAATCTGACCATTGTATCGTTGTCTCTCGAGCTCTACTTAAACAACTCATCGAAACGACAAATTTCAATCGAATCGAGCATCAATTTCTGGCCTAATTCAATCAAAATTCATGAGAACACATCAGCTATACCTCGACCAACTCTGAATCGTTCCACGTCATCACAATTCAAAATTCCAACGACGAAAATCCCCCTTGATCCTCCAAGTTCTGAACGCCCTCATTCAGCTTATTGAAATTTCAGCATGTAAAGGCTAATGAAACGTTTCGCGACTTTGAGCGATATATAGGCTTTCCCGTACATACATATACCACACAAATGCATGCGCGCAAGTTTAATATCGCACGAACCGCATCAGGGTGATGACAAAAAGCAGTATCATGCCCTACTGCTGCAACCCCCCCCCCACACACACACTGCTCTCCATCTCTTTCATATGCCCGAAATTCCCAATGGAATATCTGCCCCTACTCTCACTCTGAGAGATGAGTAATGAGCATGAAATACTGTCCCGCTCCTCGGCCAAAAGTCAGACCAACTATAGAGAGTGAGAGCTTGCAAGCACATATACGAGAAGAATCGATACTCTCTCATCCTTTATATCTATAGAAATGTGCTCAAACAGATCCCTTCGCCGGATATGCTACTTTGTGCCCGTGTCAAACTTTCCCAGAGTATCACAGACATATATATCTATATATAGAGAGATGTTGGAAAATATCCGAATTGAGTCCTTCAATCGAGAATCAATGGTGGGGAACGATCCAGGCATACACTCTATAGATAGAGATACTATAGCTCGCCCAGTGAGACGTGAAAAAATGCAAATGGCCCAAACGTGTCGGTGTCGCTCTCTCACTTTATTATATGCTCAAGTATGCAAGATAATTTCGGCCAAAGTGCCCCGGAAACCAATACTAACACAACGGTTACCTCAACTCTGTCAAAAGAAACACTGAGCCACAGATAAAGTTATGACGCCAGACATTATTCTTTACTAAAGCTTGCAGAAAGTTACATAAGGTTAGTGTACCCAACTTGCAACTCATACATCGAGCTCAAGAAAGGCCACTCGTTGACATTTTCGCAATTTTTTTTCTTGGTTGCTATTTTGGAATGTGATGAATAGAGCGATTTGAAGCGATCTCGAATAATTTATGCGTCTCTCAAAAAACTAAATGTGTTTTTGCAATTTTCGTGTTTGCACGACTAACAAATTGCCGGCGAAGGTGCGTTTATTCAATCCGGTACCAAAAATCGTGGAGGTAGGTTGTGAAATATGAGATGGCCAATATTGAAATGTACCCAACATGCACCAGTTGACACGAGGTCATTATCCGATTAATAAAAAGCGTGCAAACATCCACGCGAGACTGCACTCGTTCGGCATAGCCATATATTGGATGTCCAGCAAAGCCCATGACTATCATGATGCTAGGATCAAAATAAGCAACCCAAACGAGACTCTGACTCAAGTCTTTCGGATAAGGTAGGTATCTTGTGGCGGTAAAAGAAGACTAATCCCCAGAGTTTCAACAAAATCCGTGTTCTACAATGGGTGTCCCTTCTACAACCCCTATGGGTGTTCCTCGTAAGTAAAAATTGCGAAAAAGTCGATCAAGTAAGCCAAGATGTCACCATGGTGGACATGAGCCAGAATTTCACCGAAAGTACGTACAAATCAAACTCTAGGAACAATCGGGACAATTCAAACTCGAAAGGCTCCTTCAGACATCACCAAACAAGCTCGTACCGCGGTCGAAGGAGCCGGAACTTCATCAGGATCAAACACGAGCTCAGTCATCAAGAAACAGCAAGTGCAAGTAAAGAATCTTCGCTGGCGGAATTCGACTCTCTTGCCACGCACGGGGAGAGATTACCAACGATAAGTCTGTGCTCGAAACGGAAGGGATATATGATCCCACTCGTTGGAGAACCTTGCTAACCTTCCTGCACATCAAAGCCTAATGCATCGGTACTTGATCAGGAGGTGGTTACGTCAAAGTAGGCCGAAAATACATCTTTTAGACCGGTGAAAAGCTTCAAATGTGATTGCACGGCGATAAAAAATTGATAAATACGCATTTCATGCGCTTTATTGCATTCACACCATTATATAAAATGATAGAGGCATCTTTAGCACACGCAACCTCTCGTGCAGAACCCGCGAAGAATAACTTACGGAAAATTGTGATAGCTCGGATTGCAACTCGGTTTGAGCGAATTAAAATGAATATCATCTTAGCTCATTTTTGTGACCTAGAGACAAGCTTTAAAACTGGCTGGACGCGTATTCTAAATTTAAGCGTAAAATTTGCCGGCATAGATGACGCTCTGTCGGTAATCTGTAAAATTTGCCATGGTTGCTGCAGTTTGACGTTGCGAGTTGCGGTATTTGCATTGCCGATACGTTTGCGGTAGGAAATACGTCAAACCGCGACGGCAAAATGCAGCACCCATGGCAAAATTTACAGATTACCGACAGAGCTTCACCTATGCCGGCAAATTTTACCGTTAAATATTATGAAGTACGGGCTTTGAGATACGTTAGAAAATAGTGAAGTGGGCCAAAACTATTGGCGAAATGGCTCAAGGATGGTCATGTTTGTTAGTTTAATTCCTCACGGATCCCGACTCATTATTAAGTAGTGATAAAAAGAAGAGAGAATATAGTACATTACGCACCGATACGAGGCTAGGTTGTCTTGGGGTACGGGAATCAATTTTCCCCAAGTGTAACAAGGAGAGAAGATTCCCAGTGCCCCAAAAGGGCTCAACGAGCAAAGTGCATATAGGCCATTTCGGAGCATTTAACCGAATACCTGCACCAAGGGGTCTGGAAAAAATCCCAAAAAAAATTTTCTGGTAGTACGATGTTGAAATAATGTCGAAATTTTTTTTGGAATTTTTCCAACGCCCCTCGTGAGCCCTAAGGCCTATGGAAGGTTTAGGCCCTTTTTAGCCCATGTTCAGAAAATGATAGCTCCGACTAGACTCAACTTTTTCGGACATACTTGGGCGCATTTTCATTGTTGGACGTAGTACTTTCAAGAAAGAAATTGTCCGAACCCGCCAACTTAGCCTAGCTATTACCTGGGGCTATTTGCTGAGAGCAGATGCTCCTTTTAAACATGTGATGATTGACTTTTTCCAGTAGTCATTTTAAAGGTCTTGAAAAATCCTACAACTTGACCACTAGTGAAAGTCGATTATCGGACTTTTCATAGGAGTTACAGCTGGTACAAGTTGAGCAGTTTCGTGAAGATGCCAAACTTGGAGCTCAATTTAAACAAATCGTTTTTTCCCTCCGCCCCCCAAATCCTTGCGAAAATGTTCTTCGATAATACAAATACTACACCAATAAAAACTTCAATCTGGGTGGGATATTCAATTCTCGATTTTATTCAGCCAATTTAAAACGCCCTTTTTTGACTTTTTGCTCAAAATGACCCCACAGGTATGGCTCGCATATGCTTCCATCTGAACTATTGTGCACCAATTTGAGTGGGATTACTCTCTGATATACCCCCAAATATGTGTGAAACCCTCCGGAGGCGAGCCTCGAGCTAGATGCGAGCAGGAGGTTCTAGTTTACGAGCTGAAAATGGGCATTATTTCGTCTATTTGGGCGCAGGCGAGCCTGATGGGGATTTCACTCATTCTAGCTCACAAGTGAGATGTGCGTCTAGAAAAAGGATCCAAATATGTTTTTCCAACTCAAAATGACTATCTAGAGTTGGCTCCAATTCACATTTTCTCTTACTTTAGAAAACACTTTAGTTACATGTTTTTCGTTGAAGTGGCCTTAGATGATGCTTTAGAGCCAAACTTACTACGAAATCGTGTTTAAATGGTCATTTTTAGTCGGGGAGACAAGTTTGTAACCCTTTTTTAGCCGCTCATCTTATTTGTGAGCTACAATGAGTGAATTCCCCGTCAGGCTCGTCTGCGCCCAAATAGACGAATTAAGGCGATGCGGTCACCATGCAAGCTGAAAATCATTCCCAACTTTCTCCGATTCTGTTGCGATTTGGGCTAAACGACGAGCGCACAAATATTTGTTATCATCTAACTTAGATTCGTGCACTCGTCGTTAAGCCCAAATTGCAATAGAATCGGAGAAAGTTGGGAATGAAAATGTGTGTATATTATGGGTTAGAAGGTTCCCGCGGCCGAGTTATTCCTACTTTTCTCCGATTCTCTTGTGATCTGGGCTAAACGACGGATTGAGGAATACAAGTTGGACAATAACAAGTATTCGACAACTTGTCTCACACTTGGAATCATCAAACTTATTATAAAAGGTGTAGTTGCAAGGTCCATGGTCACGGTGTACGGCAACTGCATCGCCTTAATGCCCATATTTAGCTCGTATTGAAGAGAACCTCCAGCTCTCATCATCTAGCTCGAGGCTTGCCTCCGGAAGTTTTCACACATATTAGGGGGTATATCAGAGAGTAATCCCACACAGATTGGTGCACATTATTCAGATGGGAGCATATGCGAGCTATACCTGTGAGGTCATTTTGAGCAAAAAGTCAAAAAAGGGTGTTTTAAATTGGCTGAATAAAATCGAGAATTGAATGGCCCACCCAGATTGAAGTTTTTATTGGTAGTATTTGTATTATCGAAAAACACATTCGCAAAGGTTTGGGGGTCGGAGGAAAAAATATGATTTTTTTAAATTGAGCTCAAAGTTTGGCATCTTCACGAAACTGCTCAACTTGTATCGACTGTAACTCCTATGAAAAGTAAGACAATCGAGTTTTATCAGTGGTCAATTTGTAGGTTTTTCAAGACCTTCAAAATGACCGCTTGTAAAAGTCGATCATTACATGTTTGAAAGGACCTAGATCACTTTGAAGCAGGCTCAAAAATCGATAAAATCTGCTCTCAACAAATATCTCCTAGTAATCGGTAGGCTAAGTTGGCGGTTTCGGACAATTTCTTCCTTGAAAGTACTACGTTCAACAAAGAAAATGCGCCCAATACGTCCGAAAAAGTTGAGTCTAGTCGGAGCTATGATTTTCTGAAAATAGGCTAAAAAGGAGCCTGAAAAGGGCCTTTTCTGGGCCCTGGGGCCCACGGGGGTCTTCGAAAAATTCTCAAAAAAGTTTTCTGGTACTATATCAACATTGTACTTCTAGAAAAATTTTTTTTTTTGGGAATTTGTCTGGACCCCCTGGTGTAGGTATTCGGTTAAATGCTCCAAAATGGCCTATATACTATTTTTAGGTATATCAGGGCGACTAATCGCCAATTTTCTGATTTCAGCCGGGAAGAAAAATGGCCATTTAGTCGCAGTATGCTAGAAAAATATACTTGTGTTGACAGGAGTATGTATGAGAATCCGCCTATCGATCGGTGTTATATGTATATTTACGTCTGGTCGTCGATCCGTTGCAGTAGGATGCGGCTATATATATAAGCGGGGCGACGAAGCTTCGTATCGGACAATAATAAACTACCTTCACCCCCGACGACGCACATATACTATAGTCGCGTCCATCGAGTGTAATTCTATGGAGATGCGACTACGAGAGAGTCCCAGTGATATCTCTCTCGTGAAAATATGCCCTTGGGGAGGTTAACGCTATACTAAATAATGCCGCAACGATTCGTCACTCTGCGACGATACGTTCTCGTCGTCGACGTCGACGATGCGAAGGATCGTTCATGGATTAGGCTTGACCGAGATATTGATGTACCACCGAATAGGTTTGACGTCAACTGAAGAGAGCGATGATTTTATGAGCAAAAAATTTGTCACGATGAGCTTGGAGTAAATAATTTGGATGTAGAAGAGTGTAAAAATGATACGAAGATGGTATACGAGAGTCATGAATTATTTATTCGAAGGAAAAAAAAAGAGATGAGTCTTCTGTTGAGAGGGTGTTGAGATAAAGAGAGGTTTGAGCCTCATTGAAATAGAAGATCGATAGCACTATATGACCTGAATTCATCATCTCTCTCGTGTGCGTTGATTAAAACTTTCACTTAGCCCGATTAAATTCCTTTTGCGCTTTTCTTCAGTGAGCCATAACGAGTCACACATACCATTTACCCTTATCACCTCATTTCGCTCAAACTACCCCGCATTCATCATAATATACTATACCCGTTCTATCAAATATACCATCGCAAACTT
This sequence comes from Eretmocerus hayati, assembly GCA_029851415.1. NCBI lineage: Eukaryota > Metazoa > Arthropoda > Insecta > Hymenoptera > Aphelinidae > Eretmocerus > Eretmocerus hayati. The sequence continues at coordinate 164,310,259 of CM056743.1, read as the reverse complement.
TACAACATCTAGAGTCATCAGCATTTTCTGCGACGAGAATGCCATTTAGCTCCATTTTCTTGCTCTGCGTGTGATAATGTTGCTGCTCAGACACATTCTACGGTTTTTCATTCACTTTATACATGCTTCGTTGATTTTTCGAGTGCTTGCTAATGCGTAAACTGCAAGCTCGTAGTTTGAAAACTCTCTGAATAATATCAGGATCCCCTTTCTGGTCATTTACAAAGATTATTCAGGAGTTTTTTCAAGATATTTTCCAAGGAGAGTGTCGACAGCTCCAGGATTTGAAAAAAATAAGGGAATGATTCTCACACCACCCCCGGGCTTCAAATCGAGAGCTTTCGAGATGTTCGAAAACTGTTGAAAATTGTTGAAAACGCTTGTTTCAACCACCATTCTTTTTCTAAAAATTTTTTATGTCATCATGTCACACAATAATATTTTATGTAGCGAGGTGCGGAAAAGTGCTGGGAACGAAAGTTCTCAGCACTCGTCTGTGAAAATCAACGCTTCCGAAAAAAGACGCTTTTCCGCACAAGGTACATGGGCAGGGCTTTATTGCTAAAACGGATAGAATACTTTTTCGAGACGTTCTTGCGTAGGGAGGGCGGGTCAAAATGGCATTTTATTGCCTTCCTTCCGGAAACATCGTGTATCCGGTGGTCTATACGCAAACGAATAAACGCTGTTTCTGTACTCGGGCGATAAAATAGCTTATTGTACCTCGTCCTCGTGCGGAATGTATATTATGTACCGAGTTGCAGAAAACGCATTTTCTTTACGAAACGAGTACTGGACCTATAACTTGTTATGTGAAGAAATTCGTTTTCCGTACGAAGTGTACATGATGGAATCTATCGATCGACGATGGAAACAGCTCTTCTCCGCCCGCATGATGTTTCCGTCAATAAGGCGCTAAAACGATTTTCTTCACAAAACGAGTGCTGGTACGTCAGGTTGCGCCAACGTCCAACACTCATTTCTTGAAGAGAAAATGCGTTTTCCGCAACTCGGTATATAATGTACATTCTCCGTGCGAAGCAGTGAAAGTTATCACCTTTTTTACACGGTTGAACGTAGCATCCGTGTAGTTTCATATATTCATTTACATTGATTTGATTGAGAGCAGCTTTGAACGTATCGAACGATTTCACGTAGTAGTTTAAACCGATTTCTTGAAAGCTTCTGACTCCATGAACCATACAGGCAACCCCCGCAATTCGCGGTCCCGGTATTCACGGTTTGAAAAATGCGTTATTCGCGGTATCCTGACTCGCTTATTCGTCCCTTCATTTTGTATAATGAGTGACCCGAGTGGATGACTCAATGTAATTTGTTGTTCGTACAATGACGATCTATTTTTACCAATTCAAAAACTTGACTAACACTGGACTGAAACTAATCTAGAGCCCATTGGTGGTGGGTCTGTTAAATTATTAGTGGTGGTGTCAACATTTTATAAAGTAATCCGCCAGGCCTTAAAATAAAATAACAGATCCCTAAAAAGGCATCAGCTATTCCTATACAGATGATCTGAGATTCGATATATTGTTTCAATAGATCTCTCTAGAATTCAGCAACTTATTATACTATTAACATGCAAAATCTAAGTTCGTCGCTGAAGCGACGAAAAATTCCAGATCTCGAAGAATAGTAATGAACTCGCGATGTATTCTTGTTCATGCAATGGGTTGTGATAATAGATTTGTGAGAGTCATCGTTAGAGTAACGAGTCACGATGTGTCGTTAGACATCGGTTTGGGTCGATATGATGATAATGAACTTTTGAAGTGTCTACGATTAAATTGAATATCGATATCTATTGGAGTACGCCGATCAACCGTTTCAATTGGTGGAACTCAAGTAGCTCGCCTTATATCAGTGATTCCGTTGAAAGTGTGATTTTCTGTGTTCCAAGTTCCCCCAAGTTTCTGAGGGTTTCAATATGCATTATAACAATTTTCTGGGGTGTATTCTATTGGTGCGCAACTATGTTAAAAGTTTTTGAGTCGATTCTGACGTCCCCGTAATTTGTAGTGCCTCATAAAGGGTCGAAATGTCAATTCCGTCCCCTGTAACCTACCTTTGACTCTTGCATTCACTGCAACACATATTCAGAGTCGAAAACCCTCATGTGTAGCTATGCACTTCAATTTGTAATACTTCAAACAACATATTCCACCACTTTGCGAATCAAAATTACTTGCTTAGTTCGCGCACGGACATCCGACATTTTGAATACGGATTTGCACCGAAACTGCTCGCACAACATTAATTAGGTCGTCAGCAAAGTTCCCGATAGTCTGTTGAACCTTTCTAACCAATGAGGTTGATTTCCAGATACCCAAATACACCTAATTCTTGCGCCACATAAACCGAAAACTCGAATCCGCGGCCGAGTGCACCACATAAACGGGTTTTCCAAATGGCGTACAAAATTTTCGGTCAATTCCGTCCCCATAATAGGCTCCTCCCCAACTCGCTATATCGCTTTGTGGAACACATTTTCTTGAAGTATTTGGTTGCATTGGATCAAATCTATGCGGAAAAGAGTCTTCATTAGTTGGCGAGCCGTGAGAATATTTCTAAGGCGAAATGTCAATTCCGTCCCCTTTACAACCCCTTAAACTACACATATCTTCGTTTGACTTCACTTTTGAGATACGTGGCTCTAGATACTTCTTTTTTGTGTCCAAACAAGTGTAAATCAACTGCTACGAGACACCGGAACTCGTCTGGGGCTGAAATAATTTTTTTACCCAAATCACTCTCTGCGACGATTTTGGCACCAAAAAATCACACTTTCGGCGGAATCACCCATATACAAGCAATGCATCCAGTACTGCAGATAAACTTGAGTATTTTTCTGTCAATGTAGGTTCGGCTAAAAAATATTTTACGTGCACGCAAGAGCCTTTGAGATGAAGTCGTGTTTGTAGAGTCCCATACAAAATTTTTTGCAGGTTTTGCTGTCACCTATTCTATTTCATCAACTTTGAACACGCAAATCTTGGCCCCAAATCACATTAGAAAATTTAGGAAAATTCAGAAATAGTCTCGAGAAACAGAAAAAATCGCTCATTCATAATACTTAGATTTTACGGTCTCCCACTAATTTTACCCACGCGTTCATACTAGCAATACAGGGAACTTGCAAAAATTCTGATTTTTCTAACATTTGCTCCCGTGCATCAGACCAAGATAGTGATAGAAAATTCTTATTACATATGGACTATAATAATTATAACTACATGGTCATTATTATTCACTGCGTCGCACAAGGAAGGAGAAGAAATTAAAATTATTAGTGTTGCTCAATGACTTTTTACTTTTCAAATGGTTCAAGTTTCCCTGATAACTTAGCAATTCGGCCGACAATCTCTATTCCTAGCTTGTTGGAACTATTCTTATCTATCCAAAAAGCTGCACATGCTTATTCACTCTAAATGTGATAGACCAAATTGAGTTTAGCCTACCTAAGTTTTCTAGCGCTATTCAGCGCAATTCTGACTACTTATCCCTTCAATTATTCTGCGTGTATGCGTAATCCGATGCTAGGCTTGCGCGTAGTCAAAGGCTAAGTTGGCATGAATTATGCAGCAGCTATTGAAGCTCATATCAGGGCGCCACTGCATCATTTTGATGAATATAATATTAGGCGTGAGCACTCTATCTCGGCCTTGAATTTCGCATGCAAAGACTACTGTATCTAAAGTATAGGAGATACATACAAGATTATTATTTTTGCCCTCGATAACTTATCGGTTTTTTTTTTTTTTTTTTTATAAAGCAAAGCACGGCCCCATTTCTTTCACGTAAATCATTAAGAATTACAGACAATCAGCACACGTGCAATGGTCGAATCATTGAAAAGGGATGAGTTTCCATTTGTTTGATCATTATTATATTCTTGATATCATTTAAAATTCATCTATTTGCTTAATTTGAGTCATGAGTACGGGGGCTATTTGAGCCCAATTGATGACTCAGTAGTACAGCCAATCCCGAAACAATGCTATTCCACGAGATATCCGGATTTCAGTGCAACGTGAAATGAACATTTCGATCGTGGAGATGATTTTTGAAGGTTCATTTTATAAATCAAGGAAAAATGATATGGAGTTATTATCGATGGGAAAATCCGCCTCCTATCACGAAAAAAATTCGGATAACTCAAATGGTGGAGCGTTTTCACGGCAATAAGATGGTTCCCATTTCGATCCTGGATCTGGGCGGATTATTTTCCTCGGTAATAGTGCTACACAATTTCTTCTCGGTGAATAATATTTACCTTAATCACAATTATCTCTACAATCATAATTACGACCGAAATTTCCATTATACGAGTCGCACTCAACTTGGGGTGTCTTATGAGAAATCATTGGTTCGGGATCAGCCTTAGTAGCTAGTAGCCGTATCATGGAACTTGTCATTACACATTCACTCTGGGGATGGAAGAGATGACGTGTCCGGGGGTGAAGTGATCGCAGCATGGTACTCAAATATTTCATTGAATCAATGGATAAATGGATATGTTTGAAAGAAATATGTTCATGTCAGCGACAGCAAAACAAGCAGGAAACTCTCGCTGTCACGTCGAGAGGCTCACCGGATGATGGGACCAGATAACCTCCGGGGAAAGAAGAAACCCTATAACCTATAGGGAGGCAATTAAACCCGCCAATGCCCGCGGTTGCTCGGACCAGATATTCTGCCGGGGCCTACATCAATTCGAATTTCCAGAAAGCAATCAAATCCGCGAATCGAAGATATAAGCTCTTGAAGATCGATCTAATGGATGATAATCTTGTATGATTTGGTGATGCAAATGGTTCATTTGCGACGTTTCGTCATGGTGAGGCCATCGAATCTTGATGGCAAAACGTCACAAATAAACCATTTGCATCACCAAGCTGTTTCCAACATCTTATTACAGTTGTGCCCCAGTCCTACGAGATCAAATCAATCATACCAGGGTAAAACCGCGAATGTTCGCGGATGCTTGGACCAGATATTCTGCGGGAAAACGACTAATCCTAGCACCTAGGAAGGCACCAAATCCACAAATGCCCGAAAGTTCGGAGCAGATATTCTGCCGGAGAAACAACAAAATCCAATCCAGGAGAAGGTAATCGAACCCACAATTGCTTGGATGCTCGGACTAGATATTCTGTGGGGAAACAACGTATCCCAAGACCTGGGGAACGCAATCGAAACCGCAAATGCCCGTACCCGACTGAATAAATCTGATCCGAGCATCCGGGCATTTCCGGATTTGCGACACGATTCCTAGGATTCAGGATTCATTTTTACCAAGCCGAAAGTCTGTTCCGGGCATCTGGGAACTTGCGATTTTGATTGCTTCCTCGAAATCGCGGATGGTTGCACGCCCCGATAGGATTTCTGGTCCGAGAATCCGGTAATTCGCGGATTTGATTGCCTTTCTAGGTTTTGTGGATCCGTGTTGTTTCCCAGCATAATATATGGTCCAAGCATCCGGAAATTTACGGGTTTGATTGTGTCTTCCTAAATTTTGAAGCTTCATTGACTCCTCAACAGAATTTTGGTCCGAGCAGCCGGTCATTCCCGGGGTTGGATGTCTTCCTATCGGGTTTGATGGGTTTCGTTTTTCCCCGCAGAATATCAGGTCAAAACATCTCTGCAGGCTTACGGCACCTCCCTTGACCTGGTGCCTCTTGCCGCCGGCCCGGCCAGGTTCGCCCCCCCTCCCCCCTCAAGGCCGGCTCTGCACAAAGGTTGCATGTGTAACATACTTGTGCACAAGATAATACGTGAGTTGTCACTGAGTGAATCTCCTCAAGATCTCGTCCCCGCAACACCTCGTTTCGGTGTTGCGGGGTGCGTGCTTGAAAATAGAATACGCAAACTGCACACCGAAAGCTGAGGCGTACAATTTGCGAACCCGCATCGATCGGGGAAGGTGAAAAGACCAAATTCAAAAAAGCTCTGGGCTGATGAACGAGCATTGGATATTTCTGTATATAAGGTTCTCGAAGAGATCCAGCTGCAGATAACAGGTTTGTCAAGAAACTTTCATTTTTGGACTTGAGCGATTCGCGAAAGGCGAATAATAATCCAAGGCGAACATGTTATTTAAAAATAATATTATTGTACTATGGGTATGCGAAATGGAATTTTAAGCCGACTGTTGATTCACGGGGGTGATCGGTCCTCTCTCACTCTCTCAGCAGTTCTTCTATCCAATTTACAATGCTAATTTCGACGGAGGATCGCGCGCGGGTGTGTGTGTGTATACACACATACACATACTGTGAGCGGCGAGAGCATGGAAATATCTGTTCCGGATGAGTTGCCCACACCTACTTTGCATGCGGCCGTTATCATATCACACCCACTTCGGCTTGTATGGAATTCCGAATATATTTTTAGAAGCCGGTGTCGGGAATTCCACCAATATGAGTAGTAGATAGCGAGTAACCGTATAGTAGTAAGTAGTACTTGAAAGCTCATGTGGCTAGGTTACACACGCACGCATTAATTTTTATTCCAAGGGAATAGCTTTTGATTAGAGCCTTGGCCCTGATGGTGGCACATGGTGACATGGAACCCTGGTGTGAATTGACGGACTCGCCCATCGAATAAATGCACTAGGTTACACTACTATGACTATGAGTCGCGGTTCTGCGAGGTTAGACTCGCCTTGGGGGGTCGCGCGTGCATCAGAAAGAGAAAGAGAACACAGGGTGTTAGAGAAAATCGATGGGTTGTCAAAGTCTGCACCTCGAATACGACGAAACTGCACTTTCCTGAATCACTTGATTGAAATCTTGATTAATTCAGTGATGTTCAGATGAAAGGCAAAATCGAGTGGAGAAAAAAAATGAGGATGCAATAAAATGCATCGTGGGTTAGAGATGCATAGCGGTCGAGTTGTCCTACCTGCTGTTTTGGGTGCGGCAGGTGGGCACTGATATATACTCTGGAATCTCTGCAACCTCTGATATATCTCAGAAATTCGTCTGCTACGGCGATGTTTAGCGAAATCAGATCAATCACCAGGAAATTCTTGAGGTCACTCGCGAAACTGTCAGGAAACACGGCCACCGATGGGTGAGTATAACCGCAAGTATTTCACGAGTAACACAGTCAAAGTGCACTGGCGCAGGTGAGAGATAGTTGCCGGGGGGGATGTTGGATTACACTTTATGTAGGTATTTTACGTGCTGCCTGCTCACAGCTGCCGAGCGAACTGACTTTTCAAGAGAGATACCTATACACTATCACTAAACGATCCCTCTCTTCATTTCTCGCGCGGGCGCACTGATGATTATTGTTTACAAGTACGAAAGCGAAAGTCAAAACCTCGGTCGAAACCCCGAATGCGCGGATATGCAGAAGATGCACATCAACTTCGAGGAGAGATGTCGGTAATCGAGGAGTTGCGATCTACAAATGATGTACCTAATCAGCTATTAACTGACTAACTTAACAATAAGTATAACCTGTACTCCGAGGGTATGTGGATGCGAGTAGGCTGTGCAGACGACGCGAGTCACCGCTAAAGAAAAACTCAGACAGCAAGAGCAGACGATGTATTTCGAAAACACCTGGTGGGAATCAGAAATTCCTGAGCTACCTGAGCTGACTCACTCACTTCCCCCGCTCTTCCCGTCGCACCGCGGTCATGCCAGAAACCGGAAATCGCACCGGTGGACGCTTCTCAAACAACTGCGCAGGCGCGGACTTGAGATACAGATACATGAATACTCACACACTCGCTTGACCGGATGTCCTTGTGCTTTGAGCTGATTCAGCAGTCTATTGCAAGCTTTTTCGGAGAAAATCTGGACGCTTGTTTCAGCAAAGAGTTCCCGAAGATGAGTAAAACAAGCAGTTCTTACCCGAAAGATGATGATAAAGAATTGATTAATTGATGTAAATCCACAAAGCTATGCCCTCGGCGCTGTCTTTGTAGGTAAATAAGCGAACGTGTGGTCGATACAGTCGCGCCATCATCGAGATAGCGATCACGGGTGCCCTGTTCATCATGAAAAATCTTACGTAATATTCCGTGGAGTTCTGAAGATGGACCTCGAACTTTGTTTTCCTTGTAAGATTGTCTAAACTCGCCAATTCCGAGTATTTTGTTGAAAATCGAAAAAAACCTCAAAACTCCTCGCGGTCCGGTCAGGGAGTTTCTATTTACGAGCTTGAGCCATTCCCTTCCGATGTATGCATATCGGAAACTGAGACTTCTATCAACACTTGCTTGATAAGCTATCGAATTTTTGATAAAGAATACGCATTTTGAGAATTTCTTCCTCAAGTTTCCAATCTATGATAAAAATGTGGATCCCGCAAAAATATTTTGTAGTCTGCAGCTTGCTCCTAATGCCTTTCAAATGTGTTCAGAATTTTTCCCTGAACATTTTGAGAAGATATCTCCATATATTTCTGAGATAGATGTGTGTAGAATCTCAACTTGCACTGGCAATCTATAACTCAGTTTCTTCATGAAATTGCATGCTGATTGAACGCTGGGTATTTTTGGCCACGAGGAGCCTAGCGGCGCCGTTTTTAGTCATCGAAGTGCATCATCAAACTGTTTGGAACATGATTTGCACCTTTAAATTTTTCACCGCTTGCACAGCGCTATTTACGTTCGGCAGAGCCTTCACTTTCAAATTTACACCTATTTTCTCTCGTTGCATCTTATCAGAAACTGAAACTTTCACAATAATCTTTTTATGTTATCAACTTTTCAATATTGTACAGGGAGAAATACTAATTTCGATAATTTGCCACTAAAATGTTTCAGCTCAACAGAAAAAAAAGTTCATAACTACATTGGAAAATCCGTCTTGTTTTTGTACTTTCCAAATATATTGAGAATGATACCCTCCGAATTTCAAGAAGATATTTTGAACTTACAGAGTTTTAATTTTTTTGTTCCCAGCTTTAGAGTCGAGATCGACGTATCTCCCTTATTTTGGAAAAGAGCAAGGTCCGTATTTCCAATCAGCCCCATCCATAAACACCACGATCATTTCAAGCGTTCCCGCTCTATCTATTCGCCCATTGCGTTGATGCGCGTAGTCTCCGCGCGGGAAACTTTCAAATTGAATCTGGCCATAATTTGTTCCTTGACTATTTTGTTTGTTTCGCATGATCGAGATTCAGTTTTGGTTGCATATTGAATTTGAACCTATACGCAAAAATTTTCCGAAGACTGTTTTAAAAAATTCTACGCTTCTTATTTAAAATGCTCTATAGATTCGTACCCTCGTCAATGGCCGGCTTCAGCCACTTTCCACTTTTTTTGTGAATTTTGACAGTCTATCCAAGATCATTCTGCGGAAGCATATGGTGGGAAGAAATGGTCTTCAAATGATTCAGTAGCACAAAAAGCTGTTCCATCGCATCCAAATAAAAACCTTGAGAATATGAAAAATGCTGACTCTTCCAATGGATTTGATATAATCCCGGTGTTATTTGTTTCAGAGATACCAGCTATTCCCGATATTTTCCAATATTCTGGAGTTTTTTTATTTGATTCGGTTTATATTCAATTTGCATAATGATAAAGATAGAACAATTTTGAAAACGGTATCTGACAAAGAAGTAGAAGTGCTACGAGTCTAGTCCTCCACTTTTTCACACCGAGCACAAAAGAGCGTGCAAGTTTCCAAGATTGAGAGGACCGAATGAGAGTCATGGAATTGAGTACGTACAAGGAATAAATTTTCAAAAATTGCCAAATTGCTTTTTGGTGGATTTTGAAAAATGTAAGATTCTAACTCAAACTCATGAAAGATACCATCTCCCAGTCGTATTAGGTACGCTTTCAAAACGCTTTCATGTTGATGAGAAGCCAAAGTATTCATCGGAAACTTACGCTCGGTTTTACGAGTAGGACAAAAAAGAGGCTCTGAAACACTAGGAAAAGTTGTTTTACCATTCACAACTTTTTCGGCAGAATTGCAAATTAGAGTCAAAACGAAAAATTTATGAAAGTTGATAGCACGGAGATTTCATGAAAAATCAGGAATGAATTTCTTGCTCTCATCAGAGCCTCGCAAAAGTTTCTTAGCAATGAGTTGATTAACTTGACGGTTTCACCATGAGACAAAATCTTGCATAATTATTAGCTTGATTCTCTTGTTGTTAAACCACCAGTCAGAGCATAGTATGAGAAACCAGGTAACGGATAGAAGTGAGATAAGGTAAAACTATTCTCAAGTACTTAAGTATACATGCTGCAATATAAGAATCTCACGATTGCAACGGCAGCGGTGGTGACATATACCAGGAGTAGCGAGACAGTAGCGATCCCCGTTTCCGGCCACTCAACAAGTTCGTTGCGCGAGTAGCGCACAACGAGCCGGGACAAAAGGAGTCGTAATGTAAGAAGGACAGTCGAGTGGTGAGTGCATTAGAGGGCTAGCTCCGAAAGAAGCTCGTTGGCAAAGTTAATCATGCCCCCCACGCGCTCATTAAGATCAAACTAAATCAGGCCAGCCGTCAAATCGTGGCCTTTCAGATGCACAGATGACAAAAGGCTTTGATTTTAATTACGAAGATGACCTCACAAGATGACGGAGATGTAGTAGGTGAGTTTTCACCAGGCTCGAGCTTTTTTTCAATTTTTTTTGAAGTACATATATCTTGAGAAAGGCGAGAAGAAAATTTTATCGACTTTTTCGAAATGCTAAGTGATTGGAATTTGAGAAATATTCGTTTTATGCATGGATGGTCATTTGCTCAGCAGGAGATACGAGGCCGAGTACAAACCGATCTTGCCTTTGCACTTCAAATTCACATGCGCATAATTGCGCTGACGTATAGACTGATATAAGCAAGGTTTTGTCGAGGGTGTTGCAGTTAATAAGGAACTAAGCCATTTGAGCAGCTTCTAAATATCCAATATGACTCGCAGATCAGATTGGATAGATCGTTCGAAACTTCTTCCATCGCTCTTGTACAAGTTGATTTCTGCATCGGAATCTACTCGCGCAACGACAAGCTTGCAGATTCAAGATAACGTCTGCATGGGCTCAATTGATACTGATTATGGTCTGCCTTCTTTCATACTATTTTGCTAGGTAGACGAATTTGTAAATATCAACTGAACTAGATTTTATATCGACATAATTTATATGTTTTGGCTAATCTAGACCGTTAACTCGACTAACCAATTCACTCACATTGTTCAATACAAGTCCTATAGAATAATACTGGGGTTCATTAATCTGCGATTGTTACTTTCTACACATCGAAAAAATTTTAAAAGTTCGGAAAAATGTTTTTTTGACTCAAAAACGTACAATTTGACTATGAACTTCGACCCCACACTAGTGCTGAATACCGGATCACGAAAAAGAAAGAAAAATCGAGAAAAATAAACAGCAAAAGTTTTCATAGTTTTGAATTGTGCTCTTTTTCATCCCGTTTTCATTAAGAAAGTGTGCTCTGAGGGTGAGGAATACAGTTATGATAAAAAAGCTTGCAATTGTTGTTGAATGGTATGAAGCCTCTGACTCAAAGTTTTTGTTTCATCATTTTCTTATGTTAACTGTTTGAGGTGGTACCATTGTACAAAAGTTTGAAAAAAATTTGAGACAACAAGTTTCTCACTAACAAGGGGGGGGGGGACCACAAGGTCCGGGTCACCAATCCTTTCCAAAATTTTTTTACACTTTTTTGTCACCTAGAATATGAAGAATCCAGAGTAACTCCCTCAAATGTGCCTCCTGGCCAGAGCTACAGGCAAAAACGTTAGCATTACCAGTGTGTGTGTGTGTGTGTGTGTGTATATATATATATCTCCCTTTTTAACATGGGCCTGTATGAGCAATGTTAATCTCAGTGGCTGTATCTTTGGACAGGAGGCCCATTTGATGGAGTTACTCTGGATTCTTCATCTTCTCGATAGTACAAACCTGTAAAAAGTCTTGGGGGGATTCGCGATCCGAACCCCGTGCCCCCCCCCCTCCTGCGGGGGGCGATGTTGAATTTGTTCATAACTTACAAGGCCTTGTAAGTTATTAACAAATTCAACATCTTATCAAGCGAAAAAAAGTATAGATCAGTTGAAATTGATTGAATTGAGCTTGAAATTGAATATGCAAGACTTGCTGGAAAAAAACTGAACTGTGTCCGTCCGTTTATATCATGTCTCTAACCACAGTAGATGCACAAATACGTAGTGAAATATTGGTATGCTCGAATAATATAAAAAAATATATTCACTGTGTTAAGAGCATATTCGTGGGTACCATGGTATCATGGACCTTAGGTAAAAGAAAAATCACCAGAAAAAAAGTTGTTGGTACACGATAAATCAAAATATTCACTGATGTAAAACACGTTTGCCAGTATACATATTAGTAGCCAGAACCATCAAGTAATCCGTAAGGCTGAGTAAACTCGTAGGTATGCGTGTTCCACAATCATTGTACTCGTGGAGATTTCCTCAAATACGGGGAATATTTTAGGGGGATGACATTCTTCCGCAAATTTTTGGTGAACGTAAAACCCTTATCTCTTCGGAGTACTTATATCGGAGGGGCCGCAAGCCGGTCAACGCTGTCCCTCGTCTGGCAGCCAAATCAGCATCGAGTTTCTTCATTATCACCAACGTCTCTCTTCTTCCTTCCCCCATTCTTCCTCCTCACGTTTGTGTTTTTAGCATAGCAAAATAAGAAGTAAAAAAAAAAAAAAAAACCAGCGCTGGAGCGACTCGCATTTTATCGGTGTGAGAGTTGCGTAACGTGAATTTAGCTCACAAAAGCCATAATTGCTCGGCGAAATTACAAGTTCGAGACTCCCAAGAGGCTCTATGCTAAATACAACGTTCTAATCGGTCAAGATCATTCAGTACTTCTCAACAGAGAAACGAAAGTTCATTTGCACAACATTCCATGAAAGTACGCTCCGTGTTTTATTTTGCACTGATACATCGCGATCGAACTGTGCATGCTTGAATGCACGCGTGTCCGCAAGCTCTCGGCGCGGGAATTTTCAAAACTTCGCGCCTCCAATCAGCTGTTACATCGGAATAATCAAATTCAAACATCGCCCATATGCACGCACTCGTGCAAATATGAAAATCTCGAATGCCATCTTCTAGAGTCTCTCATCGTCTAACGAGATCAAGAAGGTCACGCGCATCGAGAGAAAGCGGAAGAGCTTTTAAAGTCCCGGACATATGGGTGCGTGAGCAGAGCAGACGACGGTGGGTGGGCGCGGATAAATATCGAACGCTATCCGTCGGGGACCTTGGCTAATGTTTTAGCCTTCACCTATACATATATATGACCCGTCTGCATCAGCTCTATCTTTCTGTCTCGCTATACTATATACTTCTGTTTGCTGCTGCTAAAATGATGAGCAGCAGCGACGGCGGCGGTGTGCACAGATACCGAGAAAGAGAGAGAGCTTTCGTCAAGGTCAACTCTACCGCGGTGAGCTTTTCGTTAATATAGCGGTTTCGTATACCGCAGTGGCCCTGCCCCTGGTGTGAGACTGAGGACCTTCACCTCGACCATCACCCCCCACGCGTCTCTCTCTTTCATCCACCTTCTAAACCACCCACATTATATAGTAGTAAAATGCAGTTTAGCGATGTTTTTATGTATGTACTTAAAATCGAGTGAAAGCTGTTATAAAGTGGATGATGTATGGTGAAAACAAACAAACGTCTGACAACGTCGGCCAATAATACACGCTTACCAATAAAAACAATACGTTCGAATTCGAAAATTTGAATTTGAAAGCTCGACGATTTTTCCCGCCAAATTGAAAATTGGAACGTTAGCTTTCAACTCTGAGCTGCGACAGTTGAAAAAATGCATAGCGTGCGTGCTATATGATAACGCACGTGACCAAATGTATGATAATTCCGGTGTTAGCCGATGAAGCAACGTTATGTAATGCCGTATAGAGAGAGGTGAATAAACGAGCTTCCATGCCGTAATATTTTCCGCGTCGTCGGCGAAATTCGGCACATGTATTAAGTACGCAAAGCTTAGCGCCGGCGTTCGCTTTCTCCTCAAGTTCAAGATTTCCGCGAGTGTATGCCTTCAATCAAGCCACTAAGAAAAATCGTGGCACGAAACGAAAAGGGGACTTCTAAAACTCAAGCCGGCGACTCTCTTCAATGCTCGACAGCCTCGTGCGCTGCAATGATGGCACTGAAGTGAACCCACACGAGGTCCCCTCGAATAAAAGTTTCTTCTTTTCAACCGAGAGACAGAGAACGAGATGAAAAGCAGCAAAAAGTAGAAGGAGATAGAGAATATATGAGAGGTGGAGAGCGACTACAACATGGCGTATTTGCCGCACGAGGAGAGAGGCCATGCTATATTGTTCCCATCCCATCCCATGCGATGTGCCCTGCACAAAGTGCGAGAAGACGAAGCACGCGGCCGACGACGAAACGCAAGTGTGCGTCGCGTAAAAATCGATCGCAAACCCCTTTGTAGCGTGATAAAGCCATAAGCCTGATCAACTGCAGCGAATTGCAGTTACTTGCTTACACTAGGGCACTTAATAAATCGTCTTCTAGGAGACCGGGTGCAGTGTAAAAGTGCGTTTTTCTACCACTGATCAGTGTAAAATTGTTGCTCCGATTCGCGAACCAAAGTTCGTTCGCCCGGGACCGTGAAGGTTCCGAGGCATAGGAAAAACAGCCGCCGAACGAGCTGCGGACGCTTCAAATCGCTCCAGGTTGACGATAATTCAATTCCTCGGAATTTCGTGGATGGACACACGCATCAATGTAGATTGTGCTCGTACCGCAGTCTATCTAGTCTCGCTACTTATATCCGCGAGTGCGCCGCGCACGAAAAAAAGAGCACCAAGAGGCACTAACTTACATCGCCCACGAGACGGGCGTTCCAGAGCACGCTTTTAACCTCATCCGACAACCCGCTGCATTGACCTTGGACTGCCCGCAGAAGAATCCCTTGAACGAGACATTACCCAGCTATTCCGGCAAAACTCCAGCCCAGCCGCACTGCCACTGCGATCGCCGAGCACACATTGCACACCGCTGATTTTGAGGTTAGAATTGCCCCCTATATATGCTATTCTGTACATATAAATGCACGATGTATAAGTGTGTATACGCCGATCTTTCGCGAGCTTGAGCACCGCACGGGCGTCTCGATGAAGAAATAAAGCGTAGCCCGACCCGAAAGCCGGCTCAGAGTTTCGTAATATTACGCGAGAGCGGCGTCGGGAACGCCGATCCCCCAAGCTCCCCAATCGCCCCGCAGTAGCGAATCCTCCGTTTGTTTTGTTCTTACAGCTGAGTACCGGCACCGCAATGACTGTTCGAGGGGGTACGTCGAAGCCAAAGCTGTGACAGCATTCAAGCACCCAACGAAAAGCTCCGCCAGGCCCAGGGCGAGCAGCATGCCGTGAGCCGAGCTCCCAGCGGAGCTAGCCTCGAGCCGTGGACGGCGCTCCGTTTTACTCGCAGCTCCCGTAGCCGTGGGACATGAGTGGAGGCAGCGGCAGCTTCCGCGCCCGCGGCTATGCGCGAAACGGCTTTGACAACTCCCGTTTCGACTCCAAGCCCCAGAGCCGCCGGGGTGGGTCCGGTGCTGGTGGCAACAACTGGCAAAACAGCAGGGATGGACCTGGCAACAACGGCAGGTCTCAGGCTTGGAGGGGATCCAACAAGTATCCAAGATCTGGTCAGTCCGACTGGGACAGGACTAGTGGCAGCTCCAATTGGGACAGGACTGCTCCAGCCAGAAACGATAGATTCGACAGGGATAGGGATAGGGATAGGGATAGAGATAGAGATAGAGATCGAGACAGGGACAGAGACCGAGACAGGGATCGGGATAGATTTGATAGGAACGACAGGTCCTATCAAAACTACAGAGGTAGAGGGTACAGTGGTAGGAGTTCCAATTCTAGGTACACAGGCCCTGGTAGGCCTTATTACTCCGACAGGCCATCTAGCCCCTACAGAGATGACAGCCGCTCCAGGAGTGGAAGCCCTTCGCCACCCCCTCAAGATGACAAGCCTCAGGACCCTTTCCTGGGCTCTGAGGAGGAACGTCAGCAGAAAATCACAGAGGCTGCAGCCAAGCTGAAGAAGTCTCTGTCGTCCATTACAGAGGAGGAGCGGGTCACATTCTGGGAGCAGGACCTTGCAGAGTCGACTTTTGCTGGTGTCATGGGTAATGTGTCTGAAGATGTCCCTGTCTCCCAAGCTGAGGACTTCAACATTGGTGGTGCTACCTCTGGAATCCCTGAACTGAGGCATGAGCCGCCAGAGTTGAAACTCACCCATGATGATTTCAAAGATATTGGTCGGAGAGCAGATACAGACTTCAACAAAGTAGACTTCAATGAATTCTCCTTAGCTTCTAAGGAACATTTTGATAATGAACATCTTATAGTGGATAGTGTTGGTAATCCAGAAATGGATGATTTTGTGATGCCTCGTGATCTCCTCGGTAGTGACTTTGGCACTAATAAGGGTGTTGAGTCTTCTTCCGCTACAGAGGCAAACACTGAACAACAAGAAGTCAGGCCCCTTGAAGAGCCTCTTGATTTTGATAATGTTATGCAGATGCTGCATGGTACAGGTAGTGACAATGAAACGATAAACGATGACACCAGTCGCCGCCGCAAGAAGCAAAGAAGAAACTCGACTCACTCGGATCGAGACACAATGGATATGTCGCCGTCTAAATCTTCAACTAAATCAGAGCTGGGTTCTGATTACTATGATACGATTTACGACGAAACGCTGATACCATCGAAAAAAACCAAAGCACAGATGCAAGCACCTGTGGTCGCAATGGTACCACCACCTGCAACAGACTTTACACCAGCAGAAAATGCACCAACGCTTGGGTACGCGCCGCGATTATCTTCTACTGCATGGAATTTCACAGGTAAAATGTTACTTATGTATCTATGAAAATATATGTTTCAATGTATTGAAATCCATATCATTGTGACCAATAATCCCGTTTCGCCTGCATACTTCTCGGTTTCGTCCGCTAAACTCGGGTAAATTAACGAGATTTTCCATCACTTCAACCCTCATTTACAATTTGCATTGAAATTGATCTTACTCTGATATCAACTGAAAAAAAAGAGTGCAGCTTGCGAAAATTCATGGTCGATTTGACAGCGTTTTAGGAAATATTCTAGTATTTAGAAAATTGTCCAAGTTCCAGGAGTTCCACTATTACTGTTTGCTTTCTTCTAAATAAATTATGTTCTTTGCTTGCATCATTTTAATTACCTTTAATACATGCTCGTTTGTGACATTGAGGTAGGGCTTGTTGACTCACAACAAAGTTACGAGTGGACAATTGAAACAAAATAACTCCCCATTTTCTACCATTTTGAAAGAGTTTGAAACAAACTCAATCCTCTCACATTTACAAGTAGGTAGCCATTCTCAAAATATAAGTAAGTATCAGATTGATCATTTTTCAAACTAACCATAGCAACTCAATGGTTAGAAAAATGTTCTGGGCGTCATTCATCAGTTGAGTAGTCTAACTGAAGAATGTTCTGTAGTGACGGATGATTATCCAGTTTGGAGCGTTTATTATGGAACTTCCATTCATAACTTTTCATTATTAATCTCTATTACACTTTTTTTCTATCAAGATGGAAGATGAAAGATCCAAGTGAGCAAAGTCATCTCTCTATCCCAGAGGCTATTGTTTACACAAGAGGTTTAAAAAATGTTCTCAATAATGAATCCTAATTATGATTGGGATTATACGTTGTAAAACTTGCCGAGCGTTCCATGAAGTTGAGAGATTTTCGGCGAGTCTCTTCAATCCTAAAACATCGTGGCGATCTTTCCATCCAATTATAAATGATCATGAAAAAATACGTCACTAATGTAAATGATGCCTTAAGCCGGGGTTACAACTTATGCGATGGTTTTTCCATCAATTGAGATGAGGGTGGTAGCAAATGACTCGAAATTGCTCCAGGAACGTGCCTCTAGTACGATCTGTTAGGATAAATGTCTTTCACTCTTGAGGAGGAATCGAAGAATCGAGAGATATTCCGATTCTGATTCTCAGAGATCGCGACTTCGCACCTTACATCGAGTTTTGAGGGATATAGAGACGTTCATCCTCACGGATCGTACCAGGGGCACATTCCTGAAGCAATTCCGAGTCATTTGCGACCAATCTCGTATAAATTGATGGAAAAACCATTGCGAAAAGTGTAACCCCGTCTTGCGCGAGACTCCGACACGGCCTTAAGAACCATCGTGCGATCCAGCTCAACATTTAGAATAACATAGTACAATGTGCGCTGATGCGAAGTTAGGCTTGTCTCGGGGCACGGAAATCAATTCAAAAATTGATTTGCGTCAGAACAGCCAGACCTCCCATTAGAGCATAATATAATATTTTATATTGATGGTACGAAACTTTCACGTAATTCTTGAATCTCCCAATAACAAATGAAATTGGGAATTGGTCACTTCTTATACTTTTGAATAGTATCACAAAACTTGATTATGTGTTTGACAGATATGACGGAGCCTCAGAAGAAGACGAAGAAGAAGGAATCTGAGTCAGTTCGAGCTTTGAGCTCAGGAGATCTTGCCCCTCCAGCATTCCTCGATCCTCGGAAGCCAATGTTTGGCAGCCTACCCGACCAGCCGGATACTTCTTCGCAGGTTTACAACGTCCCGACGATGGAAACGCCAAGCGCAGTGATGCCTCCTCCACCGGTAATGATGCCGACGTTCCCGGCTTTCATGCCAACGATGCCTATGAGCTTCCCATCGGTCGCGATGCCGATGCCAGTACCACCTGTGCCGATTCCTCCAGTGCCACCCATGAGCCTTACGAGCAGCACCTCGAGCAACTTGACGACAGCCGTGCCGGCCACGACACCTGTCACCTTCGACGAGGATGGCCTCGACGACATGCAAGAGGCCATGGAATTCGCCTCGCAACTCATGAGCATGCCCGCGGTTGAGACGACGCCGAACCCGACGGTTGCCCCGGTTGTTGCACCCGTTATCGAACCTCCCGTCGTTGCTGTCGCCCCGGTCGTGGATCACTCCAGCACGCCCGCTGTCTCCTCGTCACTGGTGACGAATGCGACGACCATAACTACGACGGAGCAGCAACTCGCCTCGACATTGATGAGTAGTGGGCCTATCACAACAAGCCTAACACCGGCTAGCACCGAGCCTACAGCTCTGGAGCAGGCGGCCAAGCTGCTGCCTGGTATGGACATCCTCAAAATCTCCCAGCAGATACTAATGGACAAGCACACGACGGAAGATTTGCTCAGGCACACGCAGTTGCTCAGCAAGGCTGCTTCTACCGCCCCGACTGCTGTCGTCTCGGATACGACGACCATCTCGACGGTGACCTCGCTAGCCTCGACGACGCTTCAACCAACCCTTAGCTCTCTACCTGTAACGAGTGCTAGCTTGCCTCTGACAAGCACTACATCGTTACCTCTGGCGGCTACCACTAGCAGCGTGCCGCTGACAAGCTCTACCTTGCCTCTGACGAGCAGTGCTCTCACATTGGCCAGTGGAGTTCTGCCACAGGCAGCCACCAGTGCCGTGAGCTTGACCAGTGGAGCCCTACCTCAGATCACCAGCAGTTCGTTGACGCTGGCTACTGGAGCCTTGCCTCAAATAACCAGCAGCACCTTGACGTCTGCCACTGGAGCATTATCCCAAGCCACGACTGGCAGTTTACCATTGACTACCGGAAGCTTGCAGTTGGCAAACTCTGCGCTACCCTTGGCTAGTAGTACACTGCCCTTGAATGCAAGCACTGTACCGTTGGTAAGTGGTAATCTACCTTTAGCAAGTGGAACTCTGCCTTTGACGAATACTGCGCTTTCGTTGACGAGCGCGGCGACGTTACCTCTGTCGAGTGGAGCAGTGCCTTTGCAACAACTTGGGGGCAATGCAATACCTATGGCTACAGCGGCTGCTGCTACCGCGCCTCTTCTTACAGCCCTGCAAACTGCAAATCTGCCGGCAGCCCTCGAGCAGCTTGCGGCTAGGGCTAAGGAAAAGAGGCCGCTGAGGAGAGAACCGGAATCGTGGAAGGAACGTGTCATCAACAGGTTCCTCAGGATGAGCAAAAATGAGATTCGTAACATGCTGAATCATTCGAGTCTCAGGAAGTTCGACATCGCCATGAATCACCTAGTCAGAGAAAAGAAGAGCTCCATCAACCAGGAAAATCGTATCAGCGAGGACGAGAGGATCAAGGAGTACGACAGAGAGGAGTTTATGAGTCAACTCAACGCCATGCTTGATCCCAATGCCTCTGTTGACATTACGAATCTCCCCACGGCGTTCATACAACATCTCAACGAGGTACTCATGCTGGATCCGTTGCAGTACGAGGCCGCACCGGCAGCTGCACCACTTGGCATAGCTCCAGCACCCATAGCTCCTCAACCTGCCCTGGTTACTCAGCCGTCTACCCTAGCTGGACTAGGAATTTCGCCATATCAGCCGGAGGTATGTAAAAATCTGTGAATAATAAACCTTTATTGGATTCTTGTAAGATCTTTCATTTTCTGACTCCTTGACTCTCTAAGGTCGTTGCATTAACTTGTACTCCATCTTTGTTCTCCACCGTACTGTTGATTCAATTAGTTCTTTGTCCCAGTGTCTTAATCTGAATTTAATCCCGTATTCGTCCCAACTAAACAAAAATTAGTCTACATACAACTCGAAGCTTTTACTTAATGAATCTGTTAGAAAATTTGGTCTCTAATCCACTACCTTTTTGAGAACCAATGGCATTTGTTCATCAAGTTTGCAAAACATGAACAAAGTATTGCAAATTATATGTTTTGGAGGATCTTATCAATATTTGAATCCGCGTGTACAACTATGTAACGCCACCTCATACAAAGGAAAATATTTCTCAATGTATAAGCAAATGAGAAAATGTTCTCTGTCGAAGGCGTCGATAAGTTCTGCTGAACATATTATTGAAAAATTCACACTTGATGGTTTGCCCATCGCTCTCGTAAAAAATTCCAACATTCCTATATTGACTGGCATTCCCATCAGTTATTCTCTTGTCTTCGCAGTTAACTGACGAGCCAAAAAATTTTCTACTCGTTGGTCAGCAGTATTTATTCATTATTGAATCGAAACGAGTGATAGCAGGACGGATTGTCCATGTTGTTACTCGGACTCAGATTTTTTTTCAACTTGAATATCGAGTAGCTTTTGTGTAGTGAGGGAGAGATTCGACTACGACCTTATGCCAAAATCTTATTCTTACGCTCTTTGTTGCGGAACTTTTAGCTTTCTGAAAACTTTTCTTTTCAAAAATTCCCATCTTAACTATTATTTACTTAATAAAGTGATGACTCTCATATACATTGCGTCCACTCCAAGCACAACAAAATAGTATTGAACTAATACCGTGTTTCTACAAAAATAAGACACTGTCGAAATCGAGACACGCCCGAAAGTGAGACATCCCTCGCAGGAATTAGATGAACTACAGGACATCCCTCGAGCATAAGACACCGAGAATATATCCGAAAATGGGTCACCCCTCAAGTACAAGCTATCTTCGGAACTGATAACGCGTGCTGCATAATTTCATAATGTTTTTCTACAAAGTTATTCTCGAATTAGTTATTTTCATGAGGGAGATGTTTTCATTTACAGTCGTGTCGACTGTTCCGACTCCGCGGCGTGCCGTGACTGAAATTTAATCCTTTGTATACATCGATTTCCAGAAAGGACCATCCAAGTCTAGCCGTTTTACGAGTTTCGTGATCAAAATGAATCCTTATCGTCAATTTGCATTGTGATTTGATCTTCGCTGATCGCTATTAGATCAACCACCTTTTTTAGGGCCAATGAAGGGCATCTAAGTATCGTTTGGAAATGAGCCCTCCTTTGAATGTAAGACATCCCAATGGGGCTCAAAAAGCAATTACCCATGTCTTATTTCAGTGGAAACACCGTAGTAGTTTTGAATTTGTATATCTAATTGTAATCTTCCTTAATTTCATAGTCGATGATGAATTTATGAGTGTGTTGAGTTCTTGTATCACTCCGTGTACATCTTAGTTTGGTGTCATTTTTTGGAAGAATAGTCTCCCAGGGTTTCGAAAAATCTTATGATGATTTTCTTACAGAGGAGTCCAACGCCCGAACTTGATGATCTAGACGATGCTCAAGCTTTGACGACCCATGAAATGCGTCGCAGGAAAGAGCACAGAATGGTGATTGAATCATCAATCCCGCAGAAAGAAAAGCATAAAGTAAAAGTCAAGATTATTCGCGATGATCATGCCAAGAAGATGAAAGAACTACAGCAGCAAGCCAAAGCACAGCAGTACGCCGCTGCGAAAGCGGCTAAAGCTGCTCGAATGACTTCAACGGCTACTCAAATTGACGATGACTACTCCCAATACACAGCGACGCAGGATTACATACTGCGCGAGCATGCCAAGCCAAAGATCCAACAGCATCAACTTCAGCAACAGCATCAATTTCAGCAACAACAGCAGCAACTTCAGCAACAGCAGCAGCAGCAACAAGAGGTTGTGCCGCAGAAAAATCCTGTTGTCAACATGGCGGACATTGATGACATATTTTCTGCTGGTATAGCCAAAGTCAGGCACACCGCGAAAGCTCCATCGCCTCAGCCACCAACGAGCGGCGTTGCAGGCCGACTCGCCAGTCGCATCGACCGCAACAACAAAGCTGCGGCCGAGAGTCAACAGAACCGTTCTACCGCCTTTAACCTTGATGATATCTTCCCGAAAGGTATCGCTAGGTCTAAGGTGTCCGCCGGGACCGTTGCAACAACGACGGCAACGGCGACAGCAGCAACCGGTACCTCGACGGAAGAAGAATCTGGGGCTGCTTCAAGGTTCACAAGTTTCGAGCCGGACTTTGTTGAACGGTGGATGAGAAAGGAGCGCGAACACATTGACGCTTACAGAAATTTGACTAAAGAGGAATGGGATGCGAAGTACGGTAAAACCATCGACAGAGGTCAATTCGAGCGCGAGCTCGAAGTCACCGTGTCGGAGTACAATAAAATTGCATCAGCCTTGACTACTACGGCCGTAGAGGAACCACCACCTGCTCCGGAGCCGACGACCAGAGTGATGATCTCCGATAGTGAGGACGAATCGAGCTCTTCGTCTTCGAGTGATTCGGAAGATGAGACATCATCAGACGTCACGCAACTTCTCAAGGTCATCAAGGAGAGAGAAAAAATTGCCAAAAAGAAATCCATCAACGAGACCATCAGAGACGAAGTTGCCGCAGAAATTGAACGCAAATGGCGAGAGAAGAACAAACAGAAGAGGAGAAAAGCTGAGAAGAAGGCCAAGAAGAAGAAGGATAAGAAGGAGCGCAAGAAACGCGGCCGCAAAAAGCACAAGAAGCGTTTGAAGGAGAGTGACTCGGAAGATTCCGACTCGGAAGAGTTGCTCGACGAAGACGAGATCAAGACTGAAGCCGAAGTAAAAGACGAAGAACCCCAGGTTGCTGCTACTTTGGCAGCGGTTGGTGGTCGCAAAGTTCTATTCAAAAATAAAACCTCGACGCCAGCAACAGTTGGCGTAGCGAGACCTTATCCTCTGCGAACTATTGTTCAGAAAAAGATACAAGCGGATCCTGATCAGCACGTTCGGAAGGTAACCTTCTCTGACAAAGTCACGCATCATGAAATTTCTGATAAGCAGTTCCTCAAAAAGCTCAACGCAGAAGTGATTAGAGCTAAGTCAGCGGTGACGCCAACCACTATTGCCGTTCCATCGGTACTCAAAACTGGACAGTCGGTTCTGAAGGGTACATCGAAGCCTATGAAGAAACCGATTACGCCTGCCAATGAAACCGTTGTTATTACCAAGACTATCGCTGGCCAGAATGCCACTGCCAAAGCTTCGATCAAAGTGGTGTCAATCGAGAAGTTGACTAATGCTACTGCCTCTCAGCTCACTGCCAAAGCTGGTGCTGCTAAACCAGTGGTTAAGGCTGTTCCGCAGCCAGCACTCAAAGTTGAACAAGTTCCCAAGAAGCCTGCAACACAACAAGCTGCAAAACCTACAGCTCAGACGAATGAAAAGCCTGTCAAAGCAATTTCAAAGGTAAAAGCACCAGCAACAAAGGCTGCAACAGTAGCAAAGGCTGCAGCGCCAGCCAAAGCAACTGCTGTCACTGTTACTAAAGTTGATATCGAAAAAGACATTGAATCTGAAATCAGAGAAAACATCAAGGAAATTCTACCAGAATTGAAGCCTACAGAAGAAACGAAAGTTGATCAGATTAGTAGTCAGACCAATGAAAAGAATTTGGATACTGCTCCAACAGAGGCGACCAAAGAAAGTGAGGATCCTAACAGAGATCCTAAAAAGCTGGATATCAAAGCTTACAAGGCGAGAGTGCTGGTCCGACAGAGAAAAGAGCAAGAAAAAATGAAGCAGTTAGAGGAGAACCCCGCGAAACTCACGCAAAATATCCTCAATTCACCAGTTAAGACCAACGATGAATCAAAGGTTGATGCTAAGGAAGCCAAGACAACTGACAAAACAAGCACAAAACCTTCTGTCAAACTGAAGCGCAACATTCACGAAAGAATAAATGCGAAGAATGCCCATCAAGGCGAAAAAGAGAACAAAACGAAAAATATTGATACAGAAGATTCTGTAAGTAATGATGCGACCTCCTTGTCTGAAACTGGATCAAGTCCTACAAAATGCGCAGCAGGTCACGTTCAAGCAAAGAATGATCCGAAGGATAAAGGAAAGAAGAAGAAGAAAGTCTGCAAGGCCTGCGAAGCTGACGGTCAT
Organism: Eretmocerus hayati; assembly: GCA_029851415.1. Lineage (NCBI taxonomy): Eukaryota > Metazoa > Arthropoda > Insecta > Hymenoptera > Aphelinidae > Eretmocerus > Eretmocerus hayati. Next base: position 164,285,449 of record CM056743.1, on the reverse strand, counting down.
AAATTTAAAAATATCAAATCTGAGTGTGGCAAGGAGCTCAAACTCAAAGCCACCAAACCCAAGGATGAAAAATCAACGCCCAAGGAAGCAGCAGTTGCTGGAACAGAAAAAACCGACTCGACTAGTCAAGCACCGATTAATATTTCTCCTATAGAATCGGAGTGTACTAAGACCGAAAGCTCTGACTTGTCTCATGCTCCTGGAGGCCAAACCGGGGCTAGCGAAGGGTCACTCGTTCCTGTTCCTGTGGATGGTATTGATGAAGTCAACAAAGATCATCCAGCCCAGCCGAGCGAAGATCTCTTTGCACCATTAGATCAAATGACAACATCTGACACAGAAATGCCCATTGGCGATGGTGATTGTATTAGTATCAGTGAGATGGAAGTTCTTGACAGTATACCACCATGTGATGAAGAAGTAGAGACGATGGACGGTTATCGCGAGCCACCCAGTCCCGAAATGGATAACGTGGAGATTTTGCTGAATGACTTTGTTGATCTCACGTTTGAGGAAGAGGAATTATTGAGGATCGAACAGGAACGAATTGAAAAAGAAGAGCAGGAGCGAAAAGAAAGAGAAGAGCAAGAGCGAAAAGAGCGTGAAGAACGAGAGCGAATTGAACGAGAAGAGCAAGAGCGATTGCAAAGAGAACTCGAAGCGAAAGAGGCTGAAGAACGAAGAATCAAGGAAGAACAGGAACGCATTGAACGAGAACTCCGAGAGAAAGAAGAATTGGAGAGGATAGAGAAGGAAATTCTTGAACGAGAAAGGATAGAAGCAGAAGCTCGTGAAGCTCGAGCTAAAGAGTCACTAGAGCGCGAAGAAAAAGAAAATCGCGAACGAGAAGAAAAAGAAGCACAAGAAAGACATTTGCAAGATCTAGAGAGAGAAGAACTGGAAAAGGTGGCTCAGAGATTGCGAGAAGAATTGAGGAAAGTCGTGGTTGAAGAAGCTATTGCTGAAGATGCAGAGGACCTGAATGGCACCAAAGTAATGAAACGAAAGCGCATAATTGAAAATGACGAGTCTAATGGGAGTAAATCAAAAGATTCGTCTAATCTTTCTGAATGGGAAAAAGAAGAAAGCGTATCAACAAAAACTAATCACACCGATTTCAGTAATCTCAAAGAGAAACTACAGATTGGTGAAATTCAAATTAACACTTTCAAAAACATTATTGACTATGAGCCACCGCAAGAAACGCTAGATGTCTCGGAGAAGCCGTTTGCACCAGCTCATGAGGATATATCTAACTCGTCTCATCCACAAGCTAACAATGCTGACCCCAAAGACAGTCAAGATTTGTCGGGAAAGATGCTGCCAGTAGTAGACACAGTAAAAGAAGACACGGTTGAAAGTGATACGTCTGCAGTAGAACTGGATACGCAGTACGATGAACTCATGTTCAATGAAACTTCTCCATCTCCAGCTCCGGTTCTTGTCAACAAAGATTTGAAAAGAGTTGTCGAGTCATCACAAAATCTTGACTCACCACTTTCACCTGAACCCGAGGAGACCATTGCGCCTGATGACTTTGACGAGCCTCTGCTTGAAAACTCTCCTTGTAACTCCACAGACAGTTATAATAAGATAGAAAATACGCATAACAATCAAGACAGTGATAAATTGGCGAAGAATCAGACCACAGTCAACGGTGCAATAAGTGAAGACAAGGATTTGGAGCCGATTCTCGAAGTATTTGGCGATCCAAAACCAGAAGAAATTCCAAAACTTTTGAAAGAAGAGTTGAATGGTCCTTTGTCACTTCATGAGAAGCCCATCCCAGTGAATCTGAGTGATCCCATCGAAACTTCGTTACTGCTTCTTGATGCCGATCCAAAGGAAATCGTAGCTACAACCGAAACCGGTGAAGTTCTCCCGGTAGCTAAAGTTTTTGAAACTGTCGAGCAAGCAGTGAGTAAACTTACCGATGGGCCTCAACCAATCGTCGCGCAAGAAGTAACGACGCAATCGGAGTTGACCAGTGCTGGAATAGGTTCGGTTGGTGTATCAGAAGCTTCAATAGTGCTCGTGCAAGAGATTCCTAAACAACAGTACGAAGACGACAATCAAATTGAAATGTCAACATCGGCAGACGTAACAAATTCAAACTTGGCCAGGACTCTTGGACAACAAGACGATGCAAACACAGCTGACAGTACCACTGTTTTACCAGAACCTGTGATAGATAGACAAGTGATGAGTGCAGAGCAATCGCATTTTTCGGAAAATGCTCGAGCAGCAAGTGAAATCGCGAGTGTTGGAGAAAAGAAGACTCAGATCGGTGAAACTCACACTAATGTCGATGCCAAAGTTCAAACAACTACCGACCCCAAGGATGTCATCGAAGACGAGCAGTTTCCTCCAGCAGATCGCAAGAGTGATCAAGATGAAGAGCGTGACAGTGAGCGCAGTTTTGCGTCGTCGGTATCGAGGAATGGTGGTAAGCAAGCCGTCATCGACAAACTCGATACGGATGCTAATAAGCATGATTCGAGTAAAAATCTGCACAAAATTCAGAATAAAACAGTTACAAAACACAAACCGAAGAGTTCCATACCGACTGGTGTCTCACTCGAAGACCTTACAAACAATCAATTGGTTAAACCCGTTGAATTGAAGTCGAGAACAAGCATACTCTCTAGACTATTTGAAATAGATCAAGCTGTTGTTAAACTCATGAGCGAAAAGATGGCCTTGTATCACAGACTAAACACCGAAACTTTCGAAGAAAGCAACAGCAATGAAGATAGAAAGTTCGAATATTTGCTGGCTAACACTCCATTAGCTGCCGCATCTTTCAGTTCTGCACCATCTACTTTCAATGTTACCATTGAGCCACCCGTTACTTCTTCAACAAACATTGTGGCTAGCTCTGTGCCTGAATCCACTCAAAAAACGGACCAACTGCTGGGTCAGACTTTGTCAAAATCGGATAATACCCATTCACACATTCAGTCAAAAACGAGTAAGACTGATCATTCTGACAAGTCTAAGGATACGAAGAGGGACAAAAAGAAGAAGAAGAAGAGATCTAAAAGCAAGGAGCGGCCTAGCAGTTCAACAATTTCTGACTCACATCGCAAACCTGATGATAAATTGGTGAAATCCTCCCAAATAACTGAAATGAGCAAAATTGAAGTTAGTAAATCAGTCACTAAACCTTCGCCATCTTATGAAGCTTCGGAAAATGCAAGTAACAGGAATTCTAGTGAGTCCACTACTAAACAGTTGCCTAAGAAAAAATCAGTTCCAGGTAAGCCTTCATCTTGCAAATAGTGTAACAATGATTTTCGTGATTTGAGTTGTACTTCAGTGCTTGATGTCCTATATTCTGTTCCAGTTGTTGATCGCAGCAAGGTCCCCAGCAAAAATGTCAAAGATAAACCTGCATCAAAAACTGAATCTGGAATCAAATCTGTTGCAAATGAACAGTCTGATTCAGATATCGATCTAAAATCAAAACTTCAGAATCTTCAGAAGCTCCAGAAGACAGAAAAACGCGCTAAGACTCAAGTGAAGAATAAACGTGAGGATTCTTCTGATTCCGATGAAGGTGATTTTTTTTATTCAAATTTTAATTTTTCACAATACTTTGACCTCAGTAAACTCAAAAGTTATTCTATCTCTCAATGTCTGTTTTTTTTTTATTGCAGCTCCAGCTCTAGCTCGCAGACCTTTGAGCAGGGTAGGGAAAAAAGGAAAAGGTTCGAAGTCTGCCGGCCAAACCAAAAGTAAAGAATTCATTGAATCTCAGAGTGATGAATCCGAAGATGAACACGATGGAGAAAAATTAAGCTCCAATCATGACCCGATTGCAAGACCTAAAAGCCGAGCTAAAACATCGATCAAAACCGTAGTAAGCGATGATGATGAGAAGAAAAGGACATCTGATTCTGAATCAGTCTCAAGCCGCAGCAGGAAAGGTATCATCATTAAATCACGCCGAAACTCAATATGAATATGTTACTAGTAAAGCGTTGAATCAAATCGATTCGTGTATTAACCAAATAATTCATGAAAACACGAACCACTTTGTAGCAGCTATATGTTATTGAATAACTGTAACTATCTAAAGAATGACTTTCATAGAATCTTCGACTCACGCTTTAGCTGTGCTGTGTAGCTACTACGTTTTATCATGATTCTTTATTGTTTTTAAGATGAAGAACACCACCGTAAACCTCAGAGTAAACCTAGGGAAGTGAAGAGTAAGCTAGCTAAAAAGCGGGTGAATACAAGAGATACGAGTAGCTCAAGTGACGATACAGACATCAAGAAACGTTCGAGTGATCGTAGCGTTAGTCCTAAACGTACATCAGCGCCCAAGGCTAAAAAAGGCGTATTCTCCAAAGGATTACTAGATAGCGATGATGACGTGAATGACCTCCGAGATAAGTCTGATTCGGAGGATGGTGAGTCTTAATTATTCAAATCAAGTTGGATTTGATTCAAGACATTCTAGATGCTCATTTAATTCCTACTGAATTGATAGATGCAAAATCATCTCAACGACCGAAGAGTAGGATGGGGTCTAGAACTAAAATCGTGAAAGATCCACCTAAACCTTCTAAGAGAAAAACCGAGCCAAAGCTAGAATCCAGTGAATCGGAGGTTCAAACTCGTTCAAAGGATCGTAGCGATGATCTGCAAAATTCGAAGCGTCCTAAGAGCCGAATCAGTAAAACAAAGAACTATTCTTCTAGTAGTGAAGATGAATCAATCACCAATAAGAAGGATACCAACACCGATGTTCTCTCTCGTCGTGGCAAACAAGGTACTGTCAACTGTTGAATTGTTTATTGTTAAATCTATTTGATGTCTTCTTGACGAACATTTATAGATATTTCAAAAATTCACGCTCGAATTGAATACGTGCAAGTAACTCTTATTTTAACGACTGTGAATCTGAGAGAGTCGATGGGCGTATTTCCCTCGATCATCCATAGATTTCGTAATGGCATTGTGATTTTTTTCTTATCCAATTGTTGAGGAGAACATTGAAATTTTAGGCAAATTTTACAGAGATCAATATGTATTGAAGCCCTTGATTTCACATCATGGTCTCTTTAGTCTTTTTGACTGATTCAATACAAATGAAGTATTCACATTTAACACGTTCACTGCGAAGTCGTTTTTTCATGGTTTCATTTCAGTTATAAACTACACTTCCGTGTTCTAGCAAACATGTTTGTATAGAAGTGAATTATTTTTCATCTCATCGTTCATATCCTTAACCGAGTAAAAAACTTTGTTATTCATGGTCATTGGCGGTATTTTTCGAGTTATAACAAGTCGGCAAAGATTGAAAATAAAAAAATCGTGGGTCCCACCGGTGCGATCCGTCGCAGTGAACGTGTTAAGATTCATCTATATTATGAATATTTTACGTCGCGAAATCGTTTTATGAGGTTTTCCGCGAATCTTTCAACTAGTGAGCTTCTGAAATGAAGAAAAATTTTTTTGCACCGCACACATTTGGAATGAGTTTCATACAATTCCTAGACCTTGAAAACATGGAAAAAGTGGCACCACTCATTTTTAAGCCAAGGTATCTGGTTCCGAATCAAAAGTGCGGAATTTGACACTTGGAACATTTCTGGAGCAACTTCAGTAGAATAGGTCCAACTCTGATCAATGTTTAGATGGCTGTTATAGATTATGTTTTGCCGGAATCGACTCTTTAGGAGAAAGTACGCCATTGAATTCTTCAAAATTCGATGAAAATCTCCAAAATCGGATCGCGACTCGTGTGTCTGATTTCGAATTTCTGGAGTATGCTGCAGTGTTATTTCGTTCATATTCCACTCCTATTATACGAGTCGTATACTGTGTAAACATCAAGAAATTCGCGATACCATCACATTTAGAGGCTTATGTTGGTTACGATCGAGATTCAAATCGACATTTTCATCAGATTTCTAGCCGTGCAAAAATTTTCTGGGTCATGGCACAGTTAGGAACCGAAAGGGATTTGATTCGTCTTGTTTTGAACTATGAAACCCCCCTTCTACATTGTTTGTTTCGGACAAGGCATTTCATCATCTGAGCTAATTATAGCTAGAGTAAATTTTTACACTAAACCAAGTTACATCGACAAATGAGGGCTGTAATCATAGCCAAAGCCAGGCACACCTGTGAATCGAACTTTTTTTGAAAACAATTATAGTAGATGAATCTATAATTTTATCTACATTTTTGAGGCTTAGGTATTTCTGGTACAGCACTATGAATTTGCGAATAGTGAAAGTTTGCACGCGAAACACTAAAAAATTGGTGTTTGCGGTCTGCTGTTGACAAACCAAAACGCTTTTCAGTCGAAGTGAATAAAGTGCGTCTTGGATGATGGCAGATACCATATCATGCCACTTTTACCTTAGGTATCAATAGCTCAGAATATCTATGGAACACTGGAGTTACACAAAACTTGAAAGTTTCGCGGAAACCCTCTTATGATATTTTCCGCAAAAATCTTCGTGAAAAATCTTTACTGAATCCGTTATTTTTTTATTAAATTCATATTGTCTCCATGTCTCGAGATCCTTGTCAAAATAAGAATCGAAATTGAGTCCTTTGTCATCCAACTTCCTGTCGTTTTGAATTACAGTACCCGTCCAACGTCCAAAGAGTAAACTAGGAGAAAAGATCAAACCAAGTAAAAAATCGAATCTGAAGAAAAGCAAAGAAACGATCGAGTCGGATAGTGATGATTCAGACGTCGAATTAAAGACGCGTAATCAAATCACTAGTTCAAAACCGGCAACACGTCCAAAAAGTCGAGCTCGCAAATTTTCTCGTCATGAATCGGACAGCGACGAGGATAGATCGAAAAAATCTGATTTGGAACCGAGCAAAAGTAAGAAAAATATTACAATCATGTGTAGTTACATTGTCGTAGATGGAGTCAATAAATTGCTCCATAGTTCCTAGTCTCTGTCTTACATTATACGCGTTTGATCTCCTTTTTTTTAGAGGTAATATCTTTCTCTCTATTCCAATTGTCATCTTCTTTTTCACAGAATCAGTCAAATCTGCTGCAACTGAGAAATCCGCTCGTGGAAAATCACCCAAAGCTCGGAAGGAAAAAGTTACACAAAAACCGAACGATATCAATGAAGATCGCTCACTCGACCGTGCTCGGAGTCCTAATAAACAACTATCGCGTCCGAAGAGTCGCATCCGTAAGCTCTCCCATTCCTCTGATAGTCATGACGAAAGCGTGAAAAAGTCTGATGTCGAATCAGTCTCTAGTCATAAGACAGGTACGTTTAATTTAAAGATCAGGCTAATAAAATGTTGGCATACATTATTGTACTAACTCGATTATTTGTCGATAGATCCCGCTTTACGATCTGGAAAATCGAGTAATAAGGAACTTGACAGAAAGTCGTCAGAAAAGTCCCCAGTGAGATCAAAGATCATGGATAGCTCAGATGAGTCTGAGCTTGAGCATATGAAGAGTAGTAGATCTACGCGTTCGAAGAGCCGCTCTCGTAGATTATCTTCAAGTCCATCTGTTAGCCATAGAGATAGAAATAAGTCAACTGATGATGATTCGGATGCTCATAACTCACATGGTATGTACGAATATAATAGCCGTTTCATTTGACATCGCAATTTTCTTTATTGAATGAAATAATTTTACATTCCGGCTGATGAATATCATTCTCTACTACTTCAGAAACTCGAGTTTCAAAAGATAGAACAGACCAAAAGATATTGAATGATGTCCGTAAAAATGTGGACAATAGTGCAAACAAAACATCGCCCGGAAAGCAAGAAACAGCCTCCCAAGAAGTTGCTGAGATTGTCAAAGACTTTTCTTACGATGACTCGGAGTCACAAGGTACGAATATAAAATTTGATGAAAATATTTTTAAAATTTGGCTCTTTTGGCGTTTTTAATGGCAGTCTTGCGCATCTTCACTACAATTTTTCCTTGGTAATTGCTGTTGTATTGAATTGAAATCGGCTCAATAGTCTCAAATGTCAAAAATTCTTCTTCCACCGAGGTTTTCAATGCCGAAACATTCGTTACCTGCACAAGTTGAATATTCAGACTGCCGGGAGAAAGTGGCATAATTATAGGACTATTCCTAAATAGCACCTTTAACTCGGCAGTACATATGTCTCGGTAATCATGAATTTTTTGCGTCAGTCTTGAAATCTGATGGATGACTTATATTCAACATAACAAGCAGATCAATGAATGCTATCTTATGAAAGAACAACTGTACTCTGCATTACTCGAATTTGAAGCTCTTTGAAAGCGACTAGTTCTCGCACACAAGCCGTTTATCCGTTTTGTAACTGATGTAGTGCTTATATATGGATTTAACTTGAGATCCGATTCTATTCAATAACCAGTAAGATATACATAAAATTGAATTTACAGACGTTGCATCTGCAGGGCATCTTCTTAGTGGAGTTGGAGAGGCTAAAAAGAAGAACACATCAGACAAAGAATCGGAGGGCGATTTTGAGGTCTCTAGCGTTACTCAAAAACGCACTGCAAGTCCTACTCCATCAAATCGTGCTAAGAGTAGGGCCGGCGCGGTTAGCAAGAAAAAGAACATTTCAGACAAAGAATCTGAGGACGATCTGGAGGTTTCTAGCATTACTCAGAAACGTACTGCAAGTCCTATCCCATCGATTCGAGCTAAGAGTAGGGCTGGTGTGGTTAGCAAGAAAAAGAACATTTCAGACAAAGAATCTGAGGATGATCTGGAGGTTTCTAGCATTACTCAAAAACGTACTGCAAGTCCTATCCCATCGATTCGAGCTAAGAGTAGGGCTGGTGGGGTTAGCAAGAAAAAGAACATTTCAGACAAAGAATCTGAGGATGATCTGGAAGTCTCTAGCATTACTCAAAAACGTACTGCCAGTCCTATCTCGTCGAATCGTTCTAAGAGTAGGATTGGTGTGGTTACCAAAGAGTTACCCTTAGATGAATCAACTGAACCAAAAAAGAAAGGTAAGTTTCTGTCAATTTTTTCACGTTGTTGGGTCTGCTGATGGTGTAATGACGATTATCTTTTTGCAGAATTACCTGCTCGTTCAAAGAGCAGAGCAGCTAAAGCATCAACAGCGAATGAAACCATCCGACGACCGAAAAGTAGAGCCAGTAGTGCTATGAAAGTTGAAAAAGTGATAGATGCTCCAAAAGCCAAACATAAGAAAATAGAAGAGACAGTCAAGAGCTCTCAGAAATCTATCATCTATTCGGACGATAGTACAATGGACACCTTCGATCAGACGTCCAATCAAGCAAAAACCAGTCCCGGCAAAGGCTTGGCAATGTTGGAAGAGACCTTGAAAAAAGAATCCAAACAAAAGAAAACATTGAAAGCCATACTCAATCCTCAACTTTCTCAAGATGAGTCTGATTTATCGTCCGATTACGACGATGGCGAATTGATAGATATAAAATCAAAACGATCAACGAAAGCCATGTCAAAGGAGGTTCTACAACATATAGATGAGGTCATTGACGATGTTGTGAAAAATTTCGGACGCAAACCTCGTTTGCCAACGAGTAGCGGTGATGAGAATGAAACACGGAAAATCTCGGAGACGAAAAAATCTAACTCGAGTTCGAGGAAAAGCCCAGCTTTGTCTTCCATAAGATCAAAAAGCCCTGAAATTATTTCAGTACAGACAGAAAAGACAAGCATTGTAACGTCTGCAGAAAATCGCGTAGGAGAATTCAAATCAAAGGAGAGAATAGCCGATCTAAGAGCAACGGATCGACTCCGAAGCATAATCGATGCAGAATTATTGGATGAAGTTTCTAGTGGTGACTTTGAAGACTACGAGAAACAAAATGAACCAGAGGTTTCTGCAGAAGAGTCGTCGAAAACTACAACAGTTGATCCCAAAGGCGTGAGTGTTGAAGAAACCCCCAAGATTGATGAATCGCAATCGTTACAGCACAAAGTCACAGATGACGGAACATTGCCATCTGGAAAGCCTAACACAAACGTCGTCGAAGTGTTCGATACTGAAAAGGAATTAGCATGTACTCGAACAGCAGATAAAGAAGTTGATGGAAATCTCGAGAGTAGGTCCGAGTCAGTTGTTGAAACAACGCATGAGCATCCGATGAGTAACAACGCGTCCGTCGCCAACTTGAACAATACAGCAGAGTCAACGGAAGTAGAAACTGTGGAAGATGGAACAACCAACAAACCAGATGCTTTGAATCCGTTTACTTACGAAGGCATGCCATTGCCTAAAGAAATCGTGGATGGTTGCAGTTCAATAGGAAGCGGTTCAAACTATCCCTCTCCGAAACAACCCATCTCATCCATTGAAACTACCAAAGATTCATCATCTCAAGTGTCGCAAGTCGAAAGTGATTCAGACGGAGTGGAAACTGATGGAACTCAAGATGAAAATCCTCTTGTGCAGGATGCTGCTGAAACCAGTCGGCTAACAACTATACTTGAAGAATCTAGAGAAGAAGATGATGAACCTAGCAAACGACTTGAAGTTGGAGATCGAAACGTTGGAAGATCTCGCGCCACGAAAGTGTTAGAAAAGCCCTTAAACAAGAGAAAACGGTCGAAATCGATTTTTAAAGACACCAGTGCCGACAGCGCTTCGGACAAATCTTCTGTGGATTCTGATAAAGATGAGACAGAATCTGAGAGATCGGTTCATGTACGAGGTAGGAGGCGAAAGAAGTTGAGAAGAATAGATCGTTCAAGAAATTCTAGACCATCAAGATCTAAATCTAATCTTCGAAGTAAATCCCGTGCTCGGAAGTTGGAGGACGATCAATCTAGTGACGATTCATCGGTCACTTACTATCGGGGTAGGGCTTCTTCTTCTAAGAGACGAAGAATCGATACTTCGAGCAGACGAAATCTGAAGAGGAAACCACCCATGAGTGAAAAAGAAATGAGGTCGTGTAAAGTACGTATTGTGGATCTCAAGTTTACCTTGCTTCGTAAAAATGTTTCCGTTAGTACCTTGCGAAAAGCTGGCATCAAGAAGATCAGAAATATTCATATCTTGTTCGATAAACATGAAAGGAAAAAACACGATTCTGGGAAAATCCCCATTGAAAAAGATGGCGGTATGTCGAAAAAAGAGAAGAAGCAAGACAAGAAGGTGCCTACTTTCGACAACAAGGGCCAGAGGATAAGAACCAAGTCTCAATCAAGTATGGTCGGAAATCAATCTCATTATGGAGAACCAAAAAGTAAAAATATCGTGAATGAAGGTCGGGAAGAAATCAGTATAGAAGTCACGAAGTCATCGAAAAATCAATACAACGTCGAGAGACCCAGTGAAGTAGAAGCAGTAAAAAATGTGGATGCATCGTCTGAAGTTGAAATCATAAATGACGGAAGTGATAGCCAGTCGGTGTATTCTGTTGAAGATCTTAATGAAATCGATATCTTGACTGTAGAAGACGAGCCCGAAAAACAGAATCCAAGTAGTACAAAGTCTGCGCCCGTAGTCTCTGCCACAGAAGAAATGCCAAACGAAAGAAAGAACCAGCATCAACGAAAACTCAACAAGGGCGTATCCAAAGATCAAGTCGTTGCAGATAAAGTTGCGATTCCAGAAAAACCTCCCAGTATCGCAGTTGAAGAGCATAGTCATGGTGACGATGAAGATGCAAGTCAATTTGGAAGGACCCCTTTCACACATCACAAGGGTGTGATTTTACATATCAAGGTAAAAAATACTTCTAACAGAAGCGGCAAATGATGTTCGAAATGAATTTTTATATTTTAATTTTGCTTTGACCGTCTCTATAATCCAATGGTGGATTGAATCGTGAGTAAACTAGCATCATACTGTAAAAATAATGGAGAAACGTTCTCGTAGTTGCGCCGAATGTGGTATAGACCAAATTTTATTGTAAAATAACGCAAAATCTTACAAAGGCTCACGATGTTGAATATTTGTATAATAATGTTGATATAGATAAGCCCCTGGGAGTATATTAAATCTTACCTGTCTTTTGCAAAGGCAAAAATCGTGATGTTTTTGTTTTACATTTTTCTGAAACGCAATTTTGTGTTGATTTTGATCACCTGCGAATTGAGCATCTTCGATCACGAAGCATGCTAGCTTGGACATGAATTTATAGCTTTTATGAAATAAAACTGTAATTTGGTAGTTTTTCTATTTGGGAAAATTGTTCTCTATACATCCTCGTATCCTAATCCTTCATGATTTTTCTCCAAAGTCTCACAGAGATTTATGACGGTGATCCCTGATCAATGTTTTAAATGTGTGAATGGCATGTAGTGATATCAATTTGAATTTTTCAAGCCAATTTCAATAACGAAATGATGAATCTAAACTTTTTTTCAAAATTCACACGATTTAGGTCTTTGAAGACACATTCCTGGGATCAAGTGACGATGGATCGGTGTATCAATATAAAATAGCACGAGATGAACTGGTGAACGTCTTCAAAGGAACCGGAATAATAACATCTCTTTGCATTGGCCGCATTGATTCTGGTGATGGATTGAAGAAGGAATTATTATTCTCTGGATCTTTGGATGGCCACCTACGATGCTACGATATGAGGGTAAGGATTGCATCCTGTTGTTGAAGTAAAATCATTGGAAACTGTCAGTATCTCGAAATGAGTCCCATAAAAATGTACTCGCTCACTTTTCATGATTGCAAGGCCTGGTAAAAAATTCGTAGAACTTTATCCAATGAACGAGTGATGGTCAAATTCCGGGTGCCATTGCTATCGTGTCTTATGAATTACTTGTCGAAAAACTATCGAAGTGATTTTAACAAAATTATGAAATTTGTAGGAAAGTCGGATGATGATTTCTTTGTGACTGTGTACTACATTTCGGCTGTCGAACGTATACGGACCTAAACCTTTAAAAGTAGGACTTAGCGCCACGTAGAAAAATTTTACTACAAATTTTGGTATCAATTTTATATGCCGTGAAATTTTGACGGTACAGTGTGCTACTATTATATAGTTGAATCAAAAGTTGAACAGTCCTAGTCAACATTGTAATGTGCCGTTGCGTCTCTGTTTATAAGATATCTATGTGTGCTGAGTAAACGAAACGATGAAACAATTTGATCAGGATCAATAGTGGTCTTGCTCACAAGTGTCATCAATGTATCAATAATTACATAATATAATATCAAGTAAGAAGAAGCACCAAAGATGGCTTTGACATTGAGTGCTTAATCGGACTGAATTAATTTTGCAGACGAGTTTGGAAAGGCAAGCATGTCTGATTGGAAGTCCGATCCAGTGTATGGACATGGGTTGGGGTATGATCTTCATAGGAACGAAATCCGGCTGTGTATCGAGCTTCAACATCAAGGTAACCTTTTCCTCCTCTGAAATATAATTTCTTAGCTATTCAATTTTTTATAATAGCAGTTAATGAGTGAATCAATGCTTGAATTCTTCTGTCATTTGAAGAAAACTGAGAACATACGCAGACTGGAGTAAAATTTTCAACGACTTGTGTCCAAATAGAGAAAGAGAATATGATCGATGAACTGTACGAGAAGCTGTGTCGGCATGGGACGTAATCTTGAAGCCTTGGTTGAAAACAACTCCATTACTCCGTAATTCAGTACTTTTACCAAAGAGATGATTATATAATCTCATTGACTTTTACACTGTACCGGAATACCTTTGGAACAGCACAGAGGATACTTTCCCAATCCGAGACTCTGAGATCGCATCCGATTATCACACACTTCCTCGTTCAGCTAATCAATTTTATTCACTCCACAGGCTATCAAAAAACTTGCTTAAATCAGAATATCAAATGAGTTTCCTTTCAAAGACAATGTAAGATATTGATTGGGAAAAAAGTGTTCTTATGCACCTACATACTATCGTGTAGTAACTGATAACTTGTGACCCTGTACTACTCCAAATGGTTTCGTTTTTCCAGACTGGTCATCTAAAGCCAGATCCTTTACACTCGTCAGAGAGATCAGTGATGGCATTAAAAGCAACCAATGAAGGTGCTAGGAGAGTGCTTATAGTGGCATCGCGGAATCAAAAGCTGACAATCCGGGATGCCATCACGGGCCTCGTCTTGCGTACAATCTGTGGTCAAAAGAACTACACCATCTACAGTCTCTTCAGAGATCACAGCTTAGTATATTGTGGTACAAGTGGAAATCAGATCCCGGTCTTTGATTTCATCGTGAGTATTTTTGATCTTGAAACAAGAACTAAGGATACTTCTAATTCCTTGAAATATCATAACCAAGTATTGAAATTGAAGAGAGTACTTTCAAATTTTTTATCATGACGTAACCTTGATTCTTCTCATCAGTAAAGCCTTACACAATACTTTCTCTTTCGTGAACATCTGATTTCGGTTGCAAATAAACACGGATTTGGTTGAAGATTTAAATTTGATTCTCGCTTGCAGAGTGGTGAACAAATCGTACAGTACACGGCTAGCGTCGGCATCGTGTGCATGTGCGTCGTCAAGAAGCTTCTCTTTGCTGGATGCTATGACGGCAATATTTATGTATTTGACACAAGGGTAAAATATTGTCTTAATTGATCATTCAATAAGCCTCTTCATGAGAGTAATGAAAAAATTATCTTTTCTAGACTCAAGAACTTGTACATACAATACGTGGACCTGGGAATATGTTACTTAGCATGGAACTTGTTGGGAGAAAGGTGAGCATCTGCCAAATTCATATATGAAATATGTTTAATTCAGCACGGACGATACGATATTTTTGGAAGATCCTCTGAAAATCATCTTAATGTCTGGTGTGGGTTTTGAGAAAGATAAGGATTCAGTCGATTGAATGATTTCGCACGATGAAAGACGTCTACCTACACCCTTGAAATCCCTTACTAATTCACTGATTCGGTTGCATTAATTTTATAGATCATCGCAGGAAGCAAAGACAGAAAGTTGAAAGTATGGGATATGCCTGCACAAGTACAAGAACTCTTGGATGAACAAACGTAATGATACTACTCTAATAAGTAAATCTAGTCATCTAAGGAGTCCTTGATACAGCTATGAGAGGGAGAAGAGGATACCTGGCTTGGAAATAGTAAGACTACGGTGCGTAAAACCGACACTCGAGCCACTGAAAGTTAAGATTCTATTCCAATTAAACGTTCATTGAACATGGAGAGAAAACGAAAAAGAGTTGAGAGGTAACTGATGACAATGACTCGTTCGAAATTTATTATAAAAATGTAAATAACTTTATAGACAAAGAATTTTGTACAGAACCTGAAGATGTACAGTTATGATTTTGAAAATCGAGGTGCGCATTAGTGTAATAACGTCGTGCATTTGTTCGCATTTCTCGAAGTTCTCAATCAAAGATATTGTAATTTTGACGGCGGGTTATTGTAATCTTGGTATGTAGATTAAGCTAATCGAGTTTGGAAACTTCATTTTCCTTCCTCATCCTATAATCAATTGGATTCTCTCCGTTTGCCACAAAATTTAGACATATACAATTTACATTGATCGGAGAATTGACGTCATGAATTTTTGAATGATGTGAGTGAAATTTTATATCTTCCAAATTATCAGAGAAACGTCGAAAACTTGGTACCGTGGCAATTTTCAAAATCGTCACTCTGCTTTTATCAACACCTCAGATTTTTTGTCCTTACAATCTGTTTGTAAGTAAGGATAGAACGAATAACTGACTGAAAGTGTTTATTTAGATGCAGTCGAATGTACATTTGGAGTTTGTCATTTCTATACATCTTTTTGAGTGATGATGTAGTTTTCCATCACAGACAAGAAATAATGCCAATACCAATTAATTCAGAACTTGCTTTATATGAATGATTGCTGGTTTTTTGTAGTTTATAGCAATGGTATATAAAATATCGAAATGGTGAGCCATGTGAAATTTTATACAAAAGAAGAATGTAGTGAAATACATTGTAGACGTGAAATAACTACTTTTACCACTGATCGTACAATGTTGTATTTTATAAAATATGTAGTAATTTGACTACAACCTTTTTGAACTTGTAAAAAGATAAGCTAATGACACAGTTTTTATACGTTATCAACTTCTTTTTGCTTGTTAGTAGTTACATTCATATGCGTCAAGCAAAATCCTCGCCCAATTAAAGTTTCAACTTTGATAAAAAAAACGTACAAATTTTGTGTTATATACATTCATAGTTCCAGTAGGCATTTTCAATTGAAAAAAGGCGTTGTAAACGAATTTTGTTGAAATAAACATTTTAAAATTGACAGTAGATGTTGCCATTATTTCTGATTAGAAAGGAAACTGATACTCGTTTAGTTACCATATACTTGTTTTGCAGGAAAATGAAGCAATAGAAATTATATTGAATTAAAGTTGAATATTAATGTGAATAATAAATTCGTTTTCAGTGATATGTCTATGTATTTTTATATTGTATAGTGTTTCTCAGATCATGGCATGAGATTCTGAAAAAAGTTGTATACCTCTATTCCGTTTTCACACATAGGTATACCATTTTTCTGTTTTGTTCAAGGTTCATAAATACCCTTCTCTATGTAATCTTGACCGGTTCTTGTTCCTGACAAAATCTTTCACTCTCATTCGTCCCTGTTTCTATTGAAAAATCGTATGCCCCTTCGAAGCACGTAAATGAACCTTCGCTTTTTCTATTCAAAGTTTATTAAAAGAAAAACCAAGAATATCGTTACTTTCCCAGTGATTCGACTAAGGATATCAATGCATGGTGAACGATTTTTCTCTGATATAATGCCGTGTGCAGAAGTCACTCCTAACCAACACAATTTTTTCATGAATGCTCTGTATTGTTCAGAGCATGATAATTTGTGGCTCCGAAAAACATACAATTTAGCAAATAATCTTTCGATTTTGTTCCCTCCTATCGGTATCGAAATTCGAATGCTCTAGCAGACGACGCGCGACACAACCACCGACGTGCTTATGTGAGCCTGTGAGTGAAGTGACACACCTCGACCTCGCATATCATATCTGCTCGGATTTTTGCTTTTGCGAGTCTTCTTGCAGTTTTGTCGGTTCTGTCGTCCAAGTATCTCGATAGGCATGGCAAAAACTGGAATTTGCGTCAAAGTAAACAAATGCAGGAGGTGCTTGTCGATGGTGTAAGACTTTTGTCAGTGAAAGAACGTGCTTTGTTGACAAGGTTAGCGGCTACTTCATCTTTCATCTCTCAATACCTTTGCGTGTACATCATAAAGTAAACAAAAAGTTAATGAGTAACGAGAATATTTGCAATTGACTGCAGCTGCATCTCCTTATCTCCGGCACTCCTTCACACCGAATGTTTTTCTCACATAGTTCGACGGCATCGCCGAGGGCATAAGTCAGCATACAGTACTGCTTGGATATCGATTGCTTTTGCAGCTCGCATACTTCGTGTCCATGGGCTATATCTAATTATCAACCCTCTCCCATGAAAAAATCTTCCTCACGAGAGAAAGTTGTTGAAAAAGCTATATAAAATGAGGGACAAGTCTTACATTTTGAGTGGCCCAGAATTCACATTCAAATTGCCAAATGACACTACTGTGGCCGGATTGTTGGCCGATCAAATAGCATCGCATGGAACAAAAGTAGCCCAGGTAATTTTGACTCATTCCTCACTTAGATCTGCAATCTTTTGACCCCTCTCAAACAAAAATCAAACATTGCAGTAGCAATCACGACTGATTCAAGGGTCATTATACTCCATTACTCATTAGCAATTCCGATTGAGTGGTTTGTTTTGTTGTGTAGAGAATAATCACGATGTTCGATTATTCATTCTGAATAAGAGTAGAATGAACCCTACGTAACAATAAATAGCCATTGATACGTCATTGAACTACCTCAGAATCATTCAGATGGCAGCTCAAATCTATTTTATGTACAGTCAATCTAAATGTGACAGAATGACAACTCATTTGTAATATTACTTTCTTTTGGGTTCCTAATGAATGATCAGTCTGTCTGTAGAGCTTGTGATTAATATGCAATTTATTGTTTGGCCGACTAACTTATGACTTTACACAGTCCATAATGTCAATTTCAGATGCATCAAGACACCGGACTGCAGTTGACCTATGATGAAATCTTGGATAGAAGTCGCAAATTAGCTGTCTATTTACGGCAAAATGGAGTCAAAATGAATGATCGATTAGCAATTTGCAGTGAGAATAATCTTGGATGGGCCATTCCATTCTGTGCAACATTATTTGTTGGAGGAACAGTATGTCCTCTAAATCCGGGATATTCTAGAAAAGAATTTCTGCATACAACAAATATATCAAAGCCAAAATTCATTTTTGCTTCTCCTCTAACACTGAATGCTGTAAAAAGTTTCATCAAAGAACTATCTTGGACACCACAAATCATACTCCTATTTGGCCATCCAAGTGTAGATGTACCTAGCATAGGAAGGTTGATTGCAAGTATACCATTGTCTAGTATCCAAAATTTTGAAATCACCAAAGTAAATCCTGATGAACATATTGTATCAATTCTGTGTTCAAGTGGAACAACAGGGTTACCTAAAGGAGTAATGTTGAGTGATAAGAATTATGTTACAATTTTACAAACTATGTTGGATCAGTCAGTAGGTATTGCAAACAAGGATCAGGTTTTGATATGTTTGTTGCCCTTCTTTCATGCTTACTGCTTTTGTGTTCTCATGATGGGTATGATTGCTGGGAGTCAGAGTATCGTTTTCTCACAGTTCAAAGAAGAAGCATTTTTAGAAACCATAGAAAAGTATAAAATTCAAGTTTTAACTTTAGTTCCACCTCTTGTGGTATTCCTTGCAAAACATCCAATAGTGGATAGATACGATTTATCATCTGTAAAAATAATTTGGTGTGGAGCAGCTCCTCTTTCACGTGAAGTAGAGGATGCAGTAAAGAAACGTTTGAATAATCCGGAAATTCGACAAGCCTATGGAATGACAGAGACAACTTTAGGTGTACTCAAAATTCCTGAAAACTGTGTTAAGCCTGGTAGTGCTGGAAAATTGATGCCAGGTGTGAAAGGTATGTGTTCATGAACTGTATCTTTCCATTGAATGCTCAAACAATGATCTTGGTCATTTACACAAAATTTTAATTTAATTTCAGCCAAAGTTATACCTGTGACTGACTCTGAGAGTTGGTCAGACAAGACACTAGGTCCTAACTGCGAAGGGGAGTTATGCTTCAAAGGTGATTTAATAATGAAAGGATACTGTGGTGATATAAAATCAACATCAGCAACTATAGACAAAGATGGGTGGTTGCATACTGGTGATGTTGGTTATTATGACAAAGATGGGTTCTTCTACATTGTTGACAGACTGAAAGAACTCATAAAGTATAAAGGCTTTCAAGTCCCGCCTGCAGAGCTTGAAGCTATATTGTTGACTCATCCAGAAGTGAAGGATGCTGCAGTAGTGGGTCTACCTGATGAGTTGGCGGGAGAACTACCAATAGCTTTTGTTGTTAAGCAGCCCAATTCAAACATAAGTGCCAAAGACATACAGAAATTTGTAGAAGGTAAGATGATCATGATAAACAATGACCGAGACATGCACCATTTTTCTATGTAACTAATGAATTTTGCTGTCAAAGGATGAATGGATTTGTATTCTCTTTCAGAACGGGTATCTAATCAAAAAAGATTGAGAGGTGGTGTCAGATTCATTGATGAAATCCCCAAAAATCCATCAGGAAAAATTCTCCGGCGCGAGTTGAGAAATCTACTGAAATCAAAGTTGTAAAAATAAGTCAAAAATGTGAACCCAAAGATGTTGAAATGAATCCAGTCAATTTCTAAGCATTTAGATCCAACTTGTTCATGCCAGAAAGTAACGATGTTAGTGCTGTTATATTATTTGCAGTTGAGATGCCGCCATTTTATACCAATACCATTTTTTAAAAATCTGTATTGTAATGTAGTATACATAGAATATACATATTTGTTTCAACTGTAACAATAAAGGTAATCTGAAGATCATTAAACTAGTTTCTGTCTTACTTCACTGGGAATGCGATTGAGATACCATTGATGTTCTTGTCCTGGTGCTGTAGCTAAGACACCTCCTTTATTGGGATGTGCAGTATCTGAATTATATGGATATCTCTCACCATGAAGATCTGTGAGTTTCCCACCTGCAGCGTAGAGGATTGCCTCTGGGGCACAAGTATCCCATCGTTTACAACCTTTACTTGCAAAAACATATGCATGAGCTCTACCCTCAAGCAAAAGCATGACCTAGAAGTTATACGTGGTGGTGTCAGGATTCAGTAGACTGCAAAGTAGGAACTTGCAAAATAATCAAACCTTGTGTCCAGCACCCCCAACTTGAACAATCTCATCAGGCTGCAGAGCATCTAAGGCGGCTTGGACAGTGCTGTTCAGATGGGATCTGCAATGCATTTCCAGGGTTAAAGGTAATAATTGGATAATGTTCATCATCAAATGTTGACAAAATGACCTCGTCGTGGTTATGATGCGTTTTCCATCTGGAGGAGGTATTGTTTTGAAACCCCCAATCCCTACTCCATCAATACCCCATATCGTTCTTCCCAATGAGCCAGTTTCAGTATTTTTAAAATATGGTTGATGTATAACTCCTCCAATTGCCTTATCTTTTACAGCTACACCCACAAGCACTGTTACATGTTCAACCAGACCTTGGGCATACTCTCGAGTACCTGGAAGATGAGCAGCAGTGTCAATAATCCAGATTGATTAGATAAAATAAGAACTTTTTATATAGTTGGGAAGGACACTAACACAAGAAAATAGCTTGATCAATGGTATGAAGTTGTGCTCACCATCTAAAGGATCCACCCATACACACAAATCTTCAGCAGAAATATTTTGTAATTCTTCAGGGAGTTTTACATTCAAGACTTCTTCATCCATATCAGTGACAATCCATTCAGAGGGTACATCTGAATCAGAAGGACCTTCCTCTCCAATGATTGTCACATCTGGGAATTGTTTACTGAGAGAGGTCACAATGCATTTCTGTGCTGATCTGTCAGCCTCTGTTTGAATGTCATTCTTCTTCTTCTCAATTATTTGTAATTCTCCTCCACTCATTACATCTCTTATAATCTTGCCAGCTTTTGTAGCAGCTGTCACGGAAGAAGCAACCAAGCGAGCTATTAGAGCAGCTTTTTCTGCCATCTTGTTGGCCGAGTCTCTGACTAATCTTGCTTGGGATCTGGAATCATAATAATACTCAAAGTATGAGCCTGAAAACTCAATCAGACTTAGTGATTTACATACAGGGATCAAGTGGGATAAGTTTCACTATCTGAGTAAATAAGTTTTCAATTACTTGACACAATAATAATCTATGAATAGGAGTTTCTCATTTAGATGTGATGTTTTTTAACTCGAATTAATGAACATTTATTAATGGAAATTACAGGGGAGAGAAGTGATTTTTTACTTGCTTGAAAGCTTTGGAATGTTGCTGGAATGGACAGTTTGGAGAAGCCTGAATCCCAAAATCTGGCACTACCTGCAAAGCAAATTAAGCCAGTGCCCAACTCTGGATCATCATATTTCGTTCACAGTACCATCACTTCACAAATCACGTACGGAAACCTGATGATGATCATAGCAGACCGTTACCCACTATATACCGTATTTTTTGGATCTGTGAGGGTGTGAGGTGTGTGTATGTACACGTGTACTCACACATGTTCGCTGCTAGCAGACGACATTTTACCGGCGAGTGAGGCGAGTAGGCGACACGTTACTTCGAACTTTTCAAGAGTAAATAGAATCACGCACAGAAAGTAGAAATAAAAGTCAGAATTTAAACGTCCAATAATTGGATTGGATGATGACCCTTGATTTAGGTTTCCACCTTTTTCAAGTTTTTTCATCTTAAATCGGGAGAGGATGATAATTTTTCCTTCATATGTTACTTTTAGTAACAAGGAGTTGGTGAAACAACAGTACTAATTTTTACAAAGCAATCCTTGCTGAAATTTGCCAGATCATAGTCTATATAATCGAGCTAGAATTTAACTCACGTTGATCTACAAAAATGTACATTCACTATGTTGTTATATCGAAGCATTGTCACAGGGCTCAACTCCAAGTGTGTGATTTCACTTCAGAGGTTACTGGCTCCCATTTACATCCTAAACACATTGAGTCAAAGAAGAGTTTCAGAAAAACACCATACAGAAGATTTGGAAGTGCAAGGTACTTCAGTAGCTAGCGAAGTACAGAATTACCTCAAAGATAGCGACGTACAGTACTTTATTGATAATATTCCAAAGAAGCTGTTACGAAAACAATGCTCAGCAAATACTCCATTGTATCTCGTCAACCCTAACGTAGCTGAAGAACTGAGCCTTATGATTTCGAAGGATCTCTTGGAGAATACTTCATTTGTTATCAAGTGCAATCCAGGATTAGGATTATTGACAAAGGAGCTGTTAGATAGTGGGGTTCCATCTATCTATTTGTATGAAAAAAATGACGATTTTACTATAGATAACAGTCCATTACAAAGGTTGATGGCTAAACACAAAGATAAGTTGCATTTGAGGCAGAAAAACTTTTTCAAAGTTTGGCAACTCTTGCTGAATGATATGCATCTTAGCCAAGGATTGGCAGACATGTATTTAGATGGAGCCCCTTGCTATGATTGGTCAGACAAGTCATTTGCACAAATTATTGCTGTATGTGGTAGACCATTTCTAGCCTGCATGATTCACAATTTTTTTAATCAAACAAGTATATTCAGTCATGGAAGGCCCACTTTTTTTTTGATCTTGCCAGCTAAGATCTGGTCGGTAAGTTTTATTTCTATCAATGAATACCATTAATTTTATTCAAGTAACACTCAAAATATGTGTTTTCAGAGATTTGAATATAACAAAGATTCCAAGTCTTTGTGCTACAATAACCAGTGGAGTGTGATGTTGAATCTGTTTTTTGAATTCAAATGCCTTGGACAAGTGCCAAGAAAAGCTTTTGTACCATGGCCAAAAATTAAATCAGATTACAGGGAATTACATGCTCCTATGTTGGTAGTGAAGCTAGAGCCCAAGAAAAATGCATTTCATCTAATTGATAAAGATGATTTGAAAGACTTTTGGTATTTCACAAAATACTGTATGAGATCAAAAAAAATAGCTATTATTGCAGAGTTTGAGTGAGTGCCAAGTGAATTTATCAAGTTACAATCGCCAAATTTTTGTATGCCATTGTCACTATTATTCCAGAAAGCTAGTACCAGGATGTGGACCAAAACTCATAAGATCTGACTTCGATGTGTTGACAAAGTTCAAAGAATTGACACCATCACAAATGTTGAAATTGTTTCAAAATTTTCGTGAGTGGCCAGAATACAATCCTAGCTTGTTTGCTCCTTCTGTAAATCTTGATGAAGAAATTAAGGTATGAAAGATAAGGATCAATCACCACTTTTAGTTTGTTTATCTTTAAATCATGAAATTTCAATGATTGTCTTCTTCTCACTTGTTCAGAAAGAAGATGACAAAGTTGATGGAGACGAAGATAATGAAAAAGAAGCCCCAGAAATGGTTACAAAAGAGAGTGAAAAAGAGGTGCCAAGTTTAACATCTAACGTACATGACACTGTAAAGCAGGCAGGTGAGAGATTCGTATCTTCTATCGTTTTATCAAGACCGTTTCCCTTTTCGTCGTTAACGAAAAGAATCAGCACAATGTGGGAGAATACAACAGCTTGACCGTAGAGGGCTGAAATAGTTCGTTCCTGAGGTTCAGAGACGTTCAAAACCCTTTGAATGGAGCCTACCGCGGTGGATTGTGCCGCAGAAAACATGTCGACTCTTTTGGGACTCTCGATGTTTCCTAGATTTTTCGGCCCTCATCCCCTCGCAAACAGGGAAATTTCTTGTGATATATTTGCTACTCAAAAAAATTGACTTCCGTTCTTAATGGTTCCATACCGGTATTGTAATCTTCTTTGGAAGGCATGCGCTTCCACGAGATAATCATTTAATGACCCTGTTGAGATGAACATTGATAAATTCATCACATTGCCTGTGACGAATTATACTTATTGTTGATACAAAAATTTTTACGATGTGCGCATTATCCCTGGAGATCTAAGTACTGATGCCCAAACTGTACAAATTTCAGATTGCTATAACCAAGCAATAAGTGAAAACACCAAAATAATACATACTAACGACTCATATCGTTAGCCAAATTCACTCATTTACAGTTTTAGACATGCCCGATCAGGTTTTGTTTCCCCCGAGGCGAGGCTCGCTTATCTGTAGTTTGAACCATAATTTACTTCATGGAGTAGGTATTTTATACGTTTTATTTCACCATTCTAATGTCTTGACATAGGATCTTGATGTTTTATTATTCTCAGTACGGCGAACCTGTCTCCTATGAACTTTGTGTGGATCTCAAAAGCTGTGACTGTAAAATTGTCAGTTGAAGATACAGTCGTTCTTGGAAGATTCTTGGAGCAAAATTTTTTATTCTCAATTCATTAGTGCCTCGCTTCCTATAGTTATATTGAATGTGCTAAATCAATTGAGGGGTTGGGTGGAAAAAGGGCGTAACCGTCATTATGCCCTTTTTCCGGACATCGCTTTTTTTGAGCCCCTATACCAAGATCTACCACCCCCGGAATCTATTTTTCGTAAGACCCCAGAAACCATCTTGCAGATAAAAGGGCGTAAGTGCAATGATAGAATGTTAAAAGGGCGTAACTGCTATGATAGAATGTTAAAAGGGCGTAACTGCTGTGATAACATCTCAAAAGCAGGGCTTAATTTTTTGCTCAGCCCAACAGGATTTGGAAAAAGAGCTCAAGTGCCTGACTGAAAAGATTTTAAAGGGCGTAATTACTCTGTAATAGGGCGTAAGTGAGGGCGGATCTGGAAAAAGGGCCTAATTACCGAGGAAAAGTTTTATAAAATTTCTCCAGAGCCAAACGCTTTTCCATCTAATATAACGATGAAAACATGTTGTTTTACCTTCAAATTGAATGTTTTTACCCTTCCCAAGGGAAAAAAATTTCTCGCCATTTTCACACGACTGATGAAAGCTCTTCGTGTCCATAAAAACGTGGAGCATGAATCGAACCACCCCCTAGCAATCAGATATCCTTCCAAACATGACCAGAAACACACTCAAAAAATTTGGAGACGATTGAACTTGATCTCGAGATTTAATTCCTTTCTTTGTGAGGAGAAAAGGACGAAATTTGACCCTGTATTCGGAAAAAAGGCGTAATTGCAATTTTGAAATTGCTGAAAAAAGCTCAAAATCAAATTTTGATCCCCCGGCTCGGGTTGGGCTATTTCGAGAATGCTATCTTCTTCGAAATAAGTCAGCTCAACTCGTCCAATTATGTCTCTAGTGGTTTTTATCAAGTTTTTATTTATTTTCTCAAAATAACCGTTTTGCAGTTACGCCTTTTTTCCACCCACCGCCTCAATCACAATTTTCAAGAACAAGTAGATCGAATCTAAATCCGCATCAAGCTTGGCTGGTGAGTGCCTTTGTTACTAAAATTGACTTGAGTGAAAAATTTACTGGTCTTTTTAAAGCTTTTGATGACATTAGGCCAAACACATATTCTGCTTAATGTAAAATAGATGTTTATTCTTTAACAAAGACGAGGTCTCGATACTCGTGATTCTGAACTTCACAGTAGTCTTGAAATATAGGGACATATAATTAATGCCAGTTTTGCCTATTCCACCCGACAAGTCTCACTCGCAAATCGTTTTCTTGATCGAATTTTACCTTGTTTATACATAAGGATTTTGAGTGAGTTCTCAATCATTTTGCACGAATGATATCTCATTTTTCTGATAAAAGCGTTTTCAAACACAAAAAAGTGTTCAAGTGTGGTCACATATCGCGAGTGAATCCGGATAATTTTCTTACACTTTCCTCAAACTTGGATATGGATTGTTATGTGATGACAAAATTACATTTGTTAATGACAAGTTACTGCGAGTCTGTTCAATTTTAAGAAAACTGCAGTATATCACATTGAACTTCTCTCATCAGATCTATCTTAGACTGGATAGGGATCATTGATATCGATATTATCAGGTAGAATCAATTTGTAAATGCTGGTTTGAACTTTTTCAGTGAAGAAGTTTTTCCTCGGATATATACTTTTCACTCATTTTATTCATGAAGAAGTCGTGCACTTACGTAAATATTTTCCAAAGAAGAAGAATGAATCGAAAACAGTATAACCACATATGATATTGGGAAGTTTTGGTAACAGGATTATAGTTGTTGAGTTGCTAAAAGTGCCATATCGTATCGAATTCAAGTGAGGTTTTTAATAAGCAGCAAAATCTACTTTGAATTTTTGAACCTTGGACCTTCCTTTGACTTCCCCCCACGAGTCGCGATCGGCTCTTTGGAGTGTGAGGCGGGGCCCACCCACTTACTATTCAAACACCCACGCACGGGCCCACGCGCAAATCGATTGAATTGAGACTGGCGAAGGTCGCAAAATAGTCGCGTCTTCGCGTTGTAACAGAAAACATCAGTTTCTGCAACATCATCAGCTCATCATTTATCGGATCTCGCTTGCAAGTTTTCTCGATCCACTGTTCACTCTCATTAATCGTGTTGTACGTACACGTACATACACGAGTGAATATTAACGGTACATGAAGCAGCACTCGTTCGTATTTGTGATATTGCACACATTAATAACGCGGATTCGAATGGGGTATCATCAAGACGACGCGCGATCGGATATGCGCTAAAATCAAAGATAATCGCGCGCGGATTGGTATACCGTTCGCGTATTCATATTTGTCAATTTTTACCGTAAACTTCAAATATAAAGAATGCTGTGCGCGTATCAATTTTTGTTGCTGCTGTTGGCACAACCAGTTTTGATGGTGCAATTTTCCATCGCCCAGGATATCCGCTTCCCTGATGACAACGACGGATACGACATTTCGGATCTACACGTCAGCGGCTCAAAGCCGGCAAGTAATAATAAAAGAACAGCAACCCGGACAACAGCTTCGATTGCAAAATCAACCTCTACTACTACTACTACTACTACTTCTGCCTTTCCTACTGTGACGACGAAATCAAACTCCAACGATGATAACATCAATGGCATGGCCGATTTTGGCCTTAGATCGGGGTTTGGATCGGTGATGGATGATTTTGGTCCTCAGCTGACGACTAAGGGACTCGACGTAAGCACCATGTCTCACAACAAAAGATTCTGTCCCTTTTGCGAATAGAGCGAGTAGAGAATACAGAAAACTATATGTGAATTCAAGTTCTCAAGGCTGGTTGAGTGTAATCTTGTAATGTTTGGTTCGATCGTGACCATCAAAAGCAAATCTCTATGAGGAAAATTACAAATGAGACGTGATCGATCCGCGAGTATGTGTTAGTGTGCGATTAAAAGAGAGAGTAAGAAAAAAAGTATCTGCGCGGTGGCCACGCGATGCGATCGTCTGGTCTTTGAGAGATTAGAATACAGTGTACTTGATATTATATATACACTCTTGGGTGACAAAATTTGCCTTATATTTTTCTTAGACGCGTGTGCGCAAAATTTGCCGATTATTTTTCTCGAAGCCGTTTTATCGGTAGCACAAGACATTGCAGCATAGAATTTGCAATATCATCAATTTGACCCTTATGGAATATCAAATTTTGAATCTGGCTCTAGAATCTATGATAAACGGTTTCGTAAAGTGTCAATGAATTACAATCCAAATGTCATTGTTTTGTCCGTCGCTACCAATAAAATAGCTCTTCCTGAGTGCGAAATCATTTAGATCAGTGACGGAGGTTGTACGAGATATACATATGCGTTCATAATTTAAACCTCTTAGAGAAAATTTTAGGAAAGAATTCATAGGACTTTTCTACTTCTGGAGTCAGTATCACGTTACTAATAATTCGTGCCTATAGGAATGTGTCTTGTTTTAATCTCCGTAGAGACCATCTCATCCACCCCAGGACAAAATGAAAAATATATATTCTTTAAGGTTTTCTAAGGTGGTTTCAAGGCGTGGTTGGATATGTACTATAGGGTGGGCCGAAAATGAACTTTTTTTTTAAATCGATTAGCTTGGGGTCGGAAAAGTTAGGTTTCGACTAGTAGATGTGAAAATTTCTTCGCTGGACGCTGGGAAATGAGATCTTCCGTCCGAGCAAGAGCCGTGAAGGGTTTTTTTAAATAACATGCGTTTAAATGGGAAACTGCATTATTTGTACATTTTTCTTCCTTGTTTAGCAGATAACTCTGACGCATCTCAACCTTTTTAGACGTACTTTAGCTCATTTTGAAGCTCTTTTCAAGACCTACAAAATGAGCTAAAGTGAGTTTGATTTTGACCAACCGGAGACGAGTTATCTTGATCTTTCCCAAGAGAGATTTTTATCGAAAATAACGAAAAAATCGCATTCTTGGCCTCATAAGGCTAACTGAGGGCATGAAGCTCCACAAAAATGAAGGGTCAGCACTTACACTATGATATTTGGATGTTTTCTCTGTATTTACACTCACAAACGTCATTTGATAGCACAGGCACAAGAACTTCCACTAATACCGATAGGCGTGCTGCGAGTGTTAACTTGATACAGTTCGATACGCAATTTGAAGCGGGCGTAACACTGAAATCCAGCGCCTGCTAGTTCGGCTCGCCACCACTAGGTGGATACCAGTTATAAGTCGACTGCTACTGAAACGGTGACTATGGTTAACTTCATCCGTCCCGGATCTCGGCGTAGTAGATGGTACTCCTGTTACGCAACAAGTGTATGGATTCGGTGAGAACGATAACAAGAGGAATTTGATCCCAAGGCTGGTCCTGGCTCGTGGCTTGCATTCACTGAAAATCATGTCGACGTCTAAATATAACGACAGATACTATCTTCGGCATTATCAGTGTCCGGTTCTTGGGTCACTTAAGAATCTGCCAAGGGCGCGTCTGCCCACATATCGCGATGTACTGAGCGCCTGTATCTTGGAGAGCATTGAACGTGGAAAATCGAAGAGTGGCCAGCACCCTCCCATCACGGATATTGCGGAGTCCATCAGTTCTATGGTTGAAAACATGTATTCAGAGTTAGGAATTCCAATTCTTACCCACATAAGAGTTAGAACCTTGATCTTGAACTATCATAAAAAGTATAACGATATAAAACGTATAGTCAAGCGTAAAGATGAAAGTGAACATTCTAAATCGAGAGTTGAAGGATTTCTAATAGATTCACTAAAACTATTTGACATAGCCGCGTGTAAATGTCAGTCATCTGAGAGTTGCAACTGTCCTAAAGATCGAAAGGTCCCAAAAGAGGCGATGGAATTTTTGCAGGACCAAAGAACGACGAGGCAGATGGAGATGAATATCTGTGATCCTAGTGAGATAGGATGTCTCAAACGAAAATCGGAAAATAGAAACGAAAATCCGACGAGTAACAAAAAAGCACGCTCCGATGTAACCAATCCCCAAGATACTCTATCTCCCCCACAGGCCGAGGATTCACAAAATACTCCTGATTCTGAAGAATTCTATCGACCGTCACCAGAGCAGATGCCCTCTTCAAGTACTCGGGTTAGGGTCGAACTCCCGCACACAGCTGCAGTCTGCCACCGATTTGGGATTCCAGACAGAGCTGCCGCTGCATTGGCGACCTCTGTGTTGCTGGACGTCGAGATGGCCACAGGCTCACTTCAATCCTTCGTTATCGACAAAAACAAAATTCGCAGGGAGAAATCTAAATTCGCTGGCAATTTGAGAGGCGATGGTGGCGAGGATGACCCCATTCATGCCTTGTACTTTGACGGTCGTAGAGATAAAACTAAGTTCATGGATCAGAAAGATTCTAAGTATTATCCGACTGAGATTATAGAAGATCATTATTCTTTAATCGAAGAACCAAGTTCTAAGTACATAACCCATCTTTCTCCAAGCACAGGGTCCGCTGCGTGCATCTCGAGGTGCATCGTGTCATATATTGAAGAAAATCACCCTAGAACATTGGATTATCTCGAGGCTATTGGCTGCGATGGGACTGTGGTTAACACCGGTTCAAAGAATGGCGTGATCACAGCAATTGAGAATGAAGTTGAGAGGCCCTTACAAAGATTCATTTGCTTGCTCCATTTCAATGAACTGCCACTCAGACATCTATTTCAGAAGTTAGATGGCGTAGCATCAGGCCCAAAATCGTTCACAGGGACCATCGGTAAAATGTTGCCAGGATGTGAAAACATGCCAATTGTGAAGTTCAAAGCTCTTGACTGTAACTTGCCTGAACTGGACTCTGTAGAATTGAGCAAAGATCAAAAATACCTGTATAACATATGTCTTGCCATTAAATCGGGCAACTGTGATGCAGACCTTGCAAATAAGAACCCTGGCAAGTTGAATCTTTCCAGATGGGTGACTCTATCTAACAGAGTTTTGAGATTCTATGTTTCGAAGGAAAATCCAAGTCTTGAACTCCAAATTATGGTAGAGTTCATCTTGAAAGTATACGCTCCTTCCTGGTTTCGTATTAAGATAAGGCATTCAGTCTCGGACGGAGCGAGGAATCTCTTTGATTTCATAAAAGCTTCACGTTATCTGCCAGAACAGTACTTGCAAATTATTGATCCAGTGATCCAACGGAACGCTTACTTTGCTGCTCCAGAGAATATTCTTCTGAGTATGTTAACTGACGAAAATGTTCAAGTCAGACGCACAGCTCTCAACAGGATTATTCAGGCAAGAGAATTGGAGGCCATTCAACGAAATGACCTTCCAACTTTCGAAGTACCCAAGCTGAATTTTCGAGCAGGAACCTACGTCGATATGATTGATTGGTCAAATGCTCGTGTTCGATCTCCTCCAGTTCTTCGAGCTTTAGGAACAGATGAAATCAAGATGTACCTTGAGGGCGACGATATTCCCGTGAGTTGGCAATTTAGTAAGTACCCGTGCCACACACAGGCAGTAGAGCGTATGTTTAAGCTGGTGACGGAGGCATCGAGCAAAGTTTATGGTAAGAAGAAAAGAGAAGAATATATATTAGCAACGCTTCAATCTAGACAAATAATGGCAAAGTTCGACTCGAAGAAAGATTTCAAAGCCCTTTGAGATGAACTCAGATTCAAAATCTAACAATAATATAAAATAACTTCCAAAGAAGTAGAAGAAAACAAAATGGAGAAAGATGAAGAAAATGTAAAAAAAAATGAAAAAATACAAAAAAAAAGTAACTCTGCCATTGACGGTCCCAAGCCCGTATGAGAAAAGAGGAGGGCCGGATATGATGGAAGATTTTCGATAATTTCGGGATTATTGCTGGATTTTCAGCGCGGGCTTAGTGAATGGGCTTTGAAATGGCGTTTGTGAGTGTAAATACAGAGAAAACATCCAAATATCATAGTGTAAGTGCTGACCCTCCATTTTTGTGGAGCTTCATGCCCTCAGTTAGCCTTATGAGGCCAAGAATGCGATTTTTTCGTTATTTTCGATAAAAATCTCTCTTGGGAAAGATCAAGATAACTCGTCTCCGGTTGGTCAAAATCAAACTCACTTTAGCTCATTTTGTAGGTCTTGAAAAGAGCTTCAAAATGAGCTAAAGTACGTCTAAAAAGGTTGAGATGCGTCAGAGTTATCTGCTAAACAAGGAAGAAAAATGTACGAATAATGCAGTTTCCCATTTAAACGCATGTTATTTAAAAAAAAACCTTCACGGCTCTTGCTCGGACGGAAGATCTCATTTCCCAGCGTCCAGCGAAGAAATTTTCACATCTACTAGTCGAAACCTAACTTTTCCGACCCCAAGCTAATCGATTTAAAAAAAAAGTTCATTTTCGGCCCACCCTAATGTACTATCAATCTTGAAAAAAACTTTGAGAAACTTCATAATAATCTTCAGATAATCTCGAAATAATCTTGGAATATTCTTGAGGAATTCAAATGGTCTTCAAGTGAGATAGAAAATATTCTTAGAAAAATCAAAAACGACTCGTTGAAAATGATACATTAGTGTCGAGAATGAATGGGCAAGTTTTGGCTCCGTTGCTTTTGGTTAAATTCATCTGTCATGAGTAGAAATTATGGCTAATATCATGAGAAACTGTAATTGACTTATAATTTTCCCAATTAATTCAAAATGAGTTTTTCGATACTCTATGCGTAAAAGTGCACTTTGCGCACAGTTTGTCGACTTTTACTCACAGTTTATCGAAAAGTATAGTTAGATACATAAAACCTATTACTCGCATCCTCGTGATGATTCCGACCCTCGCCTGCGGCTCGGGCCGGAAACCCATCACTCGGACGCGAATAAAACGTTTTACGCCCTTGTATCGAAATGTACTAGTCTCGGTCAATCTTCGTCAACACGCGCGCCTCTTGATTTCTTGTCTCAGGACCTTCATAGTTCGCTTTTTAAATTTGGAAAATTAAACAAATAACGGAGATTAGTCGTAAAACGTAGGGGTGTACCAAACTCGCACCCATGTTGGTTTTCTGCCTTTGCTGTTGCTTCGTAAGGATTCATGCAATACGTCTAACATTATCTGCAAGTGTATGAAAGGTCCGTAGAATGAGCTAACCCGCGTAAAAATTTTTTTGTTCATATGAAGTTTTTCTGAACTTGATGTTCAGAAAAAGTTTATATGAACAAAAAAAATGAGACTATCCCGCACTTGGCTCGTGAACTTTTTCTGAAGTTTAACAAACTTCTCCTGAACTTTGGCAAACTTTCCATTATGTTCAAAAGAAGATGCGACAAATTCAGAGATTGCTCATTTTTTTGGCGTAAATGACGCAAAATTAGGTCTTGCATCGTGTATATGGCGCATTTCTAGACGAAAATGCCCGATGCGGTGCACAAGCCGACCCCAAAACTCGGGTTCGTGATCCTCCTCGAGCGTTTAGCGTCGACCGTCTCGTCTCCACGACTCCTCCCGCAGCGAATCCCATCCCGTTCAGTCGAACTCAACAAAAAAAATTTACCACTAAGGATCGTGCTAGGTATGATCGAAAAGATTGGACATAAGCTGCCAAGGGTGCTCAAGACGAACAGAAAATTGAGGTTACGCAGGCTCTGCCGCTATTTACGAGAGAGTTTTGCACAGGAATACTCATCTGAATGGAAGCAGCTGAAGCCACGTTACCTCCCTGCCCACGCTTGGATTTTTTCTCTTCATCCGCAAGCTCACCAGCTTCCTGCAAAAAATTTCACATATAGAAAAAAGCCCCACATGCCCGCACGAGCCGCTGTTGAACAGGTTACGGTCTGACAATGTTGTTGGTTGGCAACGACCAATGATGATATCGATTTTTCTGTTGGACACCAACAACATTGTCAGACCGTAACCTGTTCAACAGCGGCTCGTGCGGGCATGTGGGGCTTTTTTCTATATGTGAAATTTTTTGCAGGAAGCTGGTGAGCTTGCGGATGAAGAGAAAAAATCCAAGCGTGGGCAGGGAGGTAACGTGGCTTCAGCTGCTTCCATTCAGATGAGTATTCCTGTGCAAAACTTTCTCACAAATAGCGGCAGAGCCTGCGTAACCTCAATTTTCTGTTCGTCTTGAGCACCCTGGGCAGCTTATATCCAAACAGTGCTACTTTTCGATCATACCTAGCACGATCCTTAGTGGTAAATTTTTTTTGTTGAGTTCGACTGAACGGGATGGGATTCGCTGCAGCGAATCTTCTGGAAAAATTCCTGAAGCTCACTCCCGATTGCCTCAGGAATTTTTCCTGAGGATGTGCGGAAGATGCCAGCAGAAGTCAAGGGTTTCAGGAATATTTCCTGATCCTTTTCTATAATTAGTCCAAGTCTAATCGGGAAAATTTCCAGAGTCTCTAGGGAAAATTTCCTGATTTGCATTTCTGAATGAATCATGAATTATTCCTGAGCGTATGCGTATTGTGCACCCGAATCTCAACGCACTCTGGAATAATTCCAGAGTCATTTCTCTCAGTGTGCGGGAGGAGTCGTGGAGACGAGACGGTCGACGCTAAACGCTCGAGGAGGATCACGAACCCGAGTTTTGGGGTCGGCTTGTGCACCGCATCGGGCATTTTCGTCTAGAAATGCGCCATATACACGATGCAAGACCTAATTTTGCGTCATTTACGCCAAAAAAATGAGCAATCTCTGAATTTGTCGCATCTTCTTTTGAACATAATGGAAAGTTTGCCAAAGTTCAGGAGAAGTTTGTTAAACTTCAGAAAAAGTTCACGAGCCAAGTGCGGGATAGTCTCATTTTTTTTGTTCATATAAACTTTTTCTGAACATCAAGTTCAGAAAAACTTCATATGAACAAAAAAATTTTTACGCGGGAAGGGAACCTTCTTTTGTATTTTTGAAACGGAAATATCGCAATTTTTATCAAACTTTCGTGGAAAACGACGATTTTCGCGGTCCTTGGGCTGCAGACTTTTATGCAACGGATCAAAGGCAAGTTGGGTACGCACACCCTTTCGCCACTTGCAAGAAATCTCTTTTTGAGAAGAATGAGATACTGTGGTTGGTCAAAATTAAACTCGATTGATCCCATTCTGAAAGCCGGCTTTGAGACAAGCTTGCATGCTTGGACATGTATCATTAATTTTTAAGAAACGTCGGAAACATTGAAAAAATCTTAGATTATTCTTGAAATAATCTTGAGAATAATCTTAGAATAATCTTGAGATAACCTTGAAGAAGAGTCATTTTCACTCTGACTAATGCCAAATGACTCTCTATCTGTGGAATAAGTGATGAGGCGCCGATAGAAATTGTTATGGACGCACTCTCTCAGCATCAATCAGCTAAAATATAGCTGAAATATCAGCTATTACTCCCATGGGTCGTCAAACTGCTGATCAAATCAGCAAACGCTAAAATCACGCTCAAATCGATAACTTTGGCGAAAAAACTCCACAAATCCGGGTCCCAGTATCGTCATGAACATATTAACGACAATTCCAGGCCAAATCACGTCGAAATGAGGTGTTTTGGTTTGATAGTTACTCAATTTGTGTCACGAGAGGTCCTATATAGCTGATAACAATCAGCTATAAATCAGTGATTGTAGCTGAAATTCAGCTTATGTAGCTGAAATTCAGCT
The DNA here is from genome assembly GCA_029851415.1 of Eretmocerus hayati. Classification (NCBI taxonomy): domain Eukaryota; kingdom Metazoa; phylum Arthropoda; class Insecta; order Hymenoptera; family Aphelinidae; genus Eretmocerus; species Eretmocerus hayati. Next base: position 164,250,389 of record CM056743.1, on the reverse strand, counting down.
ACAGTAGCTATTCGTGTCAGTAAAAAACCGTTCACTGAAAAATCAGCTTATAATAGCTGATTCAGTCAGCTAACATAGCTGGAATCTCAGCTAATATAGCTGATTTTTCAGCTAAACGATATTCGAATTCGTGTTGTGCCGTATACACTATACAGTGTCGTGATCAGCATTGGATTGAAGGAGATATGATGACAGGGAGCCTAATATGACAACATAAGTATATGTAGATCGAGAGATCTTTATTTCTCAGGAGGTGAGGTTGTGGCCGTTGTCGGTTTTTGTCATGAGGCTATAGCGAAAAACACCTGCTTAGCCTGGCCCGCTTCAACAACAGGTGGCCCGCTTTAACAACAAATGGCCCGATTTACCAGCATGTGGCCCACTTTAACAGCATGTGGCTCACTTTAACAACACGTGGCCCACTTTAACAGCAGGTGGCCCGATTTACCAGCATGTGGCCCACTTTAACAGCACGTGGCCCACTTTAACAGCAGGTGGCCCGATTAACCAGCATGTGGCCCACTTTAACAGCACGTGGCCCGATTTACCAGCATGTGGCCCACTTTAACAGCAGGTGGCCCGATTTACCAGCATGTGGCCCACTTTAACAGCACGTGGCCCACTTTAACAGCAGGTGGCCCGATTAACCAGCATGTGGCCCACTTTAACAGCACGTGGCCCGATTTACCAGCATGTGGCCCACTTTAACAGCAGGTGGCCCGATTTACCAGCATGTGGCCCACTTTAACAACACGTGGCCCACTTTAACAGCATGTGGCTCACTTTAACAACACGTGGCCCACTTTAACAGCAGGTGGCCCGATTTACCAGCATGTGGCCCACTTTAACAGCAGGTGGCCCGATTTACCAGCATGTGGCCCACTTTAACAACACGTGGCCCACTTTAACAGCATGTGGCTCACTTTAACAACACGTGGCCCACTTTAACAGCAGGTGGCCCGATTTACCAGCATGTGGCCCACTTTAACAGCACGTGGCCCACTTCAACAGCAGGTGGCCCGATTTACCAGCATGTGGCCCACTTTAACAACACGTGGCCCACTTTAACAGCATGTGGCCCGATTTACCAGCATGTGGCCCACTTTAACAGCACGTGGCCCACTTTAACAGCAGGTGGCCCGATTTACCAGCATGTGGCCCACTTTAACAACACGTGGCCCACTTTAACAACACGTGGCCCACTTTAACAGCATGTGGCTCACTTTAACAACACGTGGCCCACTTTAACAGCAGGTGGCCCGATTTACCAGCATGTGGCCCACTTTAACAGCACGTGGCCCACTTTAACAGCAGGTGGACCGATTTACCAGCATGTGGCCCACATTAAGCCTTACTTCTCGATGTCGGAAAATTTTTCTGACAAGAAATATATCAATAACTTGTAAAAAATTTTCCCGAAAAATTTCAACCAGCTGGGTGAATTTCTGATTCAACCCAATGAGTTTTTCAAAAACGTCATAAGTACAAAAATGAAATTTTTTCTTACTTTCCCTTAAATGGAAGCAAGTAGAAAATCTATTTTCGAGCGGATGTGTTCCTGGGTTTTTCAGAGGTTTTTCAGAATTTTGTCAATCGAAATTCATCACAATTGTCGGTTTTTAGCCATGTCAACTGTAGACGAAAAAATAAGTAAAGGGATTAACAGCAAGTGGCCCACTTCAACAGCAGGTGAACCACTTTAACAACAGGTGGCCCGCTTTAACAGCAGGTGGCCCGCTTTAACAGCACGTGGCCCACTTTAGTGACATCATTTGGGACGTGGAAATTGGATAATCAAGTTAATCTGACTGCACTAAACGAACTATTATGTATATCAGAGCCAAAAATTTTTACGAGGCGCACAAAGCACGAGGAAAATCATCCCCTAACGGTGTATATCAATGCATATCACCCCCCGTGATAGCTGATTCAATCAGTGAAAATCCGTTCACGTTAGCTGACGAAATCAGCTATTACGAGCTGATTTTCAGCTACCCTAGCTGATTGATGCTGAGAGAGCAAATCACTGATATTACCACATAACCAATACAAACTTGAGCGAAATCTTTTTCTTCTTCTTTACAATATTGGCACCCAAGGTGGGAGTGTAGCCTCCTTCGTGTAAAATCTACCGGAGACCATCGTTATCATGTTTGCTAGAGTATTTCCACGATCACCTCTGAATCTCTCCGCAAAGGCAGTGTAGGAATGCTCTTTACTAGAAAACTACCGTTAGAAATAAAAATGACTTCTCAGGAAGGTTTGATCGAATAACTGAACTCAAATTCAACAGATTCCACTCGTTTTCGACTGAGTATTTTAATACTATATTTGGAAATGAGCTGAGCATGGGGTTGCGATACATCAGTCCCAAGATATCATAAGAAAGTTCTCTTAGCTCATTCTACGGCTTTTTCACACACTTGTAGATAATCTTAGAACTATTGAATGATTCCTCACGAAGCAACAGCAAAAGCAAGAAACCTTAATGGGGTCCAGTTTAGTGCACCCCTACGTTTCACGACTGATCTTCTATAGCGTTTTGTTTATTTTTCCAAATTTAAAAAGCGGATTCTGAAGGTATTGAGACAAGAAATCAAGAGGCGCGTTAAGATTGACCCAGACAAAAATTGTAGATACCTATTTTACTGAAGACAAAGTCTTAGATGTGTCATTTTGGGGAATGCGAAATAGTACATTAAGTGACAAGGGCGCAAAGTACTTTTACGCACGAGTTCCCAAAATGAGTGCGCAAAAGTGAACTTTGCGCACGAGAATTTCGGGAACGAGAGCGGAAAAGTTGCGCCCGTGTTGCTTACCATACTTTTTGTCATTGGTGCGGAAAGTTGTCCCCCGTAGCCTAAACCCTGAAAGGCGGGGAGGGGGGGGGGAAGGGAGGGACTGAAAAAAAGTTCTGAAAATGTATCATAAAAAAATTTCCCAATTGATATATTTTTGTTACCACATCGTTAAAAGATGTTTATTCCAATTCTCAAAAGTGCCAATATCAAACGAAAGTGGAATATGTGAGTGAAAAAAAATTATTGTCAGAATTGTTACGGATTATATGGTTTTTGGAACACGATTCTATCATCAATATACATCTAAATAAGTATCGTTTGTAAATCATGCAAACGTATATTGATTTCGAATTTCTAAACAATTAGAATAAGTTTTCGAATTCAAAGCGTTACCAACTCAACGGTTGGTTGATGAAGGAAGATCGAAGAAAATATTGTATCTTTCGTCACTTTTCATCGTCGCTCATTGGAAGACACAATGTTATATTTTTTCACTGTTCAGTATTGTACATTGTTTGAATTTTCAAAAAATAGCTCTCTTTTTCAGAGTGCAAATCCTTGACTCTCTGCAAATCTACGTAATTATCATCGTCAAGCGGTGAACAAGAATGGATTACGAAAATTTCCGAGATGAAAGAACAGACTTCATGGAAAGTATCATCGTCAAATTCTATGGCTAAAGATTGAAGCTCAAGTCATTTGAATACTCGTGCTTCAGTATATTAGTGTTGAAAATTTGGATGAAATTCCTTCTCAAGAGTCTTAATAAGAGAATTCTCAAATCATTATACAGGCATTAATCTCAAGATTTGAATAATCATACAAATACATTGTGATTTGGATAAAATTTCAAAGTGAAATACACAGAATCCGTGTAACAATTTATTATACAAATTTGTAAAATTTTGAATATTCAACATTTTTTTGAATTGAAAAATATCCTACTTTTGAGACAATGGTCAACATGAATATCATATTATTCTAGAAACTCTCACATATTTATTCGAGTCAGTACATGGTTATTTAAATTAATTATTTGACAAGAATATCCACATCAAGAATTGAGTACATTTACTCTCATTCAATAAGACACTTTGTCTCAATGTTTGAGCTTTATCAAAAACAAAACTCCACATTGTGGGTAAACGAACATAAGATAATTCTTTATACAGAACCAAAATAGAAATTCTCACATATCTATTTGAGTTGAACCAAACCAACAAAAGTGACGAGTCCGCGAAAATTCGAAATTCAATTCCAACTTTGCGCACGAATTGGTGAACTTTGCGGACGATTGCGGCAACTTTGCGAACGATTTTGAACTTTGCGCACTGAAAATCGTGCTTAAAAAAATTTCACTCAACTTTGCGCATCGCACACTCAACTGCAAAGTAACTTTTCCGCACAACTTTACGCACGCAATGGCAAAAAACCATTTTCGATCGACTGTGCATAAAGCACTGCTTTACGCACGGTAGTTTTTGTTTACTTTACGCCCAGTCGATCGAGATAGTACATTTCGATACAAGGGCGTAAAACGTTTAGATACACGGGCGTAAAACCCATCACTCGGATGCGAATAATAGGTTTTACGCCCGTGTATCTAACTATAATTTTCGATAAACTGTGAGTAAGAGTCAACAAACTGTGCGCAAAGTGCACTTTTACGCACAGTGTATCGAAAAACGTATTTCGATACTCGGGCGTGAAGTTTTTTTGCTTTACTCGTGCTAATTTCGACCCTCACCAGGGCCCGGGCCGAAAACAATCACTCGAAAAGCAAAATCGAACTTCCCACCCTCGAATCGGAAAATACTATTTGAATTAGTTGGGGAAATCATTGATCACTTACGGTTTCTCATGATAAGTAATAGCCAAAATTTCTACTAATGAAAGATGAAAACTTGCTCATTCCTTCTCGATACTAATGTATCATTTTCAACTAGTGATTTTTGATTTCTCTAAGACTATTTTCTCACCTATTTGAAGATCATTATTTGAGTTTCTGAAGATTATTTCAAGATTATTTCAAGATCATTTTTCCAAGGTTTATTCAAAGTTAATAAACTCATGTCCAAGCATGCCGTGGAACCACCTTAAGAAAACCTTTAAAAATACAATATAATGAAAATATATTCCATTCCAGTTCAATTCTCCTAATATGATATCAACTTGAATTTAATTCCTGTGATTGTATCGAGAATTTACCATTGTGGAGTATCATCAGAGAGAATCATAATATGATGTATTTGGCAAAATGGAGAATTTGATCGAATTTTCAATAAAATGTAATTTTGCAGAATGAAATATCTGTTTGTTGAGAAATTCGCAAGACTTTATGAAAAACGTATTTTCGATATGGCCCATTGGGGTATTTGGAGTATATCTCAATCATTTCCCCCTCCACCGAAAAAATTCTGAGAGATTTTCATATGATTTCGATACAGTGGTGTGAGATTTATTTGATAATGATTGCGCTAGCGTCGCGGAAGAATATTTTTCAAGCAACATCGATCAATGGGTTTTGAATGGAGGGAGTTCGAATCGATTTTCTTCAGATTTGTTTAAGCGTCTCAGTTCCCCAAATATGAACTGTCTAAAATGAAGCCAATCAACCTACTAGCAGGTACATACTACAAAAAATGCTTTTTCCAGAAAAATGAATTTGTCTAAGTTGACTAACTTAAATGCTTAATATCTACGCGAAGGATTCATTTTTTGGGTGCTTACGTCGAGTAAGCTTTACCTTTCGCGCCATACGCAGAAAAATGAAGGAAACTAAGTAATGAGAATATTGGAAACTCATGACGGTCGTTTCTAAAAAGGAACATTTAGGGCGTAAACAATAGGTTTTTCGTGGATCTTGTGCATGAAGGGCTTTCTCGAACCTCAGAATCAGCTGATGGAGCCCTTTAATCGCTTGAAATAATAACATTTGTGCGCCTCACAAATCTTCCAAAAAAATTTCAAGATCGAACAAGAAACTTTCTCTATCTTTTTCGTTTAGTTTCGCTATACTCTGTTCATTTTTTGAGAACGTGTTTTCGTCAGTCTCATGATCCTCTACGCAACTTTGATTCAAGAACTGTATTCATTTCTCTCTGCTTTCGTAGAAAACCTCCTAAGGGAATCATGTTCAACAAAAACTCTTTTTGCCCATAGAAATCATCTCAATCATCATTTATTAAATTTGCAGGTGACAGAGCGCAAACCTCTGAAGAGCCCCAGCCAGTGCAAGGAGAACATGCTTCTGTACCCGGACGACGGGCATAAAAGTGCGTGGGTATGTGACTGCGTCGAGGGTTTTGTTTATTATCCTTTCGACGACAACTGTTACAAGCCTTTTTCAAGAGGTCCTTGCCCCGAGCACGAGTACATTTATTTGAAAGTGAACGAGTCCGTACCTTCGTGCATCCATAATCCGTGCAACAAGACTGGCGAAGTGCCTTATGAAAACCGAGGCTGCTTTACACTTAATTCCCGCGGAGGAGCTTGCGACAGCGATGAAGCACTTCTCGTTAACGTCACAACATATCAGCTTCAGTGCGTGAGCCAGTTCATCGCGCCTGAAATCATCATCGATGCACCTCAGAGGAGTTGTCCCAGAGGCAGCCGTAGAAATAATCAAGGACAGTGTAAAGATGTGCTTTAAGATCTCTTGATTACTTGTAGTGATTTAACGAGTGAAACAACTTTTTTGTCTGAGCGAGGTGGTATTTATTCCTTTTCTGTATGTGTGAATGAGTGTATACAAAAGAGCGATCCTTTGAAAGTGCCGTTATTGTAGAGTAGCCAACTTACAATGTTTCATAAAATGGCATTCTGAAATTCACTATGTTTAATTTACATGAATAAATAGTCTACTCTGACATTATATTGTTTGTAAAATAATGCGTGACGAATTTTTGGGACAGTAATTTTAAGAACTCATCATTAAGACGTTGTGATTATTTACAAGTTTACATAAAAAATTTATCAAAATAATTTGTCTTCCTCTCTCAATACTCATGTAAAATCTCATTCAGCTCAAATTCATCCCTGCTCTGCTACAAATCTCACAAGCTTAAATTTTTAATCAATGGAAGTACTTGAGTAGATATGTAGGTATTCCATTCTATAATACTCCTAATTCATAGAGGCATAAAGTCTTTTGTATGCTCTTTCTGCAAAATTTCTTCACAAATATAACATTCAGTACTAGTAATATTCAACTAAGACAATATCACTTTATAAACAGTAAAAATGATGAGAAATTAACTAACAAATCTAACTTATGTCTGAAGCTTGGCTTTCACTACTAGCAGCCTCAATCAATCTTTGCCTTTCTCTAAACATAGAGACTTTCATGTTCTCCAGTTGGTGGTAGCGGAGCAACTTCAGAATCGCAAACACAGACAGGCCCACCCATATAGAAAGGCTGCTCCAAGTTCCAAATTGTGCTGCACCAAGTTCAATGTAAAATCCAGAGGTATCTATATTGTCTGCTGTATCGAAGTCTTTACCAACAGCTGAATCACATGATTCAAACCTTTTAACCATGATTCCACACCATGTCATGAATCCCAAAGTGACAAAAATTGCAGCTACTAGTGTAATTGCTGTCAGTAACAGTGATGAGACAACATCCACAAAGGCTGACAAGAACGAGCTGTCCTCTCCCTTGTACATGTAGGTAGTCAAACGGTAGATCTGTATTGCTGACACGAAGAAAAGGATCAGCCCCACGGCAAGAGTATAGGTACAGTACAATTTTGAAGCCCAGTCAGGTTTAAACTGCCCATCTTGTTCATTCCAAATGCCAGATGAGAATAAAAGGCAATGTCCTCTATAAAATTGAATGCATAGTATATTCAATCATCTGGTGTTTCATGGTAAGGAAATTGGAAATCAATAAATTTGTTAAACAACTACCTGAACTCGTTCTGATGCAGAGCTATTGGCACAATGATGCATAATGATAGAATAAGAGCGATAATATAACCAGCTATTTGACTCAGTAATAGAACATTTGTCAGAGCCATGTTGTAGTCTGGATTCCACCTTCTGATACAGCAATTAATAACTAAACTTTCTCATTGCTTTAATGTTTGAGGTTAAATCACTGCGTCCATGGAAGGAGTGGCGTTTCTAACGCAGCATCTGAATTACGTTCACAGGATCAGATACTTCTGAGTTATATCAGACTCCTTGTAAATAAATGACCGCGACCTACGAAAAGACCGGAACAATTATGCAGGAGAGCACTTGATTTGTTACTCATCTGGAGATCACTCATGCATCACAGATACATATCTGCACACTTGCAGAACAAATTGCGTATTTGTGCAGATATTGGAGACTCAATGCTTACTGACAGAACACTCACTCAATGTATTTGGTGCGATTTGGTGTGACTATAATCTCGTCAGATCAACGGAGTAAACGTTGTATCTTTCACGAGATGATCCAGGCTCCCGGTCAGAGGTATGAGGACTCATCTGCTCCGGTCCATCAGCGTCTATATTCGTTGATTATTCACCAAGTTAACACTCCAAAATCAGAAAGAAAAAACATTGACAGAAGACAAAGAACGCGAAGCGAAGCGGAGCAAAACACGTAGCGGACGATTTTACAGCTGTCATCCCGATCAGAAAGTTAGTCAAGGGGCTTGATTCTAACGTCAAGCCTTGATCAACTTCCTTGAGCGCTCCTTGATCAAGATTGTAATGCCGCCTTGATCAAGCGCGGGTCAACCCTTGATCAAGATCGTGAAATTTGGCTCGAGGTTAGGTTAGAAAAACTTTTGCCATTCGAACAACCGACGAAACGCATGACGAGGTCTTCGACAAATGTTAACACATCCCGTAATCTTGATCAAGGCTTGATCACGGCTTGATCAACGCGGCATTACAAACCTCAAGTCAAGCGATCAAGCCCCTTGATCAAGGCTGGATTGCAGCTTGAATAACTTTTCTGATCGGGATCCGCTCGGCGATGAAAACATGCGCAGCAGAGAATCGCCAAAAGGGCTAAGCTTTTACAGTGTTGCCAGCAGGAGCTTTGAATTTGAAATAAAATTCTTACGAACTCACAAAACGAATAATCTAAATGAATCAGTGACATTGGCAACATATTTTTGGACGACTTCAATCATATGGACTACTTAATCACCGTTGAAAATGAATTATCCGAAAGCTATTCGGTGTTCGGTCGGTGTTCAGGTACCCTACCTAAAATAAATGACTCAGGGTTTTGGGATTTTTGAAATGACTCATTTGAAGAAAGATAGAAATGAATCATTTGAAATGACTCATTTGATGTGACTCATTTGAAATGATTCATTTGGGAAACGTGAAAAAAATTCCAACAATCAATGTTTGATTCAGTATTCCTTTCTACATTTCAGGCGTAGAATACTTAGTTATAAACAGATTTTTCAAATGACTCATTTCAAATCAGTCATTTGAAATATCCTAAATCCCTGAGTCATTTCAAATGAGTCATTTATTTTAGGCAGGGTATTGATGTGGTGGTAATAACAGGTAATAATGAATAGCGAGCAGTGGCGGTGAGTGGCGGATTTGAGACAAGCGCTGGACAGGCGCCGCGCCGCCCCGAGTCGCCGTAGCCTGCCCCCGCCCTTTAAATAAAGTTATCATATATATTTCAACTTTCGAAGGAGTTGGAAGAAAATTTCTAGATTTTGAATTACACTGCGCAACAAAATTTTGGGTCAGAAAAGAATATGCATCGACCGGACAATGATATTCTTATGAAATTTTCGACTCTAAAACCGATTGCGACCCCAGTTTTGCCCCTACACGTCAGGATCTTTTGTTCGTTGAAATGAAGTGATTTCCAAAAAACAGCATCTTTGACAGTCTTCCCTCATTTCCAAGTTTGAAGATCACATTAATATCCAGGTAGTACCGATTGGTCAAAATGCAAATCAAGATGTATAAATTCCCACGTACTTTGACCCACTGAAGACGATCGCAGTGATTTTAGGACGGTATTATGTAACCGTGGAGCATTATAAGCTAATTAGTCCACGAAGTATCTGGGTAAAGAATTGAATTTCGGAATGAATTTTCAAAAAATTATAAAACGGACTAGTATGGACCAATTTGAACGTTCGACGTCGAATTTTCTTCGTTTGGTTATGCACTTGAGAGGAAACAATCGTCCGTTATGCCGCGGTTTTCTACAACTGTTACTGCAATAATTTTTGCTCTGTTAAAATCACGGGAAGAAAAATTTTCCCTCAATTGCTCGTGGTACCTTGACAATATTTTCCGAAGCAAAATGACCGTTCAAACACTATCCCGTGGTTTGCTTTGGACTATGACATCAGAATTTCCGTCTAGGCCAAAAAAAAAACACCCAGAAAAACAGTTTTTTTTGCGGTTAGCAAATTAAAATCTTGACGTGTTGTACGGATCACGGGATCGTATTTAGACACACGGTCATTTTGCGTCGAAAAACCGTGTTCGAAAACCCACCACAAGGAGAAATATTTCTTCTCGTGATTTCAACACAGCAAAGATTATCGCAAAATCGGGCATTGAGAGAAATTCGTGGCATCAAACGACAGTTTTTTCGGGTTACCGGACAATTTTTTCCTCAAAATACATTCCAAAATGAAGAAAATGCGACCTCGGAAGATTAGCCTATCTCAGTTATTTCATGATTTTTTGAAACTTTATTGCGAAATTGGACTTTTTCCAGATACGAGGGGGATGAATTAGCGAATGTTAGCTTCTCGGTTGCTTCCTAGCGTTCTGAAACCACCGGGATCGTGTTCAATCGGCCTTGATATGTAGGAGAACAGAACTTGATGTGCACTTTGACCAATTAATACTCCGTGGAAGCTTCAGATTCGGAAATGAGGAAAAAACGGAAAAATGCTACTTCTGGGAGATTCTTTCTTCTTCTCCCTCTTTTTGAGAGTTTTTTTCAATTCAAAAAAGAATCCTGACAAATGAGCGCAAATCTGATGTCAGATTCGATTCCAGCGTCGAGAAATCGATAAGAAAATCATTGTCCAGTCAATGCAAACTAAAATGCATAACTAAAAATTCAGACAAAGAATGATAACAACGATACTTCGGAGGAAAGATTGGCATGTAATAGATTTGAACAGTTAACTGTTGACAAGGATTTCACGTACTTTTTCGTTTATTCATTCAATGCAATCGAATCGATTGGAACCTATTTTTTCATTTGACAGACATTCAGATGAGGTCATCCAACGTTCCCGAACTAGAACTTCCCCAAAATTTGCCATCTCCTTGAACTGCCCTAAGCTGTAGCTTCTATCAGATCACTGTAAATCCGCCACTGATAGCGAAAACTTTTTGACCGGTTCGCTCTAACTCACTTTGGAACAGAGTTCGGAACTATTTCTGGACTTTGTTAAAAAATTTTTAGCTTTTGAGGTGAAAAATAGCGTATTTCAGTAAAAATCAATTATATATAAGAAAATCTCAGGGAAACTTGCGAGGAGAAATGTTCGAACTTATAATTCGCAGACAGAGGTCATTTGAGAATCGCTTCGTTCAGTGAGGCAGTAAACATTGTATTTTCATGTAATTTCTTCTCAACTTCTGTGATGGATCAAGCAGAAGGTGTTACGGAATACACTAATATACGTTTGTCCATAGGTTCCTGGGTTAGTTGATGCGTCTGTTGGGTACAGTCGGTACGATCAATAGGCCTTACACACCCCTTGTATAAAAAAATATTTGGCAAATATTTTTGGGTAAGAATTGAGAATTTGAGCATCATCAAATTCACTTTGACGCCCAATATCAGCAGACGAGGACGACCTTACAACATGTATTTCGAATTATTTTTACTAGTAGCGGAATACTGATGCATGGCATCCTAATATTCGGCAATCCAAGTATCTCACACTGGAGTCGGTTATGATTAGAAAATGATAGCTTTTGCATAGTGAACATAAATGAATAGCTTTTCAAAATCTCTTCTTTGCGGAGTCTTTCGTGATGTTTGAAAATAATCTAATTTTAAAATTGCAAGTCAAACTAATGAGAACGGACTTTTTTTAGATTGCTTTCTTATCACTACTCAAGTACCTATATAATCTATTCGACATTCGTAGTGTTTTACAATCATCTGGACAACCTTCTCTCATTGCGTTTAAAATGGTATCTTTCGGGAGCCAAGCATCCCTCATTGTAAAACCACGCTTTTCCCTGTCATTTCAAAATCTATCTATGCAAAATAGCTGGGGGCGTTGGACGCTTTCCACAAACGTCTTCAAATTGGTGAAATCCAAAAAGACCCGCTATCGAAATTTTTTGGCCCGCTCGGTGAATTAATCTCTATCGTTGCATCTTGAACTGTTTTGTAATTTTTGTAGAATGCATAAATATTAAGTATGCAAGATTGAAACAATTTAAAATTTAAGCTATATCTGATCGCGATAAGCTGTATATCTTTTACAAGAGATGAATAGAGATAAGAATAGAAAAGAAATACAAGGCACTCTAAAAATAGATATTGGGATAAGTGAATTGGATATTCGGTTAATCATTGCTTCGTCATCTGTCGGCATTGTTCGAATGTTTGTCCGAGCAACGACACCCCAAAAGGAATCTTACGATCGAGTTCAAAATTTTGTTTTTTCATCCCTCTTCATAAAACGTGAGGTTTGATATGGCGCCGTTTTTTGATCATTTCTCGGCTCAAATGATTAGATAATGTATGAAATCTTTATAAATAAGCAAAATATGCTGAAATGAAACAACGCTGATAATCAAAGTCATCACGACGCGAAAAGCACGTGGACATCGCTCTCAAGTAAAGCTCTCCAAAGTCGAAACTACGCATTGGCACTCGTTATGAATTCCTTATATACCTACTCACAGTAGCGATACGGACACGATACGGAGCTAAAACTACTCTATTATCGCAAAATTCCACGCGACAGCGTAATGACAAACTTGGCTCTCGCGATGCAAAAACACACATCTATAATACAAAAAGCCTCAAGTTCATAGATATAGGTATCATTTTCGCGATCCTCGCCGCGTAGTTTTTGACGTAGCTCAATTCGCGCGCAACTTTTAATTCCATCACGCAACTCACATCGCGTATCAGGATAGGTATATGAAATATCTTATGTGCGTAGTACTTAAAGTAGCCACTCGCTCACGGAAGTTTAATAAGTAGGCGTAAAAAACGCGTGATGAGTGCATATATAGTGAGTCGCGCTTAGAAAAATATTGAGAAAAAAAATCGCGATAAGGACCGCCGACGCGGAAAGCATTATTATAATTATAATAGATTTTCCAACGTGTGGCAACACCGCGCCCATCACTTGGGAACCGTGCTTGGTTGCGCTCTTCGGAGGTCTCTATCTATCTATATATATATTATTATTGTTCTGTTTGAGATTAGCGCGTGCGTGTTCGCGACGAAAACATTATCGCGAAGAATTAGAGCTAACGCTGCATTGCTCCGGAAGAACCAAAGAACTGCTGCAGCAAGTACGATCTCACAAAATTGCAGCAACTTCCTCTCTTGTTCACCGCGAAAGTGGCTTTGTGTCGTTACAAAATTTTTCCCTAAAAAAAAAAAAAAACGAATCTCACAAGAGTCCATTCACTGCCATTCTCTAAACAACTAAGTGGGCGCACACGAGGTCGCGACCATGTAGCCGAGGTCGCGGGGTGTAATCTCCGCTTCTACATACCTAACTACCTACTACGTGTGGATGATGGACGTCTTCGTCGAGGTAGTCATTGAGTCAACGTCTTCTTCTTCTTCGAACACGCGTTCGGCCGCCATCAGCTGATCCCGATCAACATATACAACACACACACTCTCTGTCTCTCTCTTTCCAAGTTTCCATATATATATTCTCGCGCAATATATTCCTCGACGAAAACACAAAGACGGGGATCGTTTCTGGGTGGTGAGGAGTGAGAGTGCTTCAGTTTTAGACGTTTTAGTTTTATCCATCAGGTGTATAGAGTTATGCATGGAATGGCTTCGTGAAAATTTTTTTAAAGACTAACTGGAACACATTTCTTATCGTCGTCAAGAAGGTGGGGAAGGAGTATAGTATTATGTCGTCGTCGTCGTCGTCGTCGTCTTCGTTGTCTTCGATACACGCGAACGACACGTGCAGTAGTGATGAAGCAGCAGCAGTCAGTAACATCAGAGAGTACGAATCGGGCCCCATTGTCTACAATGAGTCGTTTGTGATGAGCAGAATCATCATCAGCCGGAGCATAAACGGCGAGCACATGCAGCGTCGTAGAATCTACTGAGGGCCACCAGCCATGTCGTGGCTGGGATGTTTGCCATGGTCCGAGGGCATAAAAAAGAGGGCCTGCAGGTACCTCCTGCAGCGTTACCTCGGACAATTTCTCGAGGAGAAGCTCACCCTCGATCAGCTTACCGTCGACCTTTACAATGGCACGGGTCAGGTCACCGACGTCTGCCTCGACGTGCAGGTAAACAATCCTTCTTCATCATCATTATCATCATCTTTCTCTCTCTTTTTCTCCCTCTCTTACTCTGGGCCAGTTTCTTTGTTCTCCTGGTTGTTGCTCCCTACTGATGACCACAGTGAGATTGCACTTATCGATGATCATAACAATCACATTGTTACGCATGCTAATCTATACAAAATTATGCTAGCTTTGGTGTGCCTTACTCTTCCTCACTTCCTCGTTGTAACGTGTCTATCAAATCATTTGCTTATCTTAATTCTATCCACAATTATGCAATTTACGATATGCTTTAAGTCCAGTTCCACTCTGTATGATAACTTTTACTATTTAAACTGTTCTCAATAATACTTTGAATGGTCTCGACACAAGTTCAGCTTTGTTCAAATAAATTCTGAATTGAATACCTTGAAAGTATGGGATGCAGTTGGTGCAACGGACATGAATTTTCATCCACACTGAGGTCAACAGTTTTCAATTTGCTTTGCTATTAAGGTCACTTGAACAGAAATATGTGATATAATGAGTGCTTGTCACACTGATCAAACATTAAGATTTTGTTTGATCTCTCTTTGAATGATGCTGTTGAGTCATTCTCTGGTTTTTTATTAGTCTTTGCTTCACTCTTCTGATGCTTGGGTGTCCCACTCACACTCTTAATCCTTTGTTCCTTTTGAAGCCAGTATACACTCTTAGTCCATTCATATCATTTCATTTTGTATGCTTGAGATGAGTCCCAAGTCCATGCCTGAATTATAATTGTGTGAACTTCTCGATGGATATCATTCTTCATTAAATAATTCATTAATAATTCCTTTTCGATTGAAATGTATCTCTCAAATTGCATAAAGTGACTGATTTTAAGAAATTCTTGAAACAAAAAAAGATTGAGTCCTTGTTCCTGACATTGAATCTTCACATACTCATGAGAGATTTCTTTACAAAATTGGAAGATGAATGAATAATAGAGATGCAAAATGAACCATTTTTACAAATAAAAAACTTTCAGGCTCTCAACGAATTGGGGGAACAACAGCACCTGCCATTGGAGTTTGTCGATGGTTTTGTTGGATCGATGTCAGTTAGCATACCCTGGTCAGCTCTTCTAAGTGAAGCAAGTTATGTTGAAGTAATAGGCCTACGCTTGACAGTGCAACCTAGACAAATGTCAGAAACTGCCACTTCAATGTTTGAATCTATGTGGAGTTCAATGACTTCCAGTATGCAGCTTGCACAAGAGTGTTTACAACAAGATGCCAATAATCTAGGAGGCTCTCAAGCATTAGAGGGTGTAGAGCTGTTTGCTCAAACAATAGATTCAAGTAAGGAGAAGCGATTTTAAGTTCTCAAATCATATTTAATTGTCTCAACATCCTCATCATTACAATACTTTTTTCAGTTTTGTGTAGGGTCAGGATAAAATTTGTAGATACTGTTATAAGAATTGAACATGTTCCTCTAGAATCACAAACAGGAGTAGCAATAGAAATTTGCATTCAAAATTTAGAGTATTCAGATGAAGCTGGATCTGATCCATCACCCACACCTCTGAATTCAGAGCAGTCGGCCAAATACACGGTTTCAGCTTTCGCAACAAAACGCTTTTATCTAGAGGGAGTAACTTTTCATATTGATGAGTTCCCGTCGCGAGCGAGAACATTCTCAAAAAGTGTCATGACTGTCAGCAGAGGATCAACTCCAGACTCCAAGGTACTCTACAATATTCAAACTTTCTCCTCGTCAGCTCTGAAAAAACTATTCCAATTCTTTGTCAAATCGGAACTTGAATGTTTTCTGCAGGGTTCAGATGTTCAGTTTTCATCAGCACAGATATCTCCAACTCAGAACATGCCTTCACCTCCGGAAAAGAATGTCTTGAATTACTTGAATGAGTCCAGCCCCATAATTTTTGCTAAATTATCTGGTCGACAGGAAATCCGTTTGAAACTGAAACAAAGTGAAACCACTGTTGGTCCCAAGGTAAGTTGATCTTTGTAGTGCAATGTTGGCAAGTTGATTATAAAATTTGTACGGCTTTTGCAAACTTTTTATACTCACAATATTATGATTTTCAGGTGGAAATGGTAGTGACTTTGGGCTCTTTGATATCATTTCTTAGTCCAAGACAGGTTCACGTTTTAATAGAATTGCTGAATGGTCTTGCATCGCCGGATATGGAAGATGTCAGCAATGTTGCTCCGAAATCAGCTTGTGTCGAGAAACAGATGACACCAAGTGATTTTAACCGGGTGGAACGTGAGCTTTTGAATCAGATCAATCCCATGCAGGGTCTACGTACAATGGTAATCAAATTCATAATGATGAAAAAATGGTCTGGAAACGGAGTCCAGTACATCTTGACGTTTTTATGTTTGCATCATCTATCCGCAGGATCTCCGAAATACCCATGGTTGGTCAACTGCATCGGCAGACGAATCAGATCACGAGGAAGAATTTTTGCCGATGCGTGCACCTGGCACGACATCAATGAATAATTCAATAACAAGCAATAATGCAAGTCTGGATGACAGTCTCTCTGCTAGTAGTATTAGTATGAAAAGTTCAGTTTCAAATACTCAGAAACACCATAAATACCGGCATAGCGTTGATGTTGATCCATCAGCTGAAACGACCCAGTTTCATGTGCGAATATCGTCAGTAGCGGTAGTGCTCTTACACGAAGATATACTCACGACTGGTATGGATGGATACGGACTTACTAGAGCAAGCAGTAAAATGATGAAAGCCACCGCAGAGGACTTTTTCAAGAAATTGGGGATTTTTGCAGCTACTGGTTACGGGAATAAAGATTTTGAAAAAGCCTCAAAATATTTCGCAGATGTTTGTCAACATAGTCACCTGAGGTATTCTACACTATTTTTTCGTGCAATTTTGCCGAGTCGATGCACTAAAATTGATTTTTTTTGCAGATTATTGGCAGCTCCTTTAGTGGTTGAAGGTAGTGAGAAAACAACCACCCAATTCTCTGCGATATCGGGAAATTTAACTTTAGCTAGTTTAGAAATTGTTGAGTGTCTGATTGATAGCGGAAGCTCACATAGCCATGGAACGAATAGTACTACAATAATAGAACTACTCACGTTTCCAAAAGAAGGTGCCACAAACACAGCTTTTTCAAATAAAACAGATTTTGAAATGAGATTCAATTACACAAAGAAGGCTGTGAGACATGGACAAATGACAAAATACACTCATCCGCGCACGGAATTCATGTAAGTACTGACCGTAACTCTACTCGTACATTGGAAATTTTTTTTCGACTGTTATAACTATTTTTCTGTGACTTTTTTCAGCGTAAAATTAGAGTCATGTCAAGGCGAGTTCGATATTACGATAATAGATAGGATAACTTCTCTTTTGAACCCGCAACCCATATGTGTGTCTAGTCCAGCGTCTGCTACAGCAAGGGGTAATTTGGTAAGTATATTTCTCTTTGCCAAATTACTACTCACGGAATCAATATACGTGTGAATGACGTTATCCAACAGAATCAGCAAACGCTGTTTGATCAAGCTGTGGAAAGCCCATCACTGCCAGATTCTCGAGTAGATATTAAAGTCTCATCTCCTAAATGCGTGATGAATCTCAGGTAAGAGATTAACTAATTACTAAACGTTCGTGTGGGATAAGATTTTTCTGATTTATGCTTTCTAACATCGAGAATCTGCCTTTTTTAGATTCCCTATACCCGATCTCCGACCAGTGCACGACATGAATCGAATGCCGTGGTGGAAGCGGTCAATACGTCCAGACTACGTGACATTCCATCTAACGGACGCAAAAGTGCACACATCGTTCGAAAGTCGCACGCCTCACTCAGCCCGGCATGAGATTCAGTGTCGTAAATTTTTACTGACCTACACGGAGGCAGATTCCGACTCACCTCTCGAAATCGGCAAGGCAAGCTCGGATGAATGTCGCTCCGACAGTTCGCTACAAAATGAAGCGGAGGGCTTCGATTGGCCTCGAGTAGTTATCACACTTTTCCCTCCTCATTGTGAAGCTCCGCTTGAAGATAGCAGCGAGGGCGAGCCGGAAGGCAGCCTCGACGACCCTTTCGAAAATCTACCAAGGCATCAGCCATCGCCTTTTAGTTCGAAGAGAATCATCCACGAATCGGATACGCCTCATTCGAAACCACAGAGTGACAAGGAGAATCACGAACAGAGGTCTGTCACAATTTTATGATTTTAGATTAACGGCACAAAAATATTATCTGATTGGCCGACAATTCATGTATGTATTTTGGTTCTACCGTTTCAGAGAGGGCGAGGAATTGATCATCCCAGGCAACAAACAGGAAATGACAGAATTCATGGAAGACGCGACACGTAACTCTAAAATTCAAATTGACATCGGATTACCGTGTGCTTCTGTTCAAATTCCGTCAAAACATCTGTATGAGCTGATATACAACAGATTTAATACCGATCTTTTACTTTGGTCACCATCGGCCCCTAAACCCAAGTATGCAACTCATACTGACGCAAAGATTGGAATTGATATTGCGTCAACTTTATTACAAGAATCTACCTATCCAAAGTGAGTATCGATCACGACTTGTGTTAGCACAGAATGTGCTATACATTGATTTTTCTATGATGAAATTCTTAGGTTCAGCATGTGCAAAAGTGGGATTCAGTACGATTCAGATTCCGACTCCGACGAAGACGGGATATTTCATCAAGCGGAGGATAGGAGTGTACATAGATCGAAGCAGCATCGTGTATCGAGAAATGGGCAAAGCAAAATTGCATTAACATTGACGATTAATCAGGGCCTTTTGACACTGTGCACGCCAGTCAGAGATTCCATGAAAAACGTCATACCAAGTCAACAAGGTGAAATAGTTTTGAAAGTGAACGACGCTACAATATTTTCTGTATCGACCTACAAGGGTGACGAAAATTTGGGATACGTATGCGTCATGGTGAAAGATATTGTTTTATATCATTGTGGCTTAATAACAATGCCAACGCAGTCTCCACCCTTGAGATCGATAAACAGCATTATACCAAAACATTGTGTACGTTCGATATATAGAAGTGAATCTGGTGCTAATATTTCGCTGAATCTGGCGGATAAGGATATGTTATCGGTAGCTATTAGGATACAGGCTGCTCACGAAACTCATCGTATAAAGGTAACTTACTCATTACCTCCCCCGCAGTAGAAATTTCACAGCTTTTTTGTCAAATTTGACGTATTCCAACTCAATTTTTTGCTCGGTTTTAGACTTTCAGAGTGGCCGTTGGTGTAAATAACGCAACTTTGAAGCATAGAGTGACTACCTCGCAAAATTCGTGGTTCACGCAGTTAACCGATTGTCTGGATGTAATGGACCATCCGGTAACGGGCTATCAACCTCCTGGTGTTCTAACCGAACTCCACGTCCATTTATGGGATTGTGCAATCGATTACAAGTCAGTTTCAATCCCAATTCAACATTTCTTTAGACTGCTAGACTTGGTATGTTTTTAACGTATGAATCTCATTTTCAGCCCGCTTCATCTACCGCTTCGATCGATGGTGACTATGGGTAATTTCAGTATCTCGAGTAATATCGCAGCGCAGACAAACACATCCACATTACGTTTTATTGCGGAGGACATCGCTCTCTTCATATCGGATAAAGTTGGTGATATCGTCGACCTCAGGCGAGACTATGTGTGCGTAATGAACCTCGGTCTGTTCGAACTCTCACTCAGGCTAAACGAAAAGATGTGCGGAGGAGCGCCCAAGTTTGATCTCAGAGCCAGCAACAACGTCCTTCACGTACGAACTTGCTCAGACTCCGGCAGAGCTCTAATGCAGCTGCTTACCTACTTTGCCAGCGACGGCGATCTCGTCTCCAACAGTACTAGCACCGAGAGCATAACTGTGCCTAGTTCAGAAGATGGCGAAAGTTTGCTCGGCGATGAGAGCATCAACCTTCTCAGTAAGAGCCAAGTCGAGCGAGTCAACAGTCTAATGGAAGAAGCAATGGAGGAAACTATTGAAGGTAAGCGCTTCATAGCATTTTTCCTATACCCTCCACTGTTGCTGCTGGACTCCAAATCGCACCCTGGAAACAGCTCTTTCGCGAATTTTGTCAACATGTATTTTAACTCAAAATGTTTCATCTATAGAGAAGTTGAAAGTAGTGCCGTTTCGTTAAAAAATTATTGCGATGGCCGGAGTTGATCAAAAAGATCAGAATTGAATTCTTTTTATATCATTAAGTCGAACTTGTAGATATCAAGCAATATAATTTGGACCTGAGAGTACATTCAACTCAATCAATTCCTTGCAGGACGAGCGAATAACTCAGAAAGAAGAACATCAGGAAAAGATCAACAAGTCGAAGTTTTCTTTTTTCCCGATGAATCAAACGTAGCAAACTCAAACGATGTCTTGGACAACAGAAACCCATCAAAGAATTCAAGCGTATCTGTGGCAGATCAGGACATCGATTTCGACGATCCCGATGAGGAGTTCTGTATATTGGGTGAAGAGGCAGGGGTAGGAATAATGCCTCAACATGGTGTGCCGGAAGTTCGATGGCTTTGCCAGGAATCTGTGAGAATAGTCGACAATCATTTTGCGATACCACTAGGGAAGACAGATCTTTTGAAAGCACCAAAAAACTTTCCACCTGCGATACTGAGATACACGCTTTGCGAGATGACGTTAGTCTGGCACATGTATGGTGGAAAGGACTTTGGAGACCCACAACCAGTCGCTAAGAAGCACATCACCATCAACGAAAATTTATCTTATCGCAATTCGTCCCAAAGGTATGTTGAAACTTGAGATCAAGAAAATTGTATGAGAAAAGCTGAAGAATGTTCAAAACTATCCAATGAAAGTTGAAGTGCAATTTTTCGATTATCTTTGTTTACACTATTCGAATGTATTTAAAGTGTTAATGCATTTCTCAATCCCAATACAAATAAACATTGGCGGGAAATAAAATATAAATGAAATGGAATATAACCGATAATCGATTCAACAACTCCTCAAGTTTTTGCACCAAAACGCGCTAAAAAATCTTGTAATTACGTTGTGCATGAATAGGAATTTTATAACCTTGCTCACTGATTCAATTCACATAATTTACTGACCTCTGAAGTGCAAAAATATTGTCCACTATACGTCGTATCTCACGACTTGGAGATTTCAATTTTAGCAATTATCTTTCGGCACTCTGTCTCTGTGTACGACACATAACTAGACCTTCTTTAGTAGAGTTCTATTCGATGAGTTGTAAAACTCCTTAGCGGGAATATCTTTGTCATGCCTTACATTCACGAGAGAGTTTTCCGGACTGTTTCAGAAGCAGATCGGTGATCGAGGGTACGGGATATTATAGCAAGGCTTCGCCAAACCACGTTCACTTTGGCAGCGTCCCGAGCTCACCTCGGCCCCGTACGGACCGAGTTCCTTGGCAAGAGCTCGGTGGTCCCGGCCGTCGCCATGAAGTTTTGATGGAGCTGCAGTTGAACAAAGTACGTTTTCAGCATGAAGTTTATCCTGAAAGCGCTCCTGAAGCATCGCGTCAGTGCCTCTTGGTGAATGAGTTTGAGGTTCGCGATCGCCTCGCCAGCTCAACAATCAACAAGTTCCTGTACCAGTACAGCAGCGAGGCTCGACCGAAACAGTCTCACGCCAACATGTTCAGTGCCAAGGCGGTGCATGTGCGTCCCGATCCCAAACTCGCCGCCCAAGAATGTTGTCTCAAGCTCAGTTTGCTTCCTCTCAAGCTCAACATCGATCAAGACAGCTTGCTCTTTCTTGTTACCTTTTTTGGCGAGCTCACTGGCTCTGCTGCGAGTAACCCTCCCAACGGCTCAACCACTACACCAGGAGATCCCTCTCTTGCGGATAAAGATGACTCGTGCGTCGCGACCAATACTCTAGCGGGTGGTGGAGTTGCTCAGCTGACCTCTGGCTCGAAACAAGGGACACCAACTCATCATCCACCAGTGATGAGCGTCAACGAGGAGCCGACTCGTGACTTCAGGCAGCAGCAGCAGCGTGACAGCAATGACAACCTAGATCGCAACCTAATGATACTACTTGAGGATGAACTTACCATTCGTGAAAACAAAGTCGGCGCCAAGATCGTCGCCGAGGCACATGACAACGGACAGCCCGTATATTTTAGGTACGAACCTACGTTCAATTCTCGTAACTTTTTTTAGCTCTGAATATCACAAGGGATTGATTTTTCTTTAGAAGCGTAATATTCTCTCCGGAAGTCTTGATCAAGCTGGATTATCACGGAAAAAGAGTTGACTTGACTCACGGGCCTCTGGCTGGCCTGCTCATGGGTCTTGCTGACTTGAATAACTCCGAACTAAGACTCAAGAGACTGGCTTACCGTCATGGCCTACTTGGTTTTGAAAAGCTCCTCTCCTACCTCATGGCAGAGTGGTTGCAAGATATAAGGAGGACTCAGCTTCCCAGTCTCTTGGGTGGAGTTGGACCGATGAATTCTCTGGTGCAACTAGGTGAGTCTCTTGAATACTTGTAACTGTTATTGATAGGTTCGCCCCTATCACATCACTTTCAATGATTTGGGATGAGCCCCTCCTAGTCTGGTGGGTACGTAGATTCATTGAACTGATTATCAGAAGTTTCAAAGAATCTTCCCCCGAGGAGGAAAAAAGAATCCTCGCAGTTAGGAAGGAAAATGAATTGTATCTTCTACTTTCTTAAGGATTTAAAATCTTATTCTTGGGTGTATGAGAGACAGATCCGCCTCGAGAAGTTGTTCGTAATGAATCACATGACCTGTCTACATTTTCATAGCTGTCACATCATATTCTGTTCTATCGCGAAATGGTTTATTAAACTCGATTGCCCCGTCATTGTGATCAGAGAATCAAAACAAAACCATGAAATTCAATATACATAAGTCTCAATGAAACTTCAGAAAGATCGAGTTTCTTACCAAAGGTTTTGACACAAAATTCAATTTGAGTTCCGTGTCATTTCGTGTCGGGGGAGGGGGGAGGGTCAAAGTTATGTGCTAACTTTGGAGTTGAATGACATTCATCTTGAATGCACAGTATCAAATGATCGGACGCATCTCCAAAATTACTACGAAAATATTAAACCTTCGACACGAAACTGTATGCGTTTCATGCTGAATACTGGTTCATGGATAATAATTACCTCTCGCTCGCGACTCGTGATTTCTTGCAATGATGATGGATGATAAAGTTGTATATCAGATTCGCCCATCCATTAATGAGTGAACAAGCATATCTTTGAATGTAGGCTCGCCTGGTTGAATTCTTTGCTAAATAGCCTTAGAACTTGTCAACTTCAAAGCTCGGATCCCCCCGTCATCATTAAAAAATAAAATATGCTTTGCATCAGTTACGGAATTTTTTCTAACCACGAGCTTCCTTTACGAACATCACTAGTCATAGTCCCTTCTTCACAGTAACGAGTTATCATCACTCTGGTGTGGGGATTACTGAATATTTTTATTGAGCATGCTATGATAACTGGATTTTCTTGAGAATAGAAACTTAGGCTGAAAATGCGTAGGGTTCACCTTCTGCTTGCACGAATGCTATTTACACAAGAGAATTACCTTCTTTGTCTGACATAGGCGTTGCATATTGACTATTCATGTGCGCTGTTTCAATTGCCATGAACTTTCAGCCCAAACAACGACCATTCTCGTTTTTCTTTCATTTGACCAACGATAGAACTCGTGGTAGAATTAAGTCGTTGCGGGTTCATGCATTTTAATGACATGAATAATTTTCTATCAACTTATGTCGTTGAGATAGGCTTCATCAATGATAATCTACTCCTATGTAAAATGAAGTATCAGTGAGAGTATTCTGTATCAGTTCAAGGTATACGAGATCTGTTTTGGCTGCCAATTGAGCAGTATCAGAAAGATGGACGAATAGTAAGAGGTTTGCAGCGAGGAGCCAACAGTTTCACCACGTCCACCGCAATGGCTGCGTTGGAATTAACTTCTCGTGTTGTACACCTGATACAAACAACTGCTGAAACGGCTTACGACATGGTCAGCCCCGGACCGAGCGTCAGACGTAAGCCGAAGCGACAGAAGGGTCGGAGAAAACGTTATAGTCAGCCGCTCGACATCAGAGAAGGCATGACCAATGCTTATTTGCTCGTCAAAGAGGTACTATTTCATAATTAATTATTTCATTATCATTATTGTAGAAAAATAGGTCCTGTGTAATTTTGTTTCATCTTTGAACTGTTTGGAGCCACCGAGGTGTGGGTCGCCAATATTTATCGATCTCCCTTTCTGTCTTGTATCGAATTTGAGACTGTTTAGCACTACGTAACCATGATAGACTATCCTCTAATTTGGCTCATGAATCATTTTGAATGAATGGATTTCCTATCTAGACGTAGAAAGTTGTGAAATGAGAATGATTATTTCCGAGTCGTGCCTCAAAATCGTACCAGAAATCACGGAGTTCTAATCCTTCTTCTTCGTAAATAAAGGTAACAAGGTATCGCGATCTCAATGATCCACGACTTTAACAATCTCGTCAGATCATACAATTTCTCCGGAAGCATCTTTGATTTTGATCATAACTATGTATGTTTTAACAGGGTCTTGGGGAGACGGCAACTCAACTTGTGCGTGTTGCAAGCGAGGAACACGAGCACAAGGGTGTTTCAGGTGCTGTCGGTGGTGTTCTACGTCAGATACCACCTACGGTCGTTAAACCAATCATATTAGCAACTGAGGCGACGAACAATGTCTTGGGAGGCATGCGATCTCAATTAGTTCCAGATGCAAGATGGGAGGCAACACAAAAGTGGAGGCAAGATGATTCAAATGATGAGAACTGAGTAATAATGTTCCAATGGATGCAGTTGTAAAAAAAGGAATATATTTCTCGATGGTTCTAATCCACTCGAAATTTTTAGGAAAGGACATTGACCTTTGAATGAGTTACTTACAGTGCGCAAAGTACGAAACTTCCCTTCCGTAAATTTTATTCGATAAAATCAACGAGAGTTTCTTAAAGCTTACCGACACTCACGATTGAACACTTTACGAGCCATACGAGAGATTCCGATCATTGCTTCCTCGATTGATAGAGGTCTGCAATGCGTTATCTTTCAATTATTGTAAATACAGGGAAATTATTTTTACAATGTAAGAAAACGTTGTTTGATTGAATTGGAAAGATATTGATGAAAAAAATTGCAGAGTAGAGTGTTGATTAATGTGTAGATGCACTTCTACTTTGATTGATTTATTGTACGTTGTGTGAGAATGGATAAAAAATGTTTGTTGTGTCTACATCATGAATGAATGTTGGATTATGCGAATGAGCGGCTCAAGACCATATTCATATACAATCGATACGCAACATAACACCCGCTGTACGTATTTTCTTCTAACGTCTATAAGTTTTATACCAATCTTACGAAGATATGTATTTGAATGAATTTTTCGTAATAAAATTTTGCAGTTATGCTGCTTTCATGTTACTTCGTATTGTGGTGTTTCAGTTCGTTCTTCTGTCTACAATTCGTGGAACTACCTCAGTACAGATTGATTCTCTAAAATTTTTCCCTATTGTCAATATATAATACATGCGTATCATCTAAACTGCAACGGTCCTCATCGCTACACTGCAATTTAGTTAGCTCGGGATATCCTACTCTGTTGGTGCTTCGACTGAGCTATATAGGCGAAAATCGAACTTGAAATGGAGTATATTTTACTGAGACATTCGAAATTCGGAGGCGTTCATTGTCATTTTTACAGTTATGTTAATTATTACCTTGCTATCTCTTTCTGCTATTGATAGCATATTGTGAGTTCAGCTGTTTTATAGGTAGATATTTGATATTCACACTATTTAATACGATAAAGGCAATTGAATATTCTTTTGCAAACCTTCGAATATAGCAGTTGATCTGCTGACATTTTATAGCCTCAGGAATTGTGGGGGTGATGTATGGTTCCATCTTGGAAATAATGAATCGAAAAAATCCAAAAATCGGATAAAATCGAAGTGCGCTCTCTCAAGGATTTAGGGAACATGTTCATCCATACCTACATTTTATTGGGCTTTGATCAAG
Organism: Eretmocerus hayati; assembly: GCA_029851415.1. NCBI lineage: Eukaryota > Metazoa > Arthropoda > Insecta > Hymenoptera > Aphelinidae > Eretmocerus > Eretmocerus hayati. Next base: position 164,224,021 of record CM056743.1, on the reverse strand, counting down.
TGATTCCCGACTCTTTTCTTTAACGACATTTTCACGTCTATTAGCTTATTTCGCGAGTAACTGCTCACGAATAGAATTTTGGTATGACTAAGTCTCATTCACAGCATGATGTTGCTTCAGATCAGTCTTGAAAATCTCCATTCTCCGCCACCCGTTTCGTACGCGTTATAAAAATTGGTGATCTTATTTTTGTCCCTATTTGATATTCTACACATTCTTTGTAAATACAAAGATTTGTAGCAAAGATTTGTAGCAATGTTGCGGCTATTAAATCTCAAATCTCAAGAGTCATCCATGAACATGAAATAAAAATGATTTTGTTCCAACTCAGGTACTTTGGGCTCGAAAACTGCCGAAGTCGGATTTGACCTAAAATAACGGCTAGTTCAATTGTAGCTGCAATCCCCTCATAGGTGTTTTTTTTTTTTTTTTTTTTTTTCATGTGTCTGACATTCAAAAAGAGTACCTGAACAGGCAAGAACGCTCTTTTATCTATGTGAAAGGTATGTTAATTTGACCCGCAAGACTGAGCTAATGAGTGCTATACGCAACGGATCGCCTCGGCTGAATACATTGCACTTGGTTTCGGTGGGAATCGACTGTGGAAGAAATTTCTTATCCCTGCTCACATTATATGGTGTTGTGGGGGTGTTTGTCTAATCCGGAACCGAAATTCGATGAGTATCTCAATAAACTATGCAATTGAAAGGCGCAACACTCGCTGGTTCATATTGAACTCATATTCATTCCTGAAACTGTTGGGACCCTTTCTTCAATAGAATCCATCAGATGTCGTCGTTAAACTCATCGTATTTGGTCATTTGATACGTAAAATCCGAGGCAAAACCACCCATGTAAGATGATTTGTGACATGACTTTTTGTGATCGGATATTGATGTTTCCTTTCCTCCATACACTATTTTCAATTACTGCTTAGTAATCCTGGAATAACTTTTTTGCAACTGTGTGCGCGAAGTTGTAAAAAAATGAGACTTCTCTTCATTATTTACAGTGCAAGAAGTAATGCGGTAATGACTTCTCGCATTGTTTTACATTCATGCACTGGTGGAGAGTGCGTGAATGTAACTTCTCACTCTAATGAATTTTCATTCACGCACAGTTCCAAAATATGATGTCACGTCATCCCTCTGAGTTCGGTCTCTCTTGGAATCTTTGTTTTTGAGATAATCCTGGTCGGACAGTGGTGCATTTAATTACAACATCGCGCACAGTTGCAAAAAATAGTATACGCAACACGTGCGGGAAGTTTCCGCACACGTTGCCAACTCGCGCGTGAATATTAACTTCTCGCACTCGTCTGGCAACTTGTGCGGAAATTGACCCTCTCGCACTTGTCGCCTAATATACTATTCTCACATTTTGAAATTTATCAATCATCAGAGGATGAAGGACAAACTTTCAAGATCGTCATTGGTATACAACCGGAAAAATCCTGAACTTTAATGCGCAATGGGGTGGCGGTCAGAGCTTGTTTAAGGCAAGTCCGGAGGGACTGACGTATTTTTCGCTCAATCAGGGGGTCTACCAATAATCTCCGAAAAATTTCCATGCCAACCCGGTTTTCCAGGCCATTTTCGTCATCTTTCCAGGACACTTGTGGGAGTAACAAGTGAAGTAAAAACACGTTCTGAAGAGTTTTATTGATTCAAGATGTACACCAACTTTCGAAAAGATTCGCACAGAACTCATTATCCTCCCTGAATTTGTTAGCAATAATGGGTGATTCATGGTTGATTATGAGGTATTAACTCGAAAGCTCCTTCAAAACTATGCGTTGGTTTTTTCCTGATCGCAGGTACAGCTTTTGTTCAGGTGTCAATAATTTAGACTCGGATAGTATACACCGCGACAATTTTCGTGTAATCTTCGCGTGGTTTTGCTATCTCTATTGCTTTCTCTAAAGAGAATTGCTTTTTCTAAAGAGAAAGCTTTGTTTTCATACCAGCAAAATTTTGATCAAATTTTCTACTAAATCCAATATTTTCTTCAACAAAATTCCGTTTATCTAAAAAAGGCTTAGACCATTCTCTTCCTCTCGCCAAAATCTATCAATTGTAGGTAACACTTTTCCTCCTAATGGTCTTCCACATCAGCCAGAAACTCATCTTTGCACCCCTTTGTCCGTGTTCGTGTGTGTGTGTGTTTCTTGTTTTATACCGGACACGCTTTCTCTTTTACTAGTCACCTTATCAACTTTTGGCTTCCTACAAGTTGTCCAGAATACAATTTCTGAGAGCCCAGTGATTTGGCACCTTTCGGCTCCCAGTCAAATTTGATCCATGGGCTTTTTCAACCAAAAGTACTCAAATTTCGACTTTTAATACATAAATATCTTTTTCTCACACACTCTCACAACAAATTGAGTCACCTAAACTATGATTTTTTCTGCGAGATCTATCGATTGGTTAATACTGAAATTTGATTTAATCTTTTCAGATCTCAGATTTTCAAAAAATCAAAATTTTCACCAAAAATTTCTTTTTGAGCCTTTTTAAACCCACTGCATCGAAATTCTGTCTCAACCAAACGATGGATATTGTTAAAAAACCTCAGACTAGAAGGCCCAAATCTCTCTAAAAAGCTTCCTCTAAAGAATACTTCATGAAATAATGGGAAACTAGCAGAATTGCTCCGTTCGCTGACGCTCGCTGCGCCTAAGAGTCTTTGGAGGGAGTTTGAATAGTCGAATCGTATTATTTTTCAAAACAAATATTTGATTTTGAATAAAATAAGAATTTCGTTCAAATGGCAACCATAATTAATTACAGATGCACGCTGTAACTATTTTCATACATGAAGTTCAATTTTCATAAATTCTACAAAGCTTCAGTCTCACTTTTCAAGGATTGATAGAGCTGCGCGAAAAAATATTAAATGGCTATAGAAAGACTCAAAAATAGCTACAACAGAAGCCCAAGCAGGGTTAGTTTGGACCAAAAATATCTAATGAGTTAAATGAGCAAAATCAAGTTTTTCTTTTTTGTTGTGCACAACTTCCTTACCGATAGTTTATGATAGATCATTTTCAAAAAATTTACAAATCAAAAAACTCTATACCGAGGTAAGTTAAGAAAATCTCAGAGGAAAACACGAATCGTAACCGCGCTCCGCGCAATTTTTCAGTCAGGTAAGGTTAGGTGAGCGAAATCTAGGGATTTTTCACCCCATGGTAAAATCTGATAAAATTGGGCTAAAACACGTCTAGGGGCATTTTCCACCACGACAGGTCAGGTTAGCTTAGGTAAAAACAGGCCTAGTGACAATTTTACAGGGTTAGGTTAGTATCTTGGGGACAATCTAGTAACTCCGGACACCACAACAGTCGTCACGCGACTTAATAGAAAGAATATGATAAACTTGAATTCTATACTAAAAATGTAGTGTACCAAGAAGTATTCAACGATTGATCATTTTATTTTGACTCTTTTCAACATTTAATCATCTGCAATTTCATTTTCAATTTAATTACGGTATGACATCATAATATACATAAAGACATATTTGCTACATAATCGAATTGACAATTTCAATCTTGAATATCATAATGCGGGCTCTCTCATCAACATTGCATTGTAGTTGATGAGAAAGACAGTCTCAACCCTGTCAACGCAGAGAGTGATATCTTTCCACTACTCACATCAATCTCACCAACATATCCTCTTCTTTACCCATCCCATCTTACCTTCATTGAATCACATCATCTTTCATACCACCCCCCACTTCAAACCATCATATCTCCTTTCCTATATCATTCTCACCAGCTCATCACACATTCATCATTCATCATACATCCGCCAATGATCGCCTACTTGGAGGCGAATTCTTGTACGCAGGTAAGCCGCCTTCGGGTGCAGAGGTTGTGTCCGAATTCAAATCCAAGTAGGAGGGTGAGGCAATCATTCAATCCATAATATAATCATGCATCCATTTTAATAAGCACAACTTATTACATCTTCATCGCACGTTGCATCTTATTTCTATTTCATACCATTCTCTCCATTCATATCATTTCATTTCCATCCCTACTTTTTCTTCCTCTATTTCCCTTCTCTTTTATCATTATTTCATTCGTTACATTACATTCGTATATCCATCTCATACATCACAGCCTAATTCATCTTCATTGCATGTCACATTATACATCTATTTCATATTTCCTTTCTGTCCTTTCATATGATCTCATTTCCTTTCCTATATCTCCTGTCTATATCTTCTTCATCTCTTTCTTCACCTCCATTCAATCTGATCATTTTCAATATCATTTTTCACTTCACCGCCATCTCATCTCCTCCTCAACGTCATTCCCACCACCTCATCACATTCATCATGAATGCTATTAGTCTATAACATCTCATCCCTTTCCCTCTTCTTTACCCATCCCATCTTACCTTCATTAAATCACATCATCTTTCATACCACCCCCCACTTCAAACCATCATATCTCCTTTCTTATATCATTCTCACCAGCTCATCACACATTCATCATTCATCATACATCCGCCAATGATCGCCTACTTGGAGGCGAATTCTTGTACGCAGGTAAGCCGCCTTCGGGTGCAGAGGTTGTGTCCGAATTCAAATCCAAGTAGGAGGGTGAGGCAATCATTCAATCCATAACATTCCAATCATGCATCCATCTCAAACATCACAAACTATTTCATCTTCATTGCATGTTGCATCTCATTTCTATTTCATACCATTCTCTCCTTTCATATCATTTCATTTCCTTCTCTACTTCTTCTTCCTCTCTTTCCCTTCTCTTCTTCCATTATCATCATCATCATCATCATCATACATTCTCTCATCCATCACATTCCATCCACGGACGCAAACAGAGGGACCCAAGCTTCCATCGTTGGAACAATCCATTTTCTGCACTTGCGACATCATAATACCTATGTATGATGAGCAAGTGTAGAAAATGGTGCGAATTCGACGATGGCTCGAAGCGAAGGTTCAACAGACAGACTTTCGACAGAATTCTTACATCAATTCGAGCCAGACAAAGACAGCGGTACCCACAAAACGCTTGGAAACATGAGAGTAGCCCGTATCCCTGTGTCCGATACCATACGAAAGTAAGGTGAGCGGATGCATCAAAAAAGGATATTGGTGCGAAAACATGATAATACGGCAAGGGTACAACGAACAGACTTTTGACAGCTTTACAAAATTTAACATCTGAAAGGGGTAAAAAATCTAAACAAACAGGTGAAACAAAACAGGTAAAATAGAATAAGTAATATCCAAAGTGATAAAAAGTCTAAAATCAAAATAGGTAAAAAATCCATGGAACAGGTAAAGTATAACAGATGGAAAGAAACTGGTAAAATAGACCCTAGATATAGAATTGTAAGAAAAATCTAGAGGAAAATACGCGCAACTTTTTGGTCTTATCAGGTTAGGTTAGTAAAATCTAGGGATATTTATCTCTGGAGACAAATCAAGACAGGTAAAGTAAAGACGGCAGCGCGCAACTTTTGAGTCAGGTCAGGTTAGTAATAAATCTAGGGATATTTTTCTCTAGAGAAAAGTCAGGTCAGGTTAGGTTAAAACCGATCTAGGGGAAAAAACCTAGTGATTCCGGACACCAAACAGTCGTCACGCGACTTAATATAATGTAATTTTTCTTATTATTCATTTTTTCCTCCTATCTTCCTTCATGACTCGTTTTTCTCAATTTTAATGACCTAAGCTATCATTTTTTCTGCACGATCTATCGATTGGTTAACACCGAAATTTTATTCAATCGTCACAGATCTCAAATTTTCCAAAAAATCACAATTTTCTCCAAAAATTTCATTTTTACCCTTTTTAAACCCACTGCATCCAAATTCTGTCTCAACCAAACGATAGATATCATCCAAAAAACGTCAGACTAGATGGCCCAAATCCCTCCTAAAACCTTCCTCTAAAGAATAACCCAAAAAATAATGCAAAATCTTTCTTAATATTCATTCTTTCCTCGTACCTTCCTTCATCACTCTTTTGTCTCAATTCTAATGACGTAAACTATCATTTTTTCTACACGATCTATCGATTGGTTAACACCGAAATTCCATTTCATCCCTTTAAACCAGGATATTTTGGGAAAAATTGGAATTTTCACCAAAATTCTCATTTTTATCACCCTTAAACCAATTGTATCAAAATTCTGTCTGAACCAAACGATAGACATTGGTGATAAAGATCACGGAAAAAAATAGTTTGTTGGATTCACAAAAGGTTTTGTGAAATTCACAAACCAAATCATTTCCGCACAACAAACTAACTTTTGTTAGATTCACAAATGTGTTTGTGTTATTCACAAATAATCCGGTCTCGCTCTGACGACAACAAACTGACTATTTGTTGGAATTCATTAGCCCAACAAATAGGTGTTTTGAAGTGATTTGAGGAAATTTTGATAAAATGGGAAAATGCCGGAATAGGTGACAATCCACCTATTTTACCTTAATCAAAAATACAAACTTTTAGAGAATAACAAGAATGTAACTGGATTATCGTGCGTACGTTCGTACATTTGCAGAGAATCGATTCATTGAGAAGAGTATTGGTCTGATCGTGAATATATCAGAACTATCCAATGATGATCAATGATAGTTGTAAATCGATCATCCTGGATTATGTGAAATACATTTGGTTAAAAGGCATCTAACAAAATAGCCATTTGTTGGGCCAACAAAGCTCGCGTTTGTTAGCCTAACAAATATGTCATTTGTTCTATTCACAAATTCATTTGTGAATATCACAAACACTGAAGTCAACAAACGGGCATTTGTGAATCCAACAAACTATTTTTTTCCGTGTATAGTTTATATTCCCCAATTTCTAAGAGCGAGTGTCTTTAAAATAAATCAACAAAATAATATCCAAATTTCATTCCATGCTCATATCTCTTTTCACAACTAATCTCTACACCTTGTTAATGAAGGAGAGAGATACTTTTTCAGCATTTTGAATCAATTGGTTGATACTGATATTTTCTAAATCGTTTGGAATATGATTTAAATTCGATCGATCCTTGAAAAACCATTAATGTTATAAAAAATTCCATTTTTATCATTTTTACATAAACTGTGTAAAAATTCTGGATTAAGAAAACGATATATTTTGCCCAAAAACCCTGATCTACATCATCTGGATTACCTTAACAGGTAATCTCGTAAGATAAAGTCGTCCAAATCCAATCTAAAACTGTTTTTATTCTCATATGTCGTACCACAATTAATACATAAGCTTTTCAGTAAAATAGAGATATACTTACATATGATTATACATCAATTGGTTGAAAACGAATTTGATCCTCTCAAAGTCGAAGTCGCTTCAAAAATATGTATAGGAGAGTGAATGGAAAATTGTCACTAGAAAAATTACATTATTGCTCAGTTATCGCAGATCTCGCCAAGAGAAAGCTTTCTGCTAATCTCTTTTAGCAGCGTATTTTTTTACTCTCATGGAACTCAAAAATCAGAATGAAAACTGATGCGACCAACCACCCCCCGAGAAACTTTGCGGGGAATCCCAGGGAATTATTTCAAATTGAACTTTTGCAGTCTCATTAAAAACTCCACGATCGTACTTTTAGCCGCACTTTATACTGGAGTCATATTCCTTAGACAATACGAAAGGAGATTATGTGATCATCTCAACTGCGGAAATCAAACTCGATCTCCAAAAGAGGATCGGGCGGACAGATCTGGACCTGGAGCACCCTAATCCCGAAAAGTGAATAAGACACGATAGGTATTACCTATAACGAGCTGATACGTGGATAAAGTAGATAGCTGACGAATATGGTATAAGACCCGCGCCCGATTCAAATCACCGTATATTAATGGTCGCTGTAGCTGGCAGCGTGATTAGTTAAGAATAATTGAATCCAAGCCATCTCATTTTGAAACCTATGAAGATTTGCCTCCAAAACATCGATCGACGCTCTCGCTAGCCAAGCAGCCACAAGTCCGAGAGAGACAGCAACAAGGCCCACCAAAAGGTCCCGACGCCGACGCCACCACCGCAGCGATGAGCAAAACGGCCCGCCATTAGGCCTATACCCGCCATCAGAGCTACACTGGCTACACTGGCCTTCGGCTAGATCACATTATTTTGTCAAAGCGCTTCACGCTTCATCTATTTCTCGAGTCTTTGATATTTCTGAACAATATAGCTCAAATAGTTCATTCATAACTCTGTGTATAAGTCACTCACCCTTCTCCCTACTCGCGTCGGCGAACCGAAAGGTAAATTCAAGCATAAAATCTTTGTTGGAAGCTGGAACATTCGAGCTAAAGTCATTCTTATTCGTTCTTCAATTCAAATATCGAATACGTACCATTTCCCTAGATTTAGTACGAAGCGCAGTATCAAGAGTCCTGCTACCCGCCTTATTGTTAGTATTTTTTCGAATTGATGTGCAGTTCGTCAAGTTGGTATCCAAGTAATTTTCAATTGACTCGCGTTGCCCGTCATATCTCATTGGGAAAATTACTTTTATTGAATATTTATCTGTCGCTTGTGTGACCATTCAAACGATTCTCATGTTTTGCTGCAAAGGACACCGCAGAAAAAGCGAGGATTTCTGCCCTCGGTGGATTTTCATGAGAAATCAGAGACAGATAGATGAAAACACGCTGACTTCAATGACACCCTGGAAAAGTCGGACTAAATTCGCGTTTTGTAGCACGATTCATTAGAAAATCAGTATTCTCTTGGTTAGGTTGACTATCTATTTACACTGGCGAGAGAGTTGTGGAACACGAAAATCGATAACAGCACATCAAGATATCCGATCCGTGCTCTCGAATCGCAGAGTATTTGTATTGGGGGTTGTGCAGTTTTAAGAAAATCTTGATATTTTTATCACCTCTAGATCAGTTAAAACTAGCTCGTTTTATTGTTCGAACGAATTGATGAATTCGGACTGCATCATCAATGTTATGACTAAATTCGAAAAAGTGTCACTCTAGAAAAAACTGCGTATCGTGCAGCATACGTGTAATGAGCACCTTCGGCTAACAATGGAAATACCACGAATAAATCGACACGGTACGCAGCATAACGATCATCTCGCGTGAAAAATTCATACTTGTCATGATTCAAAATACAACTGCCAATTGCTGGGGGCTGAGCCTAATTCTCCGCTTGATGTCTGGTTTCAGACTTGTACTGTAGCGTAACTACCCAGCCCTCAATACGAATACTCTGCAACACTCAAATGATACTAAGGTAAGTGTACCCAACTTGCCTCTGCACCCAACTTGCCCCCATATGCCGATCTCAGGAATGGGCGCTCGTTGACCTTCCCGCAATTTTTTTTTACGTTTGTTATGTTGAAATATGAGAAAATACGTAGTTTTCATCGACCCTGGATCATTTCTGCGTTCTCCAGAAAATACAAAGTGAGTTTTCCGTTTTTCGTGTTTGCACGGCTCAGAAATCACCGAGGAAATCGCGTTCACTAAAACCGGTGCGAACTTATTTTCATTCGACCAATCTTGACGTATGTACCTTAGCGCATTCGATTCCTTGCCTCAAGACCTTCGAAATCCGTTCTTCAGAGTTGCAAAACTTTGATTTGGAGCGATTTTATGTACAAAACACGGAGATGATTTGAGAATCAAGAAGACCACCATCGGAGTGTACCCAACATGCCCCCATATGGTTATCTCAGAAAGGCGTGCAGTACGGCTTTTTTTACCACTCAGAACGTGTTTATCACGTCAAAATAGGTCGGAAACGATGTCTTGGGCCAGCTAAAAGCTATAAATGTCGCTGCACGGTGATCAAAACGGATCAAAGCGATTCCATTCACTTCATTGCCGATTTACATTGTTTTAAATGATGGGGGCAAGTTGGGTACACACTTTTGTGAACTCTCAAAAATCACCTTTTGGGAGAATTCAAACAGCTCGGCTCCACTTCATTCAAATTGGACGCATCTTAGCTCATTTTAAAGGTCTTGAGACAAGCTTTAAAATGAGCTAAAGTACGTTGGAAAAAATGGAGATAGGCCAAAGTTTTCAAGAAAATGGCTTAATGGGGGCAAGTTGGGTACACTTACCTTATAAATGATTCCTATTCTATGCAAAACCAAGAGTGCGGACCGGATGGCTTGATGTGCTATTATCGATTTTTTGCGTTCTACGACTCGCCAGTGTAAACACAGACAGTCAACCTAACCAAGTAAATACTGATTTTCTGACGAATCGTGCTACGAAATGCGAATTTAGTCCGACTTTTCCGCGGTGTCGTCGTAATTAGCGCGTTTTCATGTATCTGTTTCTGATTTCTTGTGAAAATCCACCGAGGGCAGAAATCTCCGCTTTTTCTGCGGTGTCCTTTCCATGACAATTCCCGGTTTTCCATGGCAAAATTTTTTTCCATGACAATTCCCAGTATCCCCAGTTTTCTAGTGGTCAACCGTATTGCATGCGATCGGAAAATATGTGTAGCTATTGTTCAATTTCATACTGTACTATTGTGAAATCCGAACTAATGTGTGCCGGTTGAAATGTTATACTTCCATAAACTCATAATTTTGATGATTCAGGCCCCCGGTGGCCTGGATATTCGACTCCCTACGTATGGTACAGAAAAACTGCTCAAAAATGGGACTTGGAAAATTCGTAGGGCCCGCCATGGGTCCCAAAAAGATCTGAAAACAATTTTTTTCAACTATATTCTAGTAGTACTAACGGAAAAAAAATGTTTGGGGCATTTCTAAATTTCGTCGATTTTCAAAATGTTCACCTTGGTCCAGAATGACCCATATAGATATACTGTAAAGCCAGAGGACTGAGTATAAATACAGGCTCATTAGCCCATTGTGAGGACCTCGCGCTCAGTCGAAATTTCAAGAGCTCTATCGAGACGAAGTCCTCTGTCTATTATATATATATATGTAGTATATCCAGTATAGACAGAGATAAGAAGGTTCTCTAATCTCCGTTATAAACTGTACGAAGTTTTGGTTGTTAGTGACCACCACGAAAAAATTGTATGTGTCAGTCACCGTCTCGATGAGAAATTTTGGTACACTCGGGAACAAGGTGAACCATGGCGTGAAGATAACTTTTGTTATCTTTACGCCATGTGGTGAACTGCAATGGGATGACGGTCAGTGACCGTTCGAGATCTGTCGTCTCCCTTGCACTCATGGGATAACCTATTAGGTGCGAGTGAGATGGGAGATCTCGAATGGCCGCTGACCGCCATGACCTTCCCCGCGAGGCTTGCCCCGAACCATACGCCATGCCCCGAACATCGCGGGTATTAGGGCAAATGTATTGTGAAGCATATGAAGTGTAACGCCTTCCCCGCAGGGCCCCCGCAAAGTATCTGATCACTTCCACAACATTCCTGCATAGTGTCTTAGAGTTTTGTTAGAGAGAGAGAGAGAGAGAGAGAGAGAGAGAGAGAGAGACCCTCTCAGCATGCTCGACAATATCGGGAAAATGTACGAGAGGATGGTGCTCAACAGGGTGGAAAAAGCCTACGAAGAGAGCGGCGGGCTATCACCAATGCAGTTTGGGTTCCGGAAGGGACGAAGCACTGTGCACGCGATCGAGGCGGTCCAAGAACGGGTTCAAGCGTCGGTAGGGAACCCATACCAAGGAAGAGGAGGATTCTGTGCTATCATTGCGTTGGACATAAAGAACGCATTCAACTGCGCGAGCTGGGAGCGAGTCTATCAATCCCAAGCAGGTAAAGTGCCGCCCTATCTACTAGCCATCACGAGTGACTATCTGCGGAACAGGACACTCGTGTACGACACCGACGAGGGACAAGAGATCCGGGAACTGTCCGCCGGAATTGGACAGGGATCGGTTTCCGGGCCGTTCAACTGGAACACCCAGTACGACAGTTTACTGTCTATTGAACTGCCCGAAGGAGTCATAATAGTGGCTTTCGCGGACGACGCGGGGCTCATAGTCTGGTCCGACAACGAGGAACTCTTGGGTAGACGCGCAAACGAGGCGCTGGCCCGAGTCTACGAGTGGATGATCAGCAGGCTCCTAGAGCTTGCTGTCAAGAAGTGCGAAGCAATCGTGGTCACAAGACGCAGGAAGTTTGACTTGCCCCACTTTTACATCAACGGGCAAGAGATCCCACGCAAGACAGAGCTGAAATACCTCGGCGTATGGCTTGACGACAAGTGGTCGTTCAAGAAGCACATCCAGGAGGCCGCTCAAAAAGCGAGCAGGGTTGGTGCGGCGCTTCAACGGCTGATGCCGAATATCGGAGGACCCAAGGAAAAGAGGCGCGCACTTCTCAACACCGTCAGCACCTCTATCATGCTCTACGGTGCACCCGTGTGGGGAAAGAGAGTAGAGAAGACCATCATCGAGAAGAAGATGGGGCCTGTCCACCGGAGAGCGGCCCTGAGAAGTATCCGTGCCTACCGCACCGTGTCAGGAGATGCGGCTTACGTATTGGCGAGTACACCGCCCATCCACTTGCTCGTCGCGGAGCGAGTGAGGATCTGGGACCGCCAGAAAGTGATCGGAGCCGAACGAGTACTCACCCCGACGATGAAGGAGATTATCCGCGACAACGAGAAGGAAACCACCCTTGAGCATTGGCAAACTGAGTGGGATTCGCCATTTGCGAACGGCAGATGGACGCACCGGCTGATCCGTGACGTAGCCAAGTGGGCGGAACGCACCCACGGAGAGATGGACTACTGGACGACGCAGGCACTGAGCGATCATGGTTGCTTCGGTTCCTATCTAACCAGGTTCAAGAAGAGGACGACCCCAGCATGTCAGTCATGCGGGGACGAATGGGATGACGCCGAACATGCCCTGTTCAAGTGCAGCGACACCCGGAGAGAGCGCGCCGAGCTGGATGAATGGCTGGGTGCTCAACTAACACCTGAGAATCTCGTCCCGTACTTACTCCGCAACCAGGAGACATGGGATAGACTCACCGGATACATCAAGCTGGTGATGACCCACAAAGAGGAGAAAGAGAGGGAAGTAAGGCGCCTCGAAGCAGGCGAATCACAGTGACTCTGCCGATTGAAACAGAAGAGGCCCAAATGATTCCAGGAGGAATCTGATGCACTGAAGAGGGAAGAAAGAAGAAAGAAGAGAGAAGAAAGAAGAAAGAGAGGGAACAATGAAGAGTGAAGATAGAAGATGCCGACAAGTGGCCGAAGAGAGAAGATGGAGAAGAGGAACGCTCGCAATCGAGCGCGAGACATGCCGCTCATCCTGAAGTAATGCTCACGCGGTTCCGGGATGAGATGGTAGATGCAGGTGGATCTCCTTCTTGATTGCCCGATGCCCTAGGTATCGGACATCGAGGGGAGAGGGATATTACACGGCCGGGCCCACCTCTCGGTGGGCCCCACCCAAACCCGTGTCCCGCCTGGTATGGCCTGCGTGGGCTATGCGTAGTCCGCGTAAGCTGAACCAGTCCGGTGTCTGGGGACGGATCCGAGGGATCCTGAGGCAGATTTTGCCCTCTAACCACCTTAAAAAAAAAAAAAAAAAAAAAAAAGAGAGAGAGAGAGAGAGAGAGAGAGACCCCGTAGGGGGCTTTGGGTGTGACCTTAGGGTTGCACTTGGAGCTTGAGGGAGTGACGCCCCTCCGGACCCGAGTCCTACACTTACACTAACACACACACTACACTCTACACGCACCATACTTACGCTTGCTCAAGCATTACACAGACATACCAACATTATACAGAACACGCATCACACGACACACCACACCCGTGCTGGTCTGGTCCGGGGTCGGCCAGCATGCGATTCCAGGCCCTGGAAGAAGAAAGAAGATGATGTCCAGCATTGACGGCAAGAATTCCCCAAGTAAAGCGGGGCCCCATTCGGATCTTGGGGGGGGGGGGGCCCCAACGATGCAAAACGCGCCACCAGTGGCACACTTGGCTGGTGGAATAACGCGTACAGCTACAAGCGATGGAGATACGCTGCAGGTGGAGGGTGCGGGAGAAAAAAACCTACGCCATGGAGAAGCTGAGCTCACCCCTAGCAGGAAGAGAAAGGGCCCGAGTGATGGAGCAGAGAAGCGAGTGCTCAAACAATCAAAGCTCACATTTCCGAGCCAACGAGGGATAAACGCGAAAGTTGCAGCAGAAGCACGAGAGGCGGCAGAGAAGCTGCTGAAGATCAACCCCGCTATCAGGATCCAGATCACGCAACCCAGCAACGAGGTTGATGACGCCGTCAACTTGAGCTCAGACTCCAGCGAGTCTGACTCCACTATAGGGTCCCAGGGGAACGGAACAATCCTGACTCCTGAAAACGGTTTGCTCGAGAGGGGAGTGCACGATGAGGTGCCTGATAGGGTGGAGATTGACCACATCCCCTCAACCAGAGATGCGGCACGACAGAGGAGTGGAAACGAGGCAGGCGATCTCATGGGGAAATGGGAAGACCTGAAAACGTGCCGGGAAGAGACGGAGGAGAAGACATATCTCCTCCTCGAGCACTTCAACTTGGTTATAGGAATAGCCGAGTCTGTTTCCAGCAGTCCAGAAGGGACCAAGGGTGACATCGAAGAGCTCAAGAAGATAGGCCACGCGCTCGAAGGCCTACTCGCGACAGACAAGGCGAAGCGGGCTGCTTTCGAGACAACGCTCCTCGAAACGGAAAAGACCCTGAAAGCGAAGGGGAATATGCAGCCTCCGGTCACAAGAAAACCGGCCGCGTCGGGTAGTGGCTTCCAGGGAAGGGGGGCAGGGAAACCGGAATCGCGACCGGGAAAACAACGCGGTTCGAAGGCGACGCGATACGGTCCTCCACCGGGAGGTCTCGGAACACCGCGCTCGACATCAACGCCCAATCGGCCCGAGCAGAATGGGCCTTGGAAGGAAGTGGTGTCAAAGAAACAAGCGAGAAGGGCAAAGAAGAGCGGTAGATCGGACGATGCCGCCGGGAAGAAAGCGAAAATGAAGCCGAGAAGGGTGAAGCCCGAAGCCGTCCTCGTTACGGCCAAACAAGGTGGGCTAACCTACGCAGACATGCTGCGCAGGATAAAAACGGATGACCTCGATGAAGAAGTAGGCTCCAAGGTCACCGGCATCCGCAAGACCCAAGAAGGCCAAGTCCTTCTTGAACTCAAGAAGGGCACCGATGTCGCCGCCGTCAAGGCAGCCTTGGCACCAGTCGTCGGGCAAGAAGGAGCTGTCCACTGTCTAGCAAACAGCACGACCCTCGAGGTTCTCGGAGTCGACTACGATGTCGACATAATCAAGGTGCGGGATGCCCTCGCGAAGGCCCTACCAGAAAACGAGAAGGGTGCCGTTGTAGTCAAGTCCATCCGGAGTGGCTACCGCGGCACCCAAACCGCTGTTGTCTCGATCGCAACGAGACTGGCCCACCATCTCCTCGACTGGAAGGAGCCAAAGGTTGGATGGGGCAGAGTCAGGATCCGCGAGAAGGGTGGCATCCCACGGTGCTATAACTGCTTAGAGTACGGGCACAAGGCCTCGGGGTGCAAAAAAGAGAAGGCAGAGGAACGGAAACCAAAACTCTGCTTCCAATGCGGCGAACCAGGGCACCTTGCTGCGATTTGCAAGGAAAAACCAAAATGCCTAAGCTGTGTGGCGATCGGGTCCAAATCTGACCACAGATCTGGGGCCAGCAACTGCACTGCGTACCAGAGGGCAAGAACCACATATAGACGCAGGAAGGGAAGAAATGGCTAGCTTCATCCAAGCCAACCTCAGGAAGAGCGGGGACGCAGACGATCTCCTACACGCTGTAGCCAAAGAAGGAGGGATCGATGTTCTGATTATCTCCGAACCGCCTCGGAAGCGCGAATTCTCTCGATCCACATTCGATCACTGGAGGACAGCCGTGATCCAGATCATGAATCCTGCGATCCGTGAGACTGGACCAGCTGTTAGTGGCCGCGGTTTCGCTCGAAAGACCATAGAGAGCACAGCAGTCTACAGCTGCTACTATTCGCCGTCGCTCAAGATGCACGAATTCGAAGACGAGCTCCATGACCTAGAAGAGGATGTGAGGCAATGGGGGGGCCCAGTTATAAACGCGGGGGATTTCAACTCCAAGGAACCGACTTGGAGCGGGGGGCCGCGTGATAGACGGGGGGTAATACTCGCTGATGCCATGGAGGCATTGGGATTAGTGCTCGCGAACGAGACGGGGGTTATCACCTACCACCGACACGACACTCGGTCCAGGGAGGGAGGTTCGTCTTCGGTCCTCGACCTGACGTTCATGAGCCCGTCGCTCATGGGACGTATGACATCGTGGGAGGTTCTGGACACGGAAACATTGAGTGACCATCGACATATTCGGTTTCGGCTTAGGACTGACAGACAGAGACAGACGACACACAGACCGCGACCGACGGGGTGGCAGGTACGCAAGCTGGATGAGGGGAAATTCCGGGAATCGATAGAAACAGTCGAAGATCTCCCGATGAACTCCGCCTCGGACGAAGCTGTGGCGATGGTAACATCCGCGATCACGAGAGCTTGCGACGCGTCGATGCCTCGCAGGACACCACCATGTTTCTGGAGGAAACCAGAGTACTGGATCACCGATGAGATCAAGGCTCTACGAAGAACGAGCAACAAGAAAAGGAGGACCGCATGGCGATCAAGGAAGCTGCAACGACCATCGCTGGCGGAAGATGACAGAGCGTACAAAGAAGCAAAGAAGGCTCTCGTTCTAGCCATCCGGAGGAACAAAGAGAAGTGCTGGGGTGAACTGTGCGACATGGTTAACGAAGACCCCTGGGGCACGCCATATCGCGTGGTCATGTCAAAGGTCCGACCCCGGAAGGGCAACCCAGCACCGACCGATGCAGCAACATTGCGCACCATCGTGGAAGACCTCTTCCCAGCAGGAGAACCCAGAGTTACATTCCCTACGGAGAGCGAAGACCCCATCCCGCTCTTCACTATGCAAGAGCTACTCATAGCGGCGAAGAGAATGCCGAACGGCAAGGCCCCTGGCCTGGATGGCATCCCAAACGAGGCTCTGAAACTGGTCTTCAAATACAAGCCAGATCTACTCCTCGACCTCTTCAACATCTGTCTGAGCGCGGGAACTTTCCCGGACAAGTGGAAACGCCAGAAGCTGGTCCTGATACCTAAGGGTCAAGGAGGTCAACGACCTCTCAGCATGCTCGACAATATCGGGAAAATGTACGAGAGGATGGTGCTCAACAGGGTGGAAAAAGCCTACGAAGAAGGCGGTGGGCTATCACCAATGCAGTTCGGGTTCCGGAAGGGACGGAGCACTGTGCACGCGATCGAGGCGGTCCAAGAACGGGTTCAAGCGTCGGTAGGGAACCCATACCAAGGAAGAGGAGGATTCTGTGCCATCATTGCGTTGGACATAAAGAACGCATTCAACTGCGCGAGCTGGGAGCGAGTCTATCAATCCCAAGCAGGTAAAGTGCCCCCCTATCTACTAGCCGTCACGAGTGACTACCTGCGGAACAGGACCCTCGTGTACGACACCGACGAGGGACAAGAGATTCGGGTACTGTCCGCCGGAATCGGACAGGGATCGGTCTCCGGGCCGTTCAACTGGAACACCCAGTATGACAGCTTACTGTCTATCGAACTGCCAGAAGGAGTGATAATAGTGGCTTTCGCGGACGACGCGGGACTCATAGTATGGGCTGACAACGAGGAACTCTTGGGTAGACGCGCGAACGAAGCGCTGGCCCGAGTCTACGAGTGGATGATTAGCAGGCTTCTGGAGCTCGCTGTCAAGAAGTGCGAAGCAATCGTGGTCACAAGGCGTAGGAAGTTTGACCTACCCCGGTTTCATATCAACGGGCAAGAGATTCCACGGAAGACAGAGCTGAAATACCTCGGTGTATGGCTCGATGACAAGTGGTCGTTCAAGAAGCACATCCAGGAAGCCGCCCAGAAGGCGAGCAGGGTCGGTGGTGCGCTCCAGCGGCTTATGCCGAATATCGGAGGACCCAAGGAAAAGAGGCGCGCACTTCTCAACACCGTCACTACCTCCATCATGCTGTACGGTGCACCCGTGTGGGGGAAGAGAGTAGAGAAGACCATCATCGAGAAGAGAATGGGGCCTGTCCACCGAAGAGCGGCCCTGAGGAGTATCCGTGCCTACCGCACTGTGTCAGGAGATGCGGCTTACGTATTGGCGAGTACTCCGCCCATCCACTTGCTCGTCGCGGAGCGAGTGAGGATCTGGGACCGCCAGGAAGTGATCGGAGCCGAACGAGTACTCACTCCGACGATGAAGGAGATCATCCGCGACAACGAGAAGGAAACCACCCTTGAGCATTGGCAAACTGAGTGGGATTCGCCATTTGCAAACGGCAGATGGACGCACCGGCTTATCCGTGACGTAGCCAAGTGGGCGGAACGCACCCACGGACAGATGGACTACTGGACGACGCAGGCACTGAGCGATCATGGTTGCTTCGGTTCCTATCTAACCAGGTTCAAGAAGAGGACGACCCCAGCATGTCAGTCATGCGGGGACGAATGGGATGACGCCGAACATGCCCTGTTCAAGTGCAGCAACACCCGGAGAGAGCGCGCCGAGCTGGATGAATGGCTGGGTGCTCAACTAACACCTGAGAATCTCGTCCCGTACTTGCTCCGCAACCAGGAGACATGGGATAGACTCACCGGATACATCAAGCTGGTGATGACCCGCAAAGAGGAGAAAGAGAGGGGAGTAAGGCGCCTCGAAGCAGGCGAATCACAGTGACTCTGCCGATTGAAACAGAAGAGGCCCAAATGATTCCAGGAGGAATCTGATGCACTGAAGAGGGAAGAGAGAAGAAAGAAGAGAGAAGAAAGAAGATGAAGAATGAAGAGATGGAAGAAGATCGAAGAAAGGGAAACAACACCTGCGAGTCGTGAGAAGAGAGACGCTCGATCCTGAGCGCGAGACGCCACCGGCCCTGAAGTAATGCTCACGCGGTGCCGGGGCCGGATTGGTAAGTTGGTGGATCTCTCCCTTGTCCAATGGCCGGCGCCAACGGAGAAGGAAGAGAGGGTTTACCCGGTTGGGATGGCCGTATCGATGCGGATTCCAGCCCGGGACTATTGGGGAGGTGCTGGCCAGCCGTGTTTGGCTGACCGGTGCCTCTCCTTCGTACGTCGCAGCGTATTTGCCCTACAACCACCTTAAAAAAAAAAAAAAAAAAAAAGAGAGAGAGAGAGATTAGATTAGATTAGATTAGTGTTTATTTCAGTCACGGGGTACTACCCCATCTGACCCAAAAGAATCATACAAATGCATATGAACTTATAAACTAAAATTCAAAATAATTTCAAAAGTAAGTGGAGGAGCAATTTTATAACAGATGGACCTAACAAAGAACAAAATGGGCGAGAATAACTCTCGGTAGTGAGAGGAAGTATGAGAAAAAGGATGAATAACAGTGGCTTGGAAACTGGATAAATAGAAGAACATCTGAAATACTCGTGAAAAGCACCTATGATTAGAAGGAATTGATTAAATAATATATAAGGTAAGTGTACCCAACTTGCCTCTGTACCCAACTTGCCCCCATATGCCGATCTCGGGGATGGGCACTCCTTGGCCTCCCGGCAATTTTTTCCAACGTTTGTTATGTTGAAATATGAGAAAGTAAGTAGTTGGCGTCGACCCCGAATCATTCCTGCGTTCTGCAGAAAATCTAAAGTGATTTTTCTATTTTTCGTGATTGCTTAGCTAAGAAAGCACCGAGGGAATCGCCTTCAGTAAAATCGGTGCCAAATTCTTTGAGTTCAACCAATTTCGACGTACCTTAGCGCATTCGATTCCTTGTTTCAAGACCAACAAAATCCATTTTTCAAAATTGCAAATTTTGAATATGGAGCTGTTTTATGCGCAAAACACGGAGACGATTTGTAAACAAGGATGCCAACATCGGAGTGTACCTAACATGCCCCTATACGTCTATCTCGAAAGGGCGTGCAGTACGACTTTTTTCACCACTCGGAACGTGTTTATCAGTTCAAAATGGGTCAGAAATTGTGTTTTGGACCAACGGAAAGCTCCAAATGTGCGTGCACGTCGATAAAAACACTCTATCGCTGATTTTCATCTTTTATTTCGGAAGAATTGAGACAGTTCGGCTCCAGTTCATCAAAATTAAACGTAGTTTAATGCATTTTGAAGGTCTTTGAACAAGCTTCAAAATGAGCTAAAGCACGTTGAAAACCGTTGAAGGAAACCAAAGTTATTAAGAAAAAGGCTTAATGGGGGCAAGTTGGGTACACACTTTTGTAAACTCTCAAAAATCACCTTTTGGGAGAATTCAAACAGTTTGGCTCCAGTTGGTTCAAATTGAATGTACCTCAACTTATTTTGAAGGTCTTAAGACAAGGTTCAAAATGAGCTAAGGTACGTTGGAAAATATTGAGATGGGCCAGAGTTATTAAGAAAATGGCTTAATGGGGGCAAGTTGGGTACACTGACCTTATGTATATCTATATATAGTACAAGGAATGTTTCAAAGAATACTTAACAATTTACATCAAAAGTGAAACTCAAGTGTCTTATAGGAAAATATAGCAATAATACAGTATAGGGTGATGGCTTGGTGAGCTTAAAGTCACCTTATTCCTTCGACGGCAACACGCGTCTTCCAGTCTGATTCATCTTCCTCCATGAGTTTAGCAAAAAGCTGTGACTTGAAAAGCGTTGAGTGTCTGTGCTCATGGGGAATGTGCGGGATGGAGTTCAGGATTTCGGAAGCTTGATAATGAAACGAATTTTTCAAGGATTCGGTCCTAGGTGTGGAGACGAGGAATTGTTTACGGGTGTTTCTCTCAGAACGTCTAATGTCCGGGTTATCGTCTAGCAAAGAAAAATGTCTTGTGATGTAGCTTGGGTTTTTGTTTGCTACGATATTGAAGGCTAAGGATCCAAGAAGGAATTTCCTTCTCCTCGCTGTGGATAGCCAGCCTAGTGCGATTCGATGTGGGGTTACGTGACCTCTAAAGGGGATGTTGCCGATTACGAATCTCACACAAGCATTGAGAGCCCTCTGTAGCAGAATATCTTCGCCTGCCGTTACATCATTGTATATGATGCTACCGTAATCAAAAAGAGAGATAGATCGATAGATAGATATCCTTTATTCGTCATACGACAAAATACACCTACATATTTTCATATATGTCACATATATATATATATATACAATTAATAAATATTCCGATAAAATCATATTAAGAAATAATTTGGTCAAGGATAGATATATCACAAATTGTGACTGTTCATACACTTTACGATTTCACTTGAAAGAAAATGAGATAAAGGGCATGGGTTCACGGAAATATCACAGTTTTTCTTCAGTCTGGTGACAGAAGGTCACTTACAATTAAAAAGAGATAGAAAGCAAAGGAACAAAGCCCTAGCCCATCAAAGATTAAAGTAATGCTGCTTCTCCGGATCAATCCTCTGAGGAGACTTTGTTAATAGGAAATCTTTCAAGGACTCTTTGAACAAGGGTGTTTTCCCCAGCTGCCGAAAACCCGGAGGGAGACAGTTCCAAAAATGAGCACATTGAACCTGGAAAGATCTCCTTCCATATTCAAGTCTCATATTGGGAACTTTGAGTACCCGCTCTTCTGCATTACCACGTGCGGGGCGTTCAGATTGGTACCTGGTGAACATCGCAGCTAGGTAGCCAGGCTCTCCTAAATGCATGATCTTATGCATTAACAGAGCTGCGAAGTACATTCTCCGCGAATCAGTACGCAACCAACCTAAACGCTCCCTAAACGGGGTGATGTGCTCGTCTCTCCTAAGATCAAAAATGTACCTCACACATGAATTGCTCAGTCGTTGTATCCGTTGCCGCTGTTCGTCCGTGGCGTCGAGGTACACGACTGTGCAATAATCTAAATGCGGTTGAACTAATGACTCGACTAGGCGAATTCGGAGAGGTCTGGTGATACACGCCCTAAAAAACCGCAATCCGTAAAGGGCTCTGTTCACTTTCTTAGTTACTTGGTCGATGTGCGGCTTCCACGTCAGTTCACTATCAAGTGTAACACCAAGACTCACGACTGTATCGCTGAACGGAATGAATTTTCCTTCCTGTATCTCAACCCCTGGCAAGTCCATTCTTTTCAGATCTTTGATGTTCCTCTCAGAGCTGAAGATGATTGCCTTGGTCTTGCCAGCGTTGAGACGCAGGCCGGAATTTCTGGCCCATTCAGCAATTAGTCGTCCTACTTCTCCCAACCGAGTGATGCCTTCCTTGATCTTAGTTTTCTCGACTTGGAGATAAATTTGAAGATCATCCGCATAGAATAGATGATATACCGACTTTCCGTCTAGCAAACCAGGTAAGTCATTAACATATAAGCTGAAGAGTGAAGGCCCGAGAACGGATCCCTGTGGAACACCCAGATTGGTTTCAAGCCAATCAGAACTACCAGATTTTGAAGTGACTATTTGGGTGCGGCCTTGTAAGTATGATTTTATCCACAGGAGTGCCGATCTTGAAAATCGAAGGTTTCGGAGCTTCCTCAGCAGCTTTGAC
The DNA here is from genome assembly GCA_029851415.1 of Eretmocerus hayati. Taxonomy (NCBI): domain Eukaryota; kingdom Metazoa; phylum Arthropoda; class Insecta; order Hymenoptera; family Aphelinidae; genus Eretmocerus; species Eretmocerus hayati. The sequence continues at coordinate 164,201,497 of CM056743.1, read as the reverse complement.
GGTGTTATTGTGTCGAAAGCTTTGCTAAAGTCGAATAGTAGGAGTAAGGTGATCTTCTTCCTATCAATGCCTACTCTGATGTCATCCGTCAACTTTAGTAAAGCTGTCTGGGTGCTATGGTATTGCCTGAAACCAGTCTGGAAGCGATCAAGAAGTTTCTCTACTTTTAAATACTCCGTGATTTGGTCATGTGCAATTTTTTCCAGAACCTTGGAAAGGAAGCACAGCAGCGCTATGGGACGAAAGTCCGAGACCGCTGATGGAGCTGCAGTCTTCTTCAATGCAATCAGCTGCGCTTGCTTCCAAGCCTCGGGTAAAACGCTATGAGCGAAAGAGGAATTGAATATATGTACAATAAGATCACCAATTGCCGGAAGAGCCTTCGCGATCACACTCTGAGGGATCCCATCCACCCCGCGGGCCTGCGAGGAGAAATGTTTAATAGCAAGGACTACATCATTGAAATTTGTGGGCTTAAATTTAAACCCGTCCTCCGGTGCAGAGTTAATATCGTCCATTGCTTCATTGATATTTTCGTGAGGCGAAACAGAGACTCCCGCAAAGTGAGCGTTCAACTCATCCGGTGTGAAACCGTGAAGTTCTTCCTCTTTGCTCTTGGGCAAGAGGCCGAGATTGCGCATCTCCTTCCAAATATTCTTGTTCTGATCAAGAGCGTCTGAAAGATGGTTTTGAAGGAAGGAATTACGCTCTTGCTCAATGCGCAGATCGACCTCTTCGCTAAGCCGAAAGTACTCATTTTGAAGCTCAGGACACTTGCACTGGTTGCGTTGCATACGCTCCCTACGCCCGCGCATCGCGTCTCGCTTCTTCATGAGCACCCTCAGCTCAGGACCAATCCAAGGAGCATCGTTTTTACGCGGGTTTATAGTTTTTTCCGGTGCTAATTCATCTAAAACGATCATTAAATTTACATTCAAGCATTGAACTGCGTCTTCCAAACTGGTTTCGGCATTTTCAAGAGCTGTCCAGTCACAGCGGAGCAGACGGTCATTCAATATCTCCGGGGTGATGTTACGAAAAACCCTATATTTGAAGGAATTTTTTGGCGGAGTAGGGGTGAAGACGTTGATGGTGACGTCAATGACCGAGTGCCCACCGAAACTGGGCAGGTGTCTGTTGTGAAAGTCAGTAATGGTGTCGTTGTCATCTACGTAGATGTGATCAATCCATGTATGAGATACATTGGGGTTGTGTTGATGAGTCGGGCCATGCTGCACCATCTGCAAGGCTAGTTCTTCTGTCAGTGCAGTCAGTGTCTTGGTGTCGGGATGAGCAGTATCCAACAAGTCAGCGTTCAGATCACCCATAATGATTTTGTGACTGTAATCACCACACATCCGGCGTAACGAGCCAAACAGCCCATCATCCTTCTGCATGGCAATTTTAGGGGGTCTATAGATTACCGCGACTAATATTGGGGGTGAGCTGCCTTGCTGCACGCTACAAAAAAGGACTTCGGGCACGCCAGGTTTCCCCGGCCCAAAAGTATTCGACGAAACCAACTTCTCAATTTTGAAGTCATTGCGCACATACAAGGCAACTCCTCCACCTTCTCTGTTGCGATCTTGTCGCAACAACGAAAAACCTGGAATTTGAACGAGACTGTCATCCACATACTCATCTAGCTTCGACTCGGCTACCCCAAATAGATGATAGGAGGGATCGTTAGCGACGAGCAAGCGTAGATGCTCAATCTTATCTGTCAGGGAGTTAAGGTTGATAAATCCCGCTTTTAAAGAATTACCCCTCCCTCGTCGCTCTTCAGCAGCCGTATCCAGTCAGGGAGTCCTTGCTGATTCTGTTGCCGGAACTTTATTTTGCTCCGGAACGATAGTGCAGCTCTGGGTGTTATTAGAGGACGCACAGGTGCGTTCCGGACCACTTCGACAGGTCGTTTGAATGACCTGCAGATCAGCAAGGGATTCGAACGTCTGCGCTCGCTCACCATTTTTCCGTCTAACCCAGAAACGCCCATCCCTGTGCCAGACGTATTTAAGACCCAAACCGCGTGCAACCGACCTTAAACGTATAAATTCTTTGTATTTTTCACGGTGGAGCATCTCATTCATAAAGATTTTACGGTCTGGCACATGAGCTTTTGTATCTGGGTCGAGTAAGTCAGGCTGGATATTGTTGGCCGTGAAATAATTATTGGTGATTGAACGTTTAGCCCGAATCACTTTCCCGACTAGTCGACTACTGGAGAGTTGGACTACACATGATGGTAAATGAGAGAGAGAGAGAGAGAGAGAGAGAGAGAGAGAGAGAGAGAGAGAGAGAGGGAGGGAGAGAGCGAGACATGCCGGTCCAGGGAGGGAGGTTCGTCTTCGGTCCTCGACCTGACGTTCATGAGCCCGTCGCTCATGGGACGTATGACATCGTGGGAGGTTCTGGACACGGAAACATTGAGTGACCATCAACATATTCGGTTTCGGCTTAGGACTGACACACAGAGACAGACGACACACAGACCGCGACCGACGGGGTGGCAGGTACGCAAGCTGGATGAGGGGAAATTCCGGGAATCGATAGAAACAGTCGAAGATCTCCCGATGAACTCCGCCTCGGACGAAGCTGTGGCGATGGTAACATCCGCCATCACGAGAGCTTGCGACGCGTCGATGCCTCGCAGGACAACACCATGTTTCTGGAGGAAACCAGAGTACTGGATCACCGATGAGATCAAGGCTCTACGAAGAACGAGCAACAAGAAAAGGAGGACCGCATGGCGATCAAGGAAGCTGCAACGACCATCGCTGGCGGAAGATGACAGAGCGTACAAAGAAGCAAAGAAGGCTCTCGTTCTAGCCATCCGGAGGAGCAAAGAGAAGTCCTGGGGTGAACTGTGCGACATGGTTAACGAAGACCCCTGGGGCACGCCATATCGCGTGGTCATGTCAAAGGTCCGACCCCGGAAGGGCAACCCAGCACCGACCGATGCAGCAACATTGCGCACCATCGTGGAAGACCTCTTCCCAGCAGGAGAACCCAGAGTTACATTCCCTACGGAGAGCGAAGACCCCATCCCGCTCTTCACTATGCAAGAGCTACTCATAGCGGCGAAGAGAATGCCGAACGGCAAGGCCCCTGGCCTGGATGGCATCCCAAACGAGGCTCTGAAACTGGTCTTCAAATACAAGCCAGATCTACTCCTCGACCTCTTCAACATCTGTCTGAGCGCGGGAACTTTCCCGAACAAGTGGAAACGCCAGAAGCTGGTCCTGATACCTAAGGGTCAAGGAGGTCAACGCCCTCTCAGCATGCTCGACAATATCGGGAAAATGTACGAGAGGATGGTGCTCAACAGGGTGGAAAAAGCCTACGAAGAAGGCGGTGGGCTATCACCAATGCAGTTCGGGTTCCGGAAGGGACGGAGCACTGTGCACGCGATCGAGGCGGTCCAAGAACGGGTTCAAGCGTCGGTAGGGAACCCATACCAAGGAAGAGGAGGATTCTGTGCTATCATTGCGTTGGACATAAAGAACGCATTCAACTGCGCGAGCTGGGAGCGAGTCTATCAATCCCAAGCAGGTAAAGTGCCCCCCTATCTACTAGCCGTCACGAGTGACTACCTGCGGAACAGGACCCTCGTGTACGACACCGACGACGGACAAGAGATTCGGGTACTGTCCGCCGGAATCGGACAGGGATCGGTCTCCGGGCCGTTCAACTGGAACACCCAGTATGACAGCTTACTGTCTATCGAACTGCCAGAAGGAGTGATAATAGTGGCTTTCGCGGACGACGCGGGACTCATAGTATGGGCTGACAACGAGGAACTCTTGGGTAGACGCGCGAACGAAGCGCTGGCCCGAGTCTACGAGTGGATGATTAGCAGGCTTCTGGAGCTCGCTGTCAAGAAGTGCGAAGCAATCGTGGTCACAAGGGGTAGGAAGTTTGACCTACTCCGGTTTCATATCAACGGGCAAGAGATTCCACGGAAGACAGAGCTGAAATACCTCGGTGTATGGCTCGATGACAAGTGGTCGTTCAAGAAGCACATCCAGGAAGCCGCCCAGAAGGCGAGCAGGGTCGGTGCGGCGCTCCAGCGGCTTATGCCGAATATCGGAGGACCCAAGGAAAAGAGGCGCGCACTTCTCAACACCGTCACTACCTCCATCATGCTGTACGGTGCACCCGTGTGGGGGAAGAGAGTAGAGAAGACCATCATCGAGAAGAGAATGGGGCCTGTCCACCGAAGAGCGGCCCTGAGGAGTATCCGTGCCTACCGCACTGTGTCACGAGATGCGGCTTACGGATTGGCGAGTACTCCGCCCATCCACTTGCTCGTCGCGGAGCGAGTGAGGATCTGGGACCGCCAGAAAGTGATCGGAGCCGAACGAGTACTCACTCCGACGATGAAGGAGATCATCCGCGACAACGAGAAGGAAACCACCCTTGAGCATTGGCAAACTGAGTGGGATTCGCCATTTGCAATCGGCAGATGGACGCACCGGCTTATCCGTGACGTAGCCAAGTGGGCGGAACGCACCCACGGAGAGATGGACTACTGGACGACGCAGGCACTGAGCGATCATGGTTGCTTCGGTTCCTATCTAACCAGGTTCAAGAAGAGGACGACCCCAGCATGTCAGTCATGCGGGGACGAATGGGATGATGCCGAACATGCCCTGTTCAAGTGCAGCAACACCCGGAGAGAGCGCGCCGAGCTGGATGAATGGCTGGGTGCTCAACTAACACCTGAGAATCTCGTCCCGTACTTGCTCCGCAACCAGGAGACATGGGATAGACTCACCGGATACATCAAGCTGGTGATGACCCGCAAAGAGGAGAAAGAGAGGGAAGTAAGGCGCCCCGAAGCAGGCGAATCACAGTGACTCTGCCGATTGAAACAGAAGAGGCCCAAATGATTCCAGGAGGAATCTGATGCACTGAAGAGGGAAGAGAGAAGAAAGAAGAGAGAAGAAAGAAGATGAAGAATGAAGAGATGGAAGAAGATCGAAGAAAGGGAAACAACACCTGCGAGTCGTGAGAAGAGAGACGCTCGATCCTGAGCACGAGACGCCGCCGGCCCTGAAGTAATGCTCACGCGGTGCCGGGGCCGGATTGGTAAGTTGGTGGATCTCTCCCTTGTCCAATGGCCGGCGCCAACGGAGAAGGAAGAGAGGGTTTACCCGGTTCGGATGGCCGTATCGATGCGGATTCCAGCCCGGGACTGTTGCGGAGGTGCTGGCCAGCCGTGTTTGGCTGGCCGGTGCCTCTCCTTCGTACGTCGCAGCGTATTTGCCCTACAACCACCTTAGAAAAAAAAAAAAAAAAAAAAAAAAAGAGCGAGACATGCCGCTCATCCTGAAGTAATGCTCACGCGGTTCGGGGATGAGATGGTAGATGCAGGTGGATCTCCTTCTTGATTGCCCGATGCCCTAGGTATCGGACATCGAGGGGAGAGGGATATTACACGGCCGGGCCCACCTCTCGGTGGGCCCCACCCAAACCCGTGTCCCGCCTGGTATGGCCTGCGTGGGCTATGCGTAGTCCGCGTAAGCTGAACCAGTCCGGTGTCTGGGGACGGATCCGAGGGATCCTGAGGCAGATTTTGCCCTCTAACCACTTAAAAAAAAAAAAAAAAAAAAGAGAGAGAGAGAGAGAGATGCGGCGGTCCAGCGGCTTATGCCGAATATCGGAGGAGCCAAGGAAAAGAGGCGCGCACTTCTCAACACCGTCACTACCTCCATCATGATGTACGGTGCACCCGTGTGGGGGAAGAGAGTAGAGAAGACCATCATCGAGAAGAGAATAGGGCCTGTCCACCGAAGAGCGGCCCTGAGGAGTATCCGTGCCTACCGCACTGTGTCAGGAGATGCGGCTCACGTATTGGCGAGTACTCCGCCCATCCACTTGCTCGTCGCGGAGCGAGTGAGGATCTGGGACCAGGGGCCACCGACTCGTGGTCAGACTTTGCCTATACCCTGTATGGGTTAGAGTTGCAAACGTGGGCCGTTGAGGGCGTTGTCTTCCATTGCGTTATATGGGGAAATACGCCACCAACGGCCCACTTTTGCAACTCTGACTCTGACCACGGGCACCCGTGTATAAGCATAGGAGTCGGTGGCCCCTGTCTGGGACCGCCAGAAAGTGATCGGAGCCGAACGAGTACTCACTCTGACGATGAAGGAGATCATCCGCGACAACGAGAAGGAAACCACCCTTGAGCATTGGCAAACTGAGTGGGATTCGCCATTTGCAAACGGCAGGTGGACGCACCGGCTGATCCGTGACGTAGCCAAGTGGGCGGAACGCACCCACGGAGAGATGGACTACTGGACGACGCAGGCACTTTAACAAGGATATATTCACAATATTTACAAGATGTCTGATTTAGCACTTATCTTTCAATATCAAAGAAAGTTTTCTATATATTCTATTTTTTAAGAATATAAATGGTGCAGTCTATCAAAAAAGTTGGAAGAAAACGTGAGTGTACGTTTCTTATTGCAAAATAGGACTTGCAGAAAAAATAAGACTAGAAAATCAAATGTTGTCGGAAAAAGCCTATATACACTGGAAAGCTCGGAAAACAAGCTTCATGATGGTATAAAAAAATTTCTCATTTCATACAGTTTCATATGAAAAATTCCTCATAGCAACTCGTGAAATTTTCAAAAGTTTCTATGTGGTAGTACATATATATCTGCACGCACATGTGCGAGTATTTGCATTGCGCGTCAGTCAGAAGGCAAAAAGATGGCTCCGTGACGTGGGCACCCGAGTTCGCGAAAAAATTATTTAAAAAATACTACCTAATTGTGCGTCTTGAGCGCGTTCAGAATCCGTTTAGAAATTAATTGTGGATGTTATCGTTTTGCCAAAAAAAAAAAAAAAAAAGAAAATAAAGAAGTTTCCGGTTGCTGGTAAACTTGATCAATTTCTTTCGCGGCTATTGTACAGTCTAGGAATCGTGCGTTCGATGCGATCGATTGCGCGTGCCTTCGTTCACATTTATGTATTTTCACTTTTCAAAAACCACTATTATTTTGGTCAGTAATTAATTAAAACTGCCTCTCGGCAAGCTGCAGAGCAGAAGAAGGTGCAAGACCACCGCATTCGCCGTAGCGCCTCTCTCCGTCTCTGCAATCGACTGCTATGTGAACACGAAAATACTTATTAATTAGCCATAATCTTGCTCAAATCTCTTTGATCTCCTCGGCGTTCATCTCCCACGAGGAATGTTTTAGTTTTTTAACGCATAACCACTGCCTAAGCAAACTTCTGTCATCTCCTCGGCGGTTATCTCCCACGAGGGATGGTTTAGTGTTTGAACGCAAAACCACTGTCTCAGCAAGGTTCTGTTATCTCCTCGGCGATCATCTCTCACGAGGGAAGGTTTAGCTTTTCAGCTGCATCATTGCTGTCCAAGAAACTATTGTTTTCTTCTCCAAGAACATCGAATTCGTCGAACACGAATCACCGGATGGACGCGGTGGTTCACCTCGCCGTCGCGTCGTCTGCTCCGGTGACTGTGCACCACAGCTGAAAATCTGTTTTCGTCAGTTCTTCACAAAAATAAGTTGTGTTGCGATAAAGTAAAAAAACTCCCTTGTAGGAAAAACTACGCGCAATCGACCGCACTAAACGCACAATTCCCAGAGTGTACGGTTGCCGAGAAAAAAATTAGTTAAGGCGAGGCCGTAGTCTGCCGCTATATCGGATCAGCCCTAGTAACTTATGGTGGCACCCCTGCGATCACCAAAGTGATGATCAGCAAGCGTGTCACCACCCGCACACTCTAACCTTTGTAAACATTGATTGTTGATGTATATGTGAGATCACACACACACACACACACACACACACACACACACACACACACACACACACACACACAACAACACTGTTTACAAAAGTGGATATATATATACCTTATGTATATAGATATATTGTACCCCTCTCGCATACTGATATTATCAAAGGTCTTGACATTGTGCCCCTCTCACATACATTAGGGGCCTTTGGAAATAGTGTGTTTCTATACTTGGAAACCACAGATGTAATTCAGTTGACTTGATGATTAAAATTGAATGAATACATGAACTCTTGGGAAATTAGTATCAGAGACCCCAAATTCCAATTTTAGGAATACTTCAGAAAATACAAATTTATCAATTCTCAACTGATCCCAAAATTTGGACATGGGATCATCCCTCTGGAATATAGGAATCTTAGCGGGCATGCTTTGAACTCCAATTCAATATTCCAAGACTGACTTTATCTCTGAAAATGACCCGTATGCGTCATTTTGACCAAGTATTCTAGGATATTGAAACAGGAACATTGACTAGAATCATTAGAATAACCAGAACTGATTCAGAGGCCCAAACAGAACAGTTACATTCAGTATTTGTTCAATACATCTTGAGTACAACAAAATCCATAAACTAACTTTCTAAATTTTGTTCACGAAACCTTGAGAACTCAAGTAATTTCCAACGGATTCAGATAACTGAACATAGAATTATCCCTCTAAAATACAGACATCTTAGCAAACATGATATGAACTCCAATTCAATATTCCAAGATTGACTTTATTCCTGAAAATGACCCGGATATGCCATTTTAACACGTTCGCTGCGACGGGTCCCACCGGTGGGACCCGCGATTTTTTATTTTTCAATCTTTGCCGACCCTGACTTGCTCGGGAAATGCTCCCAAAGAAAGCTACCATGGTGGTTCACTTCATTGAGGGGGTGAACAATGAGCCAAAAAAGAATTCAGTTCCATATGGGCGTTTCTGTTGAGTTGCAATGGCCTAATTCAGGTCCGGAATAAAATTACGAAAAAACAGCGTCGCAGCGAACGTGTTAAGGGGGTTCGGAAGCTCTACTTTTACCGACCTAGGTAGCCGCATGTGAGATGTGTCTGGTGACTGATACGTGACTTCATGGTGTCTATCTGTAGACATCTATCTCAAGCACTCGACAGCCTGACATAAGAAGAGATGAGTTTGTTCAATAGAGATTTGGTGTTATATCTCTATTGTTTGATATTCACCTCTGTCACTGGTGGTCACTGATGTCTGTGAATGAACTTCTCTGCTGTTTGTTACACATAGAAAAGTGTATTCCTGACTGCAAAGATTCATGCAGAGGAATGAAAAAATTCTCTGTATGAATTACTTCTATGTTCTCCTTAGCATTTATATGCAATCACATACATTTTTTATGCATTAGTGGAGATTGACATTTCTAAATAAAATACTGCAGCGTACTCTCCAAAACTCCATTTTAGATGCTGTTTATACACATCTTTCATATAAATACACTGCAAATGTGCATCTTGGCATGCCTAGATGTGTATTTCACGTCAATATCTTGCATTTTAAATACAACCAAAAATTAGGTTCATTTGCTATGCAGTAATGTAAACAAAACAGATGGCTGAGCCTGGACATTTTCAACTTTGAGCGGATGGAAGGAAATATTTCTGGTATCTAATAGAGACCTTAGAAACAATCAATCTTCATTCCTGCTCAATTTGGTATTTTAGTTGAACATCTTGCATTTTTTATGCACCCAAAGAGTGGGTGCATTTACTATGCAGTGATATAAACAAACATATGGCTGAACCAGGACATTCGATTGTGAGCGGAGGAAAGGCAAATATTTCTGGTATCCAATAGAGACCTCAAAACCAAACAATCTTCATTCCTGCTCAATTTGGTATTTTAGTTGAACATCTTGCATTTTTTATGCACCCAAAGAGTGGGTGCACTTACTATGCAGTGATATAAACAAACATATGGCTGAACCAGGACATTCGATTGTGAGCGGAGGAAAGGCAAATATTTCTGGTATCCAATAGAGACCTCAAAACCAAACAATCTTCATTCCTGCTTAAATTGGTATTTTGGTTGAATATCTTGCATTTTTTATGCACCCAAAGAGTGGGTGCATTTATTATGCAGTGATATAAACAAACAGATGGCTGAACCAGGACATTCGATTGTGAGCGGAGGAAAGGCAAATATTTCTGGTATCCAATAGAGACCTCAGAACCAATCAATCTTCATTCCTGCTCAACTTGGTAATGAACTGCATCAAAACCCATACTTGATCTAAAAAATTCCACCAAAATTAACCTATAGAAAGATCAAGTTATCAGTTATTCTTTAGTAATTCATATTTTCTTCTAATAGAATAATTTTCATGAAAGTTACAACTTCTATCTAATTCACAAATTTAGAAATGATTTGACACCTGGAGAATGCCATAATCTAAAATGCGCTGGTATAGAAAAAGCAGTTGAGCTTCGAATATGAAATTGGGTTGCTTCCATCGATGGAGCATGTCATCATCAATAGATCAATATCTGAAAGTATAAAATAGTTAATATTCAGGGATGTGATTCAGTCCACATCATTTTACTGAAGTGAATCTTGCATCATTTTGGAACTCATTTATTTTTAGAATCTGAAACATATAAATTTTTAAATATGATGATTTTCTCCCTCGAAGACCTCAAAATGTAGATTAGAGATGTGGTACTTACCCAATCTGAACACTTACAGAGTTAGATGATCCCTCAATACGGTTAGTGTTAGGGAAAATGGAGAGAAACAGGTTGTTTGATTCCACGGAAGAACCCATGCTGGAAGCTAAGAATCGACATGAGTGATTGAGTTCTGCTTGCACCTGGAAGCAGAAATTTGCTTGAGGTTTCTATAACAAATTTCTATACGTGCTAGGGTAAAGGCATGATTGAGGCTCAATATGATCCATAAAAGCTCAAAGAATCTAGTTTTGCCACTTGTGTAGTACATAACCTGATGACCAAGTTTTGAAATTATTTCTAAGCAATAACAGAAAACCATGAAGCTTCATACATTATTATGAAATTCAGAAAATTCTCATTATTTGTAGGTAGTTTAAAGTATAAATTGATGGGCTAACTCACCATACTGAGTCTACATACAGAATGTCGTCAACTGCCCAATCAAACAACCATGCCGTATGGACCTTTAAATCTTCCTAGGACAGCAAAAGACTGCTCAAAATATTGCTAAGAGCCTCCAGTAATATGCCATACAGTGCAGATGGTTCCCCAGAAGCTCTGGGTGAGTTTCGAGCCATAACGTAGAGCTTTGCTTCAAATGACGAGGTCCTGGGAATGACACAAAATCAAGAAAATGTCTTTATTGACAACTGAAACCTTTCATACTAGTAAAATCACAGTTTTTACAATCTTTTAAATATAAAAAATTCTAGGTTAGGCCTTATCTATGAGAAAGATCTTCAAAATCAGATGAGTTGACATCTAGCCCCATTGAAAGGCATTGCAAAAACAACTGACTTATAACCTTCCGGATGAGAAAAGTACACGACATAGCTAGTCGATTTTGGGCACAATAGATTCATGATGAATTTGAGCACCACCGACGTGCACTATTTACTGGGAAGATGTGTGATTTAAAAAGATACTCACGTCAAAAAAAAACGTCACGGCGTCCATGCGAGCAGTCGACGCCGACCGGGCGTTGCTGGATGGGAGATGGAAAACGCCGACGCGACGCCGCGATGTAGCCAGGGTTGGCCTAGTCTCGTACTTGCACTAAATATAATAACCGACACTGGAGTATTAGCACACACTCGATGGAAACCATCTCATCAACCGCGAGAGCACCGGGAAGCCCTAAAACATCCACACGGTGTCAGCTGACGCGGCGGATCCAAGGCGGACGGGCGGACCCGTATTCGACTCCGGACCAGCTCACACGCGTTTGTTGACATTTGGAGGAATCATACGCTATTGGTAGTTATTGATTTTTTATAATTTTTATAGGCCGAATTAGAGAAAAAGGGCACTGTCATCGTAATTCTGTGGATCAGATCTACCTCCTGAAACAATTTTCAGGACGATCCGTCTCGATTTGAAGGAGAATTCAACATCCGGAGAATGGCAGTTACTATTTTGGAAACTGCGGATGTAGAATTCTCCTTCAAGTCAAGATGAATCACCCTGAAAATTGTTCCAGGGCGTAGGTATGATCCACAGAAATACGATGACAATCGTGGTTTCTCAAGATATTGCGTAATTCACGAGTAATAAAATTTTTTCTGGCGAAAGTCAAGGTCGGTAAAGGTAGAGCTTCTGAACCCCCTTAACCAAGTATTCTAAGATATTGGAACTGGAAGTTTGAATAGAAGAACCTGAATGATCAGAAATGGTTTGGAGGGCCATACAGAACAATTTCACTCTGTATTTCATCGATACATCTTGAGGACAATAAAATTTGCAATATGTATAACTTTCTAAATGTTGATCACAAAATCTTTGTAACTCAACCAACTTTCAACGGATTCAGATAACTGAACATGGAATCATCCCTCTCAAATACAGGGATCTTGTCAGACATGAGTTCAAATTCAATTCAATATTCCAAGATTGACTTTATCTCTGAAAATGACCCGTAAATGTCATTTTGACCAAGTATTCTAAGATATTGGAACTGGAACTTTGAATAGAAAAACCTGAATGATCAAAAATGGTTTTGAGGCCCAAACAGAACAGTTACTTTCTGTATTTATTCAATACATCTTGAGTACAACAAAATTCATAAACTAACTCTCTAACTTTTGTTTACAAAACCTTTAGAACTCAAGTAATTCCCAACGTATTCAGATAACTGAACATGAAATCATCCCTTTGGACAACAGGGATCTTAGCAGACATAATTTGAACTCCAATTCAATATTCCAAGACTGACTTTGTCTCTCAACGTGACCCGGATACGTTACTTTTACCAACTATTCTAGGATATTGAAACTGGATCCTTGATTAGAATCATGAGAATGATCAGAACTGGTTTAAAGGCCCTAACAAAATACTTACATTCTGTACTTGTTCAATTCATCTTGAGTACAACAAAATTCATAAACTGACTTTCTAATTTTTGTTCACGAAACCTTTAGAACTCAAGTAATTCCCAACGGATTCAGATAACTAAACATAAAATTATCCCTCTGAAATGCAGGGATCTTAGCAAACATGATTGGAACTCCAATTCAATATTCCAAAACTGACTTTATCTCTCAAAGTGACCCGGATACGTTATTTTCACCAAGTATTCTAGGGTATTGAAACTGAAACCTTGATTAGAATCATGAAAATGATTAGAACTGGATTAGAGGTCCAAACAAAACACTTACATTCTGTATTTGTTCAGGGGCTCGTGCATGCAAATTTGCAAGTTGATGTTGCACTGAGCTCTCTACCAATAGATGCAAAAAGATCCATGTCGCAGCGGACGGCTATCAGATTCACCACCATGCCTGATCGCAGAAATCTCGCGCGACAAAGGACCCGGGTCCGGTCGATGATGACATATAATGTCATCAGCTGGGCCGTCGCTTTTCCACAGGGAAGTCGCGGCTTACAAGTCTCACATCCGCGATGACAACACACGGGAACATGCATGATCGAAGCAGATGGTTTTCTCGCGCTTTCTAATCAGTCTTACCACTTTGAAGAAACGGAAAATTATGGTTGTCATTATTAGTAATATAACTGATCGCCGTTCTGGATTTATCTCAAATTTTATAGAGAATTATCAACAAATGAGGGTCTTACTATCATCTACGAACTTGAGAGAATTGCGCTATGGAGTGAAAGCGAGAAAAAACGAGCTGATCACAAAATTATAGAATGAAGTATAACAGCATGCCTTACCACAGGAGCAGACGACATCTGTACATGTCTGTATAGCGCTTATCATGAAAGTTTTTTCGTCTACTTTTGTGGGATTTCGCTCCATAGCGCAATTCTTACATGCATTTTGTTGACGCATACAAAATATGAAGGGATTTGGTTGAGTAAAACTCGAGATATTCACAGAACGGATTCGGGTCAATCTCCCTAGCTTTTTCGAGATGGCCGCGGACTACGGCCTCGCCTTAAGTCCCCCAGCACCCGAAAACTTCTTTATTTTTTTTTCTGGAAAAACCATAACATCCACAATTGATTTTCAAACGGATTCTGAACGCGTTTAAGACGCACAATTATGTAGCATTTTTTTCATAATTTCTTTGCAAACTCGGGTACCCACGTCACGAAGCCCGAAAAGATCGCTACCATACCGACCCAGAGGCGCGCGGAAATTTGAATACTAGATGAAAGCTAATAGACAATTCTATCTTGAATTATCAGAATTACCAAAACCAGAATTTTGGGATTGCAAACCGACCGTTGCAAAAGGGTCATGAAATTCGTAAACTCCCCCCCCCCCCTCATTATCACCCACCGGTGTAATGAGAGTCTTAGGCAGATTAGAAAATCCGTCAATGAGAAATATCCCATCATACTGCCATTTAAACACCCCTCCACACATATGATTGTTCATAAATTTCACAAACTTACTTTACACGGAGGCACCCAGATCACTCTTGCCTCTATCCGGCAAGAATTTTCGATCGTACGAGGTCGCCAAGCAGTCAAAAGAACAATTCATCAGTGCAGTGTTTGTGTACGTTATCGCGCTGCAACATCACATCAATTAATGGGGCAGTTACCAGAGAGCCGTGTACAAGTTCACGTCCATCTCAAAAACAGGCGTTGATTACGCTGGGCCCATATGCCGGGCGTGATCATAAAGCACAAAAAGGTTACATTGCCACGTTTATATGCATGAGTATGCGTGCCGTACATCTGGAAGTCGTTTCAGACTATTCCTCGGCAGCTTTCGTAGCAGCTTTCATCAGATTCATCTCCCGATGTGGTCATTATTTAGATTTGTACAGCGATCAAGGTACCACTTTTGTTCAAGCCGATCGTGAACTCAAAGAGTTTTTTTCAAAAGCTTCAGCACAATTAGACTCAACAATCACCACTTTATTCGGAATGATGACTAATTGGCATTTCAAACCCCCGTCAGCTCCACACTTTGGTGGACTCTGGGAAGCTGCAGTGAAATCAGTAAAACATCATAAGAATCGTATTATTGGTGAGAATAAACTCACTTTTGAGGAGTTTTCTACGTTCCTCTGTCAGGTAGAAGCGGTGCTCAATTCTCGGTCGCTCTGCCCCCTTTCCAATGACCCATCGGAAATGAACACTTTAACCCCCGCTCATTTTCTAATTCAATCTCAATCATTTATAATTCCAGAGCCAGACTTGACAGAAAAGCGAATTCCACCATTGGAACGCTGGAGATTCGTCCAACAATTGCAACAAAATTCCCGGAAACGTTGGTCCACTGAGTACCTTCAAAATCTCCAGAAGCGTCACAAGTGAGCGGTGCCCACAGATGATATCAAAGTCAATGATCTGGTGTTTATCAAAGATGAACGAGTACCTATTGCACGCTGGCCTCTAGCTAGAGTAATTCAGGTGCATCCTAGGAAGGACAAGCGCACTAGAGTCGTTACCTTACGCACCAGCACATCATCACAGTTGATGCGCCCTATCCATTAATTGACAATGTTATCCAGTCAAGAAGATACTACAGCTTAATGTATCCTGAAGATTATTACATAATCTATATCATTATATTATTTGTTCAATTTTGTTATTATCATTTGTTAAATTTTGTTACGGCATGATATTTTTCTCTTGTTCTAGCTTATGATACCTCTAATCGTTATGATACGTTGATGAGTTTATTTTTTGCTCCGCCGAAAAAAGTGGGCGGAATATTCAATTTCATACTGTACTATTGTGAAATCTACACTGATGTTTGCCGGTTGAAATGTTATACTTTCATGAACTCATAATTTTGATGATTCAGGCCCCCGGTGACCTGGATATTCCGCTCCCTACGTATGAGCCTCCTCGGCTCGTAATTTTTTCACTTTTTCTCTGACAACCATCGCTCAGTGCACAGCCGCGAATATGTAGTCTTTCGCGCAATGAGAGTCACTCATTGAAATATATGTTACCGGAAAAGTCCGGAATGGAGGCAAACCGCGGATTGACTTGGCAAACCGCAGTTTGCCTGCAGCGTCTCCGGCAAAGTCCGGAATGGATGTTTCATTCCGAACTTTGCCTAGGCAATCATAGAGTTGCCTGTTGAGTCTTCAGGCAAAGTTGAATGCAAGCATGATCTCATATGCCGGGGGTCTCGGGTTTTCACTTTTGATGTGTTTTCACGAGGATGGATGATTAGTATGAGTCATCATTCACGTATCTCACATAAATGAGACATTCTGGAGAGATGAGCATGTACTACAGAGGATTGAAAAAGATCCTCGGAATCACTGTAAGAAGAAATCCTTAAAATGAGGTCAGATGGGTGCCTGAATTTTTTTACTTAAATTCTATGAATACTGAAATTCATGTCTCAAAAAGCCCTCAACATTTTGATTTCAGACACAGGTTCTGATTATCATGATATGCTCGCATGAACGTAAACTCGATTATATCAATAGATGTATTGTAATTTGCTCTTCGGCCATAAAAGTTTGAGTTGATCGTTAGTTTGAATTTTCTCGATATCAATTATTTGATATCTTCAAAACTCATCCTCATACCCTCTTCGCCGTTTGTGGATTACATAACTTTCTCGAGATTTTTCTCAAAAGGATGCGATCGAGGCCAATGAGCGCAGTTTGATGCGCGCCTAAAAATTATCGCGTTGTTGTTGATCGCATAACCTCAAACGGTGGGTGATCAACCTCAACTATGTTATTTATGTGGTGCTGTGATGAGTTAGAAATAGAAAATTGGACGGTAATGTGTTCAACACTGCGTTAATAGGACATGGATTTGGTCTATCTGCGAGTCTAAATTGTCTTCTCAAAAGCCGCAACGAGTCAACTAATGACTGAGGTGAAGAATTTCGTGCCAGTGCTACTCTAAATGTTTATTTCCGACAATTTATGATCCCCCAATCATTTCCATCCACGGCAAACAGTAACTCCCAAACCTTCCGTCGTTCGTATGAGAAGTTTGGGCACAGTTTTGGGAATATTGAAGAATCATCACGATGTCAAATTTTGTTCATAATAAGGGATCGTGGCTTCACTACAACGTGCAATCAGCCTGAAAACGATGAGCTGTCATACAGTGGCATAATCAATATGCTTGGAAATTGTATCCAAACTTTGCAACAACAAGCTCGGGAAATTTGTAATTTGCCGATTCTTGTGAAATATATGGGAAAACGTATGAAAGTATAGGCAATGGAAATTGGGAGTAGCACTGGTGTACGAATTTCCTTATCTCAGAACATGACTCGCGGCGGGTTTCCGGATGATAATTTGAATACTTGTGGGTTGATTCAGTGCTCAAAATTATCATTCAATCCGCTAATGCCTGACTCACAGCACCAAAAAATCACAAGAGTTCCCTGAGCCCTGGATAGCTCAGCTGGTAGAGTGTCTTTCCCGGTGTGAAGAAGGCCCCCAGTTCAAATCTGGGTCCAGGTGACTTTCTTCTCTCGATGTCTGTCATATGCAATTTTTCCATTAATTAACACCTCCACGATCCAATCCGATCGTTGAATTTCTCAATTAATCGATCTCAAACTCGAGATCGATAGAGAAACAAAATTAGTCCTCCAATGCCGATTTACGAATATAATATCATTTAAAAAATCACATTATTTGAGGTTCTGCTACCGACAACAACCCCGTAGTCCTAAAGCTGGCGCGTTCAATTGCGCCTCTCGCTCCAATTGAACGAACGAAATCGTTTGAACGCTCGATGGATGCGTGCAAAATGACTTCTGGATGGAAATTATTTCCAAGAAGGCACAAAATGCGATTGGAAGAACACCTTGCACGAATTCAGTGTGTTGGCGTTTATTTCGATCTATAATGCGCGTATATCTCGATGAACAAACGATAAATATCTTCCTGACCTCTGTGTAACCTCAGGTTGACTTTTAATCGTCGATAAGGTCTCTAGACCTGAAGATCATTCACGAGCTTTACTCAATTTCAGTTCAAAATTTGATCAGATGGGAGCTTGCTGACTTTCACCTGACTGGTCGCTGAACTGCGGTGTTTCCGAAATTCAGAATGCTCGCGCTCTGATTCTAAGGATTTCTTTTTAACATCTGATTCGCTATTCTTTCTTACTTCGTACACCGGGAAGTGTTTCACGAGGACTACTTCAGTAGATGTGTGATGCAAGTTGCTTCACTTTGTTTCTGATAGTTCAAAAAAACCATTCAGGGAACCTTCTATTCATTACAGCATGTAGTGAACCAAAATATTGAATGTCATTTTGAATAACACAAAACTTTGAGGCGTTTACATTTGCAATCGTTACTGATACATTTCTTAGTGCAATTACATTTTATAAATCGTTGGCCCGCGTGGAACGAAGTTTTTGCATTGGTAGACCGCAGTATGATCTCATTTTGAGAGACTTGATCAATCTCGATAACGTTTACCTTACAGACTTCGATCTGGTTTCTTTAAAATAATGATTCGATTATACCGTGGCCCGTACCAACTTGATAATAACCATCTTCTGTAATATCCATCACAACTCCGAACATTTCGAAAATCTCCTTTACAACGATCAACCTCTGGGATGGAAACTCTCACAGAGGCACCTATGTCAATCTTGCCAAATTATTCATTAGGTGATGCCACCATTCTTTCACCTTGACGTTTCAATCCTTTGTGAGCGGTCTCCTCATTCTTCAACCGTTTCTTATTGTTAAAAAAAACGTTACATAGAATTCTTGACTCATCATCTCCAATTGGCTCATCACTAGCTGGTTTACCACAGATAGTGCGCGAGATTTCGCCACAGATTTCGCATTGATGTGCATTGGTGGTTCCTTTTCCGCAAAGACGACATGTAAATTCTTCGACACCTATAATATATAATTCACTGGATATTGTTAATGAAATTTGGCAAAGTTGCTGATAGGAGTCCGTGAATACGGTGGCTGGAATTTATAGTCGTTCTCCTCATCCAAAGTCCTTACGGCTCCCCTTATGCTACGCCTTACGGCCGGTTTTCAATAACGTGTCGCGATTATCTATGCAGTTTTCCGTCTAAGTCATTAATGGAATTCCATATCCTAATATGGAATTCCATTAATGACTTAAACGGATCATTAAATTAATGACTTAAACGGATCCTAGATCAACGGGTCATATTTGATAATTTTTGGCCCATAACTGCTCTTAGTCTGCTCTGCCGGTCCCAAATAATTGAATACTGCACATAATGTCGCGATAAGTTGTTAGAAACCATCCGTAAGGTGTCTGATAAGGAGAATCGTAAGGATTTTGGATAAGGGGAACAACTATAAATTCCAGCCGGAAAGAGACTTTGGAATGTATGAAATGACAGAACATTCTAATTAGACTAATTCTGATGATGAAACATTCTCGCAAAGAGATTTTTTCGAAATACAATTCACGTGTGAATTCTTATTTGGTTCACTCAATCACTCAGAGCGAAAGATGGAAGTTTGATCAAATCATTATCAAAACCTATTTTCGCGAAGCGCGCTCAGTCAAAAATCATGAATTTATCCTAGAACTGATGCGGAGATAAACAGGGTTGGAATCACATGGCACGTCACACCTTTTTCAATAGCTGGACTGAGATCTTGCAAAGATTCTTTATCATCCTGCTCCTCGTGAAATATTTGTCTCGTGCCTCGTGAAACATTGTCATCATATCTTTTTCGAGAGGGTATACGTAAAGAATTGCAATTCGGGATAAGTGTCTTTAGTTTCTGCGTAAATGTTTCCTTCATTTTCTGGTACTCTTCGTCTTTTTATCCATAATTATTAACGAGTTGCGTATCAGGAGTAAAATTTATTAGATGAATGAGTAGATGATCGAAAGAATCATTCCATGTTCCTTGCAGATCGGGTGGCGAGCTTTACAAGAAGTCAAACATGATTTCTTCTTCTCACCAAAGTCATCGCAAATCCTTCATGCAAGGAGGAAAAACTCCTCAGTTCTCTCTCATTTCATACTCAAATTATCAATTTTGTAAGACACGACTGGAGTTAATACCGATAGCTGAGCGTTATCATCCCTATTATCCGAACGGAACCACGAAAAATGAAACAGCTATTGGTTCGAGAATAATTACAGTTAAGTGCAGCAAATGTGGTATACAACATTTTTGAAAGGCCTTGATGATGTTTATATTGCATTAGCAGCAATTTTGTGGATCACATGGACACCAAAAGTCTCTGAGTAGTATCCTCTATGTAAAAAGTGTAAGTTTTATGTTGATTTGGCAACGCCGTCTAAAGTGGCATCATGATTGTGAGCTTCAATCATGAGTCACATACAGCATCAGAGTGGGAATTTATCTACCATGTGGAGTAATAACCGATCAAACATTCTTAAATTGATTAGTCTGCTCAAGAGTAGACAGTGATTCCTTTCTCTTATTTAGTAATTCAGTCACTTGTGATATCGATTTGAAATTTTACTCCTTCGATGTTCATCTTTAAACAAATCTCGACGCCTAAATTTGGCCTAGAAAATTTCGTTCGCATACAATTCTCTTATTTGTATCCTTCTATGAAAGTTATCCCATTGACACTTAATCAGGTTGAATTGTAACGATGACCGAAAATCAAGATGATTTTCTCTCCTTCTCCATCGGTACATGTTCATCTGCCAGGAATGGTTCATTTATGTGAGATACGTGAATGATGGCTCACACTTATCATTCATCCTCGTGAAAACGTATCAAAAATGGCAACCCGAGACCCCCGGCATATGAGATCATGCTTGCATTCAACTTTGCCTAAAGACTCAACAGGCAATCCTCGGATTGCCTAGGCAAAGTTCGGAATGAAGCACCCATTCCGGACTTTGCCGGAGACGCTGCAGGCAAACTGCGGTTTAGCAAGGCAATCTGCGGTTTGCCTGCATTCCAGACCATTGCCGGTAACATATACATTAAAGTTACTCCAAACAGTAGAAAGTTTGAGTATTTTTTTTGTCGCACCCAACAACGCTAGTGATTCAAACAGCTATTATTCCTTATTGCATCTCAACCTCTCATTTCTAGCCCAAGAGACAACGCAAACGATGCATCATAAAAATTCCAATCGGATGAGATGTTTCACGTCAACAAATAAGCATTATATCCGAAAAAAGCATAATTCTTTGGCACACTGAGTGAGTTATAATGCTCGATGCTCACACCTTTTCGAAGGGGACTTGGGCATTTTTTGACGTGGATGGGCTCATTCGATTGATGATTTCAATACGCAGGCGGGATGCTATCTCATTTTGGTTGGTACACTGTAAAAGATAATAATGTAAATTTACGATACAGGTCGGTAAATATCCAACTCTGATAGTTGTAAATTTCAACTACTTTTTGTGATTTTACAAGCGCTTGTGACTTTACCACTCTCAGAGGGGGTAATTCTTGGATACCACTCTCAGAGTGGTAAATTTCATCCCACAGAAGTATGTACTGCGCGTGCGTGATGCGAGTAAGCTGAGCTAGACTCGCGAGCAAAAGACTCAATCAACCCACGGCGGCCACGCACGAAGCTAAACATCTAAACTGTTCCTGTCTCCCTGCGCCATCGCGAGGTTGCCGCTGCAGAAGGAGTCTGTGACTCCGACGACATCCCCGAGCAGTCGCCAGGGCAATCCGGTCTGCTCTGATCATTTCAAAATTGAAGTAAAGTGTCGTGACTTTGTTGTGTGCGGTCGTTCCGTCCGGAGTAGGATTTGGTTTTGAGGTTATCTTTTACAAGAACGTGATCCTCTCAAACTATTCTAAAATAAGTTTATATCATGCCTGTCTTCAAATAATCTAATAAATTCGATATATTCGTACACAATATTCACATTTTACTCTCATCCGAGCTTCAATCTACTCTGTTGTGCTAAATGAGAAAAAAAAACAAAATCAGCAGACAGAAATTTACAACCGCGACGGTAAATTTCAGCTGACCGAAGCGGTGGCGCTGCTGTATGAAATTCACCGTCAGACGGTGAAATAATTTACAAGCCGCTTGTAAAATCACAACTCCCACAGTGGTATCCAAGAATTACCCCCTCTGAGAGTGGTAAATTTACATAAATTTTTTTTACAGTGTAGATTATTAACATGAATTGATGAGACACCTCCGTGTTCAGACCCCATTACTATAGTTCCCGGTTTTTTCGGTTCCTACTTAACAGATTGACACGGATTTTCGCGTAGCTCCGCGCACTACGATTTGGAAGGCGGGATGCTATTTGGCTAAATTGTCCAATTCCAATAAAAGCGTATAAATAATAATTCCGCTCTCAGAATCATTGCATGTAGCCGCAACCTGAAAGTACGCTGGTGCGTGTCTGGTCACGAGTAACACGAAAGATCCAAGGCTAGACGTTAAGGATGCGCAATGTCGTTCCATGGGCTGTTGAAAAACACCATCGAGGACTTTCAGAATAATGTAAAGCATTATAAAAGATTGTTTTCCTAGTGGGTTTTTACAAAGTATCTTGTTAAGTCGAAGGGAAACACACCGAGAGATGATGAACAGCATAATCACGAAAGATATCAACAGTATTTATTTTCTCTCTATAGAAAATCTCAAAACTACAACTGATTTGAATCGTAAATATTATCTTCATATTGTAATCAGTGCAGTGATAGATAGACCGACATAAAGTTAATTTTCCCTCACGTGAGTCAATTTGATTACATAAGATATACAAAGATATCAATAACACTAGTCTATATGGAAATATGAACAGAGCTATTGATACCATCTTCGATGCAGTTTGAGAAAATTTATCTTAAAGTTGGAAAAGCCCCAATTTTGCTGTCTATGAAGACTCTTATCTCTGTTATCAGGATAGTTGTCGAAACTTTGCGAGGCCTACTCGGTTCTCGATAATGGAATTTTCAAAATGAGCCTAGATAGATCGAAATTGATCAGGATGTTCCCGAGATGGACCGAATTTGAGAAATCAAAAAATTGCTAAAAAATGGACACGCCTATCGTATGTTTTAGCATTAGTGCGCGCACGCTCCTTCTGCTGTCGTATATGAGTAGTTCCGTTGAAACTTCAACATTTGGAGGCCGAAAATTTGCCAACCCCAAATCCCACTTCGGAAGGTTCTGACATGTATTTTTCGACTTTTCCAAACATATAATGTATAATCCAATTCGCGCACGGATTTAAAAATTTCCACCCATCGGTGCCATTAGGATAACACGCATAACACGGTAGCCGCGCACGGAACCTGACATTTGAGCTGCACACGGAAACCTGACATTCGCCACTAAAATTGATCTCACGGCCAAATGATTCAAGCTATAAACTTGAGATTTTGGGGTTTCCATTTGGCCATCAGATACTTTGAAAGGATTGACTACAGGGCCTCCGTAATCTTGCGTTGAAGGGTCGCACTAGTACCACACGGAACTGACCAAAAAGTTCGGCAAAACCAGATTTTCGCGGGAAAGAGCTTCGCAAAGTATGAAAATCAACCTTTTCCGAAATTTTGGGTCATGGAAAAGTTGCGCCTGACGATTTTCTCTAAGGATAAATTGGCACGGGACGGCCTAGAACGAGGCAAATACACTTTTATCGAGGGAAACTGAGGGAATAAAATTTTAAGTAAATTTGCGCCACAAAATGTATGTGCTTCGCACACATGCAAGAAGTGGTCTTTGGGCTCTTATAGCAATGGGATATGGTGCTCAATGTCATTGTATTTGATAAGTTTGCCCACCCGATATCTTAAACGAGCTCACCGCGACGCTTTACCCTCACAAAGGTCACAAAAAGTGAAAAACCACAGCGCACGGAACATGGCATTTTGACCCCTTTTTCGATAACAAGTTTTTTGGGCGACCCTGGATCGCCAAATTAATGATTGCGCCAAAAATAGCACCAAAAAATACGTCGATAATGATCAGTACGAATTTTTTCCCAAGCGTTTTACGGGTTCTCACAAGCAGGCACACATTAT
Organism: Eretmocerus hayati; assembly: GCA_029851415.1. NCBI lineage: Eukaryota > Metazoa > Arthropoda > Insecta > Hymenoptera > Aphelinidae > Eretmocerus > Eretmocerus hayati. Next base: position 164,177,601 of record CM056743.1, on the reverse strand, counting down.
TTCAAAGTTTCCACAGAACTACTCATATGCTTAGGCATTGCGTGATTGGGGCCAGTGTTGGGGACTCTTTTGACTTCTCAAAGTCCAGTGTACGTCGAGAACCACACTGTAAAAAGTGTGCAACGTTTTTTTCAACTACGCAAATGAAAAATGTTTCAACCACGTAGTTGAACCGGTTTTTCAACTACGCCGTTGAAATTTGTTTCAACTCAGTGGTTGAAAGATATTTCTTCAACGTACTTGAAAATTCAACCACGTATTTGAAATTCAGCTACATGAGTTGAAACAATGTCTGCGGAGAAGTTTGGTGGAGGTGACGCAACTGGCGTTTTGACATCTTTTTCGATCATAATTTTTTCATTACTCTAACCTAAAAATGCCGCGTTCAAATAGGATTTTAGGGTTCTCGTGATATTTTGCGGATATATTTTTTCATGGGAAAAAATATATCCGCACCTCGCTTGCAAGCCCATTTTGGGCACTGGAGGACATGTCTGTCTCGCCTCGCTCGACAGCACAAACTGTCCTAGTGCCCGAAATGGGCTACCGCGCTCAGTACGGAAATGTACTATTTTGGCGATCCTGGATCGAAATACCAACGATTGCCCCAGAAATAGCATCAAAACATACGTCAAAAGGTTCGTAATTATGTCATATCTTCCACGGAACTACTCATATACTCAACGTATACCTTTACTAGGTGTATACAACAAGTTGATGTATAATAATCGAGCATCAAAACAAGGTAGTAGCGTTGCGCGATAAACCCAAAATAAACCACGCTGGTCGTTGTTTTAGCCGCGCAAACGATCGCAAATGTGTGCTATGTTTACAGTTCTTTTGGAGAATCTCATGCTGCTATTTTTCCAAGAGTTTTGGATTTGAATATTTTCATAATAGTAATATTATATTCACGGAGACGATCCGATTTCCATCTTTTACTCATTATTGCGAAAATTACAGACGTTGCCTTTTCTTTCGAGGATTCGCTTAGATTCTTTCACCACATTCATTCATTTGTTCTCAGTTGAGTTTGAGCTTCATGCCACCCTCAGAAAATCAGGATGATGATTGCCAATTAGAGCTAACCGAACAAGTCAGAAATTATCCCAAGAATTGGCTCGTGAGGAAGAATTCAACTCAGGTAGTTGAATTTCAATGCGGTTGTTCAAAAAATTTTCAATTCCGTAGTTGAATTCAGATTCAACTACGGAGTTGAAATTCAACTACAATTGATTGAAATTTCTTCCAACTACCGTAGTTGAGTCGGTTTTTCAACTACTGTAGCTGAATATTTGGTTGAAATCCATTTCCATTTTTACAGTGAACTTGATCGATTTTCATCTATAAGGGCTCATTTTGAAGTATTTTTGTTCAATGAGTGAATACTTGGACCACGCACAACTTTGATATCTATCTTGATAACAGAAATATGGTCTTTCATAGATCGCCAAATTGGCCTTTTCTCAACTTTGACATCGATTTTCTCAAGAATGTGAGGCGATAGAGCAATTCTGAAAACGGATTTGAATCCACATTTCAAACTACGTTCAAGAAGATGTTAATCACCCGTATTCACATAGAAGAGAGTCAACATTTTTAGACTAGTGTGATACTCATTAATTTTTGTGAAAGAACGTAAAATACGTCACATAAACTATCAGTAGGTACGTGAATTGTACTTTCGGTCTAATGAAATACTCGATGACCTGTGAAAATTAATAAAGACAAGTAGGATTCATATAAAATAAAATTATCGACTGTATTACAACTTCAATATCCGCCAAAAGTGACAACAACTGCGAGCGTTGGAAAAGCTACTTTGCCAGTTGATGGCTGTTAACACTCAATTCCTCTACACGACGAGAGCTTTGATTTTATTTTGCTCATCAAATACGATACTTTCTCATCCCTTGGTAAACTCAAAAATTCCTCCTTAATCCCGACCACAACTGGATATTTGTAGTAAGACTCCAGTGATTCCACCTCCATCAATCGCTGTCCGAACAATTCATTCGTATTTTGGAAAAAATAAGAGTGTTTCATCAGCTGAATAAGAACACTGAAATTGAGACACACATATGTTACAAAACTTCAAGATTAATTGTGGCATATTACAATCAAAGATGTTATTTGATTGTATTACTACTTACATTTGGCAATCTGATGGAGCCTTCAAGTCCTCTAAATACTGTGATTCAGTCGAAATTGGGGGACTGATGAAAGGAGCAGAATATCCATCTTGGCGTATTGCAACAACATAATCTGCGAAGAGTTTTCCATTAAGGCCGAATAATTTTGCAAACAAAGCTTGTTTAAGAAAGGAATTAGCAGGACGTATCAATAAATTCAATCATCCCAGATGAACAATTTTCTTTGGTATTGTACCGGGGCATCAGTTGTTGAAAATTCATTCAATTCTATCCATGAAAATATAATGCTGGTGTGACTGTCGTGGTTGATCGGATGTGTAGAATCCCTTGTTGTTCGCCATCATCAGTTCGCGGAGAAAATTATAACCCTTCAAATATTTATTCGCCACTCTTCAATGAAATTAAGAGTTGGCTGATGGGTAGATGAGATTCTGAAGATCTTCGCTTAGTTTTTCTTAACTCAGGATTTCAGATGTACTCATTTTCTGTACTTGCAGAGGAATTCTTCGCCGTTTATAACGTCAAGATATGAGTAAGCATCCTTTAGAGCGGAAAGTTGTTTATATGCATCAAGCGCAGGCAAAGGAGTCAAATCGCTCCAATTTACTGAATTTTGCTCAGATTCAGGCTCGCAAGAGGCCTATCTCGACAAGATTCCAAGGATTTTCATTGAGATCAAGATATTATTCTTAAGGTAAGTGTACTCAACTTGCCTTTGTGCCCAACTTTTCAATATAAGCACAGCAAAAATTGTCAGAAATTAAATTAAATTCATTATGTAATTTAGCACACCTTTGTTAGGATTTCTGATCATGATTCTGGTTGTAGAGGTGGCTCATTTAGTATAATCGAGAAAAAATGTGGTAGGGTTAGCCCGTTCTCTGCAAGTCAACTTTTCGTAATTTTATCTGAGCCATTAACCGAACTAGTGTACTCTGAAAAAATGTCTGTACGGTTAAGAATTCTTCTTTCATACATATATCATCTATATTGTTGGAGAAGTAAATCGTCACGAAAGATGAGAAAATCATCGGGAATATTTTTGAAGCGAATATGAGCCGGCGAAAGATTGAAATTTGAGGAATCGTTGGCCTCACTAAATTCTGAGCGACTCCGTCATCTAACCCCATAGTCAACGGAAATAAATGTTACGTAGCAAAGAAAATTGAAAAATTTAGCTACATATAGTACTTTTATTAAGCAAACTCCTATAACTTCGTCATCAAACGCGCGTTCTCAGACGCACACCATTTTTTACGTCTGTTAAGTTAAAATATGAAAAAATGAGTGGTTTGGATCGCACCCGAATCATTTCTGCGTTCTCCAGATTTTGAGTGATTTTTCCATTTTTTATGTTGTACAGCTAACAAATCACCGAGGAAATTGCGTTGAGTAGAACAGATGCTAAATTTTCTAAATTCGACCAATCTTCACGTACTTGAGCGTATACGATTTTTTTTTCTAGACCTTCATAATCTGTTTTTCGGTGAGTCACAAAACTTGGATTTGAAGCGATTGTATTAGCAAATTTCGGAGATGCTTTGTGAAACAAGAATGCCATTATCAGAGTGTACCCAACATGCCCCCATATGGTTATTTCGAAAGAGCGTGTAGTTCCCGAGTAAAATTGTTTTGTTCAAATGAAATTTTTTTCAAACTCTATATTCAGAAGAAGTCTATATAAACAAGAAAAGGATGAGACAACCCCGCACTTGAAAAGTAAACATCTTCTGAACTTGCGCTAATCTTTTTTGAACTTTAAAAACATTTGCGCAAGTTCGGCAGCCCGCTTCCAAGTTCAGGAATTGTTCAATTCCCGGGACCTGAAAAAACATTTTTCGAATATTCTACGAGAACACTTCGCACGACAGTTTGACGTCGGCAGTTTGAGCGCCGGCGTCCCAGGTACACTTCTGGTGAGCTCTAGATGACAAGCAGCGCTTCTCGTCGTTTTTAATAGACGTCCAACGATTCACCATCCGATCACCATGGTATGCTATTAACTGCTTGCTAAAATATCTCCGTTAGTTACGTGGTGTGATACAAATTCGAGCTAGGAAATACGGTATCCCAACCCCAATTGCAAAATGAGCGACAGACAAGTTGAAAAACGGTAGGAAGTTAATGACGTCGTTGCGCACTCGGAAAAAGTATCAAATGTTATAAAGTGTACAAACAGACAAGTATGAGTAGTAGAGTACATACCTCTAAGTAAAAACCAAACTGATTTCGTAGCTATTGTTGGAAAGTGGTTGGAAAAGTACAACCGAATATTTGTACCAAGATTGAAATAAGCTATCTCTCATAACTTTTGAGGTGAAAAATTGTTATCTGAACGAGATATATCGATTTCAGTCGGTTTAACCTACAACCCTATGAACGCAACTTTTCTCTAGTATTTTGCTTCTTGTATTATTTCTAGGCCTTGTATGCGAAAATCTGATGGAAATCACATCGGGTGATCGCGGTGATCACGCATAAACGAGTCTGCAAATCCCCCCCCCCCCCCATCTTTATTTTTTTGCTCATCTCGACTGTGCGTGTAATATGACCTTATAAACAAAGAACGCGACAATCAAATTTATGAAAATAATGAAGACTTGTGTCGGTTAACGAATTGTAAAGACGTTTGCTAGTCGATACCGATTTTTTGATGCACCACCCCCAATTTCATCGCCACTTAGTAATATTTTAAGGGTAGCAGTAAATTGTACGCACCCTCTTCAGAAATCACAGGCAATCATTTTTGCGTAATTCTGACAGACTGGTGTCTGATTGTTAAAAAACATATCTCTAAGGCCTCGAAATGAGCTTCAAAATGGGTCAAGATAAGTTGAAAAAGACAGCAAACTTATCGGTGAGGCGACTTGAAAGGAAAGGCAACTTGCATACTTTCCCCTTACTCCTTTAGCACTGATTGACTCGAGGATAACCTCGACTTCAAAACAGTTACAAGTAATTTTTGAAGTATTACATCTCTTAGTTTCTCTGGAGTGGGCCCCGTTCGATCAGGTAGTCGACCTGATCATATAGAAGAGAGCTATAAGATCTTTTGAACAGAAATCCTCAAAGTCCGATTATTCGGGATGGTCAAAAAGTTCAAGAATTAAACAGGTCAAATTATGACATTTTCTTCATAGGTAACGGCTTTTTATCATCTTACTCACCAATGTTATGAAATAGGCGAGTCTTGACGTTAGCTCTTATGTTGCGTCGATTACCAATTTCGTCTCGAATCTTCACCAACTCATTGAATCTGCCAGTCAATGGCCTATTGCGTATTTGCGATAACGATTCTAACTCTAGAATCAGTGAATCTGGTGGCATGGGTCCATTGTAAGATGGATCTGATTTCAATTTCTGATAAATCATTAGGCAGAGCCTAATCTTTTCCAAGTCATATTCGAAACGCTTGAATCCACTATGGAATATCACTTCAAGCATCTCAATAGGATAAAATTTTAAAGCCAATAGGTTAACTGCAGTGTTGATGAGCTCCTTCTGTTTATGGTCCCAATTTTCGAGAAATTTGAAACAGTACTCATATAACACTTGCAAAGACTCGGTGTGATGCCTTGCCATACTTAAACTGTGTATCAATGGCGGAAGAAATCGAGGAATTGTCATTGAACTTTTTTTTTGATGTACTAGTTCGTCGACTGCTGAGGCCGCGGAATATTCCAATAGTTCAGGACTTTTGTACTTCAAAGGGCGGAGATTGGTCAACATATGGAACGATGATCGGAAACCCAGGTTATTTGAAATAACGGATTGAATGAGCACGTTGATGAAGTCCTGGCCGTAAAAATAATTGAGCCTGAAACATCATGATTCGATCAAACCTATGTACATTGGTATATCGTTCAACTATCTATTAATAGATTGTATACCATGAAGGTATATGGGTTTGATTTTTATTCTCAAACATCAGCCGCTTTATTCGATCTTGGTTGATTGAAGCAGCTTGATTTGCTACTTCGTTCTGAAGTCTGCGTACACTGGATTTCCACACTGGAGGAGTGTATTTGAATTCTTTTAGTGACATCAGCATCGATGCGGCTTTATCAATTGGTATCGTGACAGGATGATGATAAATTTTCCTCATAAAAATCCTCACGAGCTCGTAGTACTTCCGATGGTCCAAGAAATTTATCACTATTTCCAGACCTACTGCCAGGTATTGAATACTAAACTCGTTACCAGTCACAGATAACTTCTCATTAATTTTCTGTGCCATCACATTCGTCACACATTCTTTCACAAACTTGTGACGTTCCTTGCTCTTTATTAAATAAAATAGATTACGGTAGCCTTCAATCGGTACATCATCTAAGCACTGAGCTATATGGCATATAAGTGCTGAAGACATTGAAGAGCACTCCGCTATTTCAGCTCGTTGGAGAATTTTTGCAATTCGTATGGCGTCATCCCCCGGTAACAGATGTATTTGTGGCGCGAGAACTGAGCAGAACTTTTGAAATTCTGAAACTTTTTTCGCATCGTTTGCAGGATACTGCAGGTACTTTTTATCCAAATCTAATAGAGCACGAATTAATGGAATTCCGACTTGAACGTCTGCCTTGACCTTCTGAGCTGATAGAATATCAACTTTGTCAAGGCCAAATTGACTTGCTAAAAATTGATTTTGCGTATACTTCTCTACGTGCGGTGATTCAGTCGTACCTAAAAGCAGAATAAAATAAGTCAGTTTTATTACAATGGGGAAAGAGTTTGAGAATAGCATATGCCATTTTATACGGCGAGAAGTCGTATAAATGTATATAGTCTCGCGTACCGGAGAAGGATTTTAGTTTTGATTGGATTTCGTTCATCAGGATTGTTCTTCTTAGACCAGCCGGTGATTCCATACAAGTCTCTGTATTAATTACAGCAACAGGAAGCTTATACGCGTCTTGTAATGATTGTACCGAAGTGTAAAATCCACCAGCTAATTCATTTGTATATCTAAGGAATGCCTTTCCTGGCATACCCAAAATCAGGATCCTGGAAATGGAACACGGATTCAGTGATCGATTAAGATTAGTATATGGGTGATTCCGCCGAAAGTGGGATTTTTTGGGGCTAGGAGTGATTTCGGTCAAAAAATTATTTCAGCCCCAGACTGGTTTGAGTGGGTCGTTGCAGTTGGTTTCTACTTATTTTGGCACGAAAAGGAAGTACCTAGAGCTATGTAGCTCAAAATTGAAGCCGGAGAGAGATATGTTGAGTTTAAGGCGTCACAGAGGGGACGGAAAGGACATTTCGCCACTAAAATTATACCCACGGCTGTACAACCAATCGTAGACTCTTTTCCGTATAGATTTTATCTAATTTGACCAAATACTCCAAGAAAATGTGTTCGACAAAGCGATACAACGCTTTAGCGAGGAGAACAACATGGGGATGGAAAGGACAACAAATTTTGTACGCCACTTGTAAAACACGTTTAGGTGGTGCACTCGGCCGCGGATTCGAGTTTTCAGCTCATGTCGCGCAAGCATTAGGTGTATTTGGGTATCTGGAAATCAACCCCATTGGTTAGAAAGGCTCAGTAGACTAGCGGGGACTTTGCTGAGCTAATTAGTGCTGTGCAAGGAGTTTCGGTGCAAACCCGTCTTCAAAATGTCGGATGTCCTGGCTCGAGCTAGGGATTTAATTTCGACTCGTTAAGTGTTGGATTATATCATTTGAAGTGTACACATTGGAGTGCATGGGTACACTGTAAAAAACGTGCAACGTTTATTTCAACTACGGAAGTGAAAAATGTTTCAACCACGTAGTTGAACCGGTTTTTCAACTACGCAATTGAAATTTGTTTCAACTCAGTGGTTGAAAATTATTTCATCAACGTAGTTGAAAATTCAACCACGTACTTGGAATTCAACTACACGAGTTGAAATAATGTCTGTGGAATTCGGAAATAGTCGCGTCCAATATGTTGGTCATGGAGGTAACATTAATGTGTAAAATTTGTTATTCTCCTCGCTTGGGTTTGACTATTATTTGTAAAGTACTTATTATACCGTGAGATACACAATGGCAAAAGTTCATACGAGTGAGACTGGCGATGTAATATCATTGATCATATAGTGCTTCCATTCTACATGCTAATCGAAAAAAGAGTGAGTGATGTCAAGACTTTGGGAGTATCATAGGGAATTATCCACGAAAAATTCGGGAGACTTTTCTCTTCATTGACTCTAGATCCGGATACTGATTAAATACTGCGAGTCTTTAAGAAACTTCATACGAGATCGTCTGCCTATGTCAGAACTATGTAGAAGCAATTTACGAAATCATCTCAGTTGATATGTATTCAGCCACAGAACGAAAATTCGGGACCAGAAGACGTTCCTACGTGGAAAAAGCGATCCAATATTTGGTGAACTACGGATTAAAGTATGTTGGTTTGGGAATTAACAGCAGTAAATCTAGAGTGGATATGAACTCATCTTTTATTCAACATGGAAAAATGTCACAAAATTCAAACTGGGAGTCCTAATGAGTTCTGAGACGGTCGTTGGAGTCAATCGAGCCCCAACACAAAGGGATGAATATTTCGAAATACTCTCGGTATCGAGTTGAAATCATGTAACTGAACATTATAACGAAAAGTAACAACATTTTACAAAATATTAAGTAGAGATCAAAAGGAGTCCTCAGGGTCAATTAATTTCGAAAAAAAAAAAAAAAAAAATTATTTGCAATTAATCTTAGTATTGACAGGAGCTCAATATAGTATTAAATTAAGTTTTCATAGGAACTTGACAAATGAAACTAATGGGTATTGAACATAACTGAACATGCAAATAATAGTTGAACGAAACTAAAAAAGACCTCTTTGAAGTTTCTTATTATTCCAACATAAATTTCAGATGTTAACTCAGCCCAAGGTCAAGATATTCCTTGCGAAAATCTACGAGCATTTTTCCTCTCTCTTAAATAAACTCGTAAACTGGAAGGTCTTCAAGATCATGAACGAGGCAATAACCACACACTCCTATGGACTAATTGCAACAGCACTTTACAGCACTATATTTACAGTTCTTTTGAAGAATCTCACGCTGCTATTCTTTCGAGAGTTTTGGATAATATTTTCATTATAGTATTGTTATATTCACGGAGACGATCCGATTTCCATCTTTCCCTCATTTTATTGCAAAAATTACAGACGTTGCCTTTTCTTTCGAGGATTCGCCCAGATCCTTCCACCACATTCATTCATTTGTTCTCAGTTGAGTTTGACCTTCATGCCACCCTCAAAAAAAATCAGGATGATAAATGCCAATTAGAGCTACCCGAACTCGTCAGAAATTATCCCAAGAATTGTCTCGTGAGGAAGAATTCAACTCAGATAGTTGAATTTCAATGCGGTTGTTTAAAAAAATTTCAATTCCGTAGTTGAAATTCAACTACAATTGATTGAAATTTCTTCCAACTACCGTAGTTAAGTCGGTTTTTCAACTACTGCAGTTGAATATTTGGTTGAAACCCATTGTCATTTTTTACAGTGTACATATAGGAATTTTCGACTCTGCATATGACTACCTCCGTGGAAACTTTGAAATAACGTAAGCCAGCTTGTACGAACTCTTAAAACACTTGAGGAAACAATTACAAAAGTCATTTTTAATGTATATTTTTGTGCTCTTTTTGTTGCAATCATTAGTTCTCTGATCCAGGGTGACCCAAAAAAACTATTATCGAGAAAAGGGTCAAAATGTCAGGTCCGTGCCGCGTGGTTTTTCATTATTTCGACCTTTCTGAGCGTGAGGCGCCACAGTAGAATTCGTTCGGAATTCGGGCAAGCTAATACATCAAATACCATGGTATTAAGCACCAAATCCCATTGCTATGAGAGCCCAAAGACCTTTTTATGTGTGTGCGCTGAGCACATACATATTGAGGCGCAATTTTACTTAAAATTTTACTCGCTCAGTTTTCCTCGATAGAAGTGAATTTCTCTCGTTTCAGGCTTTTCTGCACCAATTCATTCTCAAAGTAAATCGTCAGGCGCAACTTTTCCATGCCCAAAAGTATCGAAAAAATTCATTTTCCCACTTTGCAGAGCAGTTTTTCCACCAAAATCTAGTTTTGCTAAATTTTTATGTCAGGTCCATGCGCTACTGTGCGACCCTTAAACGCATGACCCCGGAGGTCCTAGTCGAATTTTTACGAAGTATCTGGTGACCAAATGAACCTCCTTCAAACCTCAAGACTGCAAGTCAAACCGTTTGGCCGTGAGATCAATTTTAGTGTCAAAATGTCAGGTCCGTGCCACGCTACCGTGTCTCTCCATGTTATCCTTAAGTGATGAGTGGGAATATTTACATTCGTGCGCGACTTTATTCATACTTTATATGTTTCAAAGAGTCGAAAAATACATCTTAGAACCTTCGAAGGTGAGATTCAGCGCTGGCACATTATCGACCCCCAAATATCGAAGTTTCCGCAGAACTACTCATATGCGTCGTGATGAATTCAAAAGTCCAGGTTCGGTTTACTACAGGGGACGGAATGGACATTTGGCCCCTTCATCAAAAATTATAAAATACAGGAACGTTAGGATCGTCTCCAGAACTATTAACATAGTTGCGCACCAATGGAATACACCCAGAAAATTCAGTGCACAGCCCGACTCTAAGAAACTTTGAGGAACATGGAACACGGAAAATCCCACTTTCGGCGGAATCACTGATATATATCATGGTTTATTTATTGTGTGTGTTGTCGTGTTGCACTCGGGATAAGAAATCCATGAATATGGATTTGATGGTCGAGAATGGTCTCATTTCAGAGCCAGATGATGATATTTGAAGTTATGGACACTCACAATAAATCGCCAACTTTATGGTTTAATTCGTTAAATGTCAATCGCCTTGATATATTAAACTTCTCGACCCTATTACAGATAAACCCCGCCAAAACTGTAAAATTGAGGCAAAATTGAAGGGACACTTTCCCATGGATGCCGAATAATATCCTAATCTCCGTAGTTAGTTGATTATCAATCTTATAAATCGCAGCTAATCTTTCTAACTCTCAATTATATCAAGGATCGATTGCGAAATACGATGGAACAGGGACGATTAAACAAGTTGACCCAGTTGAGCACGTCGAGCGATCTAATGAGGAAAATTGATATTTCTGTAATAATTTCAGATTCAGCAACGAGAATTCACTCCAAGCTACGTACCATGATGACGTGGAATGCGTTCAATGAATGAAATTTTTTGATAATACAACGAAAATTGAAAATAGTATATTACTGTACTAGGCAGGGAAGTTGGATTTCCGTGACTGTGTGATGATAATTGATTGATATCACACCGTCATGGGCATCTCACTTCTCTGCCGAGTGCTGTATACTATTTTTTCTCCTCTCGGCAGGAAAAAATGTATCCCTACTCAGGATTGACATATTATTCGAAGTGATCTCGAATCATACTCATTTGTTTACAATTTTCTTGACGATCCCCAGGCATTTTTCACGATGTTGAAATATCATGATCAAAATCGATCACCTTACAAGGGCGCCCACCAAATATTTGCCTCGTATCCCGCACCTACTGAGATCTGGCCACCAGTTTGTGACATTAGCATTGTAAGTACAACCAAAGCATTCGCCGAAATGAATGAAATACGGATATCTTCACTAAAATAGCGATAACCCTAACGCCATAGGATGTACGCAATCTTGAAAAGCTCGTTTGAAAAATCACCAAAAAGCTATTGTTCATGTCCTTCTAACATTTTTTCAACTCGGAGTCCATTGTATTGTATTGTATTTGTTTTTCCAACGTACACTCTTTCGAGTTTTTACGTGTTATCCCCACCGCCTTGGCGTGGAAGCTATTGTCATATTTCCAGTTTTTAGTCATTTTTCCAATTTTTCCTATCAGGTGAGTGCGAACTTTCGAGCGGACTCTATCGGAGAGTTGCTACGAGAGTTCAAGCACTACCGCGGCGTTTTTCGAGTATGATCTGCATTGTATGCAGGCCCACACTCACCGCCTTGATCAGACTCGACAAGTATCAGTGGTTCCATCAATTCTATGCCATTCGGTCTCTCCGGTGAAACTTCTGGACTGTTGATGACAGTCATATAGCGAAGTTCAACGCTCGACACGGCTGCGGGAGGTTACCACCAACCCTTATAGAAGTCCAATAGTTCTTTCGAATTTTTGGCCGGGCGCTCAGCACTCATTCGAACCCACGCCTCCTCGAGCGCATTGTTTCAGCCCGCTCAAGGCAAAAGGTCTCTACCGACTGAGCCAACGGGACGCTCTGGAGTCCATAGTATTAATTGGTTTCGGGAAATCAAAAATTCTTCATCTTAATAAACTCCTATCGATCATTTGTTGGAGAAATCATAAGAACGCAAAACTACTTACAAGATTTCGTAGCTCTTTTATAGACTTCCTCAACGATTCTTTCAAACATACAACTTTTTCCACTCGAGTTACGAGCGATCAGGTAAGAGGAATCTTGTACAGCCTGAGAGGATTGAAAATATGGAGGAATACCTTTTTGCTTTCTCAAAGAGAAAGGGTTGTATTCGTGACAAGACATTTTTGCTCAATTTTTTCACTCAAATTAAGTTTTTATTCTAAAAATCTTCACTCATAGCAAATCGGCTTCGTATTTCTTGTAACAACTGTGTGAGGTCCTTCCGATTTTTCGTATCTCGTGTCAACATGTACAAATTTCCCTCCACTTGATTGCTCGTAATTAGGGTGTAAGAAACCGTAGAGCGATATTTGAAAAAATCATTTATCTAGCTACAAAATCTCGCAAATATTTTTCTTTTATCAAGATTCCTAACGAATGATTGATGATTGATTGAGATAATACACGAAAAAAATGGCGCAATGAAATAACTTTGCGACTAGTGCGTATAGGTATCTTGTAATACGAGATCTCATAGGTGCGTGGATTAGTATGCAGGGATGCGTGAAATGTGTTACTTACATGTGGCAGTTAGTTGGCACTTTCAGATCTTCTAGCCATACAACACCTTGCTGATTTCTCGCCGAAGAAACATTTTCAACCATGGGAGCGGGAGTTCCATCTTCATGGAGTGCTACAACACAATCTAAAAAGATGAAATCCGTTCAGAACTTACGGTTGAAGTGACACATATCATTTTCGACGTATCTTAGCTCACTTTGAAGCTCATGCTAAAGGCTTTTTCTCATCAGAATAACACAGCTCAGCTCTGCTAAATGAACATATAATGATTTTCATTCCATCTCAAAGTCCTTAGCCTAAGCTACAAAATGAGCGAAGATACATTGAAAATGATCGAGACGCGCCAGAGTTACCACTTCCATAATACCAAGGCCTGAGCTGGTAATGATAGCAGCCAGCACTGATCTTTTCATCTCCGGCGCATACATTTTTCTGCTGCCCGGACATAAGACAGCTCAACACGCAAAGTCGAGGGTTAAATTTGAAAATTTCGGCTTGGCGCCTCTTTTCAAAACAGAGAAGCGAGGTTTTCAACCTCCGCTCAGTGCGGTGCGTAAAATTCACGTGAATCGGGGGTCCCGCTTGCTTCTTTGCGTGTCACGGTTTGCCTGAACTGACTTTGACCCGGAAGTGCTTTCCGCTGGAAGAAACTTTGACTTACCGAAAATACATGAAGAATGGAAGTTTTACCAACGAGAATCAAAACTATCGCCGGACCCGTTTTTGAAAAACATTGATTGGACCATTTTTCCACAATTATTTTAATTTTTCTCCATAGAAATGGTTCATTACTCTGAATTTCGTGAGCTCGAGTTACATTCAAAGATTGGTATTGTCAGCTATATTTCTATGCACATGATAAGATATTTCAAAACTGAATCCTTGGCCTGGGCTATCGCTCGTTATGTTTCATGAGAGATAACTAATCTCCTAAGTACTCAAAAAAATCCTGGTCTATACTGAAGTTTGCTCAAGTTTTCGAAGATTTTGGATGAGCTGTAAGCTCTTGCCTTCGAAATGAATTAAAATTGAACTAAAAATCATGTATCAAACATTTCAAAATGAGCTATTTGGTATTGAAAATTCTATTAGCTACTTCGAAAGTTCATGCGGTATTTTTCCGTGTAGAACGATTTCGCGAGAACAAGAAAATGAGTCTCGATTTTTTCCAAGAGTAGGCCATGGATCATCATCACATTTTGACTTCAGTCTGACGCGAGGAATCCCAATTATCGGAAAAAACTCTGGCGAGCTGTGTGCGTTTAATAGCGGTATGCATATTAAGGATGAAGGATTAACCATCAATAAAATAATTTCCCTCAAATTCATAAATGAGCCTTATTTCAACTACCCTGTACATCCATCAATGATTGCTAGTAGAATATCATGCAACGATTAGGGATAATTATACAAAAACTCTCACGAAGAGTCACATTGCGCAAGATACGGTTGACGAAAAATACGAAGTCGAAATATCTCCATTTGGCGGTTTTCAACAACGGCTCCGGCGCGGATTTTTCTTGGAAAAACTTCCATTATCATGTACTTTTGGTAAGCAAAAGTTCTTTTCAGCGCGAAGCACTTGTGCGGGTTGAAGTCAGTTCCGGCGAACCGTAGTGTTGAATGCCGAATCGAGGGGCGCGGAAATGTCACAAAATTGACATTTTCACTCTTAACTAGCACTTTTCGATCCATAAACCCCGTCAAGCTCGGTTTATTTTGACTTTTGCTAAGAATGAGTGAAAAAAATACTTGCGAAATGTGTTTTTCGTATCTATTGAGAAAGTACGGAGACGCTTATTCCAGTAGCCGAGATACATTGTGATCAAGTTTCCGCAAATCTACCCATACAGAACAATAGTTTCTCACAAGATTCGAAAGGATTCAACTTACCAATATCATGGAATAACCGTGTCCTCACGTCAGTTTCGAACCATGTATTTTTGAATTCATCAACAACATATTTCCGGAATAGATCTTCGTTCCATGTTCTTGGTATCGAGGTTTTTGCCATAAACGTGTCTAAACTCTTGATTTGAGAATCTGTTGGCCATGGTCCGTTGTAAGATGGGTCTGATTTTATCTTTCGGTAAATTCTTAGGAAAGCCCAGCTTAGATGAGTCCACTCTGAGTCCATGGAATTCGAACATTTGAACGATCCGTCAAAGATTTTTCCAAGTAAATGAATAGGATACCAGTTCAAATTAATCAAGTTTTCAACCAAATAGATGAGTTTGTCTTGTTCAAGATTCAAGAACTTGGATGATTCACTGATATAATCTTGCAGGTCCTCCCACCCTACAGGTAAATATCTTGCATAGCTTAAAATGTAAATTAGTTGCGCAAATTCTTGTGTTCCACATTGAGCAGCATCTTCTTCATGCTCATCCTTTTTGAAAATGGCGACAGAGCAGTAGTCCAGTAAATTTCTAGCTTTATGCCCTGAACGAATGGCTCGGGCAAATGCTAGTACAACTCTAACATCCACATCATTCAAAATTATTCTCTGAATCATTGCTTCAACAAGGTCATTACTGAGGCATGCATTCAACCTGAAAGATGAATTTTGCACTGATTCATTATTATAGTTCATACCAAAATTGAAAAATGGCCATATTATCTGACATAAAGGATGTTTCTTGCAATAACCACCTGGAGTTTTTTGAGATCTTGAGCCAAAATCTAGATTCTCCAACCAACTGTTGGAATTGCTCTTTATCAAGTGAATGCAATTGTTTCAATATATTATTCTGAGCTTTGAGGTAAAGTTCTTTCCATTTAGGCAGAGCTGGATCAAGTGTATTCAATGTTTTTAATACAGATAGTGCATCTTTAACTGGAATTTTATCAACGTAAGGGATCAACTCCTCAATGAGACTCCCAGCTGTTTCTTGATATTGTGGTTTGTTCAACAACTTGTACACCATGTGAGTGGCATGTAGTAGATGGTTAGTACTATGTTGACCATGATTCTTTGCCATTTCTTCTTTCAGATGTCTAGGTATGACATTTCGTACATGCTCTATCAAATTTTCTGGTAATTTGCAATTGCTGGTTCTCTTAATCTCAATGAATAATTCAATGACTTCCTCGAGTGACAAATCTTCAGTATGATCGAGTATGTGGTGCACAAGCATTGTATAAACAGTCAAGCTCTCTGGCATGTTGAGCCATGACAGAGTTTTTATTATTTCCAATGCTTCTGTTGCTGATAGCTCTGCTTTATGCAGAACAAGATTTGAGAGTAAATCTTCAAAACAGATATTTCTTTTACGATCATCTTTTGGAGATTCTTTGATTGCTTTTAGGTTTGCCAAGGCTGAGCGTGTAACAGAACTATAGATTGCCTGTTTGCTCTTGTCAGGTGTAGACAAGATTTTGCCTGCATGAGCTGAGTCCGATGACGATGAGTTAAGAGATAGTTTATGGGATCCATAATAACCTGGAAGGCAGAAATGTAAGGAATGTATTACATGCATCATTATGCAAAGATTAGATTTGGATGTTACGTTCAATACTTTTTATACAAAGACATTGTTGGAACTTTTGAGTTTGCGGATCTGGTAGCCAGAAAACATGACACCCTATCGAAAATCTTGATCTCCTGAGATATTTTAGTAACATTGTAGCGCAGTAAAGGTTATAGGTCCTAAGTTTGTATCAACAAAATGGAAAACCAATCTTTATTTTTTAAACATTTCAACACTTATTTCGATGCTGTACACAGTTCATCATACAATAAAGTTCACTTTGATAATGCAACAGACTCATATTTAGTCGACGAGCGCGTTTTTTATTAAATGCACATCACAGCTACAACTATCTTGCTTTGCACTGCATTCTGCATTGCATACTTGCCATGTGCTTGCACGATGCCATACGCATACAGCATCATCGCGGCGTCTGCTATAAAGCCTGATGGCGCGCAATCATGATTTTTAAAATAAGTATTCCTCGAAACGCGAAATTTCAAGTTTTGAATTCTCAAAGAGGAAGGTTTATTTTCACTGTAGAAGGTTTTTGATACGTTTTTACTGAAATTAAACTTTTATTCTAAAAATGCACACTTCTACAGAAGAGCAATTTTTACAATTTTGTTCCTTTTGACAATACTTAACTTTAACATACTATATCACACCACATTCCTCTCCTCGAACGCATCACTAACTAACAAAAAATTGATACTAACCCCATTCTAGGATGTTGATCTTCTCGAAATTTATACAAGGAATTATATGTGATCAAAATGATGGAGTTTATAATATAGGCATCGATCCTCAACGACTCTTTGCGATCGCTTGGGCTCAACAATCATCTTCTCAATATTTTGTGCGTTGCATGGGTATGTAAGTGTACTATTTCTTGACCGCGAACCAAATTTAATTTCTGCCCAATAATGTTGTGTCATTCGACGCAGATTCGAATGCTCTGACACGGACCTGCCTCTCTTTCTTTTTTTGCTCATTCCGGCTCCATTTTGTATCAGATATTAGCCCATGGGCCACAGTACTGAAGAATTTCCTGCTATATATATTGGGGTGTCCGTTATTTTCCAAGTTTCTCCGATCTCCCATGCGCTATAACCTAATCATTTGGTGAGATATTGCGGAAAGAAAGATTTCGGGGACACAGGTGAAGTTCAAATGTTGGCCCACCTGGAGCGTTTTTTATTTGAGCTATGCCCTTCTAAATGAAAAATTGAGCCAATGATTTGTATTTACCGCGCTTGCATTCCGTCCCACGTCGTTGAATGTGTTTTCGATCGATAGCGGGTACAATTTTCTTCAAAATGACCACCCGAAACAATCAATTAGATACAGTGAGAACTGGAGATAGCCTACTTGCTAGCATATGATCCACCCGAAGAACATAAAAGTGACTGAAAACGACCGTTTTTCGTTTTTTCGGTTTTACAAGTCTAGTAAAAAACCCTGATGATTCGAGGTAAGACTGAGCACGGATTTTGTTTCTACGTTAACAAATACATCGAAAACACGTAAAAACATCTTTAGAACAGACCGACTCAAGATTTGCATTTTTAGGACTATTTGAGGAAAACCCGGTTTTATGGATTCGGTATCCTGAATTTTCCAATCTTCGAAAACAACGATAACTTTATTGGGATCAGAATAACTTTAGTTATCAGAACGATAACTTTAGTTCTACTCCATCAAGCAATTGACTATAACAAGTGGTCTCTTTGAAAGAAATTTCACTGGCTATCGATTAAAAATACTTTCAGGTATATGAGTAGTTTCGCGGAAACTTCGATATTTGAGGGTCGAAAATGTGCTAACCCCAAATTCCACTTCCGAGGGTTCTACCATGGATTTTCCGGCTTTTTGAAACATATACAGGACAAATTAACTCTTGCACGAATGAAAAAATTCTCACTCATTGGTATGTACCATAAGTATAACAAGTCTCACGGCCAAAAGAATTGACCTACGGTCTTGAGGTTTTGGGTTTTTCATTTGGCTATCAGATACTTTGAAAAAAATGACCAGGGCCTCTTAAAGGTCGCACTAGTAGGGCACGGCACTGACCAAAAAGTTTAGCAAAACCAGATTTTCGCGGGAAAGAGCTCCGCAAAGTATAAAAATCAGTTTTTTTCGAAATTTTGAGGCATGGATAAGTTGCGCCTGGCGAATTCCTTCAAGAATAAATTGGTACGGGAGGGCCTGGAATGAGGCAAATACACTTTTATCGAGGGGAACTGAGGGAGTAAAATTTTAAGTAAAATTGCGCCACAAAATGTCCGTGCTCGTCATGCACACAAAAAGTGGTCTTTGAGCTCTTATAGCAGTGGTATTTGGTGCTTGATAGCACCATATTTGATGTATCTGCCCGCCCGAATCTCATACGAGCTCCACCGCGACGCTTCACACTCACAAAGGTCGAAAAGAAGAAAAACCACAGGGCACGGAACTGACATTTTGACCTCTTCTATGGTGATAATTTTTCCAGGTAGACCTGGATCGCCAAAATAACGATTGTGCCAAGAAGTGCACCAAAAAATACATCGAAAACGACCTTTCAGGATTTTTGGTCTAGCGTTTTTAGGGTTCGTATTATTCCAAAGTTTCCACGGAACTACTCATATAGAAGCACGTACATATGGAGGAAATGCTGATCACTAAATCAAAATTGACTTTGAGTTCATAATCCAGAAAAGAACGCTTCAAGTGTGGCAGCACTTGATTATCACCTATTAGGTTCACGATGAATTTTTTATCGCAATATCTCAACAAATGACTAGGTTGTGGTGGGTGGCACGGAGTATCGGAGAAATAAATATGTCGTATATGAATATGTCGGATCTTGCGCAACAAGTTCAAACGCGTATGGCAAATTCAGTTGTAGTGAAAGAATGAAATAAGGTATCGAATATTTTTATTTATTCAATTCATCTTTTGAACCACTTAAAATTAGTCTTTGTCATATAGTTTGTTATGAATATTGATACTTCATCCAACTTTGGTTTTTCAGTTCCAAGTCCAGCTTGAAGATGCAATTGTCAAGATGAATCTACTCATGAACCTCCATCAGACTGAAAAAAGTGTCTGACCTAAGAGAGAGTTTATCGCTTCCTCCGTTCGGGTCATGCATAATTCGCGTGCGATGCTTGTTTTCTTCTTACCTCTCTCTTCGCTCTCTTTCTGGTTAACCTCGACGTTATGATCAAGGGAATACTAAATTCCTTGCGCTAATATTTAATTGAAAGTTGCATAGCGAACGTGAGAAAAAAATTACGGAAAAAGGGCCTACATTCCCCACTACATCGGCAAACCAATACCACGGGAAAAGTAGAGCTACCATCAAATCGGGTAATTTTGGTACGACTCTGGTACTTTTTATTTTGTTTGGCTCGATTCCAACCTACATTGACGTAACCCACCTTAATCAGTGTTCAATCGAAAGCTTACAGTCTCAGATTTGGATTGACGGGCTGCAGAGGATGATGTTTTGATGTCTTCCTCCAGAGCTGTAAGTAATTTTGTAAGTGTACCGAAATTCGACCCCGACCGGATAACTTTGGTACACTTACAAAATATTTCAATTCTACCCACGATCATGCGAGTGAACTAATTTTAATCATTGAAAAGTCTTGTTCCAAGCTGTTTGAAACATTTCAAGACCTTATAGACCATCACTCGATCGAGATGAGTTGAATACAGAGTTACAGAGGTGTATTGAGGTTACCTCACCGTAATGCTTCTCGCGTGCAATACCTTCCAAAATTAATGGATCATCTATGATCTTACTCTCTCCGAAACCATCAGTGAGAACTCACTGAACTTCAGTTAATCTGGGATCAACTCTGACTGATGACTTCAGTGAGTAGTTTCAGTGAGTATCCACTGAAGTTGCACTGAAACTTCAGTGACCTTGGGTAGTCGCACGAGTCCACATCACTGAAGAATCAGTGAGCATCACTGACATTTCAGTTAGAATAGTCACTGAAATTTGAGTGGCCTTTGGAGTCGGACGAGTCCTCATCACTGAAGTTTTAGTGAGCATCACTGACATTTCAGTGGGACCATTCACTGAAATTTCAGTGACCATTAGAGTCGGGCGGGCCATCGTCACTGAAGTTTCAGTGAGCATTACTGAAATATCAGTAAGCATCAACTGAAGTATCAAAGGCGCTTACTCAACTGGCAAAAAGTTCCCGCGGATTCGTTTCTCGTCTTTTTGCCAGTTGAGTGAGCGCCTTTGATACTTCAGTTGATGTTTACTGAAATTTCAGTAATGCTCACTGAAGCTTCAGTGACGTGGACTCGTTCGACCACCCAAGGTCACTGAAGTTTCAGTGCGACTTCAGTGAATACTCACTGGAACTACTCACTGAAGTCATCAGTCAGAGTTGATCCCAGATTAACTGAAGTTCAGTGAGTTCTCACTGATGGTTTCGGAGAGAGTACTTCATTGTGCAAAAATTTTGAGAAAAGCATCTCGAAATCACGAAAAATCTATCGATTCATGTGTATCAAATATCTTTGAAGTACTTTTTAAGTATCCGTAATCGAGGTTGAAAATCTGAAGAAACTCTTCTTCAGTGGTTCATTCACAACTTCGACGAGAGTGATCCGATCACAAAAATCTTCACGAGATCTTGTCAATCGTTTCAAAATCTAAAATCTCCATTATTCAAAGTTTTCTCTGCGGTTTCTCTCGTATGAGTGACGAGCTTGAAGATAAAATTCTGTTTAATATAGGATGCTTATGGAAATACCGAGTCTGGCATCTGTTTTGTTCCGTCATGCTCTATTCTAGGGCAAAAATTCACGAAAAAAGTATCACGCCACATGATTTTGATGTAAAAAGATCTCATCTTTCAGAATGTCTTATCAGATTCAGTCTCAGATTCACGGTGACATCGATTTCTCAAGCTTCATTGTAAAAATTGATTTATTTCTTGTTTTTTCGGAATAAGTCACTTTTGAGACCAAATCTGATGAAATATTCTGAAAGATGCGATCATTCCACATCAAAATAACGTGGCTTTATAATTTTTCTGGTAAATTTTTGCACTAGAATAGAGCAAGACGGAACAAAACAGGTGCCAGCCTCGGTATTTTCAATTAGTACCCTATTCAAACAGAGTTTTCTCTTCAAGCTAGTTACTCGGACGGGAGGGATCGTAGAGGAAACTTTAAATAATGGAGATTGTAGGTTTTGAAACGGGAGTGATTCCCTGAAGACGAATGTTTTTAGATTTTCAACGTAGATCACGGCTACTTAAAAAGGACGTAAAAAATGTTTGGAATACATAATTTGATAGATTTTTTTTGTGATCTTTGAGATGCTTCTTTCTCAAAATCTCCGCACGATGGAGTAGGTCGGAATATAATCATGGATCTAGTGAGGCTATGGATGATCCTATAGTTTTGGAAAGTACTGTAGAGTCGGGTAACTTTGGTGCGCTTTCCCATGGTTTTTTGTCTGTTCTTCATTCATTAAGGCGATGCGGTCACCGTGCAACCCGGAAATTATATCTTATTTGGATGTAAATCAAAAAATTTTCTCGAAACGAAGTTGGAGACGATTTGTCCATTACGTATTATCATCTGAATTGTGGTGGACAACTCATTATTTGTCACCAATCACAAGGCTATCACTAATAAACGAGAATAACTTGCCCGCGGGTACTTTCTAACCTACAAATTGGCACATTTTCGTTCACAAAACTCTCAAAATCTAGTCCGATTTGGGCCAAACGAAGAGTTATCCAGGCCAAGTTAGATGATAATAAAGCCTGGATAACTCGTCGTTTAGCCCATAATGGAAAAGATTTTGAGAGTTCTGTGAACAAAGTTCAGCGTGCACGGTGACCGCATCGCCTATTCTGTCAATACCCCAATGTAGCGATGCTTTCGTCGATATAGTGACACTGGTGGTCGAGATGTAGCATTATTCACCCGTAGTTCGTTCCAAAACAGCCCTTGCCAAGTATACAGCAAAAAGGATTTCTTAAAATCGCACATTTCTCAAAGTGACTTTTTCTCAAATAGAGAAACAAAAACTAGCAGTTTTTCTCATTGTGAGAAATCACCTCTCAGAGCGAGCAATCACTTCTCAGAATGAGAAATCATTTCTCAGAGTGAGAAAAATATTTTCTCAGAACATCATCACGAGAAAAATATTCGAAAACTGAGAGGATGTTGGGGTTATGGTCACGGCAAATCGCCAACATGATAGCTTAAATGCTATCGTATAATCGTATGCAAAAAGGCATTCTTACTAAAACACCGATCCTCTACCTACCGATTTGCACTAACATAGACTACAGTGCACTGCGATCAACACAAATTTTCACTAAAGATCCTGACATCGTTAATCGCAAGTTTGCAGCATCAAATCAATTCCGGAGGGCCAGCAACTTGAAAATTTAGACACGAAATGTGTGTATTTTTTATGTAGACGTGAGATCGAGCATGAGAAAGGCCCCCAGTGGACGGGCAAGCATCGCAAAGTCACGAGAAACTCAAAAATGTAGTATAGGTGAACAGTGAACATGGTCTTTAAAGGTTAGTTTGCTCTCCGTCTCAAGACTCTCAAGTAAGAAATTCTAGTTCTCAAAATAAAAGATGTTTTTCTCATTCTAAGAACTTTCTCAAACGAGAAATAGAAAATTTCTTGAAATTACACGCACTCAAAATGAGAAAAAATATTTCTCATTTTGAAAAATCTTTTTTGCTGT
Source organism: Eretmocerus hayati (assembly GCA_029851415.1). Classification (NCBI taxonomy): domain Eukaryota; kingdom Metazoa; phylum Arthropoda; class Insecta; order Hymenoptera; family Aphelinidae; genus Eretmocerus; species Eretmocerus hayati. The sequence goes on along the minus strand of CM056743.1, from coordinate 164,154,273 downwards.
GTACACTAATAGAATCACTCGCGTATCGCTGCTAAATCAGCCATTTCAGCAAAAGCTACTATTTATAAAGAACTATAATCATCCATGCGGGATTTACGGTGACTCAACAACTCAACACACTGTTTATGTGTGTGCCAAGAGGGGAGAATAGGTTTCAGAGCGATAGAATCATTTACTTTGCAAAATGCAGCTCTGAAAGTCATTTTTAGGTGGGGGGGGGGGGTGTACCAAAGTTGCACCCACTGTACCGAAGTTACCCATTTGACGGTCACAATTTATTTTATGCTGGTCGTAACGAGAATAGCATCTTACATTTCTATATCTTTCGACTGCTGTTGAGTGATTTAATTTGCATGACAAACTCCAATCTTCCAATTTGCTAAGAAGTTGATGTCACTTAAGACCAACGTACACATTAAGCACACGGAGGCGTGGATAATGAGTCATATGAATAGCTTAATCTAACTGCAGTGTACAACGAATAATACGTGACATTCACGATGCACCAAAACAGTTTTTGCTTGATGGTGAATCCTAAATGCATTCGTTGGCATTATCCGAGCTTGACATTCCGAATCCGTATGGAAATTGGATGCTTTGGTGGGTTCTGAAAGTATCAAATAATATTCAATAGCCTAAGTGGATCTTCCTCAGAAGCTTCCGTCAGTGCCTCGTGTGCTGCATATATCGCAACTACACAATGATAGTCGCGATTCATCTCTACAGTTGGTAACTTACCTCGTTGATTTGAGATTGAAGCACGTCAAAGTTTTCGAAGATTCTAATCGGTGATTTTTTAGCCCCCCCCCCCGCTCCTTTATAAACATGGAGAGTTTCGGGTTCAGTCAAAAGTTATTGTTTGGCAATCTGAAGATAAATCTTGATGAGCTGAGCAAATGTCTCAGCGGGGTTTTCAAAATTGCCTGTGTTTACATGGAAAAGTATAGGGCTACGAAATGTTTGAATGATGCTGCTAGCCTTCAAATTCGTTTGATTATGCATATTTCATTTCGAAGCTCTTGAATTTTCAAATCGAAAAAGATCTGTCAAATACATGATCTTCTTCGGAAACTTACACTACAAAAAGGATTTCTCAACATTGTTTCATTTCTCACAGCTGATTTGCTCGAAAGGAGAATGAAATTATCGTCAGTTTTCTACAATCGAGAACTAGATTCTTTAAATGAGAAAATTTTCTCGAAGTTTGAGAAGAACTTGTGCTCAGGAAGACGACATGAGAAAAAATTAAACTTCTCGAAGAAACGGTTCTCAAATCGAAGACAATAATGTCTCGTACGCAAGTAAAAAGTTACTCAAACCTCCAACCCATTTGTTTACAAACTTCGTGGCCTAGTTGATGGGATATGATTACCAGGTGCTTGCGCTTGGATACGGTGGCGTGTAGGTATCATGGCCGCCGCCGTCGCAGATGCGGCGGTGGCGCTGCCGCCGCCGCAAATGCGGGGAATATTTTTGGAAGGTCGGTAAAGTCGAGATTTTCTATCAAAGATAATCACATGTTTGTTTTGATCTTGCTGTCCAGTTGATGCCGATTCAGACTTCATAGGTAATTATTACAGTTTTTTCCGCTATTCGTGATAAAAAATGTCTGCAATCAGTGTTACTCGCGTGGTTAAAGTCATTGAATTTTTGTGATTGTGACAGTTGAGTGAGATCCGTGTTCCACATCAATTTTGATTCTTGTGAAGTGGTAGGTGAAACATAGCTGAAAATAGAAGCTTCCATTGTTTTTAATTAGTGATTCCAACTGAGATGGATGAAGCCAATTCTAATGATAGTTTGGTTGGTTGATGGTTCCAGCGAACTGTATATTATTTTGTGCTCTGCGTTTAAGAATCGCACAAGATATACTTGTTTGATGGGTGAATAACTAGCAAAGGTGTACTCACATGAACTGCTGTCAGTGATCTGTCATTTATAGTCAATGTTTCTTGCTGTATAGAACGACACACTTTATCAATCTGTAAAAATGTCAAGATATTTGCTTATTAGTTCAGTCTCTAATATTATGTCGCATGGCTAAGCTCGTAGCCCTTGTGTCTTACATTATATTTAAGCATCTTGCGGCCATTCAAATTCTGTTGTAACATTTGTCATATATTACATGTATAACAGTAACTGATCATCAATCTTCTACTATTTTTTTCAGACTTGTGGTGAGCCTTGATCCTATATTATAAACCGAACATATACTTATAGACTCATCAACTTGGTGTCAAGAAATTTGATAAAAGGCGAGAGTTTTGTAAGCTCCTGCTACATCTTTATAGATAGATCAGTGACGAGTTCATGGAAGTCATTCTGTAACATAACAAAACCATGTCAGATATTGCCATGAGACATTCTTAAAAATTTTTTAAAGAAAAGTGAGATGATTTGGGCCAGATGAGCAAGGGATAGTCATACATACTTGTGTATTATGGATACAGACCTCTTGATGGGACAGTGGCTTCGTTGACCAAAACAGTTTGGAGCAAAAATTATGTAGAGCTGCACTGTTGAAATCACGTTTTAGATCTTGAAGCTGTCAAATTAGGAGCTATCTATAAAGATGTAGCAGGAGCTTACAAAACTCTCGCCTTTTATCAAATTTCTTGACACCAAGTTGATGAGTCTATAAGTATATGTTCGGTTTATAATATAGGATCAAGGCTCACCACAAGTCTGAAAAAAATAGTAGAAGATTGATGATCAGTTACTGTTATACATGTAATATATGACAAATGTTACAACAGAATTTGAATGGCCGCAAGATGCTTAAATATAATGTAAGACACAAGGGCTACGAGCTTAGCCATGCGACATAATATTAGAGACTGAACTAATAAGCAAATATCTTGACATTTTTACAGATTGATAAAGTGTGTCGTTCTATACAGCAAGAAACATTGACTATAAATGACAGATCACTGACAGCAGTTCATGTGAGTACACCTTTGCTAGTTATTCACCCATCAAACAAGTATATCTTGTGCGATTCTTAAACGCAGAGCACAAAATAATATACAGTTCGCTGGAACCATCAACCAACCAAACTATCATTAGAATTGGCTTCATCCATCTCAGTTGGAATCACTAATTAAAAACAATGGAAGCTTCTATTTTCAGCTATGTTTCACCTACCACTTCACAAGAATCAAAATTGATGTGGAACACGGATCTCACTCAACTGTCACAATCACAAAAATTCAATGACTTTAAGGGGGTTCGATAGTTACTGACTTTTTCGGCCAGGCAAATAGGATTGATAAAATTTGTAGATTGAGAGCCCCTGAATCGATTGCCGTTGAGAAAAATATGGGTTGACGATGACATTTTTGAGAGAAACTTATTTGAAAATTGGATGTTTAACCCACGTCTTACGGGCGTATCGAATTTTCCGGCAGGAAGTGACGCGATATCTTTCTGTATTTATCGGCCACAATGATGAAAAACTAGGTGTAGAAAATTGTGATTCCGTACTTCCTTATGAATCGATAAAAATAAGGGGTTGACGGACATTTTGAAGAGAAATTTTGAATACAAACTGATGACGCGGAGGTTATACATGTAATTCCCGTGCTCGTTGCAGCGAGGTTACGGTAGTCAAGCGATGCACCAGAAATTATAAATTATGATTCCACAGACTCTATCATTGTGAAAACTATTTGTGGCCTCATCTAAATTCATAATTTGAATTTACAGATAGAAATTAAAGCAGTCAAGAATGCGAATATGGATTTTTGGGTTTATTGCTATTATCGGTTTTCACCTTGACTCACGAGTCGCTATCGAACCCCCTTAACCACGCGAGTAACACTGATTGCAGACATTTTTTATCACGAATAGCGGAAAAAACTGTAATAATTACCTATGAAGTCTGAATCGGCATCAACTGGACAGCAAGATCAAAACAAACATGTGATTATCTTTGATAGAAAATCTCGACTTTACCGACCTTCCAAAAATATTCCCCGCATTTGCGGCGGCGGCAGCGCCACCGCCGCATCTGCGACGGCGGCGGCCATGATACCTACACGCCACCGTACTTGGACCACTGCAACAGCAAACGGTGAACGATCTATCTGAACTTATCCACTCGACGCCGACCTAAAGTTTGAATCATTCAAATTTGGAACTCGTATGAAATCTGATTTTTTTGCTCAAAATTTTGCCACTCGAAGTATGAGCTCGATAAAATTCGTCGTGTTGTGCTGTGTCGGAGAGTGAGTGAAAAGAGTAATCTGTGCGATTTATCTATTGATAAGAATACCCGTGTTAAATTTAGAGTCCGTTTCAATTTCATTCTACTTGCGTTTGAGCTTCAAAACGAGATTTACCCTCAGAATCCATCTCCCCACAAAGAATGGCCGAATGTCAAATTTTATTGTTGTAGGCAGCGGTGGGACTAAAGTGAGCCTTTGCATCTTATTTTTTCTGTGAAAATTTATTACTCACTATGCTTAATTGAGATTTTTAAAGCGCTAGCTCAATTCAGAGAATAGAAAATCTTACAGCTCTCATCCTTCTATTAAACGTTTAGGACTCTTTATCCTTACAGAAGTGAGATAGATGTTGATCTGAGATTTTGAGGATAGAATTTCCAAAGTTATAGTATGTAAGAGTTGAACAAAGAGTGCATTACGAACAGAAGTTTTGGATCTCATCATGGCGAGGGAATTTCGGGGATATGAGTATTCAAAATCAAATGCAACAATGCGATTTTTTATAGGTTAGTCGCTTCTTGGCCGCGAGCAAAATATTTTCCTCGCCAAGACACGGAATTTCTCAGAGAGTGACATTCTATTTCTTGATTCGAAAAAATTTTTGAACGAGAAACTCGGCGTTTCTCAAGTTTGCACGTACTCGTGTTTAGAAATTTGATTTCTCGTTTCAGGAAATCCTTTTTGTAGTGTACCTTGTAACTGAAAAAAGAAACAAAAACAAAGAATGATGGCATGGATTGGTCATGGTAACAGACTTTGGATGTGATTCGGGAGATGGTTATCTTGTTTTTTTGATAAAAAATCACCCAACAAGGATGGTTTTGCTTTGGAAATCAGCCAAAATATTCATTGTTCACTCGTTGCAATTGAGATTTTTACCCATCAATGATACCAGTGCAAATTTTCTGAGTCTGCGAAATGAGAAGAAGGGGCTTACAACCAGAAAACAAATCTTAGTTGCCTTTTAATGTATATCCCAATTAGTCTCTACTGGATGATTTTTATCGAGCAACAAAGTGCCGATTATTCGAATCATATCTGAACTTTCTTTGAGACGCAACTAATATGCACATTATTCTCAAAGTTTGGATAATTGTTTCATATTATATTCTAGAGATGTTTGAGAGACAAGTCGTATAAAATACTGATCATCCCGACTTAATAATTCAAGAGCTGAGGAATAAGATACGATTCGTCGAGTGCATTCGAATGCTATCAGCATCGTTTAAGCACTCACTAAGGGTGATGACAGATAAAGCGCTACGCCACGATTCTGCGCCACGCCACGACACGCTATCGCACGCCACGGCCCACAACTTCATCCCAGCGAAACCGACCATCGATGGATTGGAATTATTGTTACAGTATCAGTCTAGTATTATGAGAATGAAACAAATCCCTCGATGGTTGGATTCGCTGGAATGAATTTTCGGGTCGTGGCGTGCGATAGCGCGTCGTGGCGTGGCGCAAAATTGTAGCGTAGCGCTTTATCTGTCATCACCCTAACAAGGGGATGAGGTCCAACCTTGCGGAACACGGGTCTTCATGAAACTTTGGGAATCATCTTGTTTTGGTGAAAAATGGAGGTATCTCCAAGGGTTTAATCCCATGGGCCTCCTATCCTGAGATATAGCTAAGGAGATTAGCATTGCCAATATAGGCCCATGTTGAAGAGTCGTTCATATGGATATACTAACAATGCTAATCTCTATAGCTGTATCTCGGGATAGGAGGCCCCTGGGATCAAACCCTTGGAGATACCTTCATTCCTCACCAAAACAAGATGATTCCCATAGTTTCATAAGGATCCGTGTTCCACGAGGTTGGACCTCTCCTTGTAAGCCTAATTTTGCTTATGAGAAACTCCAACCAATTCTTCTACATTGATGAAAAAAATGCGAAGAAGAGACATCTGTTATATAAATTAAGAAACTATGTCAAGAGTATCAAAGATGATGAAATTGTACTAGAAGAACATTCACGGATTGGATTATTAGGTATAAGCATTGTAGAAGATGAAGATGGGTTGGAATAAAGAACTCTTGGGATACTCGAATTGAAATTTTCTCCTCGATGAATAAGATAAGAAAAAAGAAATGAGAGGTCGAGTCCAACTACCCTCTCCCCCCCCCCCCCCCCCACCTGTAGAACCGCGCCACTCTCATTGGGCCTGCTTGAGGCCGTGCCACTGAGGGAGGGGGGGGGGGGGGGGTGATCGCTTTCCGTAGGTTTTGGAACAAGCTTCAAAATGAGCTAAAGTACGTTGAAAAATGTTCAGATGCACCAGAAATACAAGCAAAGTTTGAAGGGAGAATCGCCCCATTTTTGGGATTTTTAATAATGATCACTTTTTGGGAAAGTTGAGATAGATTGGCTTGGATTAGTTGAAATTGGACGTACTTCAGCTCATTTTGTAGGTTTTGAAACAAGCTTTAAAATGAGCTAACGTACGTTCCAAAATGTTCAGATGCACGAGAAATACAACCAAAGCTAGGAAGAAAAAAATGCCGAATTAGGCACATTTCTATTTAAATCTACGTTAATTTTGCTGAAAGCTTGATGGCTCTTGCTCGAACCTAAAATCTCATTTCTCAGCGCCCAGCAAGAGTTTTTTCACATCTACATATAGAAACCTAACTTTTGCGCACTAGCCCGTATCGATTCTCAAAAAAGTCATTTTTCGGCCCACCCTAATATATATATATATATATGTATATATGTTGTTCGCCAGTACAACTTAACTTTGGACGCAGCTTTTTAAAGAGGAAATGTGATTTTTATTCAATTAAACTCGAAATGATATTTTTATGATCCAGAAATTCAAGAAGAAGGATTGAACTCGTCTCTACTCTCTGAACGATAAAAAACAAGTGAAGATGGCTTTTTTTCTAGCCTGATAATTCAACAACTACTGTTGGCATAGCAACTAAAAGCTATCGCGAGAAGTTGAGATCTCACTTTAGCCATGCGTCCGTGGTTTTGCCTCTACGCTAGTCACGACGCGGTCTCCTCTATTATCGATCGAAAATCGGTGAGGAGCGCGATGCGGCCCCGTAAATCTCAAAGATTGCGTGCACGCGGCTGGAAAAGAATGGAACCTCTACGTTCCATCTTTTGTGAGAACTCAAATTCAATCATTGTTTACAATTAAAATCGTGGCGTGTATCAAATATATTAAATTGAGATTTTCCTCTCAACGATTGAGGTATAAATTGAGAGCAGAAAAGTGTTCAATCAAAAATCAATATACATATACATTTAGATTAAATAATTAATCAGATTCAGTTGATACATATTGAGAATATAAATTCTAAACAAGTAATATGAGTACAATCAGTCGGGAACATTCTTCCTCCCGTACAAAATTTTACGCGTTTTGTACATTTCCAAATCGTATCAACTTTCGGCTAGGTCTGGATAAAATTCCAGTAGCAGTTTTCAATTCAACGCTTCGTACTTGTCCATCAGGACTAGGAAATACGCGTACAATTCGTCCTTTTTTCCACTGATTTCGAGGCATTTGATCATCTAATAATAACACAAGTTCTCCTATCTTGAGTGGTTCTTCTGACTTGAACCATCTTTTGCGAGGCACAAACGTAGACAAATATTCTTTCAGCCATTTTTGCCAAAATAAATCTGCATAATATTGTGCTAAACGCCACTGTTTCCTTGTACATATAGAATTTGAATCAAACTCAACTAGTCGCACCGTACCTGATGATTTTCCTATCAAGAAGTGATTTGGTGTTAAAGCTTCTTCATCTTGTGGATCAAGGGAGACGTGAGTGAGAGGTCTACTATTTAATGAGTGTTCAATTTCCACAAGAATAGTTTGAAGTGTTTCTTCAAACATAGATCTATCTTTTAGGACGGCGCGCAGTGATTCTCTTACAGAACGAATGAGCCTCTCCCACACACCTCCCATATGAGAGGCGGTGAGAGGATTGAACTTCCATTCAAAATTATTTTCTAAAGCAAATCTTGAGAGTTTCTTCTGATCTAATTTTGAGGAAGCTAACAAGAGTTCCTGATTCGCGCCCTTTAGATTCGTCGCGTTATCGCTGACCATTTTTTGGGGAAAACCCCTTCGAGCAGCAAATCGCTGGATAGCCATGATAGCTGAGTCGGTGGTTAGACTATGTGCTGATTCAATGTGTAATGCTCTGGTGGTGAGGTAAGTGAATAAAGCACCCAATCTTTCTTCTAGACGGCGACCAATTTTCACTACCATTGGCTCAAAATAATCTAAACCTGTGAAGCTAAAAGGAGGCAAACGGTAACCAAGTCTAACATCTGGGACGTTCGACATTTTTGGAGCACACGGGTTTCCGCGGAGAAATTTACAGATGATACAATCGTGAACTATCGTCCGTAGGGCCTGCCGAAGACCAACTATCCAATATTTTTGCCTTAATTCATTGAGTACGGTGTTTTTTCTTGTGATAGTATCGAACATGATAGAATTGAATTAGCATCCTTACTACCGGGTGCTTGCCATGTAATATAGGAGGCAAGTATTCTTGACTTGATTCAGGAAGAAACTCAACACGACCTTTCACACGTAGCATCTTGTTTTTGTCAAGGAATGGATTTAGAGAAACTATACTGCTGTCTTTTGGCGATGGTTCAGAATTTTGTAGCAAACCTATCTCTTTTTGGAAATATTTACACTGAATTTCTCTGAACCGCAAAGACTCCGCTTCAGTACGTAGTTGATTTTGTGCGATTTTGACGTCTCCTAACCAAATATTAGTGGCTTTCAAAACAAAATAGGTACTCTCTATCAACTTAATCCACGATGAAAATCGAGAAAAATCTGGCAAATGAGAAGCGTTCGGGTGAATCTTGATTGTCGCGCAAACCACACGTTTTTCTTTATCGAGCTCAGTAGCGTTTGAGGATTTCGACTGACTCTTCGTTGGCCACTGAGGCTCATCTTGGAGTAAAAATGATGATCCGTTAAACCATTTGCTGTTTTGGTCTAAAAAATCGGGCAACATACGCGTGGCGTCATCTGCAGAATTAAGTTCCGAAGGTGACCATCTCCATTCCGAATTTTTTGTGTTTTCACTTATTTTACCGAGACGATTCATCACCCAGGGCTTATACGTACTAGCGTCAGAATTGATCCAATTCAGAACTGTTTGAGAATCTGACCAGAAAACGCGTTTGTTGACGTGGAAATCATGTTCATTTGCTATCAGTTGAGTTAGCCGCACACCTAAAAGCGCAGCTTGCAACTCTCGCCGACGGATTGTTGGAGCTTTAAGTGGAACGACTCGACTTTTTGCGAAGATAAACGCGGTATGGATTTTACCACTTTTGAAAGTTATCCTCCAGTAACCCACTGCAGCATATGCTTCAGTGCTAGCATGGCAGAAGACGTGCAAATCAATATTTTCAATAGATTCATTTGTAATTTGGTAGCAACGAGGAATTTGGCATTTTTCAATAATAGGTAGATTGTTTAACCAAATTTTCCAAATTTTGAAAAGATCTTCAGGTAATTTTTCGTCCCATTCTATACCCTCCTTCTATATCTTTTGCATCAGAATTCGTGCTTGAATAGTGAAGGATGATAGAAACCCCAAAGGATCAAAAATAGACATAATTACACTGAGAAATTCCCTTTTACTCGGAATTTTGATACCGTTAAGTACTTCTGGATTTCGTTTCTGATTACAAAGTTTGAAATTGAGAACGTCTGAATCCGTAGACAAGTTCAACCCTAAGACGCGCTCTTTGTTGTTTTGGCCGTTTGGAAGACTCAAAGACTGATTTGGACCATTGACTGTAGCTTTCAAAATGCTAGGAAAATTACTGGCCCAGCCATGCATGAACCAGTCAGCGTTTCTGTCGATTTCGACGACGGAACGAATCCTCTTTTCTGCCTCCTCCTCAGTATCACAGCTATCCAGATAATCGTCCATGTATGTATTTTTCTTAATGCTTTGGACTGCTTCCGGATATTTTGAGGTGAATTGTTCCGCGTTTTGATTTTTAATGTACAGCGTTGAACACGGTGAAGACGTGGAGCCAAACAAGAGTCTTTTCATGATACATTCAGAAGGCTCGCGCGAACGATCTCTACCCCTCCACGAGAATCTCTGCGCGTTTAGGTCTTCATCGCGAATTCGAATTTTCAAAAACATGTCCTTCACGTCTCCCATGAAAGCAACCAGACGCTGACGAAATCTCATGAAAACTCCTATCAATGATTCGAGTAAATCAGGACCTTGGAGCAAAAGAGAGTTGAAACTTGTCCCATCAACTTTTGAAGAAGCGTCGAACACCAACCTCACTTTACCAGGTTTATTTACATTCTTAACCCCTAAATGGGATAAATACCAAAGTCGGCCTTCAAGACCTTCGTTCTCATTTTTTACTTCTGCGAAATTTTGTTCAAAAAGACGATCCATTTCCTTATAGTACATTTCAGCGTAATTTGGATCTCTATCAAGTTTTTTCTTCAACGAAAGAAGCCTACGCATTGCAGTTGGCCGACTGTTTGGAATTGAAATGTCGTCAGATTTCCATAAGAGGCCTGTTTCCCATGCTCCATTGCGATGTCGACTGGTTTGTTCAAGAATCTGAAGAGCACGCACGTTTTTTGGGTTCGTCCTTGGTTTGGTATTAATGCCAATCGATTCTAAAGAAAAATATTCTTTCATCATCTCTTCTATTGACTCGGATTCTGGTTTTTCTGTTACTGAAATGTTCATGCAGCTATTTCGTGCGAATTGTGAAGGACGCGAATTTCTACCGTGCAAGGACCAACCCAAAGAACAGCGTGAGAGCACAATATCTCTTTTCTTGAATTCTATAATCTCGCGTGCAACGATTAGTTTCACATTATTCTGGCCAATAAGCAAGTCTGGATAAGTTCTATATGGCACAATTCTTACGCCTGAAATATTTTCACAATATTGAGACAATTCAGAACTGACACACTGCGATGGCAACGAGAGATTCTTAACAATCAATACATCCCTGAGAGTGAAAATTTCAGTACCACATCTGATTTTGAGATTCTCTACCTTTTTAAAAATTGAAGCTATTGGCTCGATTTGATTCACTCCGTGTAACTCAATATTTGTGTTGATTTTGTTTACTCGTATTTTATTGGCTAGTTTTCTACTCATAATAGTGACAGCGGACCCTTCATCTAAAAGCGCGTATACTGACTCTGATGATTTAAAGCCTATAACGTCGAGTGGAATATATTTCATGAGTACCGCTGAATCTAGTCATAATTGAGAATTTGGAGATGTGGTTTTCGAGATAGTGTCAGAGTTAGAATTCTCCGGAAGTTGAGGTTCCTTTGGATTTTTCGGAAGAGGGGGTTTGTCTTTGCTCGAATTGTTTGGATCGCCTACTATAAAGAGCAATTATTGATGGTGATAGCGATCGCATCGAGAGCATTTAATATCCTTAGGACAATCGTTCCGCACATGATCAGGCTCTAAGCAATTGAAACACAAATGCAGTACACGAACTATCCTCCAACGTTTTTTGAGAGACTCGCGTGCGAACGTATCTATTGTATGATTTCTACGCTTGCAACAAACACAGTTTTTCGGATTGTTTGCGTTGGGGTTATTCGAGCTTTGGGATGTGGTCGTCAATACAAAATTTTGATGAGTTTTCTTTGAAGTGATGTTTTTCTTCTCGTTGGGATCCAGATTTTGATTTGGTGTATTGTGAAGTCCAACAGTTCCCGCTCGAAGCGCAACTTGTGCTTCTTCAAATAAGAATTTAGATAACATCTCTAGTTCTGCTTTATTCGGACTTTGTTTAGATGCATATCTCGCGTATTCATGTATCATGGATGCCGGAATTTTCTTGAGTGAATCTTTGGTTAATTCTGGAATATATAAACAACCTATGTTATTCATAGATTTCATTGCAGTAACGGCATTTTTTAATACAGAAGCAAATTCGACAAGATCGATTTTTCCCGTGTCTATGAACGGTAAATTTTTGATATCAGCAACAATTTTTTCTAAAATTACACGATTTACTCCAAAACGCATCTCTAAAGTACTCATGATTTTTTTTAGCACTGGATCCGGACGCGAAAAGAGTTTTGACAGCTTCACGCGCATCACTTTTCAAAGCTTCGAACAACCTCAACGCGTTATCTCTTTCAGTAAATTGCACTAAATCCGAAGATAAGTCGTACGCTTGTTTAAAGTTAAACCAATCCAGAGGATCGCCGGAGAAGGCAGGAAGCTTCTTGGAATTTTCAATTCTATTTTCGAAACGCGACCGTTCTCGAGAATTGGAAGCGTCATTCAAATGCACGAATGTGTTTTCGAGAGCCGTTGTCAAATCGCACACAGGAATAACCATCATATTCTGGTTATTTGATGGACGCTCGGTACTATTCACAATTCGGCGCAAGTTGTCATTTCCAAGAATTTTATCAAAATCATTTGGAGATATTAAATTTCTGGAGGGATTTGGAATATAACTACGTCTTAAAACTACTCAATTACTATTACTACTTGAGTGTCGGTCTGGTTGCGCTGGTGCAGGTGCTGGCTGCTCGTCGTCTGAAGGGTAGTCGGGAGGCAAAACGTCGTCGTTCGATCTGGCAGTGTGCGCACGTCGTCGTGGTGATCGGGAGAGCGACCGCCTTTGGTGATGAATCTGCCACGCTGGATCAGCTGGCGGAGACGGCGCGTGTCTGCTTCTTCTGGTTGGGCTGCGTTGTCGCCGATGACGAAGATCCCGGGTGGCTGCTGGTGATGGCGATCGACGATGACAGTCCCGATCAACTCGTCGAGCTTGAGGCAGCTCTCGGTACCCAATAGGATCATGTTGTTGTTGTGCGCAATCTCGGTCTGCTAGTATTTGCGGTGGCATGAGCCCATTGATCACAATGGGGCTACGCAACCGCTGCTCCTCTTAACCTCGAAGCGCTGGTGGTGGAGCCACACGGCCGTTGTCCTCGATGGGACCGCGCAACTGCTGCTGCTGCTGCTGTCGACCTCGTCGAGGTACTGGTGGTGGATTCACACCTCTGCCGTCGTCCACGGGACTGCGTAACCGCAGCTGCTGTCGACCTCGAGGCGCTGGTGGTGGGGTCACGCAGCCGTCGTCCTCGACGGGGCCCCGCACTTGCTGCTGCTGTTGACGACCTCGAGGCGTTGGTGGTGGAGTTACGCGGCCGTCGTCCTCGACGAGACCGCGCAACTGCTGCTGCTGTCAACCTCGCTCGACGATGATGCTACGTTGGGTGTGTTGACGATTTAGCGATGCTGGGGATGCTTGCAGTTCGAACTCGTCGTCCTCGACGACGTTGTGTTCTCGCTGTCGTTGATGCTCACGAGCCACAAGCTCAGGTCGTGCTGGGAGCTCGTTGTCTGCACGACGGTGGGCTGCTTCCTGACGTTGTCGACCCCGGGCAGCCGCTGAAGGTACCGGCGCTTGCTCACCGTCATTTATCGGATCACGCTGCCTTTGGCGTGGGCGTCCTCGGGCAGCAGCTGGAGGTGGCGGTGCATGCTCACCGTCATTTGCCGGGTCATGATGCTTCTGGCGCGGGCGACCTCGGGCAGCAGCTGGGGGTGCCGGTGCGTGCTCGTTGCCGTCCGTGGGGTCCCGTTGCTTTTGGCGTGGATGACCTCGAGGCAACCGCTCAGCGTTATCGACGTGTCTCGGTGGCTGTTGCTGCCGTAGTCGACGAAAGTCTCGAGGAGCAGCCGGGTGCTGCGCGCCGGTCCCGTTGTTGACGGGGTTAAGTCGCCGCGGACGTTGCTCAACTCCCACCTGGTCAGCTGAAGATCCAGCCACCGCTTCAGAAGCCTCACGTCCTTCGTGTTGATTCTGCGGAGCTTGACGTCCTCGTTTTTCGACTGGTCGCCTTGGAGGAGTCCCTCTTCTCTTAGCCATGCCTTAGCCCTCGCTGATTCTTGATTATAGGTTAATCCTGTCAGGATCGCCAAATGTTCGCCAAAACAACTTAATATTTGAATCGCGAGAAACTTTGGACGCAGCTTTTTAGAGAGGAAATGTGATTTTTATTTAATTAAACTCAAAATGATATTTTTATGATCCAGAAATTCAAGAAGAAGGATTGAACTCGTCTCTATCCTCTGAATGATAAAAAACAAGTGAAGATGGCTTTTTTTCTAGCCTGATAATTCAACAACTACTGTTGGCATAGCAACTAAAAGCTATCGCGAGAAGTTGAGATCTCACTTTAGCCATGCGTCCGTGGTTTTGCCTCTATGCTAGTCACGACGCGGTCTCCTCTATTATCAATCGAAAATCGGTGAGGAGCGCGATGCGGCCCCGCAAATCTCAAATATTGCGTGCACGTGGCTGGAAAAGAATGGAACCTCTACGTTCCATCTTTTGTGAAAACTCAAATTCAATCATTGTTTACAATTAAAATCGTGGCGTGTATCAAATATATTAAATTGAGATTTTCCTCTCAACGATTGAGGTATAAATTGAGAGCAGAAAAGTGTTCAATCAAAAATCAATATACATATACATTTAGATTAAATAATTAATCAGATTCAGTTGATACATATTGAGAATATAAATTCTAAACAAGTAATATGAGTACAATCAGTCGGGAACATATATATAGGTTTCAAGTAGACCAGTTCACCTAGTGTAGGTCGTTTAAGTTACAACACGAGAACCTTGACAAAATCTGTCAGAAATGTTCTCGGCACGTTTCAACAAAACTCCTGCCATATACCCGGGATATTCCCGAAAAGCTTTCGACGTGTTGTTAAGTAATTTTTTGCGAGATTCTAGAATATGAGTATGAAAATACCGATACATTTCTGAGCATTTTGGTACTGAATGGAAACTTGATGAGAGGCTAGAGTAACCCTTTGATAGATTGGCCCAAAGGAGAAAAAATGTTGGTGCTGAATATTACATCTTTTGAGTGGAATGAGAGCTCTGAAATGTCTCTCAATTGATAGAATAGTAGATTTCGATACCAGGGCGGCGATGTTGGTTTCCGCGGACCGAGCGATGTTTTTCTGGACTGAGCCTTGGCGAGGGTCGGAATCATCGCTCGGAAGCGGAAACCACCCCGCCCGAGCGTCGAATACTATTTTTTCATCGTCGGCGTGGGAAAGAAATTAAAAAAAACGGCTCTTTCCCGCACAGACAATGAAAATAGTTCATTCCGCACTGAGTTTATGAATTTGTAGCGCACCTTTGAGTGATTGGTTTCTGGACCGAGCCGCAGGCGCAAAGGTTGAATTAATCGCTCGGAAGCGGCGAACCTCATGAGCGAGGCGCGGATACTATTTTTTGCAATTTTGTAAGCACCCAAACATCGGAAAATTACAAAAAAGCTTTTTCTACATAATCTGCAAAATCAATTATTCAAGATGTCAAATATTGGGCCAGTGTCACACATTTAGGATCTACTACGATTTCTCGCGGAATGAGTAAATTGATTCTAATTATTCCTGTGCATAGTCCGCCAACTCAGTTGATTTTTGCTCATGTGAGATCAAGTGCCCGTAGCAATGTGACAGAGAGATCTGTCAACATCAGACCGAAGGTCATGTCACAGAGGATTCAAACTATTTCTCTAATCTAGGACTAACTCATATCTCAAGAATCCATAGCGATCCTACTGCACTCGTTGAAATTTTCATGCGGGAATTTGAATTACCTAATTACGTGAAGTACGACCATCCATATTGACTATGGCAGCGGGTGAGAATTATCGCCAATTTGGAAGCGAATGCGATGAGATGTTGATAAAGCGGTGGCATGCCAAGAACAAATATTTTCACCCCTCTGCGAGGCGCCAGTTAGCTGAATATCAGTCAAGCGCTGTGACATGGCTGCAAGTTATCTGTGTCACTCTCGTAGATATTATTAGATTATGAATTGGAATCAACCACTATAAACACTAAAAGTTCTCAGTGGAATTTCACTATAGTGAAATCTTCGACTTGGATGCGCGATGTGTATCAAATCAAAGTATGTGTATGACTACAGATAACGAATGAAAGTTGATTGTTTCTAATCTAATCATTCTTTGATCTTTATGTGTAAAAATGGGATAAATTCCTGGATAGAAGGGATTACTTATCCAAAGTTTTATTCTATCCCTTAATTCATCAGCCAGGGCACAATATCTGGTTATTTATAATTGATGCGCTCGTGAGCTAATTGAACTCCTCTGGTGAATCCCCAATTTTTATTCAAATTCACCTTCTCGAAAAAACCGTATTCACCTGCTCAGTATCTACGGCGTGGACGAAGCTTCTCAGAAATCACTGAGAAGTCTGTTAAGAACCCTCAGTGATGGGCTACGGTCTGTTCCAGAGTTCACCTAGAATTATTCCGAAGGAGTTGAGGATGCCTGAGAGAAAAAGGCGTGGTCCAGGGGTGGAACCCCTGGTGGGGGTCCAGGGGGCGAAGCCCCCGGCGGGGGGTGCGGAGGGCGGAGCTCTCCACTTGAAATGAAGTTCTGAAAAATGTAAAAAAAAGGCCTCGATCATGTTTCATGAACCAAAATACCATGCTCATAATTGTTTCGGACTCCTATTACATCGTTGCGTAAATAATGAACTTTTGACCAAAACAAGATAATTCCAAGAGTTTCATCAAGATCCGTGTTCCGCAGATCTGATGCTCTCCTCGTTAGTCCACCATGACTCTGAACCAATTGGTTCACACTTTGACGATGTCGCTATTTGTTTTGAATGCAAATCCGTTGAGAATTGAATTCTAAAACCCCGGTCCATGGCAATATCAGATTGACCAGTTGAGGAATGTGGTCACTAAGATAAAAGTCCGCTCCATCACAGTTCGAGCTTATAACTGCCTTAGTGCATTGAGTGGACCGAGGTCTCAGTACCTCAGAGTGGAACTCTACACTAAATCGTTCTGATCGAGAATCTCAGTAACTCTTTTCGACAGGAAATTCTCTTCCGCAAAAAATGATGATGGTTCTTTTGAAAAGCTTCCACCAATAATAATTCAATTAATTTTGACACTCGATCGATATGATCGGATATCGTATTTATCAGTCGCGGGAATTTCAAATTATGAAGATATAATTTTTTCGGTCTTTGTGAGTTAAAGTCAGCAGATATTGCTCACGTTTTTGGCATCAATCGAGAATGGATTTTACTCCACTCTCGATCAATGCACTTTTAGAGCCTCGTATGGTTCCGAGGATGCATCTAAAGGATTTTGATGGAAAGGAATGAAAAGTAAAGATGAGAAATGAGAAACTTTATGAAAAAATTTGGATTCTACGCTGATGTTATGCGTGTTTCGCCCTTCTCTCATTGCTCGGGCTTTTCAAAGTGGTGGAAGAGCAATGAAAGTTTACCACTGACACGCGGCTCAAGTGGTCGAATGTTCGATGGTTTGAACGCCCTTATATACGAAAGTTCATCTTCGTTAAGCGCTTGCGAGAAAGGTCATTTTAACCCGCTATTTCCATTTGATTTCTCAACATTTTTACTTTGGCAGCTCTTCGGCCTTCTGCCGGAGATATATCTAATTAATTTTGACACTCGATCGATATGATCGGATATCGTATTTATCACTCGCGGGAATTTCAAATTATGAAGATAAAATTTCTTCGGTCTTTGTGAGTTAAAGTCAGCAGATATTGCTGACGTTTTTGGCATCAATCGAGAATGGATTTTACTCCACTCTCGATCAATGCACCTTTAGAGCCTCGTATGGTTCCGACAACGGCCACTTGAGCCGCGTGTCAGTGGTAAACTTTCATTGCTCTTCCACCACTTTGAAAAGCCCGAGCAATGAGAGAAGGGCGAAACACGCATAACATCAGCGTAGAATCCAAATTTTTTCATAAAGTTTCTCATTTCTCATCTCTACTTTTCATTCCTTTCCATCAAAATCCTTTAGATGCATCCTCGGAACCATACGAGGCTCTAAAGGTGCATTGATCGAGAGTGGAGTAAAATCCATTCTCGATTGATGCCAAAAACGTCAGCAATATCTGCTGACTTTAACTCACAAAGACCGAAAAAATTATATCTTCATAATAATAATTCAAGGTCCCACGAATCCCAGATCTAGTCCAAAGCAGCAAATGAGACTGTGAATTTGCAAAACAACTTGAAGAATATTCAAATATCGCCAACAAGTCAAGAAATATACAAAAATCAGCTATATTTCGTGATTATTATGCTTGCCCGATGATAAATATCCGTTCTGCGCTACTTTTTAAGGAGCCGTGCAGAAAAGTTACTTTTCCGCACAGTTTCACTTTTCCGCACTGGGCCCATGCGGAAAAGTTACTTACCGCACGGCTCGTACTTTTCCGCACTCATTTCCGCACGCAAAACTGTGCGGAAAAGTAACTTTTCCGTACAGGTTTACGCACGCAAGCACAATAGTAGATTTCGCACCGAGATTATGAGGTTGTAGCTCGCTTCTGAGCGATTGGTTTTCGGCCCGAGCCGCAGGCGAGGGTCGAAATAATCGCTCGGAAGCGGGGAACCTCATGATCGAGGCGCGAATGCTATTTTATGCAATTTTGTAAGCACCCAAATATCGGAAAATTGCATAAAATATATTAAATATATTCCATTTTCATCTGGGCACGCAAAAATGAGGTCTCGAAAAATTCGAGATATTCTAACTTCTCGATTAACCTGCGGATTAATAGGAAGGATCGATGACTATAGAACATTTTCATTAAAAGCACACGAATTTCGCGACAGTTGAAACTCATCATGTCCACTGTCGCGACTATTTGATAATCATATCTGAGCAGTTGATTCGAGTGAGTAAAACATAAATCTGTTCGAGTTCATTAAAAATTGAATGCACAGACCGTGGCACAGTTCCTCAATTTCTTCTGAAGTATCCATGATACATAGTATCAACAATGACCTTATTGATTCATTTGAATTCACTATGAAAAGCTCGGATGCTTTGTAGCGATTTGAGCATAGTTATTTCAGTCGTGGTCAACAAATGAACTCGAGTCTGCAGGTATCGAATCTTTCATTTCGTTTGATTCAACTTTTGCGACAGTTCAATCTAGTCTTTCTCGTGCATACTGAACATTCTTTGAAGTGAGTTCTTAAGCTACAAGCCCCAGTTTGAACATGCAACTTTCAAAATGGATCTACCTCTACTATAGGACTGAGCGGACAGTCTGACCAAAGCGCGATTTTATCACTGATTTCATTGAATTTTCACAAAAATCGCGTGCAATGCTTGTTTTTCTCGCCCCTCTCTTTGCTCTCATTTAGTTTATTTTGACGTTATTATCTCGGCAATATTGATGGAGTACACGGAGGAATAGGCTAAGAGTTGCATTAGAAAAAAAAAAAAAAAACGCAGGGAATGAAAAATGATCGAGGGCGGGCTAATATTCCACACCACACTGCAACTTTCTACTGCGGCGCGGAAAAAGTAGACCTATGCAATATAATATACTGATCCTAACAAAAAGAGCTTATCACATTTCAATATTTCAAGAGCGCTGTTGAACGAATTCTATTTTGATGGTCATCTTTATAGTCTTTTAACTTGCTAGAAAATTAGTAAACCAACCACGACCCAAGTACAATCGGGAACAAGCTGAATTGCATTGATTGAGATGGTCAGTAGCCGCTTACTTCGTTCCCGAGTGTACCCATTGAGCACCTGAATGTAAGTCCTCAGGTGTCAATAGTGAGTAGTTTTATCGTACTGTAGTGCATATCGAAGGTGTTTAGTCATTTTTGATATATCACAACAATTTTAGCCAATAATGAATCTCAGATGCAAATTTAGCATATTAGACACACCAGGGCCCACCAATGGTACCCCTCTAGATCAATTTTCCAACCAAAGCTGGGTCCTGCTACATAATGAATCACACTGCTGAGAATGGCAGGAGTGATCGAATATCTCATAGAGATGTGAAGGAATGACTTTGTGCCAGGGAAATAGCTTTGACGAGAGAAAAACCAGAGTTCAGCATCAACTTAGAGCTTAGAGAAAAAGATTTCAATTTTACTTTGCGACAGTGAAAATGCTGGTAGAATTTTTGTCTCGCATTTTAGAGTTCGTAATAACTACATTTCTTGGTGATATTTTTATAAAAAGAGACTCAGGATGATACACGTTATCCTAAAGACTCAGAGAGGAGACTCAAATTGTGATGAAGCGAACTTGTATCGCATTTGTGGTAACACTTTCCTGTGAAGTCTTTTGACAAAAACAATGTCACCCAGACTTGGAGTCTGCAGGGGTTTTTTCCTTACACACCGAAGCATCCAATGCCTTTGCTGGTTTTGGAATGCCGAGTATTTTGAGCGAACCTTCTTTAGAGGCTTCCGTAGTTCCGTATACGCCATCCACTGCACTGCATGATAACCGAATCATTTCAAATATAGCACCGGCAGTCGGTAACTTACCTAGTTGGTTTGTATTTGAAGGAGCTCGAAGTTTTGGAAGATTCTTACCTGTGAGCTTGAATTTGGCGCTGGTGACGCTATTCAAAGGTGATTGAGATCGTGTTTTCTTCAACGCGTAGTAAGTTATGGTTTATCTAAGGGCTGAAGTGTGAAAGTCAATTAGGCGATGAGCCAAAAAATGAATTGACCATGATCTACAACGAATCTTCATGGATATGATGACATGACGAATTTATTTTCAAGCTGCTGACACAAGCTTTGATGAGTCAATTATCACTAAAATATTCGAACTGAGCTTTGTTATCTACGTCAAGGGTAGTAATTGCGTTGAATTTGATAGCAATATTGCGATTGATATCATTGTCGAAACTGACATAGGAAAGAATCCTGGTATACTCGTCAAGAATAGCTTTCACACTCTTCTCAGAAGATGATTCAAGTAGCATAAGAAATAATTACAAATTATAAGTAATGGAAGTGCACCCAATTTGCCCCCATAGGCCGGTCTCGGGAATGGACACTCGCTGATCTCCCCTTGAATTTGATTCACGTTCCTTACGTTGAATAATGATAAAATATGTGTTTTAGATCGTCCCCGATTCATTTCTGCGTCCCCCAAGACGTTTAAAGTGAGTTTTCCATGTTGTGTTCTTGCACAGCTAAAAAAGCACGAAGGAAATTGCGTTGAGTGAAACCAGTGCCGAATTGCTCGAGTTTGATCAATCGCAATGTACTTCAACGCATTTAATGCCTTGTCTCGAAACCTTTGAAATTCTTCTTCAAAATTGCAAAACCTCGATTTAGAGCTATTTTATGTGCAGAACACTGAGGTGATTAGTAAAACAAGAAGGCCAACATCGGAGTGTGCCAAACATGCTTCCATATGTTAATCTCAAAAGGGCGTGCAGTACGACTTTTTCACGACTCAGAACGTGTTCATCAAATCAAAATAGGTCGTAAATCGTGTTTTGGACCGGCGGGGTCTCGTTGTTGCATGGTGATGATGAACACGGATAAAGGCTATCTTATGCACTCTACCGCCGATTTACGTCGTTCTTTTTTGGGAAAATTATGATAGTTCGGCTCCATTTGATCAAAATCAAACGCACTTCAGCTCATTTTGAATGTCTTGAGACTTGGGGTAGACCGGAGTTGTTAAAAAAATGGCTCAATGGGAGCAAGTTGAGTACACCTTTTCGTAAACTCTGAGAAATTACTTAACTCGGCTCGAGTCAGTTGGAATTGAACGTACACTGCCGGTCAAAAGTTTCAAAACACCCGAAATTTTTTTTTCCAATTTTGTGAGTGGAACTACTAGGCCCCACTTGACCGGAATGGACTTTATCGGGCTCATTTTGAAGGTTTTTTTTACGTACTTCAAGATGGCGTTATTGACTTTTATCAGTACGAATCTGGATCCCTTCAATTCGAGTTTGGAAAAGTGCCAATTTTGATGATTTTTGGAAGAATCTCCTGGATCTGATAGCTCAAAGAGACAGGAATATTGTGGAATGGATCTATAGAGATTTGAAAGTACAAGTCAAGTCTAGAGCTTCAAAATCCTTTTTAACGTTTTCCTACGCGTCTTCCAGAGTGAGCTATGATATTTTCTCTGAGGAGAGTTTTTCCGAAAAAAGTAGCACCCCTATCAGAAAATGACGAAGAGATTCGCTTTTTGGGGTATGTTCCAAAGGTTTCTCGATCTCTTGATCATGATATGGGAGACAGATACCAGGATCAGGGATCATATTCTACTTAAGATGCGTTTCTCTATCTTTTTCGAATTTAGGTGTTAGTTTTGGCGAAAAATCTTTCTTCGCAAAAAATGTCATAGCTCGGAGTAGAAGTAACGTGGGAGGATGTTAGAAAACGGATTTTGAAGCTCTAGATTTATACTTTCAGGTCTTTCAAGATTCACTCCAGAATATTCTTGTACCTTCGAGCTACCCGAGCCAGGAGATTCTTCCAAAAATCATCGAAATTGGCACTTTTTCAAGCCTAAATTGGAAAGATCCAGATTCGTACAGATAAAAATAAATGATGCGATCTCGAAGAATGTGAAAAGACCTTTCAAGTAAGCCCCGATAAGATTCTTTTGGGTCAAGTAGAGCCAAGTAGTTCCACTTACAAAAATTGGAAAAAGAATTTTTGGGTGTCTTGAAACTTTTGACCAGCAGTGTACTTCAGCTCATTTTGGAGGTTTCCAAACAAGTTTTGAAATGAGTAGTACGTTAGAAAATGTTGAGGCGGTGCAGAGATGTGGAGAAAATCGCTTAAGGGGGGGGGGGGGGGTTCGGGTACACTTAACTTACTAGGAAAACACCAGGTCTATGGAACACGGATCTTAGTGAAACTCTGGGAATCATATTGTTCTGGTGCAAAATGAAGGTATCTCCATTGGAGATTCTCCAATTGACATCCTATCCCGAGATATAAACTGCCAGTCAAAAGTTTCAGGACACCAAAATATTTTGTTTCCAGTTTTGTAGATGTAACTACTAGACTCTACTTTAGCAAAAAGCTCCATAAGGGTTCATTTTGGAGGTCGTTCCACGTACTTTCAAATGATATTATTCATTTTTATCAGTACCGATCTGGATCTTTCCAATTTGAGCTTGACAATTTGCCAATTTAGATGATTTTTGGGAGAATTTTTTGACTCCTGTAGCCCAGAGGTACAGGGATCTTCTGGAATAGAACTTAACAGACCTAACAGTCTGAGTCTAGCCTCTACGTCACTCCTATTTCGAGCTATGAAATTTTCTCTGAGGGGAGTTAGTCCGAAAAAATCAACACACTTATTAAAAAATGAAGAAGAAATTGACTTTTTGGGTCAGGTTCCAAAGGTTTCTCGCTCTCTTGATCGTGATATAGAAGAGAGATACCGGGATCAGAGATTATATTCCCTTTAGAACGCATTTGTCTGTCTTTTTCAAATTTAAGTGTTAGTTTTTGTGAAAAATCTTTCTTCACAGAAAATATCATACCTCGGAGTGGGAGTAACGTAGAGGGACGTTCGAAAACGAATTTTAAAGTTCTAAACTCATACTTTTAGGTTTGTTAAGTTCCATTCCGAAGTATACTTGTACCTTTGAGCTACGGGACCCAGAAGATTCTCCCAAAAATCATCGAAATTGGCACTATGTCAAGCTCAAATTGGAAAGATCTGGTTCGTACTGATAAAAATGAATAATGCCATTCCGAAGTACGCGAAAAGACCTTCAAAATGAGCCCTGGTGAAGTCCCCTCCGGTCAAGTAGAGCCTAGTAGTTCTATTTACAAAAAATGGAAAATTATTTTTGGGTGTCCTAAAACTTTTGATCGGCAGTGACCGAGCTGTGGAGATTAGCACTGTCAGAATATCGATATATACGTTATTCTAAATTGGGCCTAAATGGGCGATGCCAATCCCCATAGCTGGTACTCAAAATGGACGGCCCATGGAATCAAATCCTTTGAGATACTTCCATTCCTCACCAAAACGAGATGATTCGAGAGTTTCATCAAGATCCGTGTTCCGTAGACATGGGGCACTCCTTGTTAGTACGTTCGTAGAAATGACGTTCCAGATTCGAATGGGATAATAAGGATGAAATTTTTCTTACTAAGTATTATACATTTTGCTCGAATCATTCGTATCACATCCTCGAAATTGATTCTAAATGTGATTGAAATCATTTTGGAGATCGCTTCAGGAGTGAAATGCTCGTGATCGAAGACGTCTGATCAGAGAAGCGGAGAACTCCTGTCAATTCTCATATTTTCATAATTATGATTTTACTAGGGAATACCCATTGATTACAGAAACACGGACCCCAATTTTCCGAGCCCACCCCCACAATTGTAAGGGAACGTAAAATCTTTAAAGACTAGGGTGGACCGAAAAATGGAATTTTTTCCAAATGAAAACCCTTGGGGTTCCAGTTTTTGCAATTTTGCACGTAGATAAAGAAAAAATTTCCCTACGATTTTTAAAATGAGGTTTTCTGCTGAAGCAAGAGCCCTAAAGATCTCTAAAAATCAAGGTTTTTTACTCGTTTTTTGCATTATTTTTCAAACTAATCAAATGAGGCAGGGAACGCTCCGGGGATCTGAATCATCTTACAAACCATCATTTCTTATGTATTTTCGCACGTAAAAACCGAACTGATGATCCGCTTGAGCCTCAGGAGTGAAGGCTCTCTGTAGAACGCAAGACAACGATCGTAGCGAAAAACGGTGCTTTTCCGGAATACAACCAATTACGTTGAAATCGGTATGTGTGAAAAAGCTCCCTATTTGTGGGTCCAATACAGTACCATACTACTTTTTCTTCCGTATTTTGGCCTGCTGAAAACGATCCCGGTGCTTTTGGGGAGCTTTGATGCGTGGGATTCAAGTATAGAGGAGCTGATGACCAATGTGCATGTCTAAGTCCGTGTATAACAATATGCAGTCAATGTATAAGTATTGGACGAAAATCGTTCGTCGTCATTTGCTCAATACCTACATTTCACGTATCCAAGCTCCCTAAAATCACCGGGATCGTTTTCAGCGGGTCAAAATACGCGAGAAAAATTAGTGTGGTGCGGTTTTGGACCCACAAATAGGGAGCTTTTTCACACATACCGATTTCAACGTAATTGGTTGTTTTTCGCGAACGTTTTCGTTTTTTCGCTACGATCGTTGTCTTGCATTCTACAGAGAGCCTTCATTTCTGAGGCTCAAACGGACCACGAATTCGGTTACTACGTGCAAAAATACATAAGAAATAAAGGTTTGTGAGATGATTTAGATCCCGGGTCCGTTCTCCACCTAATTCGATCAGATTGAAAAATAACGCGAAAAATGAGTAGAAACCCTTCATTCTTAAAAATCTTCAAGGCTCTTGCTCCCAGCAGAAAATCTTATATTGAAAATCGCAAAAAAATGTTTTCTTCATCTACGTGCAAAATGGCAAAAACTGTGAGCCCAAGCGTTTTGATTTGGAAAAAATTTCATTTTTCGGCCCACCCTATCAAAGACCCTCCGAAGACTCGCCCCTAAAAACCGTAATTTAGTCGACCTGGATTTCCGTGAGACGATGATTTGAGTAGATGAAGTGAGTCTACCTAAATAAAAAAGGGTGAGTATACCCAACATGCCCTTCTTAAGCCATTTTGTCCATAGTTTTAACCCACTGCAATATTTCTCATCGTATTCTCAACTTATTTTGATGTTTGCTCCAAGACCTTCAAAATGAGCTAACTAGGAGAGTGTATCAGATCCGGATCACGATATCGGCTGAAACTCTGGGAATAGTCTTTTTTTAGTGTCAAAAGATGAAATCCAAAATTATAGACCCTAACGCTCAAACGTTTTCGAGCTACAGCCAAGGACATTAGCATTGCAGGTATACCTATATGTATAATTTTTAACATTGGCCTATATGGCCAATGCTAATGTTCTTGGCTGTAGCTTGGAAACGTTCGAGCGTTAGGGTCTATGATTCTGGGTTTTATTTTTTGGCACTTGAAGGAGACTATTCCCAGAGTTTCAGACGAATCCGTGATCCAAATCTGAAACACTTTCCTGGTAAAATGAATCTAATTTTCACCAATTAAAGCTGAGCTCTAACAATTTCTCCAAAAATTAGTCGCGAGTTCACGAGAGATGTACACAACACGGCTTCGCCTCTTCAAATAGTGTTAGTCGTCGATAAAGTGCATAACATCATTTTTATCTTCGTGCAACCACATTTAGAATTTTTTGTCGCTCCAAATCACAATTTTTGGCTGACTTTCACGTGATGAACACGTTTAGATGGATTTAAAAGTCACAGAGGGATGAAAAAAAGTCAAATGGCACTCCCTATCACTATCAAGAAAATCACATGGGGGCATGTTGGGTACACTCTAATGTTGGCCCTCGTATCTTTCAACTGGTTTCCGCATCTTGCACATAGAACAGCTCTAGATCGGAGAAAAAAGAGACTTCGATCAAAAATCCCAAAAAGGTGCACCCTTAGGACATTTTATTTGAAGAAAAAACGAACTTTTTCCCTAAAGAACTATTGAAATACGCGCCAAACTCAGCCATCGACGATTTTTGTCCTCTGATTATGTGTTTCGCCCTGCACTGTGCATCCGCTCACGCGACCCCTCACAAAACACAAAATGGATTATAGTAATATCAATTGACTTGAATGGTGATATTCGATTGGCATCTTTGGATAGGGAGATGGACGCACGCTACATCTCTGTTTCTATTTATTCGAGTGATGGAAAAAATAGCAACGACCAAATACGCCTCATTTGTGAAAGTCCACGCAATTAATTATGAGCGATATAGTCGAAAGAGACCGTTAGCCTAGGCGTATACAGGCCACATCCAACTTTTTGTGAATGTCTACGCCCTTAGTACATGCAGTCTTCCGAGAATGATGTGCTCGAGACGAGGTCATTAGCTCGCGATGCGATCGGTCACGTTGAAGAAAAAAATCATAATCGATATCTCTCACGAGCAGTGTTGTGTATACACGGCAAAGGACAGCTCTTACGTCCCCGTGGGTTGCATAAAAATAGCGAAAGAGGCGACTGGGAGGCTCAGTAGTACCAGACGTACAAAGTAGGGAAAAAAGTAGCGATACGAGTCGTGGGGTGAGATGCGTGTGGTGGTGATCGTATAAGGGGGTTTACAGCAAGGCGAAAACCCGGGCACGTAAGAAAAATGCAGGCTATCCGTCAGAGCTTCAGGCTAAGGGTATATGTGTGTGTTGTTAGACGAGCGCGAAGCCTCGAGAGCGCAAGGGTGAGCTTTTTCCGCGCTAATCTAGCCGTGAAACGCGAGACGCGGCCTCGGGATACTAACTCTCGGCTATTTCTTTTTGGAAAACTTTTCTACCCGGAATTGGTCGAGCGACACCATACTATCGAAGCTGGACCTCGAGTGATAAAGCCACGGGAGGGTTTGGTTCCGTTTGAGCTTTGAAATTGGGGTCTGGGGTTGAGCGCGAGGGATAGGAAAAGGGATGCTGACATGCGAGAAAAGTCTGCGCGGTGAAATTGCTCGAGCGAGATGTTTGCTGGAGCAGGCATGGAGACTGGGGGACGCAAAAATGTTTGTCGGATCGAAAGAAGTTGATGCGGGTGAATCTTGTTGAAGAACTCGAGGGCATAGCGGCCGTGGATTTTGTTGAGATTCGGATAGGGTCGTTGGAAATGAGTGAGTGCAGATTTTTTCGTGGTTATCGGCGCTGTAAAAAATTGGTCAATTCGTCAATTTCACAACAAATTCACTGTCAGAAATCAACTATTGATTGGTCATCAAATTCAACCACTAGTTAAACATTTTGGCTGCTGTAAATATGGCTATCAATACGTGACCCACGAGATGGATGGGTAGCAGACCCCGTAAGATATATTGGATCGAGAAAACAAATTTCATCCCAGTTTTTTGTAAACAAATCAAAATAAACATTCGTGGGGTTAGTGAGAGTCTTTTCGCCCAATCATTGAGACGGTGACGACTCATCTTGCTAGTTTCAAATACCAAACAGCACGCCAAACAATCTTGGACGGGCAGATTCTGCATAACGAAAATTAACCATGATGATTGGCCACGAAGATGATCTCAGACACCCTGAAGATGCTTATTTTCCACGAACAATTGTGATAAAACTGGTTTTTTTATTATTCAATAACCTCAACCGGAGTTGACTATCTATCCATCTGATTAGTCCATCATTCATAACCATAACAACTGTATCAGGTGAATTTTGAATCAGTGGTTGGATTTCATATGCAACTAGTGGGGACCGACACTTTCCGCCATTTGAATGAGAGCCGAGGAATTTTCACTCGTTTTTCTCATTAGCACATTGGGACATTATTCATTTTTTTCAGGGTTATTCTTGGGAAACCTATCGTTTGAGGTTGAATTCAAACTGACAAAACTTCCACAAAAGGCCTGTCACAAAATGTATCTTGGTGCCGGCCGAATTTCGAATTAAATCTTTCTGTGGTCTTGCTCACAGAAGACCTATATTCCAGTACCTCATCCGCCAAACCACCGCAACTCCGTTTGGAAGATGAACTGTCGCACTGCCCAAGATGGTCATCGATGCTCAGATGAAAAATACACCATCATGGTGGTGGTATGACTACTCACGCATGATTTCTGTGCAAACCTACAAATTTACTATAACAATGTCTAAACCATGTCTCCTACTGGAGTTGAATTTCAAAGTTTTTGCTTTCTTTTCACATACTTACGTTTTGGTTTGAGTTTAAAATCAATAAGAATGCATCATCATTATGATTGCAGATGCATTTTAACTGGAAGATGCATCGTCATTTTAATCAGAGATGTAGAACTCATGCAAGATTCTTTCACCCACCACTATAATCATCAAAAGATAGTTGCATCACTCATGAAATCTTACTCAGTAAGTCAGAAAGAAATCCGGTAGTACGGCAAGCCTAGCAAACTAAGCAAGGCAAACCCTATAGTCATGATCTCCTGTACTGGTCCATGTCCAACTTGGGCCGCCTTACAAGGGCTTGAAATCGACAAGAGAGAGAGAGGAAGGTTGATCTTGCAGGTCAGCATCAGAGAGGTTGGGCATGGGAAGAGTAAAAACGAGCTCTGGCGTTGTCGAAATCCCATCGGCAGGCAGCTCTCGCGCTCGTTTTCGCGAGGGACTTTGGGGTGGCTACAAGCTGAGCTTGGCATAACCGTAGATAAAGCTCAGATCCTACTCACCCTCTACACTTCTATACATATACCTACATACACTTATAGCCATCTGTAGTGGTAGTGGAACGGGGTTGCATCGAGCTCGTTATCTGCGGACGCGGCCGGAGGCCTAAATCAGGCACGATCGCGCCGCCGCCGCCACCTCGCTCTATACCGGCCCCGTGCAAGCCTTGCTATCTTGGAATATGCGAGAGAGCTGCTCTGCGGTACTTCTCGTACAGGAGGCATACTATATATATATATATATATATATATATGTATGTACGGTACTACGGGGTAGCACTCGGTATTACCAGATACGAGATAGTGCCATCCTGGCGGTGCGGTGGCTGGTTGGTCGTTGGATGGTTGGCTGTACGTGCTCGACGTTCTCTGGCTCCGCGGTAAGCTACGCGTGCCTGGAGCACTATGTCTGTCTCCCTCGCTCTTACTGTACACGTTGGTCCGTGTGCAAGCTGTCTCTCTATGGCTCTGGTTGTAGATATGCATGGTCGTATATGCTGATGATGCAGCTGCACCGACCAAAGTGACAGAGAGGAAGGCCGAAAGCCAGGCCGCGGGCTTTGACGTTACTGCGACCCGCAAGCTCGCTCATGGATACGTGCATGAACAAAGATATGGACTGCAAGCTCGCTGCAAGCTCTCTCTCCTTCCTCCTCTGTCGGTTGTGCGACGCAATTTGGATGTCGAGACAGCGTGGTTCTCGCTGATGCACAGTTGTGTAGAGACCGGGACGAATTTTGAGCGTGAGAATTTCTCGCGAAATTGGGGCCGAGCTTGCGAGCTTGTGACGCTTACACTTCGCTAATGATATAACTCTACGAGGATCTTGTGGATGTAGTTTAAGAGACGACTTGATCATTTTTCACACAAGAGTTTTGTGAATTACATGGGCACAAAAGATGCTCTCATATTTTAGTGACGAGCAAAAATTATTATCACTTTTTAATGGAGAACTTCGGAGAATGAGTAGCCGGAAAGTGAACACCTGCAAGTATTCGCGTAAAGTATTCGCGGAGGTGTAATTTATCCAACCTTGCGGGTCCTGAATTCATCCCAAACTTCGGAGATCATCTTGTTTTGGTGAGAAATGAAGGTATCTCCAAAGATTTAGTCCCATAGGCCTCCTGACGCGAGATCAGCTGTGGAGATTAGCATTGGGTATATAGGCCCATGTTGAAAAATCGTTATAGATAAACTGCCAATGCTAATTTCCATAGTTGTATCTGAGAGTAGGAGGCCCATCGGACTAAATCCTTTGTGATGCCTCCATTTCTCACCAAAACGAGTTGAATTCCAGAGTTTCGTCAAGATTCAGCACCTGCAAGGTTGGATGTCTCCTTGTCAGTTTAGAATATGAAATAAAATTGAAGTTTACCTAATTCATCAACTATTATCCATAGAAATATTACCAAACGGAGTATTGGCTTTTATATACCGGGTCCCTGACTCTCGTCTCTACCCGAGTTTCCCTCATGAAAATGGAGCAGAGATCCGCCCTGGCAGCAAGTCGGTTTGGAAGATGGACATTACCAAACCACGAGTGGCTCTGCAATGACCACTCATCCTCCCCGACTTCCGAATTTCGGGCTCAGCCTCCAGCCCAAGGCCAAACCCAACCCACGTTCGGGGGTTCGAGATTCTCCTAGGCTTCCTTGGAGCTAAGGAAGCCCCTCAGGTTACCGGATGAGCTGTCCAGGCTCGTATTGTGACCACCCAAAGACTAGACGGCTCCAATACGAGTCCCTAAACTCACCCATTCCCGGGATACCTGGATGGAGATGTGCGGTCTCCGTGCTGTGATGGGTGCTGACTGGGGCCGGGAGTTTGTCAGACTCCAGGGCTAAGACACCGAGGTGCCTCGACCCCCCCCCCCCCCCTGCGGGTGTTCCAGAGGCCAAAGCACTCCAAGCACCAGTCTCGGGGCCAGGCTCCTACCTACCGAATTTGGGCCTGAGCTCGGCTACGGTGTCCGGTTAACTGGAGCCGGGGGGTCGTCACACCCCAGGACTCATTATCCCCCGGTTGAGACATCACCGAAACAGACATTTTCGAGGCTGTGGAAATTTCATGACCTTAAGTTGTGACTTTTGCAAAACCCTTCTGAGGGTCTTCCTAGAGAACTTGCGAATTTTCAGGCTTGCGATCTCAATTGAACGCGTATTAGAACCAACTGTTTCGCCATGTGCGCGATAGCGCATTCGGTGATTCTGAAAATTTTCAGACTTCATTCAGACATGTTTTAGATCTCAGATTGGTCAAAATTCTCGGAATCCACACTAAACGATTTCCTCTTGAGAATTCAGTGCAAGTGCTGTCATATAATAAGCTAGCAGAGCGTCTCAAAGCTCCAGAAGCACCGAGTGCGATAATCTCTTGCATCGAAGCTCATCATCGTAGACGCCTCGGGTTTCGCGCACAAGTAGACGCGTTATAACTAAAGTGCTCATCCAGCGCAGCAGACGCTGAGTTTCATCTATGTATATATGAACCTATATTACACTTATATCTATACCTAGATATTCGAAACTGTACATACGCCTTGGAGGTGCGGCGAGCACTTAGACTTCCTTTCCGGATCCCTCTCTCACTCACTTCGTCGCGGGCTTATTAATATTCGCGAACCGCATTTCGGGACTCGCGACGCGATACCTATACTTAATCGTGACTCCAGCACATGTATAAGTAATTGCGCGTGCAAGCTCGGGCGTTTGCGTCATAGTTTGTGTCAGAATTTCGGAGACGTTCTGGCATACTATACACAATATCTCAGTATTCCGTTCTTCTGAAGTGATACAGAATATCAAACCCGCAAGACACGAGTTTTCTAAAGTCGAGGGCAAGCCTAGAAATGCACGGAGATTTGACCTTGAACAAGTCTGTTATAATTCTTTGTCAATCGGAACTATATTTTTTGAAATGGGAAGCCCAACTTTCGACTCCGGATTTTCAAAGAGCACAACATCTTTCATTAAAATATGACTGGTTGCCAATTCGCCGACCGATATTTAGGGGTCAGGATCATCTACTTATTGTTTCAACAAGTTGAGGAATCCTCAGACAGTTTTCTCAGGCTCTACTCGATGGTCAACCTGTGGTCTCGAGTATAACCTTAAGGAAACCAATTTTGTAGATCGTTCAGAGATCTACAAATAATATCTGTACAAATTTTCCCAAAAAACCAATATTTTCCGACTTATAATGAAAAAACCGAAAAAAGGACAAATGCATGTTTTTATCGTTTATTTATGCCTTCCCCCAATTTTTGAACAATAATTCTTATCAATATTGATTATTGGATGTGTCACCTATCATTTGAGCCCAAATTTGGAGGGTTTGGAAGAGTTTAGCCGGTTACTCTTAGAAAGAAGCGTCTTTTCGGGGCTTACTTACTTGACTATTACCTACGTAAAATATGAGAGGTGGCGTTATATGTGTTGTATGAGTGGGTCGGTTTGGTGGATGGATACTAGGTATAGGGTGGATGGAGCGGTAGGCAAATTGGTGGGTAGAGGTTTGGCCAGGTGGGTAACTGGGTGGTTAGGTGGATAGAGGGGTGTGCATTTTGATAGAAGATGGGTTGGTGGTAGAATGAGCGGATGTATCGGTAGGTGGAGGAGGGGGCACGGTTGGATGGGCCGATGAGACAGTTGGGTGGGGAGACGCATGGTTGGATTGGTTGGCGGGTGGGTCTTCGGGTGCATGAGTCAGTGGGTGGATCGGCAGATGGACAGTAAGTGGGTGAGCGGATGGACGGAGAGGTGGACAGATGGATGGGTCCGATGGGTGCGTGGAAGGGTAAATAAGTGGATTAGTTGGTCGCCGGATGGGCATGTGCGTCTTAAATGGATGGTCGGATGGAGGTGGCGAGTGGGTTCCCGGTCGGACAGGCTGGTGGTTGGTTGGCTCGAGTGAGATGGGTGGCTTGCATGATATAAGTGGGTTGGTGGATGGGTGGGTGCCTGGCTTGCTTGGTGTTTGAATAGGTGAGTGTGGGTGGGGGGGGGGGGTTGGTGAGTAGCTACGTGGATAGGCGGATGTGAGAGATTAGGATGTGTGGTGGTCGGACAGTTCCGTGGTTGGGTGGATCGACGTGTTAATGGATGGGGGTATAGGTGGGCGGGTTGAGTTTCAGTTTCATCAACTGGTTGATACTCAACATTTCAACAGTACCTTCTTTGACCTATGACTCATCGGAAACATTTACAAGTCAAACAAGCTGTAGTGAGAGAGGCAATCACCGTTATAATGAGTATCAAGATGTGATAGTTATCTATGAATATCCTCAGGTACAACCATAGAGATTTTACAGATCTCTATTAAGATGAAAATCAACTTTTGGTACGATCTGGGTTTCCTCAGAATCGCTTCAAGCCGGGAATCTGCCCGGTAGATGGCAAGACTTGTTCGGCGTAAACGAGTCATTTATCGTCCAACTTTATGCCGAAATACATATCAACCAGGCGGGTCTGAACTAAGGAGCGGACAACCGAAAAGTAGTTAACAGATACGTATGATTACCAGGGTATATTCGATAGCAAGTTTGTATTCGTGCTTAGAGAAGAAAGAAGCCAGGAGCAGTGGCGATGATTACTTCTGGACGTCAAGCTGTATATAACAATCGGTTCGCGATCAGCTTTGGTTCCGCAATCGCACGCGCACATAATAATAATAACGCGCGCGGGGGCGTAAACCCATAGCGCTCGGCGCGTGCATAAAATGATTGTAACCATACATGGGTGCAATAATATACAGAGCACAACGAAAGACTGATGGGGAGTTTTGGCGGAGAAGCACGTGCGCACCCACGAATTGCACATTTTCCATCCGCATCCAAAAGCGAGTCGCGAGTGTACACGACGCCAAAGATTATTGCGCGCGAGCGTGACTGACTTATTGCTCTGCGTTATACAGCGCGTGGCTCGATTTACTCTTTACAGCATGACTGTAATATGTGTATAGTCGTGGTTGTCTGGAACCCCGAGCAACCCTAGTTTTGGGTGGCAGAGCCGCATGGCCATGTGGCACAAACTCGCGTGACCGAATCATGATCATCGTACTCATTGGGGTGTGCGAGGGTAGTAACGATCGAGGACGGCATTGTTGGAGAACTTAGCATCAATGTGTTGGATTGACGCGTTAGGGCTTTTGAAGATCGATCTCAAGATTGTATGAGTAGCAAATTTGCGATATATCATCAACAAACGAGTCGATGTTTCTTCGTGCAGGTGGACATTAGTGACTTGATTACGTATTCTAGTTATCTAAATGTTGGTGAACAGGATGAGACAGTAGCACTGAAATACTGAAAACTTTTATTGTGTCTTAGGAGTAATGCCGCGATAGAACGATTTACCAAAAAATGATTGGTCTCAGAGTTGTTGTCAAGTGAACTTTTCGGATTCTATAGGTCAAAATATGAACATCTGCTATCATAAAAGAATTTGGGAATATTCCTTCGACCCCTCGCGCTCTAATCAAAATTATGTTTTGAATTTTTTCCCTGCAAAATTTTCGTAACTTTCTTCACCAAAATCGTTATACATAGCTCAATGTCAAAGTTGGATAGAGGAACGCGGTTTGGCGTACCCGAAAGGTGATCAAAAAACCTATCGAAAACGACTTCAAAACTTTGGATTCCA
The DNA here is from genome assembly GCA_029851415.1 of Eretmocerus hayati. Lineage (NCBI taxonomy): Eukaryota > Metazoa > Arthropoda > Insecta > Hymenoptera > Aphelinidae > Eretmocerus > Eretmocerus hayati. Next base: position 164,119,296 of record CM056743.1, on the reverse strand, counting down.
TCTTATGTCGGTTATACATAGAGGATCCCGGGTAAATCACTATCCCATTTTTTCTCAAAAAGCTATTTTTTTCAAGTTTTCAACAAATTGTTCCATGTGAAGAGTTGTTTTTTTTTTCGAAAAAATAGTTTCGATCTGCTTTTTGAAGTCTGACGCTGTCTTTGGGTAATTTTTGATTTTGATAATAAAAAATCTCAACTTTCTGCACATGCGCAGGAATCGGGGATGTCGAAACCACTTTTTTTCGAAAAGCTGAGAAGAATTCCTTCCAAATGATCTAATGTTGAGTTGAATTATGTTCATTTAAACCAAAGTTTTAATGACTTTCAACAGCCAGTAAAAGAAACAGGTTGATGCGAGGTTCCGTATTCACTTCAGCGGTTGCCTAGATGCCTTCGTGGTTCTGCTTAATTCACCCTCCACTATTTGAACGCTGCAACTCCGGTTCGAGTCAATGGAACTGAACTGAGTAAGTGGTTATTTTGACGGAAATTTTCTCAGCTTTTTGAAAGAAGTAGATTGGAAGGATAGAAGGAGATAAAAGTAGATAAATCCCCAATTCCTACGCATGCACCGAAAATAGAGTTTCTCTATCATTAAAATTCAAAAACTACCCATATAACAACTTTAAACTCAAAAAAGTAAATTGAAACTACTTTTTGGGGGAGAGCATATTTTTCTATGTAGGAAATGTATTTCAAGAAGATAATAAAAAATAGTTCTTCAAAAATAAAATGGGACAGTAGTTCTTGCGGAATCGCCCATATATGAAGCGAGGTAGGATGAGCAACAAAGTTTCAAAACCCATTTTGAAGCTCCGAAGCTTCTCCGAAGAGAGTTGATGCTAGTTTGCGCCACACACTCTTCATGGGGCAGGAAATATCGAAGGGTAATCCAAATAGATCTTGAAAAATACATAGGCAGTTTCGCAGTCTTACAACCCGATAAAGGACAGTTTTCTGTTCCCCCTGACAAATTCAACATCCAATGCCTTATAGAAAGAAAACAATTCCCAACGTATCACCTTAGTCCAATACATGGTCCAAAAGTTTCAGTGTCAATGACAAGTCTCTCCGTTGTCATTCTGACGGGCCCAAGTAGAGAGACTGGGGCGAAACACTTATCATTTTTCAACATCCTATTTTAAACCTCATTCCTCCAATGTATTTTTCAAGAAATATTTGGATTACCCTTTGATATTTCCTGCTCCATGAAGAGCACATGGTGCAAACTAGCATCAACTCTCCACGAGAAGCTTCGGAGATATCGAATCCTTGGATTCAAGTATCTCAATGTGAGCTCGGAAGACAGTCGTATATCCATCAATATTATAGAAGTCACCCGAGCGTATAAACAATTCATATAGTAATGACTTTTAGTTTATCGTTACGGCTCCAAAGCTTGAGTAATACGTATGCAGTGTTTCATCCTAGAGTCACTAGATGAGCAACAGGTCAGCACCATATTAAAGTCTGAGCGAGCAGATAACTACTGTTATCTACTGGAATTCCATTCTTGGAGATTTTCGCCGAATGACAAATGTACCTCGCAGTATTTTAGCGACCTCGGCTCAGCTCTTGGCCGAAGTCACACCGTTACCATACTAGAATATATACTTATGTCTCACATATCGCTGATGAAAAGTACGCTATAATCGTTCGCTCATGATATTTGTTGTGGTATTAAGTACTGCATTGCTTCAATACCACAGCGGACTTGTCTTTACCATCTCATGAGTAGAGAACACCGTGATACTTTTGTGGTACTCCATCGATGACATTACATGTGACTCGAACACCTCTCTGCATCTCCATTAAATCATCTCACAAAGATCAGAAGCAGTACCTGATAAATACTCTTGCAGTGCTTTGTCGGTATTTCAGCAGTACTTTCGCGGAACTTCAACAGTATCACAACTAAACTTGGAAACTTCCTACAAAATACCACCACGGTCCAAAAATTTAGTAATGGATCAGATTTTGCGATACTACATTTGAAAAACTTGAGCTAAGAAGAAATTCGAAGCCCAAAGGAGTTTGATCCTGAGTTTGTAGCAATAGCAGTCTGTTATTCTTTTGTTGGCTTAGCTTGATACTATAAGTTTACCAAACTTGACCCACGAGTTTAATCTGGTCTATTTCAATATCTTCCAATGCACTTTAACACATTTGAAGCTCGCCTGTTCTCTCGATCGACTCTGTAAGGTACGAAATCCCGCTGAAATTAAAATTTTTCACTCGCAAAGAAAGATTACTCGCTCTGCGGAGCATTGGTGCAGATCAACCATGTGAGTAGAGCCACACTTCGTATATCACCTCATCAATAACTAATCTCATGAATCATCAATTTAAATAATCATTAGCTTGAATACGCTGCATTTTATAATTTTATTTTGCTTATCGCACGCATTGGTTTTCTCGTTGCAGTATAGAGGATTGCTTGAATACGTCGATGCCTCTTCTTGGGAGCTTTTCCCTGCACACATTCATATATTCCCCACGCAGGCACAATTTAGAGTCACGCATAGGTCAATACTAATTATTTAAATGTGTACTGTGTTCATGACAAGCCGCTCAGTTCTCGAGCCACCGAAACATATGGGTCAAGTGGGGATGCTCGTTGGAGGCCGAGGTATCACAGCAGCGAGACCCGGGTGCGACAAGCACTTGTTCTCCTTGTTTCCCGAGAAGCGGGACTCTTCTAAACTCGCCGGTTACGCGAAGTCATATCCACCCTAGTAAAAATAAGTGCCTCATGATCATATATGAACATGTTCCCAGCCGAACTATGGTCATCTATGACCATCTATGACCTCAGAAAATATTATGTACCCATGGTTAGTCATAGGTACACAAAGCCAACTCGTACATGGCCGTAGGGTATTGTAATCAAGTGGTTGTACATGACATTTTCAATATCGGATGGAGGCCTAGCAGTTGGAGCCCCAAGCGCGCTTATTTCGAAGCTTTGGATTGAGAAACATCTCGAGTTGACAATGAAGTGCTTCATTTCCAACATGAATTCCTAGGATCAAGTATGAAGATCAATGATGACTTATGACTTTGGCCTCATGGTCATAGGCGGTCATGTATGACCACAGTCCGATCGGGAACATGTTCATACATGATCATGAGGCGCTTATTTTTACTAGGGCAGCCGTCTATTCGTCTGCTTAGCTAATTCACACTCGGATCCGGAGGAACAAACCTTCGAACCGCAGAGCAGCCAAGCCGCCCTGATCAATTTGCCGCATCAGATCCTCGTATCCACAACGAGCACCTTCATTTCACACATTATTCTCGAATCGAATAATTTTTGCTTTTAATCATGAAAAGTGTGGTAGATAGAAGTAGTTTGCACCGCTATAATAAGTGCATGATACAACAATCCCCGGTTATCTCAATTTCATGGAGATAGAAGCTGAATGCGGATGGACTGCGAATCGTAAGTAAATCGCCGTGGGTATCACCGGACCGGTGTCTCATCGTTGATGAGAAAAATATTATATGCACGATTGGTGCATATACGTTGGTCGTCCGTATTTAATTCTATCTAATTAAATCTGATACTTACAACCCCACCTTCAAAGTAGTAGAAATCGTCAAAATTGTCATGTCAAGCATGGAATTACTTCTATCGCCCAACAACGATATGAGAGCATGCTCATTGATCTAAATGACTCTTCTTGTCATATTGGTATTTGTACGTGATGGACATGCTCTTCGAAGGTCTTGGAACAGAGCTTTAATAATCCAGAGGATGTTGAAATTGTTGGAGCCACAACTGTTTGATACCAGTGCTATTAAACGCGACCCTCCAGCTATGCAAGCCGAAAAAGATACAAAAACTATTCACCCATGCCATTAGACACAGATTATCATTTGATCACAAAATCAGTTTTTTCAAATCACTTTGTCATCAATTTCTCAACATTAGAAACATGAATAATACTCCAAGGCTATGTCCGTGAGCCCGCTCGTTGCAAAATCAGTCTATGGTGGCAATTTACTCACCTCTCTAATTTCTTTTCATCAAGGTCCCAATCTGAGATTGAAGCTCTCATAAGTTTTTTCGGGATAAGGGCAACGGTACTACCGATCAGGGCTAATCTTTCTGTCCGTTGGCAGCATGGTCAAACAAGTTCACGCAAGGCGTTGATGGGGAACACAGCAGGACCACCTGCAAAGAATTGGCCCAATCAACGCGGGAGATCCTGCGAGGAACAAAAGCTTATCCAGCTCTGTTATATCCAGCGTCGCGCGACCCTTTCCAGCTTGATTGGAGCTCGAGTTCGGTCTGCACGCGCACAACTTGCTAAGAAAACGAAAATGTGCGGACTAATGACACCATCTGAACAATCTTTACACTCACAGTAGTACATAGCCCCGTACCAACTATGAGTCAACGAAACGCAATGAAATAGGATAGGCTAGGCAGCCCCCCCTTCCCTCTATTGTCGCGACGAGAATCGATTTTTGCGTGAAAAGCTCACCTCGATCGTCTTGCTAGCTAAAGGCGAACCTTCCTAGTTTTTCCTCACGCTCGGCTAATGGATTGGCTGTGGCCTCTCTTTCGAATTGCTGCGCACGTGGCTTGGCCATCTATCTTTGCCTGTGTGTATGTGTGCTGTTTCGTATGGATCTGATCGTGTGTTGGTGCCGAACGCAAACCGCGAGAAATTTAGTCCAGAGAGCTTTCGGAACGGCGACAAAGATAGCTCGATGGTTTTTGCCTGATCTGGACAGTCGTGTTGGTAACGGAGGAGATTTTAGTGTGTGTACTGTGTAGTAGGCTTCTGGTGATCGATTCGTTTTGGGTTTGTACGAGCGTGACTGAAGGGTTTGGCTGGGTGTACAAATTTTGAAAGTAGTGGTTGGTTTGGCTCTGGAAGAGCACGTGCATTGAGATGTAAAGTAATATTCCCTGTAGCCCCTGCGTAGGGTTCAAAAATAATAAAGGGCTTGCGTTGAAATCTGTGGAATGTTGATTACAGCCTGGACTCTGATATTCGGTTACGTAGTTTTGACTATATGGTGGGTATGAGGAATTTTCAATACAATGTGCAAGTGCGTGATGTCATTATCACTGCTCCCTTCTAACCTATCAAGTAGATCAAGATGTCACACAAGATTAGGCTATGGAAGAATTTTATTAATTTGTTCTTTTATCAGTGCAGCCAATTTGCTCGATGAACTACAGATGCATGAATGAGTACTTCTGGTAAGTATATGTACGGGCAACACGAAGTGTGAATCATAGCACTTGTATAACTACAAAGTTATGTTTCATCGATCTCACCTCCGATTTGCTCTGCCTCAGTTCCTGCGTCATTCCTTCAAACACCACGGATTTTAGCACTGTCAAGGTCAAATGACACGTGCTTCCGCACGGCAAATGGCTCGTTTGCCCATCCAAACTCATATAGACGCAGATATATACTTCCACCAGGAGGGTGAAAGTTCGCTGACGTAATTGCCTGGACGATCGATGCCCTTCATGGGCTACAGTTACATCGTGACACGATTTCATTATCAGCGATTTCATCAACCCCTTGTTTTGACACTGCTTATCATGCTTCTTGCAAGCATGAAAATCGATGATTCTGCAATATCAACATGGGTCATTCTATGATCGTTTTTTGTCATTCTTCACAAATTTGACCATATTTGATCATTTGCAAGAGTCACGCCTCAATCTAGGTAAACAGTCCATGCCAAATTCAATTCAATCAGGGATTTATTGTCCATGTTGATCGCATCCTAACTGTACCCCTGAGAATTTGTCAACTACGTAAAGGTATTCATTAACGAATCTTCGACAGTTATTTTGCATATATTTTTTTATATCACATTTGAAGTTTCAGGATAATGATTCAAATATTTGTATACTCACAAATGTTCTTCCTCTATTTTGTGACATCTCAAACTTTTTCATGGATTTCGTTGACCACGAGATTTATGCACCGTGATCATCAATCTCTACTTTCCTGTTTGAAGAGAAATTTATCACGAGGACAAGTGTTCTTTGGATTTTCGTTTTGCACAATTCCTAGAGTTATTGTCTAAATTTTGGTGCCAGATTTGAGAGAATGGGAACTAAATGATCAGATGCTCACTAAATGACCGATCCATGTTCAATAAATACTCTGAAATATCTTAATCTCACGTAGAGCCGGTTACACTACAGAAAGCGGTAAGTAGAGTTCGAAAATATTCTAAACCCCTATGGTATTTTTTTTCGATAATAATTTTGCGCTTCATAGTTTGAGGTATGACATTTGAGAAGATAGGAAGTTCATGAAAATGAATTCTCACAAAGTGACGGTTTTGGGATAAAAGAAGTAAACAGATTGAATCTTTGATATAATTTAAATACTACGCGGATCTTTTACCCGAGCATAGAGCAAAAAAGATGAGTCATTTATCACTAGAATGGCTAAAAAGAGAGAATGAGCAAATTTTTTCATTATTTGCACACGTAAAAAATGCTAATTTTTGGAATTTTGTGTCCGGGAAATGAAAGAGTTGCAGTTCATTAGAAAACTTCTGCATATACGTAAAGAACCACGATAAAGGTTACTCTCGTGTTTAGAGATGAGTGATCATTGAACACTGCGATCGTTTAGATAAGGTAAGTAATTAAATACTCACGATACTTACTCAAACGCTCAAGCTCAGCTTTCAGGGCTCTGATCGCGTGAAAGCGTCAAAGTTCACGAGATCTGGAACGTATACACAAGGTACTTTAGACTCAACGAGTTTGAAACTGGCTTAGCTTGAAACCCGCAACATTTAACGATCACGAAATTCAATCTGGTCGGGAATTTCAAAGAACATGAAACAGGTGGCTCATAAATTCTGCATAGCTGTATCATCGTACAACCAGTTTACATCCGTGTAACTCGCAAGCGATTATTTGTCGGTCGTTGAGAATCAGAACCAAACATGATAATAAAGCTCTATTACGACTCTGATTGATTGCCCAGTGGGGCAATAACCCGATAAAATTGCTCTATATGTCATCATTGATTTACCGATAAATCAAATTAGGCGTATGGAATTGTGGCAGCTGGTGACGGCGACGCGAATGAATTTATTTGATTTTGCAAATCTGCTCTTGGTGCAATTGGATGGTTTCAATTCTGTGGGAGCGATAACATCGGATATCATTCAAGGATTAAACTGTCACAGTAAACTGCTCGGAATAAACCAGGGATAATGACTTGGTTGGAACGTTGCTGTGTGTCAATTGCTGCAATTATCACTCAATGAAATTACGGAATAGCCTGAGGCATTATCTTCACTCCCGGGTGTTTAACGCATTTATAAGTATATCCTGAACTTGACATACATGTATTTCACACCCAGTCGTGCTTGTGTACTTATGCAAACATCAGACGGGACTTGATTCTCCGATATAACGGGAAGTAATAAGGAGTATAGAGAAAGCGAGCGAGATGGTGATTACGGCAGCCCTCGGGCGGTGTACGGCATCTCAATTAGTGTTATGTGAGCATGTGTATTATTATAGGGGAGCTTTTATTGAAGAATACTCGAGCGGAAAATATTCAGTCATAACAGGTGACGATACTGTCGTAACGATATTGAAAGGGTGTCGATATGGATTCTTTTTCATTGTTCGGTAAAAAGCAAATACCAAAGTTATGTTATGACACTTCTACATAGTGATATTTTATTATTATGCAACCGAGTTTCGTGATTTTTGAATTTTTCTACAGAGATAGAGGGATCGCTTATCTCCACGAGTTATGTAACTATTTTACGGCATTTTTAAAGAGATGGAGTTACGAAAACTATTAATTTCGAACTTTTCTGAGTGTGACAGTGAATTAATACGTTGATTATCATGATTAGTCTGATTCCACATGCCAACAAGAAAGTAGACCTTTCCAGAAACCGGACCTAACACATATATCTACCTCCGTAAAATTGGCAAATACTCGAACCCATTCTTCGGCCACGACTACGCGCTCGAGCGCCCAATCCGCGGATCAAATTCTAACTCTTGGTTTACAAACGACTATGGATCCCAGAGTCGGAATGGCGATCCTGATTCAGTACTCATGACGCTCGTTATCGAGAAATCAGAGTGGCGCATCCGATCCAGAACTCAGTGTGGAAAACTTGACCGGGAACTCAATGGGTCTTTCGTGATCGAGAACTCAGAGTGGCATCCGTGATCGGGAACTCAAACAGACACTGGTGATCAGGAACTCAGAGAGGCACTCATGATTGACTTAACGTGGCGCTCATGCTCGAGATGTCTAAGTGGCACTCGTTATCGAGAACTCAGGGTGGCATTCGTGATCACATTGAGCCCTGGATCGAGATCAACGCATTGAATTTTCGATCACGAGTACCACTCTGAGTTCCCAAACACGAGTGCCTTTCTGACTTCTCGAACACGAGTGACACATTGAGTAATCGATCACGGGTGCCACGTTCTCGATCACGAGTGCTCTTTTGAGATCCTGATCATGTTTGTCACATCTAGTTCTCGATCATGAGTGTCTCATTGAGTTCCCAATCATGACTGCCACTTTGAACTCTCGATCACGAAAGTCAAATTGAGTTCCCGGTCACATTTGTGACATTAAGTTCTGTGTCAAGAGTACCACTTTGACTTCCCGAGCACGAATACCACATCGAGTTCTCAATCCCAAATGCCGAGTCGAGCTCCCGATCACGAGTGCCTTTGTGAGGTCTCAATCACGTTTGTCACATCTAATTCTCGGTCACGAGTGCCACGCTGAATTCCCGATCACAAGTGCCACTCCCAGTTCTAGCTGGCTCACGTGTGCTACTTTGCGTTCCCGGTGACGAGTGCAACTCTGAGTCTCCGATGACGGGTGCCATTTTGAGTTAGCAATCACGAGTGTGTCCTTGAGTACTGGTTCAGGATCAGTAACCTGAATAAGAATTTTGAAAAGTTTATATTTGGACGTAGAATTTCCCCCCTTTTCGGAATCTGAGGTCGAGTCTTGAGCTAAGAATAGGTTTTTCCTCGATTTTCTCGAGAATTCGGGGAATTTCTGGAAAAAACGACGCCATTTCCTGATTCAGCGCACGATTTCACGCAAGGGTGTAACGGTTCGATTTCTGGCCAAGGGTACTTCTTTGCTGGTCTGTGTAATGTCACAGACTAGACTGACAGAAACGAGGAAGTAGCCAAGAGAAAGAGTGAGACGAAGATCTGTGATTAATGGAAATTTATACAAAAATTTTGTTGGTTATGGTATCTTACGACTCATTGGCACTCAAGTATCTTTACAAAAGGTATCGATCTCCCGCTCTCAACAGTTGTTTGGATTTGGGAGTTTGTCGTGATATATACGCGAATGATCTTTCAACATTAATCAGTGTACAAACAGGTATACTCTATAAGGATTTTCGGACAGTTTTCACGGATAGTTTGCTGAGAGGTAATCAAGGAGTTCTCAAGAATAGGAGATTCTCCTATATTTCTATAAAATAAACGAGGACATAATCCTGAAATCTCATGAGTGAACCGATTGCACAAGCTCATCAAGTTGATAGGTGTCAGGGTAGGTTGATTTAGACACAGGTTCGATGGTCTTTGCTCAGAAATGGAGCTTTGCTCATTCTGTAAATCTGATGGTAATCTGTTTTATTGAATTGATTATCTGCACGGTGCTAAGGACGATAGGTTTGACCATAATGGCATAAAGTGCGCACGTGGCGATTTCAGTTCTATTTACAGAGATTGAAATGCTATTGGATTAGAGGTCTTGCGGTTTTTTGTATTAATTGCCGGCTTGACTCATGTTTTCACATAGTAATTAAATGGAGCACTTCTGAGGTTTTTTATTCATCCAGACGGTGATAATTTTCAACGACCATACATTAAATGCATGTAAATATTCTTCAACGTACTTGAACTTATTCTGAAACTCATTTCAAGAATTTTTAATTTAGCCTAAGAACGTTTGATTTTAACAAACTAGAGCAGAACTATATCAGCGGCCAGACGCTCGGCACGTTGCAATTTGTAATTCCCGAGAACCGGGTATTCCGGATACAGATTCAATTGTGATACTTCGACCTTCTTTTGTCGAAATCAGAGATATTCCAGCTCAATTTCAGTTTATTGGAGTGGGCTTCAAAATGAGCTTAGGTGCATACATGTGTTGAGAATATCGAGATGGTCTCAAATCATAGACGTTGATGGACCTCCATTGACTTGACACGTAAAAGTGCGTAGAAATGCTTCATTCGAGTAATATGTGGAATGCAGAACAAGCTCGTATTCTCGTAAAAGTATCGCAGGATTCTAATTGCATCTTGGACATGGTTCACGTGGTAAACATGATGAAATATCAACGGTCTGCAAATCAGACTTTAATCTTCATTCTAATTGAAAAAAAATGAATGATCAACTATCCTTAAAGTCGAGTTGATATTTGACCGCGAAGAAGCAAACCACGGGTAATCTACTGCATTGGACCAACGTGGGAATTGGACATAAATTGATAATTTGACCAAAAAAGAATCTTAACATCTGTCAATAAGAATTGCACATGACAGAACTCAAACCCCCGCTGGTTAATCCTTGGCACGTACATTATTTCAATTCGAATCAAGTCGATACAATAGACGACGATCGAAGACACGCCTCATAATAATTTGCTCAACTCAGAGTAAATTACTTGATGGTTGGGGCACCACATGCAGCGCAACGTTCACGAATCGATTGAGCGTGCAAAAAGCATTCAAGTTCAAGTTGAACGTGTAATAACTGTCGGACAAGAAATGTGTCTAGAATTGTCGAATCGATGTGGAGCCGCAGTCCATTCAGAGGTTCAAGAAAATGGGGAGATAAGCTTCAGAAAGTGAGGAATGAAGTATAGAATAAAGCAATGCCAAGAAGTCGAATAAAAGTGCCCTCGTGCAAGCAGAGTAGCTCAAAGCCGACCGTGCTGGAGTGAAAGTAAAAGCGAATTTGAAACATAAGGGAATAAAGTTGGTAGAGTATATATAGTCAAGAAAGTTTTAAAGAAGATGATACAGCATCGGAATGGCTTTTCCAAGTCTTTATCGAATTCTCTATTCTATTTTCTCTATCTACGCGCGGTGAGAGATGTGAAGAGTCGGGCCTACTCCGGAGACCCTGTAACCCATTAACATCCATATCACAATATAACGTGTGCACTCTAGAATTATATATATATGAAAATGTATATGTAGTATGTGAGAGAAAGAGGGATGTGTATACATGGGAGAGCAGGGATCGCAATCCCCTGGGGTGATTCTCGTATACGCCCGCTCGTTTCTCTTTCTGGGGCGGAAAGCTCTCTCTCTCTCTGTCTCTGCTCGTATCTTTGTCCAATCCAACCTCTCTTGATTCTACAACACGTGGATATAATGTGTGATGCAGGGTCGTATCCCTCCACGCCACGAATTCGTACGTGTCCTGGCTACGAACCCTTCGATCGCCCTTCGGATGCCCTTTTGTGCTACAATACGGCTATAGGCTCCGATGTCATCCCTCTTGGGTATCTCGGCTCTGAAAGCGTGCAACGAGCCCCGGGAATTTCAAGTAGCCCTCTACACACCCCCCCCCCCTACACACACACGTAGAGTAACGAGAGTTTCGTCCTATATTCGCGTGGGTGGAGATATGTCCACTCGACTGGTGATTATTTTGCAGGATTCAAGTGTAGAAAGTTATTGTTCGAGTAAAGGCCAAATGCTTGAAAATCTTAGTTTTATTTGAATAAGTTCTCGCATCCATGTGGAATCACCACTAAACAAAATGGGATTAGCTTGGCGAAGATAGGTCACTGGAATTTCATGGCATTGTTAATGGCATTCGGTCAGAATTGTTACATCACCCTGGTTCAATCATGCCGCATTCAAATCTAGTTCCTAATCTGAAGCTTTATCATGGTAAAAAAATTTACCATCACTCTGGCTCCGCGCTAGCTATTTTGTAAACTGAAGCATTTTTTCCATTGCTCCGCTCGGGGATCAGACTCTCTTGACGATTGCGCGCATACTCGTAAATAGCCATACAGCCCTAATGCCATTGTAAATGAGAATGACCTTTTCATGGAGAAATTAGCTTACATAGGATCGAGTAAGCGGTATATTAGACGAACTACGCAAGAATAGCACAGCGCTGGATAGAACATGTAATTTTCAGTAGATAAAGTCGGTGTTTGGTAGGACATGACTTTACTTAACTTTGACGACTTGAATTAGCAAATTTTCGGGACGTTTTGGGTTCAGTTACTGTTACAAACCAGCTCATTCAGGTACTATGTGAATATGGTGGCACATTTGATTAAACAAAAAAGATCGAAAATTCTCATGCGCACCTGGCTCCTATAGAATAAATCTGAATATCAATATTTTGTGTTCTGAGATGTTTAATTTCTGTAGGAGTTCAAATTTGCAAGTTTCAGATTTTTTTAAGAGGTCCCAGATGTTTCGTCTCGCGCTTGGGCTTCAACCATAGGATCAATAAAACGAAATCCCCGCGGACGACGTCCTATCGCACACGTGCGCCCAAATGGATACTCGCATCCAAGAGGGTGGACATCCAGAATAAGAAAAAGAAAAAAAAAATGCGAGGTCGACGTCGGGGTCGCACAGTTGTGCGAATTGCGCGAGGATTTACGGCGTACTCGCTTTTCGCGCCCCTTAACGACTCGGCAAAGACGTGCTAACGAGAGCGACTGCACATTCGAGCACATTTGTTTTCTCTCTCCCTCCAGAGCCGTTAAGACAAAGCATGCTGCTCAGCTTTATGATACGGACTCAGATCGTCTGGCTCTTCTCTTATTGTAGAAGGTCATAGGAATTGTGACGAGACAGTTAAATTGCGAGATGCACCGAATCTGAAACCCGATGGTTGGTGGATCGTTATTCGTCGTGGCAGTGGGTTTTGGCTGATGAACCCGTTGCATTGGCAGTAAAGCTCAGTTTGTGAGGGGTCATTGCCATATTGCTCCGTGATTATGTGAAATGAATGGGTGACAGTATGAGACACTTGGCCGTGGATAACAACTCGAATGTTCTATGCAAAATGATATTCAAATCCAAATTTGAGTCGTTGATAGTGGAATCCTCCTCATCCGATGGCAATCCATAATATGATGTGACAATTCGGTTTCTTGATCTTCTCGGACTTTTGCCAAAGTATTGAAATGAATTAGGTGGTGAGGACAAGTCTATTTTTTAAGGTCGTTGTAGGAGATACACTGCCACGTACACAAGAGGAGCCTCCGTTGATCTTCTCCCGGTTGGGGAGGTCTCGGTCAATACGACTTGTCCGTGGTGGCCCCAACTGTGCCGGGCAGGAATCCGCATCGATACAGCCATCCTCTAGCGGCTAAACCCTCTCCCCCTCCTCCAATGGCATCGGACATCGGACAAGGCAGAGATCCGCCAAACTTACGAATCCGGCCACCGGACCGCGTAAGCATTAATTCAGGATCGGAGGCGTCTTGCGCTCTAGATTGAGCGGTTCTATTATCCGGACTCGCAAGGTCTTGTTCCTTCTCTCTTCCCTCTTCAGCCCATCATCTTTCTCCTGGAACCATTTGGACCTGTTCTGTTGAAATCGGCAGATTCACTTCGAGGCGCCTCAGTTCCCTCTTTTTCTCGTCGAGGACAAGTCTTTCCGCTGCTCAACTGACGAGCCGAAACGGAGAGACCAACGGTTTCACAATTGATTCATATTTCAATACACCGAAATATGTGGGGGGTAGCCATCAACTCTTTGGTCCTCCCAAAACGCGTCATAGGGAAGATGAAGCGATTTCTAGATCGTTGACTTTTGATAGTGTGCGCATGGAAAGACCGAGTCGTGCTGTACTTATATGATTCTATTGTTTCCGGTACTTTGGAAAAAGTCCGAGAGTATCGAGAGAACGGATTGTAACAATCAACTTGGCGTGCTCGGCAAGGAACTAGGCCCAGTTTATTGATTCCTATAGTGGGATAAATGTGTTGCGCGAGTAGGTTGAAACTAAAAAATCTGAACTTGGTCTTGCCACCGTATGATCCAGCACAATTTTATTCAAAATTAATAGGAAAGTTACAGGGTACTTTTGAATCAGCCAAGGCTATAAGACTATTCAAGATGATGACAAGAGGTCGATTTTTGATTTCAGTCAGAAGAATCGGTGAGGAGGCCAGTGGTTTGACATTCCTGCGATTCCACACGCGCTGATATGCGATTTCGTGATCTTGCGTGCTGAGCACATGAATATCAGTACTCCAAGACTTACACGATCACATGTAAATGTAACTCACAAAGATAAAATTCTTATGTGTTGATGCAGACTTGAAAAAGTTTCAGACAAGCCACCGAGCGTTTTATGCTGCAGCGACCTCTTGGAATGGTCTCGTAAAAGCGTGAAAACGCAGACCCTTCCTCGCGCCGCTCGTTTCTCAAATTGTTCGTAAAATTCGCGCTGCGACTATTCCAGCACCCGCTACCGTGGCATCATTTCTTTTCTCACACCAGCAACCAGACCTGTTCCTCAACGTGACCATCATACATGTCGCGAATTCCCTACATAACTACTGCAGCTTCACGTTACCCTCTACAATTACGTAGCTGACCCGCAAAAAAAAATCACGTACGCACTCTTTGTCTTCGGGGCTGCGCACTGAGATGTAATGGTCCAGCAATTGCTAACTGCTATGTTCGAGATCCCTTCCACGTAAACGGTTCATTTTGTTTTGGTAGGCGGGGAAGATCCTAGATTGGCTTCGTTTACGGTTCCTCGGGGTGTAACTCCATCTGGTACAGAGAAAATTACACTTTTCCGAAATATCAACATTAACAGATCAGTAGTTTGTTCAGAAATTCGAACTGGAAGATTATAAAAATGATGAGTGGAGACAGTTCTGAATTTTGGTCGGGAAAAATACAAATTTTTTACAATCGAAACATGTTATAGGAGAGTGAGAGAGTATTGGAGAGTCTGCAAACGGGAAAAAAGATTGCCTAGATTGAAAAACGAATCTTGGTTGGAACTGACGTTGTTGACGGAACCATGTTTGTTTGTCAGACTGACAAACTAAAGTTGGTTAAATTGGCCGTCTCTATACCATACATGTGTTTCATGCGTTTTGGACTACTGCTAAGATGATCGGACGTACATGATATCAAATTTGAAAATGTTTATGTTTCGAAAGAGGTTAGTTGACTCCTAACAAAAGCTCGTTCGTTGATCTAACCAACTTTCTTTTTAAGCTAATAACAACAAACTTGTTTTGGTTATCGTGACCAATCTGATTGTTATCGTAACCAAACTTTTTTTTCGTCTGAAACGAGCCTATGTGAGAGTGAACGAAGATCATAAAGCAGTTTGCTTGATGAGACGTAAAGAAAAAATGAGTCACCATGTGAATCTTTGTGGAATAATAATAATCGACAGAGTGGGATGATTTTCAGTGAGTGGAAGATAGCTCTCGCATCGTGCATATTTCAGATGAGTGCGGTTAGTTTGTTGGGGTTTGTGAGACTCCAAGTCCATGACTGGGGAAATTGAAATGAGTAGTTCATGTATAGACGGTTGCATACATACTACTCAATTCCTACAAAAAGGTTTCTGATAATTCAGACAAGAATTGGCAATGTCTGCCTCTTGGATTACATTGTAAATTGCATAACGGACGTGAATAGATACGAGAATTACTCTCGTATTTTTATTCACTAGTTATCAGATTTCAGTCACTCGTGTTAATGTGACGAATTCGAAGATTCTAAGTTTAACTTGTCATGAATTCACGAATCAGATAAATGGACTGTTTTGGTTTAGCAGATTATGGGGAGCTCTGGCAGCGGAAAGGTGCTCGCATACGTTGCTTATTTCTCACGTCCTGCGATAACATCTGAACTATCCTCGAAAAAATCCTGAATCAGCCAGTGACGAGTGCGGTGTAAATAGTTCCATCGAGAATTATCTGAGCGGGAGAAAAGCTACAAGTCAATCAGAAATCTGAGTTGGATGGCTCATTATTCATGAAACCCACACTATGTTTGCCATTTTTTGCTGGAATGGGAAACGGTGCGTTTATATTGGGAATGACGGAAAAAATTAGAATCAAGCGATCAGTTCTGAACGTCACCCCTGCAGTCTAAAGGACTGTAGGGTTGGAAGTTTAGTTTGACATGTTGCATCCCTGTCAAATTAAATTATTCGATGATCTCAAGAGCTTTGGAGAATGTAAGCTCTGAAAAGTATGCAATTACCGACGCTACCCAACGACCCATCAAAAGCTAACAAAAGATTTCGATAGTCAATTAAGGTAGCAGATTGGGAACATTGTATCGCACTCGATACGTATGGAAGAGTTTATATCACGAGGGTCGATTGAAACAAATTTCACCGGCCATTAAGCGTCGCGGAGGCAGAACAAGAGCGTCTGTGACGGGGTTGATGCTCTCGACTACTACTCTATAATACTGAATGCAGCAGCTCGGCTCATTGGCAATCCACTAACCTACTAATTGCTCCAGGGTAATAAAAGACCAGATTAAAACACGGAAGGGAGAAAAGTAGAGGCAGCGGAAGCACGACTGTATAACTGGGCTATTTAAGCCACCCTCTTTATTATCTCTATGTGTCCATAGCCCTTTATATCGTTTTCTTTTCCACTCTTCCTCAAATAAAGAACACACGTACACATGTTGAAATACGATGTAGACGGTCACCATCATTTTATACAGGTGTGCATAATCATGTGAGAGCGTCCTCAGCGTCCTGCAAATCGATCCGTCTGAAAGTGTATGTACAGTTATAGGATGACGTTACGAAAGCTGTGGTGCAGCCAAGCGTAAAACATGACTTGACTCCAAAACAAGCCCAGTGCGCGTGTTGAGTGTCACGGGATCACTCTATGAACGCATGTTGGAGAGGTTCTTCTAGGTGTGTGGTCCAAAGTAAATGTTGGAAGTTCATTTCGGTACAGCGTGAGGTAATTGTCCACTTTTGGGAACTTGGTTGCAATGCTTCAGGACTGTGTACTTTAGATGGGACGTTGGATGTGTCGAAAGCCCGCGGACTATTGATCCTGAGTGAATAGTGGCTCTATCGAACGACTGCATACACTGCGTTTCATTATGCATACGGTGATAGTAGCGAGTGAATGAAGCACGATGTAGTGCAGCGTTTTCGCGAGGCTATTAGGAATCTGCGTATCCGTCAATTGTAGTCCAGTAATTGTGATGCGTGCTACGTGCATGTTTTGCTGAAATAGTCTGCATAGATAGGAGCTTGGGATGGACTGTTTGACAAAGATCGTGTTACTGGTAACGCGATGATGAACTTGAATCATCCGGTGATTATGACTAGGTGACTTCATAATTGATGTGGTGGTTTATTCTATGATCACGAATATCAAGAAAATTGAAGTTCGTTGAACATAAAGGTCGAGGATTTTCTTTTTCGTGTATGTAAACACCGAAGGTTTTATCCGATGTGTTTGTTCTCTTGATTCTTGAAGTCTATGGTTGAGAAACAACGTAGACCAGTCATTTACGTACGGTTCATGGTATTCCTTTGTGTATTTGAGGGCGAAAGACTCAGAATATGGTATTCATTTTCTAGAAGGCAGGACAAGATCCTTTGATCTATGGATCCTTAAATGGTTTCATAGGGTGAGCCGTAGATGTTTTGATTGACATCTGGCAATTGCACATTGCTTGGACAGAGTTGTGACCTTCATCGCTCACTTATTACTCTTTTACTTCACACGAATTTTAAGTTCAAACTAGTTTTTGTACAGAAGGGAGTGTTTTTTCGGCATTTTCTTCCACGGAGTTGGTTAATTAAGATGATGTTAAGTAATCTCCATACTGAATATCACATTCATCGCAATAAGCTTCGCTAGTGAGAACCGAAGGTTAGATTTTCTCTATCACAGATGATTTCTATGAACAAAATTTCCACAGGAACTGCATGAGAGATCGAAGATTTCTGAGAAATATTCTGGAACGATTCTTTTGAAGGAAGATTGACCTATTTAGACTTGTTATAGACGTTCACGGATTCTGGTGAGTCTGAAGAAGTAGTGCGATTCCTCTGCTTCTTACTATTCACACCACGTCGAGTGCATCTCATTTCATCCTGCCCACTGAGTCATTGCTCAGTTTAGAGAAGGCATTTGTAAGTTCTACCTTATTCCAATTGAGATGGGCACTCGTCAATAGTAGAGACACTGTTCATATCAATTGACGTTCGGCTTGTGAATGCGACATTCTGTCGTAGAGTTTTACAACTCTCAATGAATTTGGCACAGCCCCAAAGAGGTTTTTTCCTTCTTTCAGAGGTTTTTTTACTCCTTTTCTCCTCTAAGATTGATTGTAAGCTCGTGTCTGGTAATGTTAGTTTTCAATTCGAGACACATGGAGTATGAAACTACGCCAATTTTTGGCTTCTGTCAAAATAATTTGTGACACTGAATTCAAGAAGAATATTATATTTGTTCGTAACAGGGCGGTCTTATGGAACCCTGGAGCCCAGAATATGTGGTTTCACTGGTTTGCAACTAGAATTTGCGGAAGTATGAACAAAGTGAAATGAACGCCCGTGAATTCATTTTATGCAATGTGTCCGACATTTGTAAATGAAAGGATAAGGCTCGGGAGTAATTCAGAGATATTGATATTCGTGATCATGGGGTGGACACCGACGAGCGTGCGATGAGAAAAATTGCAACATCGCAAAAATGAAAGCGAGACAATAGGCATCTTGCTTTTTTTGACCCCCCAAAAAAAGGTTTGACAAATTTGAGCAAATCGAGATGAGCAGGGTGCAATTGGAAAGAAATTCCCAAAAATTGTTTTCATCTTGCGCAAATTGTTTGAAAATCAGACGGTTGTGTCTCTATGACGTCACACGGTGCAAGTCATCTTACTGTCAAACAATTTGCGCAAGACGAAAAAAATTTTTGGGGTTTTATTTCAATTGCACAATACTCGTCTCGATTTGCTTGGATTTGTCAAACCTTTTTCTGGAGGGATCAAAGCAATTGCAAGACGCCATACAATAGAGGCAGTCGACGACTTTGTCGGAGTGACATCACACAGCGCAAGTCATCAGACTTTCAAACAATTTGCGCGAGATGAGAACAATTTTTGGGGATTTTTTTCCAATTTCACCCTACCTACCTCGATTTGCTCGAATTTGCCAAACCTTTTTTCAAAAAAATGCAAGATGCCTATTGCGCACTGTTCGGTCAATACAGACAGGTGGCCAATTAACTGATTCAAGAGTTTGCACTGGCTGCACTCGTCTCGCTTCGAGCACACTTTCTAACGTTCGCGAGCCTACGTAATCTAATCAAAAGTCGTTTGCGAGAACTATAAACATTTTTGAAGGTGAGGCCTTCTTTACCGACGGTGTGACAGCAGAAAATCTAAGATGAACGTGAATAGAATCACGCGTGAACGCATTACGGTATACCTATACATCGTCTGCCTATCCAATAACCCATAACCCTTAACCCCCCCCACCCACTTACCCATCCATCTTTCCATCCATCCATCCATCCATCCATCCATCCATCCATCCAAGCCCGGCTGATCTCATTCCAGTCCGTCCCAGCCAAACCCATCGCATCGCATCCCGGTCCAGACCAGCTCAGCCCAGTTCAGCCAAGCCATCCCACGCCAATGCGTACCTAACCGACCCATCCTACCTGACCCTAGCCCAGACCAGCCCGGACCTTCCGAGCCCAGCCCATCCCAGCTGGTCCCAGCTGATCTTAGCCCATCCCAGACCCAGCTCGACCTATCGCATCCCATCCTATCCTATCCCAGTCCATCTCATCCCAGCCCAGTACAACCCATCCCATTCCAGCCCAGCCCATGCCATCCCACTCGATCACAGCCCAACCCAGCCCGGTTCATTCCATCCTGGCCCAGACCACACTATCCCATCTCAGACGATCTAGGGCCTCCCAGCTGACCCCAGACAAGGGTGGCTCATCCCATCCCTGGGCAGCTCATAAAGTGATTTTTGATCCCAAAAGTTGTCATTTGTAACAAGAAATAGCTATAGCAGTAAGTTCCATGTTGGTTTCATCAATTCCTGCGCGCATCGTCGCCACGTATATCTTTCTTTTTCGACTGGCGTAGAAGAAAGTTAAGACAACCCTCTCACGTATCATATTTTGGGGGGATTCAACTTGCTATTTACGATGCATGTCTTTAATTCCGTGGAAAGTGAAAAGACTTGACTGTTTTGAGATTCAAAGAAATTATCTCAGATACTCTTGGTCGTGCTATGTACTCACAATGATGCTCTCTAAAAACTATTTTATCTATTTCACTTTGTTTCATCCGGTGCTCACTTTCACCCTACCAAAACATTATATTCCAATTTCTGGAAAATTATACTCGCATGGCTACATCTACGACTTTGACAACGTTTACTCCAATCGAGGGCATCAGCTACAGCTACAGAGCAAATTCAAGCCCCCGTAACCTCCGACATGCACAAAGGGAACCCGCCCTCTGATCTGCATCTATAAGCCCAAGCGCTTGGACAAGCGTGTGCATGCAAGCTCGGACGACGCATTTATCGCGTGCTCATGTACGTTATGGCTGGGCAGCTTGCACAGCTCGTTAGAAGCTGCGCCAGGGCTATATAACTCGAGGAATCTATTATTCCCGCGGACTGCAGCTGCTGCAACCCAGCGTGAGAGAGGTTGAGATATATAGATGGACGAGCAAGGACGAGGACGAGCAGCAGCACGGTCATCCATGTGTAGAGGGCGCTTCATGGAAAGGGGCCATCTGCTGCTGTAGAACTCCGCATCGCGCGAGCACGGGCTCTCCTCGGCGAAGCTGATCACGTCGCGTGGAGCGGTAGTGCAAGGGCCGTACAGTATTATATGTATGTAGTAAGGGCTATACCCGCCTCCGTTTTGCAGATAACAAGCCCCGCTGAGAGAGATGCCTACATGTTCACTCATACACATTGGTAATAGTGAAAGAGAGAGAGAGAGACAGGGTTTTGCCACCCTCGAGCGTTATCGCCGTCTGCGTCGCTCCGTTGATTGCGCGCTAGGCGTTGTCGTTGCTGCATGCTGGTCGTTGTAATATATATATATATATATATATATATATATATAGCAATGCCATGTGCAGAGCAGAGAGCGAGAGAGCCTCAGGGTGGCCACCAACGAGCATCAGCCGGGGGTCGAGTGGGACCAGCGCGGCCAATTAGTGCGCGGAGCACTTCGCGTTAACCTGATTATGCGCCAACGCTGCCGCCTCCACTATATATACTTTGGCTATGTAGCCCACCCACGACGACGACGACGAGGTTCTGAAACCATCTGAAAGGGCACTCTTGGTATGAATATAGAGGTGTATGGTGTCTTCGAGGATTCACGAGCTCGTGATGCAGGGACATCGATCGGTATCGAATCACGCGCTGCTTCAGAGTGTCGCGAAGCGTCCAGTCTTTTTCTCAGCTTGCGTTCTGCATGGACGCTATAAAAAATGTGTTGCGATTGTGGCATGATGGGATTTAATAACATAGAGATGGTGGTCAGCTTCGTAGAATGTAAAGTTCGAGAATTGGAAGCGCTTGCTCAAATAGAGTTAGGTGCCTTTTACAGGTGTCGAATAGAGACTCCGTGGGTTGGCTCACCAAGATATACTGGTGTGATGATCCATGCTATCATTCATTACTCTAAGGATGTCTGTAAAATTTTCTGAAGATGAAAGTGAATCCCGGAGAATTTCGGAACATTTTCGAAACAATTGTTCACGCGAGGTGTCATTTGGAAACTTGTAATATGAAGATCTTTATATCATCAACAAAGACTACTCACATTTCTCGGTGTGACGTCAAGACCTAGTAGATTCGATTTTGTTCCATTTTGATTGCATTCGTGATAAATACGCAACACTCTTGCATATGTCTTACAGTATTTAGAAGCAGAATGAAGACCACGTACCGACAGAGTTTGCCATTTGATCAGGACAGGGTCTTCTGACGGAAACCTGAAACCCGTTGTAAGGATTGGATGGGCTGGGTAGTACGTGGAACCGAGTGCCGAGGATTTCAATGAATAATCGATCCCGGATTTCATGCTAAGAAATTAAGTGAAGATATATTTCGTTCGAGAGGGCGTGAGCAGTCGTGCGTGAAAGATCAGGCTATCCACATCTGGAAGTGACGGAAAAACCCGGGAATTATCAGGGAATCTATTTGCTCTGGGAGAGACTTGGAGTTACGGAATCAATGACAATTTACTGTAATATTATGTGGACCAGGTTTGTGTGAGAATTTTTTTGAATTTCCAGAGTATGAGGACGGCGTAAGTACATTATAGCCGGACTTACCAGCAAGGCTGAGTTGCAGGGGGTACCCTAGGCGCTTAACGATGGAGAAATTTTGCACTTGCCTTCTATTATACTGTTCAGGGATGCGAGTGGAGTGAGAAGCACTCGTTAACTCCAAAGTGTATAGTAACAGTCATGAGACCTTACGCACACCAACGTGCCCTCATCTGTGTGTATCTTTCTCCGGAAATCAGTTATGCCGATGCACAGGCCCACGATGTACATCGTTCTATAGTGCCTCATGTAAGAAATACAATTACCTCATGATCAAACGATCATGGTGCACGAGCACGCGGACCGTAACCCTGTGTGCGAGTTGCACTTACATTCCCTGTCAATAATATACTGTTAGGACAAGGAAATCACAGTGTTATCTATTTCAATCTATTGAATTCATTTCATTTATCATATTTCTTCTATGATTTGTGCATAGCCATGATCACAATCGACATCTATCATCTTTTTCAAACAGAGAAATTAAGTCAAGGGATCCCAAGTGAAACTGAAAGGAACTGATTATAGTTTTTCACACAATTCGTGATTTTGTTGATACGAATATGCCTTACACGGTACACACAAGCAGCGTTCAATAGCTCAACACCATAGTTGGGATGGTCGCAAGTGGCTCCCAAGTGGCACTGAAATCGTGATAAACAGATTCTATTGCTTGTTCGCTGGACAACCCAAGCCCCTTTTTTGGCCATTTTGCAATCAATCGAAATAATTTTCGATACTTCCGATTTCCAAAAGTGTCAACGCCGTGGCACAGTGGATAAGTCACTGGACTCCCATGCGGGAGTCCTACGTATGAATCCTGGTCAGGGCACCATTGAGATTTTTTCTCATGTGCCTTTTTTCGGCGGTCTCGGTGGTTCGGATTCCACCAAAAACTGTAGGTCCTCCCCACCGAGGTACGATTCGGTAGTGAGCAGTAAATGCTGATGCGCTGGTTAAGCGTACCCTCCACGCACATCGGTGCCGTTTGGGTGGGGCCTACCGGCGGAACTAGACGTAAAACTCAAACCATAGTATTTTTTTGGTCATTTTGCAGAACTCTGCTACATGAAACTTCTCATCATGCACTTCCGGGGTGATTCTCACTTCCAAGTCAAGATATTCTTCACGGAATGCAGATTTATAATGCTCGAAAAATGGATCTGGTTCATAACCGAAACAACAGAAAAGCTTCAAACGTCGAATTTTGGGTTATCAAAAAGTCAAAAACGAAATTTTCACCTCTGTTAGCCACCTAATCAATAATGGTGCATTTGGGAGTAATTTCAACTGCAAATGATGAGCATTTGGTTGAATTTATGTAGAATAGATGTGATTCAGTGATCATCTTTCAGTTACAATGTTGAACCCTGAGAAACTTGTCTAGTGAATGTAATTTAGATAAGTGAATCAATTAAAAATTGGAAAAATTGAATTGATAAAAACGGGTCAACAAAATATTTTGGTTCTTGTTGGAAAATGATCCAGAAATTATGCTGGAAAAGATCCCACAAGAATCTCGGAGGAGCAAAGACCTTCCAATAAAAGTCGGTTCACGAGCACCGTGTATTTATTCAATAATACTTGCTGTATACGACAATTAATGCTAAAGTTGTAGTTGAGTAGAAATAGGGTTTATCAAGGAGTAATGAACTGGTTAAGCTTTAAATTGTAATTGCAAAGATTATCAAATCACTAGGCTAGGGGAATTCTAGGTTATTGACTAAATCATAGATTGGACAAAGGTGAGCAAGCAAGGATTTTTCGCCTGATTCATCAACTTCATTCTGATGGTCTCTGAAAAAGATGTAAGCCCCCGGTGACTCCTTCGGAATCACCGTGATACAACCTACACATATAGCTTCCACCACGTGGCGAGATCTGTTGAAGAGTAATACGAAATTACATTCATTCACTTTGGATTTATGGAATCAGGTTCGCGTCACAAGTTTATAACATGTCTGTAACACACCGCCATCATGGAAATTAAGAAATCACGACTGAAATGGATCAGGAACAACATAAGAGGAACCGTGACAACATTTTGGTTTCTTAGAGGGTCTAGGATTCCGAGGAATAGGCTCTTGAATTTGGCCGGAGAATAATGCTCCCACATCGGTTCCAATCTTTTGATCACCTATTTTATAGAATATAGTTCCAAATGTAGATGGAGGTATGGAGAATCCGCTCTAGAATTAGCACGCTAGCTGATTCCATAATCCTCAAAAAATGCACCTATTTTCATCTCAGCTGCAAATGAATTTCTAGACTATAATATCCAATTGTAGTACCGCATGTCAGAATTGTTTTGTACCTTCCATCCTTGATCGATCAAAAAAACCTATCTAATGTTAATTTAAGGGACTATCATAGCTTATGCGCGGGTCTGAATAAACCCAACTTCAGCTTCAACTTTATAAGTCACATACAACTAGCGTAGCTCTACCATTACTTTGAAAAAGGAAGAGAAATGCACAGACTGTAGCGGGGACGTTTGGGCACATGCATTGCATGCACGCGTCTCGCGTTGCGATCTGGCCGCATATCACGTATACGCGATTCAGTACCACCGTGGTGCAGCTTCGATCCGCCACGTTAAATATGCAAAGCTGCAGAAGCGTACCTCTATACCATCAGGTTCTCTCTACCTCCTTCCAAAGCGCAAACTATATATATACGCCCTTATAGGTACACATCACAGGGTATAGCAGAGCCAGCGGTCCGCGAATTAAAATTCAATTATCGTGCACCAGCTGCGCCCGCAGTCAGAGAGAGAGAGAGAGAGAGAGAGAGAGAGAGAACCGCTCACAGCCTCTGCTACCGATTCGCGCTCGAAAAACTCGAGAACCTATATATATATCCGTCGTTCGGACCCATATAAACCTGCACCAGCAGAATCGCTCGATATAGCCAACCCGCTGTGAACAAAGCTGCCCCCAACTCGCTCTCGCTCTCGCTCTCTCTCTGTCGGGGCCAAAGAGGGAGAGAGATAAGAGCTTGCAAGCTCGACGCCACTAGCCGAGCGTGTATTTCGCGACGAGAGCCCCCGGGGGGGTTAGTTACGGCTCGCCGCGTATATATCGGGCTCTACTCGCTCTCTGCGCGTCGACCTACCCATGCAACCTTATATGTATGTATATATAGAGGGTACTTGGTCTCGAAACTGTGCGCGCCAGCATCGAGACTGTCGAGAGTATAGAGGCCGTTTTTCCTGTGCCCTCCCGTATAACACTCCTGACGGCTTTTGCTTCGCTGAAACTATGTATATATACACCTGTGGATATATATCGCGGAGGTTAGAGCAGAGACGGCGACGGTCGAGCTACATTCTGGGCTTTCCGAGCGAGCTTGCGAGCTTGCGAAACTGTGGGGGGTGAGTTGCCGTCGGCTGCGACGACCCTCGTTAGTTTGCTCCTCGCACCGCGCGGTAGCCTATGTATACAGGTATATACTGGACGTGGCTTGGTTGACGTCGTTGGTATAGCCATACATATGTATACATATATATGTAGGAGAAGGCGTGGGTGAGAGGGTATATGGGATGGGAGGCCGGCTCGTTTTTTCGCGAACGTCGCCACTGCCGCGCCAGAGGGCGAAGAGCATTGGCCGAGGATAGAGGCGCGTTCTCGCGGAATGCCAAAATTGCGCACACAGACTACGAAGCTAGCTATAGGTTCAAAACTTTGAGTGAAAATTTCAGAGTGTGTGCAAAATAACTTTCCTGAGCGAAGACAAGAAATACATTGGTGTAAAACTCGCCAGCTCTCGAAACATTTTCAAGTGTTACAAAATCTTCGATTTTTGCATTCTTCCCTCGGGTATAAATATCGTTTCACTTTTCCAACAGCGGAATATCCCCATTACTTTTGGTTTGAGTAGAGACGTGGTAACAAGAATCCTGAAGTTACACTTGATGTGATCCCTAGGTGGCCTCCGTCCATCCGCCCATCCATCCATGCATCCATCCATCCATCCATCCGTCCGTCCGTCCGTCCGTCCGTCCGTCCATCCGTCCGTCCGCCCGTCCATCCATCCATCCATCCATCCATCCATCCATCCATCCATCCATCCATCCATCCATCCATCCATCCATCCATCCATCCATCCATCCATCCATCCATCCATCCATCCATCCGTCCGTCCGTCCGTCCATCCATCCATCCATCCGTCCGTCCGTCCGTCCGTCCATCCGTCCATCCATCCATCCATCCATCCGTCCGTCCGTCCGTCTGTCCGCCCATCCATCCATCCATCCATCCGTCCGTCCGTCCGTCTGTCCGCCCATCCATTCGTCCGTCCATCCGTCCATCCGTCCGTCCATCGATCCATGCATCCATCCATCCATTCGTCCGTCCGTCCGTCCGTCCGTCCGTCCGTCCGTCCGTCCGTCCGTCCGTCCATCCATCCGTCCGTCCATCCATCCATCCATCCATCCATCCATGCATCCATGCATGCATGCATCCATCCATCCATCCGTCCGTCCGTCCGTCCGTCCGTCCGTCCATCCGTCCGTCCGTCCATGCATCCGTCCGTCCATCCATCCATCCATGCATCCATCCATCCATCCGTCCGTCCGTCCGTCCATCCGTCCATCCATCCATCCATCCATGCATCCATGCATCCATCCATGCATGCATCCACCCATCCATCCGTCCGTCCGTCCGTCCGTCCGTCCGTCCATCCATCCATCCATCCATCCGTCCGTCCGTCCGTCTGTCCGCCCATCCATTCGTCCGTCCATCCGTCCATCCGTCCGTCCATCGATCCATGCATCCATCCATCCATTCGTCCGTCCGTCCGTCCGTCCGTCCGTCCGTCCGTCCGTCCGTCCGTCCGTCCGTCCGTCCGTCCGTCCGTCCATCCATCCGTCCGTCCATCCATCCATCCATCCATCCATCCATGCATCCATGCATGCATGCATCCATCCATCCATCCGTCCGTCCGTCCGTCCGTCCGTCCGTCCATCCGTCCGTCCGTCCATGCATCCGTCCGTCCATCCATCCATCCATGCATCCATCCATCCATCCGTCCGTCCGTCCGTCCATCCGTCCATCCATCCATCCATCCATGCATCCATGCATCCATCCATGCATGCATCCACCCATCCATCCGTCCGTCCGTCCGTCCGTCCGTCCGTCCATCCATCCATCCGTCCGTCCATCCATACGTCCGTCCGTCCATCCATCCATCCATCCATCCATCCATCCATCCATCCATCCATCCGTCCAGCCATCCATCCATCCGTCCATCCATCCATCCATCCATACAGTCCCAGCTCGACCTATCTCATTCCATCCTATCCTATTCCGGCCCATCTGCGGGAAGTTACCGACTTTCTTCCTAACGACGGCAGAATATATGAAAAGGACTGGAAATATTTGAGATAGACATGCGGGGCATCAATTTTCAACTTCTGAATTTTTGGGTCCAAAATGTGTAAGTTATGGCGATGATATTCACATATGACTGAAAACAATATGCATGAAGCTATGACATGATGCCAGAATCTTCCCATTGTTCGTTCACGAAATCGAAGTGAAAGAGAATCACAAATTGGTCAAGACCAAAACTACATGGTTCATGGTAACACTATAATCTCAGTAAATTCTTTCGCGAGAACCTGGAAACGAAACTAAAATCAAAGGACTGGGAAAAAAAGTATTTCAGTGTCGCAAACAGCTAGTTGTGATGTGAACGAATTGCGAGAGCTGGCAAAGCGATCGATTCACTAAAATGCCACACAGTCTACTAACTCTCTCTATGTTCACTCTCTCTCTCTCTTCAACTCTCATTCGTGAAAGTGTACAACAGAGTCAAACAAATTGCTTGCACGCAAAACTGGGAATCTGGAGCAGATATTAAAGGGCCATGGAAAGAGTAGGCGAAATGAGTTAAAACATAGGGGAGAAAGAGTCATGTATAATACGAAAGCAAAAGGAGAACTACGTAGGACTCTGTCTCTGGGTAGTAATACAAGCTTCTGAACATCTATGTGTACATGGGTGCAAACATACATACCTATATCGTTAAATATAAAGCTCGACGGGGTGTGGATGTTCTACATAGCATCAGTGTTATAAAGTGAAAGGGAAAACACTCGGCAATGCTATATGTAAAGGATACATAAAACAGCTTGAATACGTGAAAGGAAGCGTGAACTTGGGGAGATAACGAATGACATAATAATCGGAAAGGAAGAAGAAAAGAAAGAGGAGGCGCCAGAGTGCAAGGTCGTTCAAGATAAATGTTTTGGAGCAGAGTTGGAAATGTAAATATATTTTGCAGTATCAAAGAGAAGATTCAAAGTGAAACTGTAGAATGTGCAGGAATGCCTGACTTTACAAAACGAAAAGTCACCCGAGATCTGTGAATCCGAGCTAAAAGCTGAGTCAGTATTCAAGTGGTTCGGAGAGAGACTAGGATCTAAGAGTCAATTATTTGCACTTATCTTGCTTCGAGACATTCATATTTGGATGGAGTATTTTATTTTATACGCTATTTTGGAAATAGCCGACCTGGTATGAAATCTGGATTATTTGGAACTTATCAGCTGATTCTTCAATTCAGATTATTAGTGTGATTGGCTGGATCTTGGACCTTGCTGATGGGATTATCGAAAATCTTCAAAAAAAATTAGCAGATTTATAAGACAGGCTCTGATCTAAAACAGTAGGTCTATGATATTGATTTGCCTTCTTTTATAGGCTAGAATAGTAAATTCCACAGCGAGTTCATGATGTTTTAGCTCGATTCTGAGTGATTTGTTCTCGGCCTGAACCGCGAGAAAAAGTTGAAATGATTTTTCGGAAGCGGGGAAATTTGTGATCTAGACACGAACCCTATTTTCGCAATTTTGTAGACACTCGAACGTTGGTCAGAAAATTGCGAGGAATGTGATTTGATTATAAAGGATACAAATCACTTTTTCAAATGCTCAAAATTCTTGTTTAGTACGTACTACATTAAGCTCACTAGTACGTACACTCGCCAACGGTCTGAACTGACCTAAGGTTCGATTAATTGATCAGGCTTAGCAACTCCAGACTCCGAAATCTGGGTATTTGAAGTTGCCGAGCCGGGTCGATAGATCGAAGCTTAGGTCAGCTCAGACCGTTGCCGAGTGTCCAGTAATTGTTTTGTCATCAACTGTATCAGAATTCGACTTTTTGATCAATATTCACGATGTTCCTGAACCAACTTCTAATGAACCTGAAGACCTCCTGCCAATTTTCGTTCTAAATGGTAGTTTATGTTTAAAAAACAATATCCAATCGAAATTAAAATCGCCCATGTGAGGTTTTTAAAAAAATAGTACATATACTATTTTTTGGTGTCAGGGCAAGCAAAAGTCAACTTTCTAATTCAAGCCGGGAGGAAAAATGGCCGTTTAGTCGCACTATGCCAAGAATCAAATATATTATCCATTAGAACGCGATTTGTTGACGAGCTTTGATGTCGAGGGAGAAATTAAATATTTTTCACCCCAAAAAATTCGAAATTTTTATTTTTATTTGAGAACCCCACATGGGCGATTTTAATTCCAATTGAAATCATTTCTTACACCATAAACTACCATTTTGAACGAAAATTGGTAGGGGGTCTTCAGGTTCATCAAAAGTTGGTTTAGGAACACCGTGTAGTCCAAACGTTAAGCAGAATGTGTTTGGGAGTCTCGAATGCTTTCTGTGGACCATATAAATTTTCTATCGAAACAACGTTTCGGACCTCTGATTAGGTCCTTCTCCAGGTTAAATTATATCGCTTAGTAAAATTATCCTGTAGAGACAGATGTTTGTGTGGTAAGATTTATAGATCGAGCATCAAGCTTGAATCAAAATATCAAGTTGAGCCGTTTTCCTGGCAGCAAAGACTCTATCTCTTTAAAGAAAAAGGTCGAACGAGAGATAAAGAGATGAATGCGTACAGATAAGAGGAACGTGCAGCAAATAAAGGGCTTCGAATGAAGTAAAGTGTGAGGATCGCAAGAGTGAATTAACGGAGGGAGATTATTTTGGGGTACTCTTAATGGGAGAGAAATCGGCTGTGCGTGTGAATGAATTAGGATATGTGGGTAAGCGGTTTGGGTATTTGAGGATGAGGCTCCGTTTCATGAATTAGATTTTGTATACGTACATACTAGGATCGAGGGTCTTTCATGATACAGGACTAATCTCATTTTATGGTTCTTTAATTAATCGAGTATTAGCGCGAGTTTCACGCGCTATGCTCACCTTATTACTTCTTTTTTTTGGTTTTTAATTGATTCATTCAAATCACAGAGTTGTATTAAAAATAATCATTTGATTAATTGACTGAGAGCAGTCATTAAGTATTATCGTTTCATTTCGTTTGTTTGCAGGTTGATGGATACGTAGCGATGTGGTGCTGTGTACAGGCTACTGATTGAATTTTATAAGACTTGTGTGGAAGTTTTTTGATCGAAATCGAATGAGAGTGTTCATTAGGCATTCAAATTGAGCAGATGAACACAAAATGGAGATAAGGATGACGGTTACGGACAGCTGCTTGATTAAATTCTTTTTAGGACAGTTTCAAAATGAAAGTTTGATGAAAACTGGGGATTTTTCACTCCCTGCGTGAAAATATCATTTTTACATTTATTCTCAACAGTTGTGAGAATTCGCTGTGAGAAGTCATAGATTCAGAATTATATCAGCTTAACCAATCGATAAGTAGATTTTGCCGACAAAACCAAAGTCTAGGTGACCTGGATTCAAATCGAGATTCAAGTGAAACCAGGGTGGTGGGAAAAGGTATTCCGAAGTAAAGACACGGAATTTCAGCAATTTTACCTTGAATATTTAACCTCTAAATTAAATATGACTGGGAGAGAAGACTGGCAAAGTCACTTCCATCGTCTTTCAATGATTCTGTGCAGGTCTTAGAAAGGCAAAAGTTGATCAGCTAAGAGTGAGAAAGCGTTTATACGATAGGAAACAACACACGGGCACACGTACACTTACCTTCACGCAAATAGCGAGAGATGAGTCTTTTATAGGTTCAGGAGGCTAATGAGAGAAGGAAGTGTTACCTACATAGATGGATTTCGGCAAGCGGAATAAAACGATATAAGTGTTATCCAGATAGGATGAGACTTGTTGGAGAAAATTTTAGATTGAGTGGGAAATTGAATAAAAATTTGCTGTATCAAAAACAACCTTTTCTTTTTGTAGGAAGCGAGGAAATGTACAGGATCGCAGGGGTCACTTTCAGTCCGTGATATGCTTTATTGGGTGACTCTAAAATCACAACTGTCAATCCCTTCACCTTTTCACGAAGAACAGTAAAATGATCGGTAAAAATATCATTTATTGCATACAGATCAATCCCCGAAACGATGTTCGGCGAGAAAATGAGCACATAATGGATTCAGTCGTATACGATTTTGTCAATAATTTTCAAAAAATTTCACAAAAAAGTAGTCAAAGGATAGAATGACGTCGCTACAAAGATGATCAAGCATACAAGCGGTGGTGGATAAGTAATGATCTTGCATTACATAGTTGCACACCACGTCAAAATTAAAGACCCCATCCAAGGTGAGTTAAAAGGATGTAACAGTAAAAAAACAACAGCCAGTCAGGAGCCGAAGCTAATACACTGCACATGGCGTATAAAATAATCTGGAGGTAAGAGCAAACGGGAATAGGTGTACCCTGAAAAAAAAGAGCAAATCGGCTGAGCTGCGTAATCGGTCCCAAGGAGATGAAAAAAAATGATACACAGAGAAAAGAGAAGAAAAAAAAGGTCAAAAGGAATCCAGTTTGGGTAATCGAATTGAGTATGCTCTTGCAGAAGCAGAAGCAGTGGTATAGTAGCCCCTTCACAAGCCAACCCGAGTAGGACGAATTGATACATCTTTAACCTCTTTTTCTCTTTCGCAGCTGATGCCCATATATATGAAAAGACTGCACCGGGCTGCGATATATCTCGTCGGCATTTGCCTCTTTCTTTTCTCGCTTCTTTTTTCTGCATCGGTGGTGTTTCTGCACGTCCTATACCAGTAGACAGCGAGGACTTATATCCAGATATAGGTAACACGGCTGAAGTGATGTATGCGACGACTGTAAAAATTCACCCTCTCGCACGCGATGAATTTGTCAGATGGACGAATCGATGTTCCACTTGTTATGCGGATGTATATTATATCGATACAAACACTTGCATCGACACTGTATCACCTCAATTGATTCCGCCCTTTTTTTACACGAAGTCAGTGGTTGTATTTTATTTGCATTGAAAGTGTGGCCATGTGAGCGTGTAATACTCCATGTAGATTGATGTCGTTACGAAAAGTGAGACAAATTATTGCATCTCCATTCTCCGGTTGTTGAGCTCACCTAGGTAACGTACTGTTTCAGTGCTGCCGTTAATTGATTTATAATGCTACTAATGTGCCGTTCTTCGCTTTTTGATGAATTGCTTGATTCAGCCAATCATCGTCGGCGTTACGCTTTTTTTTATTCTGATTCGCGTACATTCATCACTTTGATTGCTTCATCAGGTGAGCTGTGTTGAATTATCAAGAACCATTCTCTCGTGGTCAAGGTCAGGTGTACGCGAATTAGCTGTGAACTATGGGCTGATTTCTTTCAACTTAGAAATCGTTTTCATGCTGATTCGAAATAGAACCAAAATTATTTTTTTTGTTGGTCACTTCACCTAGAATTGGTCCATCTTACTTCCACATAATCGGCAGCGGAAACCCACCCCCCCCCCTGCCCTAAAGGAAATATGGTCGGTGCCAGCTAGAAAGGCATGCGGACAGGGAGTTGGATAACCGAGGCAATGGTTCCGTAGTCAAAAGATTAAATGATTTTCACACTTTTTGTGCTTGCACAGCTGATGAATCGTCGAAGCAATTGATTTGGAAAATCTAGGGTCAAAAATTTTTAGCTTTGGCCAATCTTACTGTATCCTAGCGCTTTCGATTCCTTTTCTGAAGGCTGTATATAATTTCATCCATTTATTAGATATAAAAATCGAATCTGTAGCAATTGTGCCTGCAAAATACGAGGATCATTTGTCAAACATAAAGGCCAACATTGCGGTGTATCCAACTTTCCCTCGTGTGATTATTCAAACAGGGCGTCCAGGATGGCTCGTTCACCACTTCGGAACGTGTTTATTCATCGCGTCAAAATGAACCAGGGGTAGTGATTTGGACTGCTAAAAGTGCCCCAAATGTGGCTGTACGACGATAAAGATGTAATAATGCACTTCACCGCGAATTTACACTATTTCAAATGATAGGGGCATCTTGAGTACACCCTCTCGAACTCGCGGGAAAAAATCCTTTGGGGAAATTAAAATAGTTCGTCTCCTATTGGTGAAAAATAATCTTATTTTAACACATTTTGGAGGTATAGAGATAAGCCTCAATAAGAACTGAAGTATTTACGTGAAAAATATTGAAGTAGGCCAAAGAGCTATTGTCAAATCAGCTTAGGGGGGGGGGGCGCACGTTGGGTACACTTACATTGTTTAAGACTTCACGGCAGGAACAAATGTCTGGTGGATCATATTCTCAAGGAAATTTCATCAGCTATCGATCCAAAATACTTTTAGAGGTATTCAACCACGTTCATCTGCAGGTGAGGCAGATAAGTGACAGGGAAATGAGCTTAGGAATTACAAAAATGGCTCTCTCGGGGAGGGGGGGCATGGATAATTGTTTTCGCCCACGATTGCAATTTTCAATTTCATTTTTATAGAATATGACTTTTAGGCATGATAAACCCCTCTGTGGTGAGAGGAAGTTGATAAAAAAAACGTGTACACATTCAGTGGTGTCCATGGAGTGGGTATACATACTTACTTTTTCACCTCTGTTATTTCGGAAACAATTGGTAATCACGAAAAGAGCGAAACACACGTATCCCTTCAATTCGAGGGGAAGTCTGATGTTAACTTTGGGGTTTTCATTTAGAAAGTAATTTTACTGTCATTTCTCGCTACAAACCCTTAAGGATATGATGAGATTTTGTCCCGGCGGATCGAAGCAACCAAAATGAAGGATGGTCCAGAATACTCACACATTCATACTATTTGCCAAAATAAATCAACCCTGTTGAGATGGAAGCATGTCATTTCTGGTACACGGCCACTTCTGTATCTCAAGAGAAAGCGTTTCAGCGGAAAAATCTTTGAATGAAACTGATGAAAGTTCATCGGAGTCGAAGAAAAAATGGGGTTGTGACCTTGGATTCAATTAGAGAGCTATTCCCAAGATCATGATTGGCTCAAATTGAGCTCCCATAAAAATATATCGAGTGACTAATGGTTATCGAGTCCCGCCATTCGGTTCTGGACAAAATTACGATCGATGGTATAATTAAAGAATTTCAAAACCACTTATTTGATTGGAACTTCCACGACTCCAGTTGATGTATCTCCCGCTGCTAGTTAGTAATTTTGCCTTGATTCCACTCGGATAAACCACGTCTCACTATCGAAAATCGTCTTGAGAAGCTTTCACTGCTCACTGAATATAATTCCGCCTATTATACCCTGTCTCCAAATGAATAAGCCATAAATAATTCATCCTCAGTACCATGTACTCGTTTAGTTCATCTCAGAGCCCCTCTCTGCATTTTAATTTTTCCCCTCGGAAGAATTCGTGAAATTCTTTAGTCTCTGCCGACAACTTTTCTCCAGATTCCACTCACCACCTGCAGATATTCCAGTGCCAACCAACTCCAAGCAAGAATCTACATTCATAACTCGGAAGACAGGGTTGGCCTTTCTGAGCAAGGAGCTTCATCTCGGAGCACGATGCTATGGGGCACCGGCTGCGCGTAATATAAGGAGTGTAAGCTCAGCCAGCATTTTCTCCTTCAATTAAGAAACACGCGCCCGCTCTCTTTTAGCCAGAGTTGCACGCCGAGGGCCTTGAGGAAAAAAGCTCACGCGCAAAAAAGTCTCGAGGCATCTCTACCGGGCAGCTTGGCAATTTCCTTTTTTACCCTCACTTCGCTGACGCCGTTGCTATACTTTCAGAGTCAAGATATATAGGTATATTTATGGTCTAGAGTAACTGAGGGGACGCAAGCGTAAGTAAGAACGCGTCTACGCGACTGGTGCGTTAAATTTACTCCTGGAAATCTTGACGTCACATGCGGTGCCGTGTCTCAAGCCGTGAGAATCACGCATTGGGTGTGTGCGGGGTTGAATTTTCTGAGTCGAGGAATACCAGTATGAGGGTTTCCATGGAACTTTTAACTACTGACCCTCCGAAATAAAAAAAAAAGTTTTCTCATCACACACGTTTGGAATGGATTTCATGTGATTCTTAGACCTTGAAAACATGTAAAAAAAGTGGTGCCACTCTCTTCCAAGCCAAGGTATCTGGTTCAGAACGACAAGTACGGAATTTCACACTTGAAACATTCGTGATACAACTTCAATCGAATAGATTCGATTCAAAACATTGTCTAGACGATTGATAGGGATTATATTTCGCCTGACTTGACTTTAAGATAAATTTCATCATTTGATATTTCCGAAAATCAATGTAACTTTCCAAAAGCGAGTCACGAGCTATGAGTCTCATTTCAATTTCTAGAATACACTGTGGTGTTATTTTGTTCATATTTCAGCCGTATACTATGTAAAAATTAAGAAAATCGCGATACCATCACATTTAGAGGCTTATTTAGCTTACCACCCGGATTCAAATATTTCTCCTCAGCTTCTCACAGAAATACCGATCGACAGTTGCAACTCCAAACAGTGCGGTTATATCCTTTTTGTGATGAAGAAGAAAGAGCACAACGTCCCAACCCTGTGCTTCACGTCTCCTGAGTATACCATAAAAAGATGCCCATTTTCAAAGCCAGTGGCGCGATAACTTTATGAGCTCTGAAGCTTTATAAAATTTGTCCGGATCAACGCACACTCACAAACCAAACGGAATTCGATTTGTCTTCTTTTCAACTTCGAAAACTCATTGCTGAATTCCCCGTTTCGCACAAGGTATTTCATCATTTTCGTAAACAATAGCCAGAGAAAATTTTCCCACAAAACTCGGTTACATCGATAACTGAGAGCTAATATCATAGCCAAATCAGCGCACACCTCTGATTTAAACATTCTCACAAAATACAAGATTAGTAGATGGATATATCATTCCAGCAAAGCATTTGGAAGATAGCCCCGTGTAAAAATGGTAGGGACGCGAACGCGCGCGATCGCGTCCCCGCCAAGAGACGCGGTCGCGCGCGTTCGCGTCCCCCTCGAGAGACGCGGTCGCGCGCGTTCGCGTCCCCCTCGAGAGACGCGGTCGCGCGCGTTCGCGTCCCCCTTGAGGGGCGTGATCGCGCGCGATCGCGTCCCTCCAGGGAGGTGATTTCGTGAGTCGGGGTAGCATTTTGACAAATTTTAGTCACAATAACAATTGTTTGGATACTGTTCAATCTAACAGTTCAAAAAAATCTTCTCAGACACTCAAATGTGGTCTTGATAGATTCCAATGATTTTTCTGGTCAAAAACATGTCAGAAATTTTGCGAACTGATCAATTGCCAAGTCTTTGAGAACCAGGATAGACTGAATGATGGCTTTACATTATTCACAATGAAAACAAAAAAAATTTCACTCGAATCGTCTCGAAAACAACTCTTAATTGCTTATCAGGCTTGGAACTAACAAGCCCATGCTCATTACAGGAAGCTACCTTGCCATGGTCTTCTCAACAAGCATTTCCAAACGATTAATTCTCATGGTGGATCACATATGAGTAGTTCGGCATGAAAGCAACCTACGACAAAAGGTCATGTCTCGGATACAATTCGATTCTATGGTAGAAAATATGGAGTTCTCAGTTTGATCCCATAGCGAGAATTCTCGAAAATGACCAGTTTTTACAAATTTAAGCAGTTTTTTCCACTCGAGTTTGCTCACAGATAGAATCACGCGGTGGACAGCAATCTATAAGAGATCTTGGAATACATATCAAACTCGTCAAAATCGCTATTGGAGAGATGATAGTGAGGTCATGGACGACGTGTCAGAGCAAAAATACAAAAAAATTACAATAAAGTGGTTTTTCAAGAGCTCATTTCTTTCATCTTCTGAAAATCACCAATTTGATGTAAAAGTTTGTGTTCTTTTTGGAAACATAGTCCCTATGAAGTATTTTGCGTTTTTAGGCCTGTTCCTTTTATTTTTTGCGAACTTATTTTCGTGGCGATTTGACATCGTCTACTGTTTACTGCTCATGCTCAGGGCTCTGGAAAGCTGGAATCGATTGCATTGGGAAGCCGAAGGGAATCTCCTGAAAAATGACCACTTGACAAGGTCAATTCCTTAAATTTGGCTCGGAGCTACAACGTTTGAAAGACTACTGGGTCCCGACAAGTACCAGGTGAGTCGGAGCCACCACGAGAATATTAGGGGAATCTGGGCGCGATTTGGGGTCGTTTGGACTATTGACGTACTCGAGCTGACGCTTCATCTTTCGTACGCTGTAGCTTCGGGCTGAGTTGATGGAATTGACTTGGTCAAGTCCAATGTTATTGGTTTCAGCGATCCAAATTCCTGCGCATGTGCAGTCAACCGATGGTCTTGAATTGCCTGTATAATGGATTCGCGAGAAATAAGAAAAAAAACACAAAAAAGTGCATTGGGGCCGTTTCTTCTGAAAGAACACAAAATTGTACAACAAATATGTGATGTTCAGGATGTTCAGGAGATGAGAGAGTAGGCTCTTGAGGCATTCATTGTTTAATAATTTTCACACTTTTGCTCCTACAGGACGTTATGACCTCAATATCACTCTTTCAATGACAATTTCAATCGGTTTTTCAAGACCTTTCGAACGCCGTCAGTTGTGTGTCCTTTCCTGCAAGCATTCAAGTTACTTGTATTTTAGAGCAGAAAAGTTGCTTGAATTTGTAAGAAATATATTCTACTCTGTTTCCGAAAATTCTCGCCATGGTACCAAACAATTTTTTCGGGGCTCGACAGGTAATGTAGAATTCATATTTTGTACCATAGAATCGAATGGAAATGCCAAGAAAAAGATTTGAGACATGACCCTTTTTCGTAGGTCGCTTTCGCGTGGAACTACTCGTAAATGAGTAATTCTTTTTAGTATCACCAACTGTTGGGTCGGGGGTCATGTATTTTCCTGTAACTTAAGGGATATGTTCCATATGATGAACAAGGTGGAAAGCACAGTTTTTACTCGCCCAGCTATGATCTAGCACATTCCGGGTGAAAAAATGTGTCGCAATCAGGTACATAATATACTATTCTAAGCCTCAAAAGTCATATCATTGCGAATTTTGTGCACTATTTTTGTTTTTAAAAATTGAGAACTTGTCCATCTTTCAAGTTCTAGATTGATTCCTCACCAGTGTAGGACCCTATAAAAAAGATATCCAAAACATCTATTTCAACGTAAAAAAGCTGAATTCCACGAAAATAACACTTTTGGAATCAGGAAAAGTCAATGTATCCCGAAAACGACCATTTTTTCAGGACAATTGATTTCTCGGGCTATAAGCCCTATTTCATCTCAAATCTGAGATTTTTTTCGGATCCATCGTCTAATTTTCCGCCGGATACCGTTTTAGACAGATTGAGCTCAGGGTGGCTTTGTCCACCCTTAGCATATTAGAAGTATGGTCGTCAAAATAGCGCTAAATCGCGTATTTTGGGAGGGTGATTTATCATACCGGACAACAACATTTTGGGTCAGAAATAGTGCATTCACCGTGAAATGCTTTTTTTGGGCATTTTTTGACGAAAAAATCGCTTACGACCCCAGTTCTGCTCCTGGACATCGGGATTTTCTTAATATCGCAAAATACTGAATTTATGGATAACGGCATTATTCTATCGTTCTTTGCTAATTTTGTAAACACGTGGTTTTGATGGTGCAACCTTGTGGTATGCTCAGAGCGTAGCCGAGGTATGAAATCTCACGAATTTTGACCTGCTAAACACGATGGCAGTATCTTAAAATTGCTAGGATGCCCACGAGACGGGTGACAAGCTGATCTTTCGAGTTGAATCGGCATTTGACCAATTTCGCAATGAATCTGAAAGGACTCGGAAAATCGACGGAATACATTTTTATTTGAGCTACCGAGTCCATATTTTCTCCGTTTTCATACATTTGTTGAGCTGTAGCCTCGAATTGAATGGGTCGAATATACATGCATTATTCCGAAAGAGGTGTTCTATCATTTTCTGAGATGATGCTCTAGCTCCTCGTAATAAGTCAAACCTCGAGAATTGGTACCTGCGGGACACTAAAATTACTGAAAAGGACTCTTTTTGATACCATGATACGATATCAGATGTCCTGGAGACCTATACTTTGATCATGTCGAAGAACCTTTGATATACCTACCATCAAGATATGAACAATCATGTTCACATTGAGGGAGTTGAATTGCTTACCAAAAGACGAATCTGGTGACAGAAAGTGGCTGAACTCGGTACAATGGGATCATTCTCGGGCCCAAACAATAGGTGGTACATCCAATAATTGATAGTATAGGGGATTATCTTTCAAAAATTGGGGCGTGGCATAAATAAACAAAAAAGGCGTGCGTTTTTTCACGTCTCTTTCGATTTTTCCGTCATGATAGTCAGTATCGATTTTTCAATAGAATTGGTACGGAGATAATTTGTAGATTCTTAACACGTTCACTGCGACGGCTAAAATCGCGATCGGGTCCTATGTGCGATGGGCCCCACCGGTGGGGCCCATTGCAGTGAAGGTGTTCAAAGATTTACGGAATCGACCTGTACTTTTCTCCTCGCAAATTGCATCCCACTGGAGTTATTCTTCATCGGGGTCAAAACGAAGTTGATCAAAAAGGTTGACTAAAATTGTTCATAATGGGCCCAAACTACTCTTCTAAGATAATTGAGCCAATTTGGATCAGCAAAGGTCTTTTGGTTATCTTCCTTGAGTTCGATCGATCGTTTCCGAGTAATGTAAATAGCAAAATTCGCAGCTCTAAACCCTAAATGCAGTCATGAAAGCATCGCATTTGAGTTTGGAAGTCGTGAAATTTGATATTTTCACCACTCGAAAACGATCAACTTGAACAAAAATACGAGGAGATCCTTTCTGCTCCTGGATAACTCAATTATCTAGAGAAAATAATTTTGAGACCATTATTAATAATTTTGGCGAACCTTTTAATGTATTCGATTTTGACTTTGATGCGAATCAGTCCGAAGGAATGCAATTTGCGAGGAAAAGTAATCAGACCAACTTTGTGGATCTTTGGAAGATCTATGAATCATACCTGTATATATTTTATGGAAAAATCAATCCTTTCCGACTAATAACGGAAAAATCGAAGAAGATGTGAGAGAGTGCATCTTTCCCTCGTTTATTGATGTCACGTCCTAATTTTCATACAATAATTCTTGATAGTATCAATTGTAGGATGTGCCATCTAACGTTTCAGCCAGAAATCGTCCTGTCTTACCGAGTTCAGCCACTTACAAGGATAGGTCCTACCTTGTGAGTCCTGGATTCGTCCCAAACTTTGGGATACATCTTGTTTTGGTGAAAAATAGGGTATCCCGAAGCATTTAATCCCATAGACCATGTATCCTGAGATACAGCTATGAAGATTAGTATTGGCCATATTGAAGATTAGTATTTGACATATTATATGCCCACGCTCTCCATTGCTATATCTCGGGATGAGTGGCTCATGGGATCAAATCCTTTGACATACCTTGATTTTTCACCAAAACAAGATGATTTCCAGAGTTTGGGGACGAACCCAGGACCCGCAAGGCTGGACCTCTCCTTGTTAGTGATCGAATTCTGGAGGGAATTCAGATACCTCATTGATTCTCTCTCTAAGCTCATGTAGATTCACCATGTTATTAACATGGAGGCAATTGAATTAAGACATTCAGCACTAGATAAACCGCGAGATATATCAACTCGAGTTTTTGGGAAGGACTATCTATATAAATTGAGAAGCACGTGGCACTAGGAAACTGCATATTTGATTCACTACGGGGAGGCTTGGCCTTACCTCAACAAACTATCAAAGGCTTCTTTTTGGAATAACACCTGTTCATCTAATCCTTAGTTTTTTGAGCTACTGCAAATAATTTTGTCTTGACATACTAATGTATCAAGACGAAGGCAATGTGGACTCGGTATCAGATCAAAGAGGATGTGTTTTGTCGATTTCCTGAGCCCTTTCAGATTCGTTCCAAAATTGGTCAAAGTTCGCCGATAGCAACTCGAGAGATCAGATCGTCACTAGTCTCGAAGGCATCCCAGCATGTTTAAGATCCTGGTATCGTCATTAGCATGTCAAAACTCGTGAGATATAACTCGGATACGCTTTGAGCAAACCACAAGGATGCACCATCAAAACCATGTGTTCACAAAATTAGCAAAGAACACTGGAAACGCCGTTATTCATAAATTCAGTATTTTGCGATATTGTGAAAATCCTGATGTCTAGGAGCAATACTGGGGTCGTATGCAGTCTCTACGTCGAGGAACGCACAAAATAAAGTCATCTCACGGTGCACGCACTATTTCTGATCCAAAATGTTGTTGTCCGATATGATAATAAATCACCCTCCCAAAACACGCAATTCAGCGCTATTTTGAAGACCCTACTTCTAATTTTCATGGTAGTCAAACTCACCATGCGCCCAATTTGTTTAAAACGATATTCGACGTACAATCTGACAAGAAATCTGATGAAAATCTCAGATTTTGTAATAATACAGGACTCCCTGACCGAAAAATCAAAAATCCCTGAAAAATCGTTGTGTGGGGTCTATGTGGCCCTTTCCCGATGTTGAAAATATTATTATGTGGAATTCAGCTTTTTTCATGTCGAAATAGATGTTTGGGGTATCTTTATGATGGGGTCCTATACTGGTGAGAAATTAATCAAAAATTTGAAATTTTATAGCTCGCCAATATAATAGATAGCGCGCCACATTTTTGGGGTCTAGAAACTGCGATTCTGATGCTCCAACATATGCAACATATCCCATAAGTTGCAGGGGAATATATGACCTTCGACCCAAAAGCTGGCAATATCAGAAAGAATGACTCGTGAATGTGATGCACCATGGGAATTAATCGTTTGGAAATGCTTGTTGAGAAGACCATGGCAAGGTAGCTTCCTGTAATGAGCATGGGCTTGTTAGTTCCAAGCCTGATAAGCAATTAAGAGTTGTTTTCGAGACGATTCGAGTGAAATTTTTTTTGTTTTCATTGTGAATAATGTAAAGCCATCATTCAGTCTATCCTGGTTCTCAAAGACTTGGCAATTGATCAGTTCGCAAAATTTCTGACATGTTTTTGACCAGCAAAATCATTGGAATCTATCAAGACCACACTTGAGTGTCTGAGAAGATTTTTTTGAACTGTTAGATTGGACAGTATCCAAACAATTGTTATTGTGACTAAAATTTGTCAAAATGCTACCCCGACTCACGAAATCACCTCCCTGGAGGGACGCGATCGCGCGCGATCACGCCCCTCAAGGGGGACGCGAACGCGCGCGACCGCGTCTCTCGAGGGGGACGCGAACGCGCGCGACCGCGTCTCTTGGCGGGGACGCGATCGCGCGCGTTCGCGTCCCTACCATTTTTACACGGGAGGTATTTCAGTTACAGCCTGTTCAATTTCAAAAATCGCGTTGGTTCGTTTGTAAACTATCCAAAAATCATCTTTTACGGTCTGCTGTTGACAAATCAGGATGCGTTTCAACAAAAAAGAATGTAGTCCATATTGAATGATGCCAAATACCATAAAATGCCCTTCTTGCGCACTCCCAATAGTTCAGAATACTCCTGGAACACTGCAGTAACACAAAAGTCAAAAGTTCCTTAGAAACCCTCTTATAACAAGTTTTGATCCGATGCTTGAACTAGTACGCAAATGTGATGGTGAACTTGAACATGCTATATGTCTAAGATTACAGGCTAATAAAATTGTTGCATA
The DNA here is from genome assembly GCA_029851415.1 of Eretmocerus hayati. Taxonomy (NCBI): domain Eukaryota; kingdom Metazoa; phylum Arthropoda; class Insecta; order Hymenoptera; family Aphelinidae; genus Eretmocerus; species Eretmocerus hayati. The sequence continues at coordinate 164,075,961 of CM056743.1, read as the reverse complement.
CTCAGACTAAGTGTTGCACCCTATATCACATGATACCTTCCCTTTCCCTTGCAGGTATATCCCCAGCTTTTTGCAAACCCGAGCGCGGAACTCGGATAAAAATGGGACCTCCTCCGCTCCCTGATTTATACGTTTTCTCTCTACCACCTTTGCCGACTCCCATTTTCTGATTCTTCTTGAGATATTCGACCCCCGACTTGACCACAAACTTGTCAAGCTCACACGTGTCGAGTGAGCGGACCAGATATGTATGTGCGTGGGAGTGGCAGTTGTACGTGTCAGCCATATACTCTACCTATCTAAGGCATATTGTCTTGCCACGAGCTTCTCTCCTCGTCCATTTACTCAACGAGTCTCTAGATTATTCCTTTGATCATCCTTGTTGTCCTACGTTGGCACCTTTTACGTGCTTGACTTCTTTTTCATTCGCCCTTGAGCTAGGCGGATCGCGCCGAGACTTTGGATTGAACTCTACACACAGTACTTCCCACGAATTGTTTTTGTGCGCCTTTTCAATTTTGAAAGAACATTGTATACGTCGAACTATTTCCTAGCGTAAGTTACCTGATTATAGTGAGATACACTCATTCCAGCAGGTAAATATTGAATTATTATCGAATGGCGGATTCTTCTTCGGACAATTGTAGCCAATGTAATAATATGAAAATGAATAAAAGGAAGGGTCTTATGGCTCCCACCTGAGTTCCTCGCGGGCAAAGTACAGGAGTATAACGATGTAAATATCACCAGTTATCCTGACAGCACACAATGACAAATCAAGTCTCAGGGACCACTCCTGTAAACCTCGATTCAACGATTATGAATACCAAAGTGAGATTCGATCCTCAAATTTCTTGCAAAAGCTCTTCGCCATGGTTCCAGTGATTTGGAGCCGTCTCCAAATTTTGGCGCTAGAAGACCCAGAATGGAGTTTTGTGAAGACATTAAATAATACAAAAAATCATCAATCGGATAAGAGGTCGTAATGAGGAGCAGCAACATTGAGCCCATTCCATAGTCTCGTCCGCTGAATATTCCACGCCAGCACAACTCACTTCACATTAGGGCTACTACACCAAGCACACCGCACGCTGTAAAAACGCAAGACCTATTGAGTACTTCTGCACGCGCGGGTTCGCAGCCATCTTCAACGCGGAAATAAACGGCTTCTCACGGAGTACCAGCATCACCCTCAGCGTCTCCTAACACATCTGCATCATCGCGGCTGCGATCCCGGTAGCATCAGAATCTGTCTCGAACAAACTTTGCCATTGGTGCATTAATCGGATTAGCGTACATCTGGCTGACCGTGCATCATGGCAAACTGAGCTGCAGATGCACCGTGCACGCAAAAAAACCGAGGCGAGCGGGTGACAAAGCTCGATGAGCACGGGCATCAGCGGAGACGCCCCCGTCACGCCCGCCCGATCGAGCCTGGGAGAGAGATACGCCATAGTAGCACTGAGTGCACAAATGCCATGAACGCGATATATGCGTCAGCTACACATGGAGGAGATAATCTGAGCGCACGAACCACTCGAGCGAACCCCGCCCGCAACATCGCCTCTGCGCTTGAATCCCCCGATCGATAATTAAAAATATACGTACGTATTATACATACGCGAGCGCACGTGCATCAATCAAATGCGACCCACGTGTATTTACTCGTTCAAGCTCGCGGAAGATATCGTGTCCTGGAATATCGTATTTTATCCAATAGTGGCATTGTGAAAGAATTGATGCATTTTTTGCGAAGTTTAGTGCCACTTTAGCTTCAGCCTCGAATCGAGCACGTTTTTATTCTTACAAACGCTTGCGACAATTGTTGCATTTATTCGCGGTCAGGCTACTGTGTACCCGTGGAGCAGCCCTGCACATACTTGCAAGGGACACGATAAAGCTTTCGGGCTCGTACTTCATTCAATTTAATGGTATAAAAGGACTTCGCTCCTTTTGTGATCACAACCACTGGTCCCCATCCACTTCCTTATTACTCAATGTAAAAAATGCGAGTGTGAACTACTTGGCTCGATCGCGAGAGTTTTGGATCAACATTCATGATCATATCCATAAAACATTCACACTTCTGGTTCACGCCAATGATCGCCTACTTCGAGATGTTTTGGTAGATTAATTCGAGTATATGTCTTCATAGCAAAGGTCAATTGAATCGTCAGATGCAACGAACGTCTCACAAACTTTTGCCTTTATGCGATGTGTTCATCTGTGACCAATTGATCTCTGCTACGGATGTACATTTATATTGTTGAAAATTAAGTTGGTTACGGCATACTTAATGTCCAATGCCTTTTTGAAATCATTAAATGGTGGATTTTTTTCATGCACCGAATGACGAGCCCAGTGGAGAGACGAGGGATCGACGAGGGGAAAGCACTCACACTCATCCTCTTTCATCCTAATTCAAAAGTTTTGGAGCTTTTTCCCATTCATCACTCACATCCCGTCAACTAGGGTAACTTTGGGACAAAAATCGCATTTTTTCCCTTGAAACTCGCAAAACTTGTATATCTCACACCAGAATTGCATTGTATCTGGGGTCAATCGGAAGCTTACAGTTTCAACTTTCAATTGCAGGGTCAGTAAAGTCCATTTGGACATATCTGATTGGAGCAATAAGCGCTCAAAGTCGTGTCCCAAAGTTAAGCCGGTTTGGGGTAAGTTTGGGATAGGAATTGCTATGTATAACTTATTCGTTATTTTATTCATGAAGTAGATCATACAATCGATTTTCACCATCATTAATCAGAAGCTGAATATTTTAGCTTTTCATTGACCCGTTGAAGAAGTTCATTTGATTGAATCTGACTTATATAGTAGAATAAAATCACCTTCAGCATACCTCACTGCCCGTGCCACGACAACCTCTCAAGGAGGGAAACACCTACCAAGTCAGTTTCTGACAAAAATTGCCTTAACTCGGCTTCCGTGGGTCGAAGTGAGACGTTCCACAGCTCATTTTGAAGCTCTTACTTGAGAAAATAGAATTTGATGGTCATATAAATGTTGGAAAATAATTTAGAAAAAATGAGCAAGAGTCCCGAATTTACCCCAATTACTGTGATAAAACACGTATTTTTCAGTTTTTATACTCAACAGAATTGAAGTTGGTTGGAAATAAAACGATGTAAGGATCGATTCGTCTAGATATCGGTACATACAAGTGAAATCTAGCTCAGTTACCTTGGAGTCGTCCTGGAAAGGTCGGAACCACACTAATTTTTCCGAGAGACTGTTCGTTGGATTAAAAACATACTTTCGAAAAGGTCTGTTTATAAACGGTTATCCAGCCAATAAAGGCCCTCGCGCTGATGCGAGACATTGATGCCCCAAGTGGGGGGAACTATAATTAATGCTTCAGGTTTACCGGCCTTGCCGACTGCCCATGATAACGACTTTTCCATGGGTTATCCCAAAGTTACTCCTCGTCCTTGTCTCAAAGTTACCCCTGCTGACGGTCTTGAAGGAATGCTGGTATTGGGTCGGGGGTACCGGAAGGAGCGCTATAGAGTAAATTCGCGCAGGATGGCTTATGCCTATACTTCGCACCGAAGCTGAGGGTTCATCTTCCATATATGTTGCAGTTCCGGTCCCAGTTGACGAAATTGACTCCGCAAAAGTTATCACTTTGGAGGAAATTTCCTTGGCTTTTTGAAGAATTTGGTTTCAAGAGTCCAAATCCCTGCGCATGCGCAGAAAACAGACGATTTTCAATCGCCTAGAAAATATATTTGCAGAAAATAGCAAAAATAGGCCTTAGGATGCAAAAAAATGTTCGGGACCACTTTTTTCTGAAAGAACACAAAATTTTACATCAAATACCAAGTTTTCAAGGAATAAAATTTTGGCCTTTTGAGAAATTAATATTTTTGTATTTTCCATTTTCTTCCCCACTGGAGCCGCCTATAACCACGAAACCAATCTCACAAGATTGATTTCAATAAGTTTTTTCAAGAATTTTTGAATGCTGCAAACCGCATTTTCGTATCTTTCATGTGATTCGAGAAATATCAGTTTTATTGAAAAAAGATCCAAATTTTGTTGTTGGAGATGATTAAAAAGGGTAAATTAAAATGTGCCCCAGATACCTAGAAAATTTTTATGTAGCCGCATGGGTGGTGAAAAATTCATATTTTGTTAGAACCGAATGGAAAAGCCAAGAAAACAACGTGAGACATGACCCGTTTTCGTAAGTCGGTTCCGCGTGGAATTATACTCATGATAGTTCTTCATACATCAAAGTGAAATGGGCGATAGAACTTGTGAGGGACATCTGTTCATCATTCGAGTAACAAAGGTTCATGTTCTTCTTCGAAGCGGTGGGCACGACAAATTTTGCAAGTTCAACGTCGCAGATCTTCGGCCAGGATAATGTGTCGCTGCCAAACGAAGAAGCATTTCGATCTTTCATTCTCACTCTTCAATTTCCCACTACTCGATACATCCCAGCTCAAATATTATTTTCTCTACATACGAAAAAGTAGAGGAAGTAAGTATTCTCCAAGAAGTGAGTTACACTCTTCATGGGAGCACGACTCTGACCACGCATCTGAGTCGCTATCAGAACCAATGTTTTATGATACTATGACGTTCGAAGATTCACATAAGATTTTCTTAGACTTTTTGGGACAATATTATTCCCTCCACAGGCTGAGGAGTTTCGGAAGGTCGGGTCGGTAACATTGAAAAAGTGCGAAATCAGACGATATTCCAATCCTTATCAAGAGCACTACGCACGTGTCATGAAAAGTCGATATATAGAGTACTATTCTGGCAACTACAGAAACTATCTGGAGAATATTTCTCCAGTGCGTGAAAGTCGACCTGATCTCATTGGAATACTGTATGGTACACTAGAAGTCAAAGGTTCTGTAGATTTTCTCGTATGAGTGCATTACATTTGATGAAAATTTCAACCAGATCTTATGGAGAACTTATTTTTGATAGAGAGTTTTGCAAACAAGGCCATGGATCTATTAGTAAAATGAGTTTGATTGCTCATACGCTCGTATTAGATATTAATCAAGCCACGTCTCTATTTCGAATAATTTCAATTGACAGTCATGAACACCATACGTAGAAACTCTCTCAAATTCCTATTTGTGGGACTAAATTTATTCTTTCTCGTTAATAATAAAGCCAGAAGTCATTCATCTGGGACTGTATCGTTTACACAGGTGTAACAGAAATATCGAGAGCAAGTTAGATATTCTGAAACCGTGGGAAATTCCCGGAAATTCCCCATTTTGTCATGCATTTTATATTAAAACAGTGTAAGAGAATATTGAAACCACGAAGATATTGTGTTTTCAGTACTAAGGGAATTTACATACCAATTGTGAGTGCCATAAAGTCGAGTATCACCTTGAACACGTCATGCTTCCAATGCTAATTTTAATCTCGGGGCGATTTCGAATCAAAAACAACTCATATTTCGGTAGAAGAGAGACACGAGGCAAGTATATGGGTATAATCGCGATAACTTACACATTATGTGCCCAAAAATTCAGAAATTGAATTTTGAGTCTGCGCCTGCCGGGGTCGACTTTTTTCATTTCTCTCCGCATATTGAGCGACGATATGTGATGAAACTTATGCAGAAAGTTTTTTGGAACGAGTTATATTCACATGTATAAGGCTTAGGAAAAGAGGTGCACGGAACTGAGATTTTCGGTTTTTGACGTTTCATTGTCTAGCGAGGATTCCTGACGCGATGGGACCATATGACCTGGAAATTTGTGTTTAGATGGTTGACTTGAGTCGGAAATACTTGCTCTGGACCCAGTTAATTTCATTTCTCCGTTGTTCGCGTCATATTGAGTACCCTAGGGAACAGCTTTTGAATGCATGGAATTGACACGCACGGAACTGACATTTCGCCTTAAAATGGCTCGCAAAAATAACAGAGTCGGCATAGAAACTTCCTCGGAAACTTCTCCTTGTAGATTTCATCTATTCCCGCCATACTTTAGTGGAACAAACTGTTCCCGCCCAGATGAATTGACTTTTAGTGGGGTAACATGGCATGCACGGAACTGACAAAGTTAATTACTAGGCCAATTTTCGGCTACGAATGTGACTTTGAAACAAGACCTTTTCTCGTGCTAGGATTCGATTATTTGAACCATTTCCTTGAAATTTTGTCCGCGACAAAGCGACCTAGAGTGAATTTAGGATACGCAGTGAGCATTTGAAAAAATGTCTCATTTCCAGTGAAAATTCCGTCACAAGATTGAGGCACGTGGCTTGGAGACTAAACTATAAATTCTGGACATAATACCTATGGAAAATGGTTGGTTTAACATTTTACTTCGAAGAAAAAATTTGAGCATATCCTCAGCAACTCTTACTCCGACGCTGGCGCTGGGGGTATACGTCAATCTGCCAATGTTACAATGCATGGAACTGACATTTCAACCCTTAATCTTTAAAAATAAAAAAGAAGAGTGAACGGATCGATCTGAAAATTTATTTCCAAATGTATTTCAACAGAATACATGTAGGAAAATTTGAATGGAGTGATTTGGAGCCTGTTCGTCGAAATGAAAGACCGTCACGCGTTGCGGGTAAGTTATCGCGATAATACTCATATCGATTACGATGCATGAAAAAAACGTCGTAGCCCCTCGAGCCTCCTGACAAGAATTTTATTAGACTCGTGGAAGGATTCAAATCACAATTGAAAGCAAAAGCAAATTTCAGGCCACGTTCATTCGTCATTCGTAGGCTAATGCTACCATTTTGATGTGCCTGCGATGCGAAACGAAATCTTCGAACTTGATCGAGATAATATTTTTAGTAATTGCAATGTGGCGCAACTAAAAATATTTTACTTTTTCTGTGATGAACCAAAATCATTCCCATGCGAGACACCACATGACGATTACCGAATATTGAAAGTGTTGAATATATCACATTCCTCATTTCCTCCATCTTATGCTGCATCACAGACTACTTCAAATCCGAGGAATTCTGAAATCATAAATGAATTGTCTCCCAAACAAAGAAAAATGAGGGACAAGTGTGAGTGCTCTTGCTAAAAACTCAAAAATTCATTCAATGGACTGGCTGTTGGAATTGAACGCCTCCGTTTCTATGTCTCTCTCTCTCTCTCTCTCTCTCTCTCCGACCTTTTATTGTGTGGCGCTGCTTGCGAGCTTTGGCCACCAGTTCAGTTGTTTTGTTTTGACGTAGCGATGGATGCACGTTTGCTCCAGTCGCGTATCTAACGTTGTGATAACTGTTTTGAATAAAACCTTGTTCCTGAAATCGTCGCTTGATTTGTCTGGCCCTACCCATATATCCGACAGGTTATGGGCCCAGACTCGCGTCCACAGCGCAGATTATAATTTGAAAAAGTGAGTCTAATAAGCAACCAGCGATCGAGCGGCATTAGCGGCAAAAAGCATGTCATAACCAATGATTTATCGTCGGCGGCCATCTTCTCTCCGAGTGATCATCGGAGATTGCCTCAAGGTCGCATTGGTGCTCGCTGATTGAGCTGCCTCCAACATCTTTTCGACCTGGTTTATCGAGCGACTACTGCTCAGAAGTAATCTTCGAGAGTAACAGCGGCCTACGAGACGTCGTCAACAGCTGGAAGCTGCCACGAGCATCGAGCATAGGTTGGTGCGCGACAGCATGGCAATGGAAAACGGCGACGGTGCCGGCGAGAGCAGGTCGACGACCCCGGTGGAATCGCTTCAGGGTGTCACCGAGGATAATCTTAGTGAGTTTGTCTGTTAGTGAAACAGGAGTGCGAGCCATTTTAATGTGCGATATGTGTTTAGAGTCATCAAGTATGCTCGTTGTTTCGGTGCAGAATCTGAGTCCAATGTTTACATGTTGATGATGGCTCAGGCGACTCCGTTACGCATTCTTGATTATCTCCAAATGGATCTCATTTACGGAGGGAGCGTTGAATCTCCACTACATCGTGTAATTACGAGATTAACCTCAAATTTTTATCAGTACATAACCTCCGATTTTCTACTGTTTGGAGAAAGAGCCCGCGGGCTGTAGTTGAGGTGTATAATCATAACCTCACTATCGCATGAGTAATGTTTACATGAAAAGTTAAAAGTTGAAAGTCGAGTTTTGGTTATGTTTGTCTCGTTATTCTTTCGATAAGAAAATATAATCGATTGAATACTTGAATAAAGTTGACTACAGAAGCCGTGAGCTATTATGCACGCAATTCTAAGTTTTTCGGGCCGCACTCTAAATATTCTACAATAATACACTGACTCTTTTGCAGGATGATGAATGGTAATTTATTATTATTATATTAAATAATAATGATGAAATCAATTTTATAACCTAAAATGTTGACTAATAGCATGCATGAATATTACAAATCAATTGATAATGATAGAATGATCTCGATCAGATTGAGTAGTTTTTCAAAATAATAGATTCATTGCGATGAATTTTGAAATATCATGAGTATCTACGTAGAACATTCATATGCGTATGAATTGGAAAAACTTCCTATGGTGTTATTTCTAATATGGAACATGATTGTGTTCTGTTTAGATCAAGAATCAGCCTGGGCGCGATTCATCTCATACATCAAGGAAGAATTTGGAATAGCTGATAACTCTGCGGAGAAAATTCGGCTCAAGCTTGTAGAAGACGAATTCGTAATACACACTGTACAAAGTGCACAGTACAAAATAGGTGTGTATAATGAAATTATTTAGTTGCGACGAATGATGATCGATCTTTTGAATTTTATTCAATTAACTCGAGTACTCAAAGCCGATGGCTTTATAAAATATTATGGCTGTAGAAATTTTAAAGCTAGCTATGACACCGAAATTTCCGCTGGGTTATTTTTGTAGTGGTTTGCGCAGTGCGTGCCATTTCATAAATGACTAGGGCAATTTGTACTATCTCTTGTGTCCAGAGTAGTATTTTATTGCTCGTTTCAATTTTGATCTTCTGATACCAGTGATCAAAGTTAGGAGCACAGCTCGGGTCTTGACTCATTCTCAAACTGAGGTTTGACATGTCAATATCTTGGTTTCAGCTTGCCAAGAAGATTTGTTCTCGACTGTTGATTGGCAGGAAATAAAGCACACTGTCATACAACTCTATAAGAGGAGTCAGCCTGGAGCGCAAAACCAGCGTGAAAATAATGCAACAAACGGAGATACCGAGATCTCTGCAGAGAACTCATCATCGTCTCATGTTGCAAATACGAGATCTGAGGAATCTACTCCAAGTCTCCAGATGGCAGGCTCAAATGAATCAGCGAATCAGGTGTCAGATTTGACTGTGAGGAGTGATCAAGTTGGCAAAGACAACACAGATCTGCGTAATCAAGTTTCTGTAATCTGCACTCAAGTTGCCAACATGGCAAAAGTTCAAGCTGATTTTCAGAAAACAATGAATGAAACTTTGACGTCTATGAGAAACGATCGTACTTCTCAGAGTGAGTTGATCATGAGTCTCTCTGGAAGGATGACATCTCTAGAGGCTTCACTAAATGAGTTCAAGAGAAGTAAACCAACTAATTCAAGTTTGCCTCAAGCGTCATCTGTTCACTCAGGAAGTTCAGCTCAGGATCAACGTCTCCCTGTTCCAAATTTGCACGGAAATATTGTAACACAGAATCAAGGTCAATCTGGGCCAAACAATTCACTAAGTAACACATCAAATCAGCCTGCTGTCATTCCTATGCAAGTTGGACACCATTCAATCAAACGTGATTATAAACTCACTAAAGATGAGAAGTGGGATTTCTTTCTAGACAAATTTCTGCTGGAGTTGAACTACCTAGGAATTCAGTACATCACACGTGATTTGACAACTACTAGCCCAATCTCTCCAACAAGTCCAATTGCAGAACCACACAAACTTATTATAAAGGATGTCGTTTTGAATAGGATTGACAAGATTTATCACGAGAAAATAGTTGGTGAAGATGATCCTCTAGATATTCTCAAAACTCTCAGATTAGCAAAAACCAGAGAAGTTCCAACTACCTCAGTAAGCGCTAGGCACACTTTACACACAATCAAGTATGAGCACACTCGAGAAAAAGCAGATGAGTTCATTCAAAGATTCGAGCAAATCGTCAGAGCTCATGACAATATCAGCGGCGTTGATCCTATTTCTGTTGCTGAAAAGAGAGATGCAATATATCAGGCCATTCGAATAGCATATCCTGGTGTGCAGCATGCTAATTTCCTGTGTCAGACGCATAATCAGAGAGAACTGAATTATGAGGAACTGAAAAAGTATATTATCGAGCGTGAGCTCGACAAGTTACAAAACTCTGATTCAGATCCAAAAGCTGCACTTTCAGCAAAGAAGCAACGGAAGTTTATGCCTAGAAACGATGCGTCGTTCAAACCCAAGTGCAAAGTATGCCATCAGAATACGTCTGACCATAATGAAAAGAATTGTCCTTGGCAAGGCACAGGCTACAAGATTTGTTACAATTGCAATCAAGTTGTGAATCATGTCGCAGCTAATTGTCCTATGGCTCGTACTCATCAAGAGAGACGAGATAATCATTCGTATCGTGGACATGGCAGAGCCTTCAAGAGAAATTCTTACCCTCGACAAGACGACAAGAAGCGACCAAAGACGAACGCTGAGAACTTCAGAGGACGTGGTCGTGGAGGGCGTGGCAGAGGAAGATCATTCCCAAATCAACAACAACCGCCATCATCCAATAACCAGTTTCCAAATTCTCAAGGCCATATGGCTTCTCTTTTACCTGGTAATCCTTCTACTTCTACTGGTGATTTGAATGTCCTAGATAAGTTCTGTTTCAACGTTGAAACTGATATTGGCAGTGATACAGAAATGACTTACAGTGGGAGTAAAATCATTGAGAGATTTATTGCCGATTCTGGTGCCACTGAACATTTGACTAACTCTAAAATCATTTTTAAGAAGTTCGATGAGTCCGCCACTAGCTTGATCAAATGTGCAAACAAAGACTCGTCAGCTGATATTACCACGCAAGGCATTGGCGTAGCTGATGTAATTTGCCACGATACTAATTTTGAACTTGATAGGGTAATTTGCGCGTCTGATCTCTCGGCTAATTTGCTATCACTTAGACGTTTCGCAGAAATGGGATTAGGCATCTACCTTGACAGCAAAAAGATTGATATATTTAATCCTATTTCTAATGAAACATTCATTAGTGGTATTTACGAAAAACCTTTCTGGATTGTTGAACTAGAAGTAAACAATCAATTTTGTAGAACAGAACAATCTCCTTCGAATCATGAAAAGAACGTAACCGTAGTAAATTTAATTAATTCTGAGCCTAGATATGTAACTCGTAGTGTATCATCATCATTAAGATCAAATCCTAATGAAAATGTAGAACCCACTGTTATTGAAGAAATTTCAACTGATAGTACATCTGACAGTATTTCAGAAAATCAAAATGAAACTCCTGACATTACTAATTTGCAGAATGACACTGTTCAGAGTAAAATCATACCTGAAAATTCAGTTTTCGATACTACGATTTGGGATCGAACAGTCAATAATATTGATGAAATGTGTGAACAGGAAGATGAATCTGTGGATTCTCCTTTTGCAAAAGTTAATGACAAATTCTCGAAAAACCATAAAGCAATGTTGTGGCATGTTAGAATGGGCCATGCATCGATTGAATATCTAAAAGCTCTTCAAAAGTCTTTTCCAGAGAACAAAGATCTGCAACTCGCAATTTTTGATAAATCAATTCTAGATTGTCAAGTTTGTCACGTCTCTAAGATGAATAAGTTGCCTTTCAATTCAGTAAGAAGCAGAGCTACTCAGCCGCTACAAATCGTTCACTCAGATTTAATGGGTGCTATCAGCCTTATTTCTTTTCCAAATGGCTATCGTTATATTGCAGTATTTATTGATGATTACTCACGACTCGCAATGGCATATCCAATGAAATCAAAGTCAGAAACAGGACACTGTCTTGAACTTTTCATTAGAAGTACTCGAAATTTACTAGGTTACGATGCCAAATTTTGTTACTTACGAGTTGACCAAGGTGGTGAATATTTAGGTGGATATACTATCGTAGTACTAGACAAATTTGGAGCAGAATTGCAGTTAGCTTGCCCATACACGCCTGAGCATAATGGAACATCTGAAAGATTCAATCAGACTATCCAAAAGAAAGTACGATGTTACATGTACGATTCTAAATTGCCAGAAAATATGTGGGATCTCGCGTTGAGTGCTGCAGTTTATGCTTACAACAGAACGCCACATAAGTCCAATAATATGATTACTCCAATGCAAAAATTCTCTCCAAATCATAGTTTTGATGTCTCTCAAATGAAGAGATTTGGTTCTATTGCTTTTGTTAAAGTTCAGAAGAAAACTGGTCCGAAATTCAGAAGCTTAGCTAGGAGAGTAGTTTTAGTTGGGTATACCCCTACAGGATATTTATTTTTGAAACCAGAAGAAGGTAAATACTATGAAAGTAGGCATGCTCGTTTCAACGAGAAACTTGTTTATGGCGACTTATGTGGAAAAACCTCCATCAAAGATTGGCCTGAAATTACTGAGAAAATCGATGAGCAAAAATATTTTCTTGATTTTGGAATTGAAAATGAAAAACATATACAAACTTCTGATCCGTCAGTTACGAATGAGAAATCAAAGACACAAGTTATAGTGAAACGTAAACGAGGTAGACCTCGTAAAGTCCAGATTACAGCTTCATCACAAGTATCCAACTTGGTGCAAAATTTATGTCAATCTCTCTTGACTATCTCTATTGAAAATATATCTCATATTAATTCGCCTGAATTTCAAAAACTATTCATGTATACTCTCATAGCTAGAATCAATGACATCCCCTCATCTTTTCAAGAAGCATTGCAGTCTCCAGACTGGGATTGTTGGAAAATTGCTTTTCAAAACGAGATAAGCTCATTAATAAAAAATGAAGTTTGGGAGTATGTCGATAAACCTACATTAGACCAAAATGGCCGAGTAGTTAATGTAATTGATAGCAGATGGATTTTAACAAAGAAAGAATTGCCTGATGGTACGATAAAATACAAAGCTCGACTTGTTATACGAGGTTTCAAAGATAGAAATCACTACGATGAAAGAGAAACCTATGCACCTGTATCTCGCCTATCTCTTGTAAGGGCTGTTTTCTCTATAATCAACAAGTTCAATTTAGATGTATGTCAATTGGATGTTAAGACTGCTTTCTTAAACGGTTATATAGAAAATGATATTTACATGGAAATTCCTGAAGGAGTTGAGGTTTCAGATGAAATTAGGAAGAGTAAAGTATGTAAACTGAAAAGAGCCCTTTATGGACATAGCACCAGTCCTAAATGTTGGAACAAACGATTTACTGAAGTTGCTCATGAAATCGGACTTGAAAGTGATGACAGAGAACTTTGTCTCTTCAAATGGAGGATGGGAGATAAGTTTTTGATTCTTATACTTTATGTAGACGACATGATCGTGGCAAGTAACTGTCTCTCTAAGTTGAATGAAGTTAAAACAAAGTTGAAAAGCTCTTTCGAAATGTCTGATTTAGGAGAACCTCGTGAATTTTTAGGAATATCAATCCAAAGGGATAGACAGAATGGCATTATAATTTTGAACCAAGAAAAATTTATCAACAAAATCCTGGAAAAATTCCAATTTGATCAAATGTATCCACAAAGAACTCCTATGATTTCAACTCAAGCTTCTAACAGAGAAAGACGAGAGCGCGAAGAATCAAATGATCAAACTTATCTTCAGATGTCTAAAAATTTGAAAAATGCTCCATACAGAGAAGTTTGTGGTAGTCTCTCATACTTAGCTCTTACTACTAGACCTGATATTGCCTATGCAGTAAATGTACTATGCAGACATCAAGTAAACCCGACGGAAAATGAGTGGAAAATGGCTGAAAGGGTATTTCGATATCTCAAGGGTACCAAAGACTTAGGACTGACTTATTCAAGTAAAAAGGATAATCTTCAAGCTTATTCTGATGCTAGCTTTGCTGATTGTAAAAATTCTATATCTACTTGTGGGTATCTTATACAGTTATATGGCGATACTATAGCATGGAAAACTCATAAGCAAAAATACGTTTCTTTGTCGACTTGTCAGGCCGAATACATTGCAATGAGTGATACTTGCCAGGAACTAATAGCTGTAGAATTGAGTTTGAGATCTATTCTTAAGACATCTTTTCATCCAATGACTCTATACTGTGATAATATGTCACCTCAGTCAAGTGCAAAAGTTTCTGGTGGTAGTAGGCTTAGACACATGACAGATGTAAAGGAACACTACGTAAAAGAATGTGTTTCAAGAAATTTTATTGAAATCAAATGGGTTCCATCTAAATTTCAACTGGCTGATATTTTTACAAAGCCTTTGACTTTTGAAACTCATAAAAGGATAACTGACTCAATCATGAATTAACGATGTGATTAACATTACTATTATATTTATCTGTTCCAGGTAACTCACAAAAACCATAAAATATATTTTTACGCATCAAGAAAAGAATTTTCAAATACTTTTCAATGTTATGTACTTAAAAGAATCTATTATTCTCCTATGTTGAAGAGATGTTTTCAAATTATAATATGCTATTAATTGTAATAATTCTATAAGAGTTCAATCTCAAGAGAAACGGATTCGGGAGGGAGTGTTGGAATTGAACGCCTCCGTTTCTATGTCTCTCTCTCTCTCCGACCTTTTATTGTGTGGCGCTGCTTGCGAGCTTTGGCCACCAGTTCAGTTGTTTTGTTTTGACGTAGCGATGGATGCACGTTTGCTCCAGTCGCGTATCTAACGTTGTGATAACTGTTTTGAATAAAACCTTGTTCCTGAAATCGTCGCTTGATTTGTCTGGCCCTACCCATATATCCGACACTGGCTACTTAACGGTGTTATCAGACCCAAGAAACCCCTCACATCACGATAGAGGAGCCAAGAATTACTTTTCATCTGATTTTTCAGCTGTCTAAGTATTATACCTCACACAACCATACTGCGAATTCTATACAAAATAATTAAAATAATACGGCGCCGAAGACTTATGAATTACCATTGTACTGGAGGCATAATATTGGCGATTTCAATATTCATTCACATTGTAATTCGGTATTACGACAGGATAGGAAATTTTTGGGAATTTCCCCGGTTTTAGAATGTCTCCATCTCTATTCCACTATTCAATAGCTAATGAATCGATGTTCCGAGTATAAAAGTCTATCCGATGCACAAACGAGTCATGCTTGCAAGCACTCTGATATTCGACAGTGACGAAGGTTTGAACGAAGCTCCAATCAATCCGTTCCTTTCCCTTGTTGGAATTGTGTCTGTTCAATAGATATTTCACCAAACATGAAGTTCTTGTTACTTCTTGTATTTTGTGTTGGAATGTCTTCCACCAGCCCAGTGAGGGAAAGTATTGACCATAATGTTGATAAAAGCAGTGAAGTGGTGGCTAATACTAAAGATCTGTCCAATACAACAAAAACTGTATATGGTAGGTCATATTAATTTTCCATTTGAAATTTCAAATGACGATGAATGTTCCCTCGCAACCGTTGATTTTCCATCCTTTATCACAGGTGTTAACGAGTTGGCTCAAGAATCAATGAAGGACCCCGACCCTGCAGTGGACAAAGAAGGTATTAGTTATTATTATTCATGAACGATTTTTTATTTAGGGTCAGTGGAAATATTGTCAGGCCATCGGTAGAGCTTGATATTTGTGGGAAAGAACCCAATCCAAGAGAAGAACCTTTTCAGTAAACTTATACCATGCACCGAATACATTTGATAATGTTGAGGATAATGTCCGCAACGGATGAGATAGCGAACCGAGTAACAGACTTTTGCGTTCTCTCTGGGGTTCTCTGTCTCTAGGCTTTGGAGGCAACGCAAAAGCGTTGATTACTCAAATACATACAGATAAAATGACCTCCTATATAAATTAATGATTGTACGATTCTGTTGCATTTGCAGATTCGGAGCAGCCCGACCAAGACTCCTCACAAGCGTTAGTCCGCAAACCACGGAGTAAGGATGATGAGGTGAGTTCATCTTTCGACAATACAGTCACGGAGTAATTCTCAAGAGCCCTCATTCTATATGGCCCCGAAGAATCGCTAGTAATTACCGCATATTTTGTTGCCATGTTAGATGTTGCATGGTTTTTAGGTTCTCCCTTTTTCAAATGTCACTGAAATAATTGATTACGTCAACTGAGTGAGTTGATTTTCTTTTCTAAGCAGAGATTTTGATTCCCGCATTCGGATTAAAATAAAACTGCCAGGGTTGTCAAAACTAATTCTCCGTCATTGAGAATTCCCTTGTCTCTAGATCTACCCTCGGATATTTCGGCGTAATACATAAATTTTGCCTTAAGTAGTTCGCATGCCCAATTTTGGGACTGGAGAACTTATAGATATCTTCATGGTTAACAGCCCCCAAATGTTTTCCATGAGTGAGAATTTGTTCTATATTTGTTCGTGACGACAGCTCGTTACAATATCATAATATTGGTCTCTTTAAAATGAATCGATTGAAATAATTTATATAATTCGGTATTGAATTCTGAATTGGTATTCATCTTTCTCAGAAATATTCTTAGTTTAAAGTTCTGTGGCTATGTTACTGAGTTACTGAGGCTATGAATGAAGTTTACACTCCTCAAAACAAGATGCCTAGATTCCAATTTTGGGACAGGACCTTCCTGACGCTCCGTGCAAAGCGGAACATTCCGATGTTTGTCACATATTTGGCTGTTATCTCAAATATTTGGCACACAAATTTTGGTTCCCACATATTTTCTATGTTATATTGTTCACATATTTCGCTATTATCTCAAAGACTTATTTCATGGTTTATTCGATATGAATAATCTATTACCCTGAGACCTGAGAACGCTTGCACCCTTTCTAAGTATTAGTCCATGATTCAGGTCAATCGCCAAATGAATTACGATATGCCTCTGAACAGTTGATCCATCAGATGAATGAAAGCTTGGACTCTTATATGCTAATAGCAGTAATAGCACAGGCCGTAATGAGACGTTTGTCGGTATGACGTCATTAGGGGCTCGACGACTTGAAGTCATTCTGAAGCCGATCGACTTTCGAACAATTTGCTCAAGATGGGAAAATGTTTAAGAATTTTTACTCAAATTGCACCATGTTCAAATGAAATTGCTCTCAAATGCACAACCTTTAGTTGAGGGGGTCAGAAAAAATGCAAGATGCCTATTGTGAGGCCTGATACCTGTGATAAACATTCCCGATAACGTAGTAGAATTTCCAAAAATTCCAAAATTGTTTCGAATACTGCAGTAGGGTAACAAAAACATCAATGCTTTTAACTGCTCTTGCTCATTGCATAATGTTGATGTATACCAATCTTATTTACCATTGATTCTGTGTACTTCGAAAGTTGATATCCATTTTGGATTATTCTATTACATCCATTTGTCTTTTAGGTTTTGAGGGAAAACTTGAAAATCTATTGAAATATCTTGCGCCAACTGATACTATTTACCGCCGAGCGCTAGCTCTTCGCTACTTTTTGGCGGAGGGTGTTACACATCTGACACCCTTTTTGTGTTATTATTTGTCAAAATTATTCGTTGATCGGTCGGGGGTGACATTGTTTAGTCTGATTTAGTTCAACTGAAGATAATCAGACATTGTTTAGTCTGATTTAGCTCAACTGAAGATAATCAATTTGAATATCAATAACATCATGCATGGACATTTTATACTCTTTCTACCTTGCAGAAATATACGTCGCAGGAACTAGAAAAAGCAAGTAGAACAATGGAGTTGTTTCTAGAGAGGTTAATCGGAGACTCGCCAGTTCGCCCTAGTGGCGCAAACACCGGTAGTTCAGCACCTCTGCCCAAGCCTCAAGACTCAGCTTACCCGCCAATGGGACCTGGATCAACCTTCACGTATTTAATGAAATCGGGGTAAACAGGAAAACTCGCATAATGCGCTTGATTGATTCTTTTACACATAAAATATCGGATAATATGATCAGCTCTAGATCAGCTCGAGAATAAATTTGATATAATATAATCATCAATAAGGATTTTTATTTTGCCTCATCCTTATTCTTCGAATGCCCTCATCATCTCCAACACCGTCAGAACTGTTATACAATAAGTTATTTTCAGCATCCTCATCACTCTCTGTTCATCCACTAGTTTTAAGTCTGCACGAGTAGGCATAATTACGCTCTTCAAAATTGATCGTACGTGTTCAACGATCTTATCAGTGATGTGATTCAATCGCCAACCCTAACTACTTTCTCCTAGTCCACTGACTTGATTCGAACAATTATCTATGAATTTCTGCTTTATGGCTACCAGCTGATCAATATGCAAACTTTAGCTACAATTCATCTATAAATAAGCTGAGACTGCAATCGGTGTAGGTAATTGGTCAAAGACAGAGTAACGAAGGTCTTGGAAACTGATCAGTAATTCTGTGAGCTGAACATTTGTCACGACAACCCTATAGAACCTGGAAAACTAGAAAGATATAATAATGCTCCTAGACTTCTCTCAAATTCACCATCAGGTTCAAAGTGGGGTGGGAAAGAAAATGTAAATCGCCACAAACAAGAGAGGACGAGCAGTGCGCAAGGACGTTCATCACAGTGGGCAAGCAGAAAAGCTCGGAAGAGACGAGTTCGCGGGTCACGTGGTACAAAATAATTACAAAATATTATGTCGGAAGGACGCATACGAAAAAAGAAACGGTGCTTTAGCTACGACACATATTATAGTCACCCATCAGCGTCGTGAAAAAGAAAGCTCAAGCGGCTTATATATCTCTCGCAAGTGAACGGCGAAAAAGGAAAAGCGCTTGACGTCGAAGCTTACTCTACTCGCTAATATAGGTATAGATGTATCATCACTATATCTCAGGAATGGAGCTTGCCAGCTGGGCTGACCATAGCGACCCTTGCTCGGATCGAGCGCGAGGAAGATCACCCCATCGATTCCCGACCGTGAGAGCTGTACCGCCGCCAAAGGGAAGCTGAGAGGAGAATTGGACGGAGGAGGGCGAGGGATGCAAGCTCGTGCTACATCAGAGGCTGCTCTGCGCTGTTGCCGTCAATTTTGGCGATACGATGGTGCAAAATCGATGAGAAAACCGAATCCTCCTAGAGTGCAGCCACCCGACGACAACTGTGTTACTATGAGGCTAGCTTTGGTAAAGTCGGACCACATGGACTGTCGATGCGGACACGCTTACCTAAGAAGGTTTTGACATAGAATATGGCAAAATCTCACAATCTAAGTCACTGTGATTGTAAAATTAATTGTCGTTTCAAACTTATTCGTTTGAAACGACATAGTATTAGGTCTGCAGTATTTTTCAATGGGCTGTATTTCAAAATGAAATTGAACTTAACCCACCAGCACCTACATTTTTGTCCAAATATGCCGATTACTGTATAAGCCTTGCACTAATCCCGGAATGGATCCAGGATAAGGCTGAGTAGTACATCAGTTACCGTGAAAGCCCAAAATCCGTGATTGCCGGGCATTCACTAGTGAATCCTAAGATTCAAGGGTCGAGGCCAGTGAATGCTGACATCCACTAGTGAAAGCCCGGAATTCGTAGCTGATATCGTTGCTGAGGCCATATTTCGGGCTTTCACTAGTGATTGTCAGCATTCACTGGCCGTCGACCAGTGATTGTCAGCATTCACTGTTCTCGACCAGTGATTGTTAGCAGCCACTGGGCATTGACCAGTGAATGTCAGCATTCACTGACCCGGACCAGTGAATGTCGGAAATCGGAAGAATTGGGGAATGGAAGTTGAATAAAATGTCAAACACATTGTCTCATTATCCCAAGTTTCCGAGGCAGGTTGGAATATGGAGAAATATCCATTATCCATCAATGAGGAGTTGTCAATAAAGTGTCTTGTCAAATACTTGTCGATCTCAGAAATAACTCATAGAAAATAGTTGTCAATGACAAAAGTTGAGTGACATAAACGTTTCACTTATGATTATTCATGACACACTGCTCATGCTAACACAATTGTCCTTTCAATTTTGTGCGCCACGGCTACCGCAGAAGATGAAGGTTAGAAATCAAGAACTCCTGACCTCATTCGATGGGTGATGAGTAAAGAGGTCATACTTCCTCAATCTTTCTGAGTGAACCCCCTTTTTGTGGCAACTTGGGAATAATGAGATTCACTTGGGCCCGCGTAAAATTCTCACTCCAAAAGAGTGAAACTCACTCTTTTCGGAGTTGCCACAGAGTGGGGGTTCATACGGAAAGGTTAAGAGAGTATTAAACACTATACCTTGATCTTTCCATATTCCAACCTGCCTCGGGAACTTGGGATAATGAGACAATGTGTTTAACATTTTATTCGACTTCCATTCCTTAATTCTTCCGATCTCCGACATTCACTGGTCCGGGTCAGTGAATGCTGACATTCACTAGTGAAAGCCCGAAATATGGCCTCAGCAACGATATCAGCTACTAATTCCGGGCTTTCACTAGTGAATGTCAGCATTCACTGGCTTCGACCAGTGAATCTTAGGATTCACTAGTGAATCCCCGGCAATCACGGATTTCGGGCTTTCACGGTAACAAATCCACTGGGTTGTTTTCAGATGCAATGAGAATCGAGATTCTCACGAGCAACCCGTCAAACGCTTTTATACCAGCAAGAGCAGAATTTTCGCGCCAGTTCTTAGCACTTTATACTAGAAATGAGTCGTTCCACACGATCCATTATATAGTAGGGGCACCCCACTGTTCTTGCACCAAATTTGTATTAGGTTATATTTGATAGCACAAGGATCCATTTTGTCATGAGATGACTATCCACCAACTCAAGAACTAAGGCGTACGCAAACTTTGCTACTAGAAGACTGGAAAATATTTGGTATGAAATTCATTTCTGAAAATAACACTTTGCTCGAGCAACTCACAGACTTTTAGAGGTACGCAAAAGTCAAACATAAGCAGATCTTTAAAATGCCTCAGCACCACAAGCTGTCGAAAAATGGGACCATTCACTCATTGAAGGTTACAAAGCTCGAATAGTCTGATTGCCCGAATTGTGAATGCCCACATATGCTCGCTTTACAGAATGTATGGATTGCGCACACTGCGAACTACAGCTCAAGAACTACTTATGGCTCACTCGGGATAATTTTTTTCATTCCGCTGTTGGGTTCAGTAAGTCCAAAATGAGAAATATGAAAGAAAGGCAGTCTGTTTACATGTTTAGCCAAACAGAGGGCAGGTAACCCAATCAATTGCTTCTTATAATACCGTGTAAAATAGTGAGTTCTAACCTCACCGGAAGAAGTTTTTTCTTTTCTGGCTTTTTCTTCACAAAAATAGCTCTGCAAATTTCCGTATAATTTTGATGACACGGGTGTAATAATAATAGTCGGATTTGATTAGATAGAGATTAGTTGCTCGTCTAATCCTCATAAATAACATCTTCGATCTTAGAACAAATTATTACAAGGGCACAAAATACAACTCAACCAAACTCATGTAAAATATTTTGAAATGCTGCCCATCGCGTGATGAAAATCTGGTTGTTGCCGAAAATCGTGTGTGGGTGAGACGATTAATTCTTCTCTCGAATTCTAAATTCACTCTCATTTCATTCCAACTCGTCACAATTTTCAGCCAGTTTAGAATGAGGGGAAGATGAGAGCCACTCTATGAGAGGCAAATGACCCGAAGGAAGATGCTGCCTCTGGTGCCGCTTGTGCCGAATTCAATCAACTTGAGTGAAGTACTGTTCATCTCGAAGTCTGCTCCAGACTGTATGTACCACCTACAACGATGCTCTCTCATCTGTTCAACGGGGCGGAACATCTCAGTCAAATTATGCCAAGTGGATGCTTTGACGAGTGCCAACCGGGAATCGAATGAGTTCAATGCGATTGCCTACAATTTTGTCAGCTTACTTTTATCATCTTGTCACCATGACTCGTGCAGTGCAATGTGAATCTCATCGAGATAAAGTCACGACGTTAATTTGCTGTTTAACTTTTTTATCATACGATTTTGTGGGAATTTTGAGCTAACATATCAGTTTTCAAATCAATTATACTTTTGCGTAAATTGTTTTGGAAATTGCTTCACAGATGCCTCTCATTTTCTGTGAAAACAATCTCCTTGCGATGAGACTTGAACAGTTAGAATCATTGATTTTATCCACCACTCGCTGAACATGAGTTATCGTGACCCAAATTTACAGGAAATTTATCCTTTGGAAGTGAAGAATTCTATTGTTAGTTATCATCCGAAACTCCAAACGCTGTTTTTGTCATGTGGGTCATTTTAGGAATAGATTTGGAATTTTTCGATGTGCAATGAGATCAACGTGTCGCTTGTTGATAGATTGAATGGACAATTGATTCTGAAAGCAAATAAATTTTAGAAAGTTGCGTGAAAAGTTGTTCATTACGATATTTGATCTGGAAGTTTCCGGTGTAATACTTCGGTGGATGTGATTTCCTTTCAACTAGTAGTTCTGGCATATTAGAATGTCCGGAATTGGCAAATGTTGCAGCTTTTGTTACGGATCAACGAATGAATAAGCAATGTCGAAACATACATTCTCTTCACGGGTCTACCAGAGAATTTTCTTGCATGATTTGCGAGTACAGGCAGCCATCCGTATTTGCGGTCCCCGTATTAGCGGTATTCGGTATTTGTGGTCCTCTCATATGCGGCATTTCTCCATATTCGCGGATTCCAATCCCCGTATTCGTGGTTTGGTTCAGGACTTTTTAAATAACTCAAACTTTGGAACTCCATTCTCCGATGGTAACGTGTGGTCCGACCGTAATCATATATCATCGTTTTCGAAAATCGGTTTGATTAGTAATGGAGTTAAAACTCAATTAGATACTAGAGTTATAGCTCCTTCCTCAAAAGGAAGAGCCTAATCCTGGCGAAGTTTGAGAATCTAGTTTTACAGGTAAAATAATCTTATTCCAGACTTCTGAAAGGGATGTAAGACATCGTTGATGCAGAGGCGTTCCCAGAGTCCGACTTGGGGGGGGGGATTTAGGCTACTAGGGGGGGGGGGGTGGTGCGCGCTATTGCACGCGTTTTCCCATATCTCTCCTGTGCAAATTTTTTGGCATTGGGGAGGGGGCGATCGCTCTATTGCCCTATCGCCCCCCCCTCCTGGGAACGCCCATGCGTTGATGAGTTCTTAGGGAGAACACAATCACCAACATAAGATTGGAGTGGCCATAACCTCTCACCAAGAACCAGCTAGGGATTACGCCCGTCAAACTCGCCAGGCAAAAGTCACAGAATATTCTGGTCACACTCAAAATTGCTCTTATTACTCAATTTTACAAGTACTCTGTAGAAATTTTGAACTACCTTCCATAAATCATATTAAATGCTTGAATCGGCGTATGCGATCAATTTTTCAATCAGCACAGTTTTGCTGATATTAGTGACATAGACAGATATTAGATATTTCTGATATCTACCTACGTACCTTCAAGGCACCTCACTGATATCTGTCTATGTCACTAATATCAGCAAAACTGTGCTGATTGAAAAATTCATCGCATACGCCGATTCAAGTATTTAATATGATTTGAATTTCCCGCAATCGAGTTAAGTAGTTCACATTACCTTCCATAAAGTCTTGATTTTTACTGCAGAATTATTCCTATACACATGAATCTTTTAATGAATTATGTATTTTCTTCAAGCTCTCTTTCGTTTTGGGCACCTTTTGATGCACTGATGAACCTAACCTCCAAATTCCCATAAGCACAAGGTCCTCGTTTTCGCGGTTTTGGTATTCGCGGCATCTCTGATGTACGCATTACCTCGAACACAGCGGGCTGCCTGTAGTATTTTCTTCATGCGAGTTGATTCAAAATAGAACGTTTATCCAGACCTAACTCAATTTTTGTGATTCCCACATTTATTGCTGTTGACAAAATCAAACAAAATTTCGAAGTTGTGGTGGAATGGACGATAAGTATTAAAAATTGCCTCTTCATTCTTAACGATTAAGCAATGTTCACCAGGTTATATTCTGCATGAGAATTTCGTTGTCAGTTATCACATACTGATATTGTGTCTGAATGTGAAATATCGGACAACAAAAAGAAGGCACATCGTGGCTTAAGAGTGCACAACAAAGTGTTCACATCGGAAAGCCTCTGTGCGTCTATAGAGAAGCTCGCAAGCACAACAAAGTTCGAGAACGGCGAGAAGCTGCGCCAGTCTATATAGCTTACACTGAGAAGGGACGACGACGGCACGACGGACTATGGTCCAAAGAGGGTGGGTTCCAAACGCGCGCCGAGTCTGGCTCTTGCGTCCGATTAGACGACTTGGGCAAGCACAAAGTTTTCGTTTTGGGCATATCAGGCTACGATGTGTATGTACGCGCGGCGCCAAAGCTTCAAGTTCTCTCTCGACGAACAACAACAAACCGCGGAGCTCCAGCACCAACGACGGCGACGACGGCGACGAGGGGGCTACACGTCTCAGCTTCCCACCACTTTATATTGTACAAAGATATAACGTGAGATACGCGTATGACATTGCATAGAGGTGAACACAGGGTATAACGCAGGGGTCAGCATCCGAAATTCTCCTCGTTAAAGGTCCGCAATTAAATCCGCGCGTGTACTATGCTGATATATACGTGCAAGATCTGCGTCACCGCCTGAAACCCTTTGTGTGCCGGTATAATCCAGCCCATTGCGAGGCCCATTGTCGTAACCCTCGAGACCCGCCGAGAGCTGGGGTTATACCGAGAAATGGCCAAAGGGGTGAGTGAGATCGGCATCAAAGCGCGAGATCAGAGCCGCGGATGACAAATGGCACTGCATGCACGCGGCTGGCGCTCACGGTTTCCGCGTATTATGTTTGGAATGGATGGATGGACGGTGTGGTGGATGTGCGTCGGCCGATGACGGTAATATAGCTTTGGTCGTGAGATTTTGGTGGGGTATGGTCACCCCCGCATGGATGTGGGGTTGTAAGCTGTGAGAGTGAACAGGGTTCCGGGGTGCAATGTGTGTATGAGTACACTCTGGTGAGACATTTTTGATGTTAAAATTTGGAGATAGGTTAGAAAAATTCACCCGAAGCTTGAGGAGCTCCTACGGACACTCAGAACTTGTTAAATTTGGACGAATCACTTACAATTATATCGGGAAGGAGAAAATACATTTCGATATTTTGAGTACGGAGAAGGTATACCAACGATGAATGACACTGTAATTCATGTCAAATTTCAAATTCTTACATTATTTACAAGTAACAAGGAAAAATCGCCATTTTTACTATTCCAGGACCATGATTCGACACGTGATTCGACTTTACGATCCTAGCTGGATGCCAAGAATTATACAAAAAGCTTTTTGAAGGCCGAGTCAGTCGGTTATAACACGAAACTACAACCAAACACAAAACATCATCAACTAATTCGATTTCAAGTTTGATCAAATCTTTCATGAACATCAGTATTCAGTTGGGGTTGTCAAAAAGGTCTAGCAGGCGGAGGCCTACGAATTTTCTGTCGAAAAAGTCACGTCTGACTATCGAAATTAGGTAAAAAGAGCCCGAGATTATGGCACTTGAGATTTTCTGATCTGATACCGCAACATCAACATTATAAAAATGTCAATGTATGTAAACATATCATGTTGTTTCAGAGCCCCCTATCGGTTACACCAATGCGGTGGCTTTGCAACTTATTTTCTGGACGCGGATCCAGTAAAATCCGAGGCCCCTAGTCTTTGAAATCTTCTGTTTGGTGGTTTATGAATGAGTCAATTCTCAAATCTTCCTTGCTGTAATGGCCATTAATATAAGGTAAGTGTACCCACCTTGCTCCCATATGCCGATCTCAGAAATGTGCACTCGTTGACCGTCCTGCATTTTTTTTACGCTTGTTATGTCAAAATATGAGAGAGTAAGTAGTTTGCAATTAGCCCGAATCATTTTTGAATTCTCCAAAAAATTAAAAGCGATTTATCCATTTTTCGTGTTTGCACGGCTAAGAAATCACCCAGGAAATCGCGTTCACTAAAACCGGTGCCAATTCATTTTCATCTGACCAATCTTGACGTACCTTAGCTCATTCGATTTCTTATCTCAAGACCTTCAAAATCCGCTCTTTAGAGTTGCAAAACTCTGATTCGAAGCGATTCTATGTACAAAACACGGAGATGATTTGAGAATCTAGAAGGCCGAAATCGGAGTGTACCCAACATGCCCTCATATGGTTGTCTCGAATAGGCGTGCAGTATGGTTTTTTTTTACCACTCAGAACGTGTTTAGCTCATCAAAATAGTCGGGAACAGTGTCTTGAGCCAGCTAAAAGCTACAATTGAAGCCGACAGTGATAAAAACGGATCAAAGCGGTTTTATGCCCTTTCTCGCCGATTTACATTGTTTTCAATGATGATTGGGGCAAGTTGGGTACAAACTTTTGTAAACTCTCAAAAATCACCTATTGGGAAAATTGAAACAGTTTGACTCCGGTTGGTCCAAATTCAATGTCCTTTAACTCATTTTGAAGGTATTGAGACAAGCTTTAAAAAGAGCTAAAGTACGTTGAAAAATATTGAGACGATCCAGAGCTATCATAAAATGGCTCAATGGGGGGCAAGTTGGGTACACTTACTTTACATTTCCATTTTGGCTCAAGATAGCACATATGGTTATGGACAGGTGTCCTCTTCGCGCCACGAGATAGGCCCTCGCTAACTTATGACAGTGAGTTGGCTCATGGTTATTGGCATCCCAAGAGATGTGCTCACCCGCTGCGCAAAGACCGCACACGCGTGTCGTAAACATTTAGCTAAGTTGGTCTTGCAATCAAGAACCGTGCGAATGATCACAGCTATACTGCATCGCATTTGTTCGTCCAGGGGATAGACCACCGATTGCAACGCTACTCTGCGAAGGTGAAGGATCTCGAGCTCTCAATATCGGCGATTCGACGAATGGGGGTAACGGGATAGGTCACGCTCATAGGGGTGCCTGGACCACATAACAGCTGTTCTCGCTGTGATGGGTATCCTTCTTTTAAACGTTAGAATCTCGTTGAAAGGGGTTGCATGAACGGATTTGCACAAGTCCCTCCTAACTCTATCTCGTTCTACTTTCATAATTTCTAAGCTTGTTGCGAACTGAGCTGATGTACACTCGGTAGCCATCTGAACAAGCCAAGCTTCGGGATCTACTGTCTCACTCGAACTTATTATCGGGGTTATGGTACCCTAACCTATGAGTTCGAGCAAGACAGTAGATTCCGAAGCTTGGCCAGTTCAGATTGCTACCGAGTGTACAAATATTAGCCTTCTGAGGGTGCATTGAAAACGACCTAATTCGGTCAACATTTTTCACGAATCGGTTTCACTTTGTTGTGGATTTAGTTGATTGATGGTCTCAATCAGTCCCTCACATAATAATATCATTGAGTACTCTTGCTGGCACCAAATATGCTACCAAATGAAATTAATTAATATGCCCTCTATCACAAAACTTATCAGCATTGGAAATTCTAAGACGATTGTTACTCAAGAGATTGCATGTCGACAAATAATGAGCATTCGCGAAGCCCAAACTCTCCAGAATATAAAAATAAAATGGTAGTTACTCATTGAAAATGAAACGATACGCGTCCACAACTGTCATAGAATCTGTAAATATTTTTCACCATTGTATTGAAATCTCACATACCAAAAGGGCGAGAGTCCGCCCTGGTGAAAACACACCTGTGCACCCACGACATTCACTGAGTCACGTGCAAGTGTCAACTCAATTTAGCCTTGCAACCTGAGTGATTTGGCTCCAATTTCTTCAGTCTCAAAAAACTTTTCTTGTGCCAAGTATGGATATACCTCGTAGGTTTGATGTCGCCAGATAGACGCAATCGTCGCGTCAGACGGAAGTCACGGGAAAGCGGAACCGGGATATAAGCTTGCCCTGAGAGTCCTGACGCGCTTTCTCGCCCGATTGCTTTTCCCTTCCGTTGCAAATTGCGCAGAGGGCTGAGCACGAGCTGGATCGCTTTTAATTATGAGAGAGAAGGAAGTAGACGGTGTGCTGTTGGTAGTACATACTATATGGCTAGCAAGAAGCAAAGTCAGCCTGAGTATAATATAGCCCTTAGCATCGTTGCGCACTCTGCCTCCTCATCCTATATACTCTGGTCTTATTCTCAGCTTGAACCTTCTTGCATCTTGGCCACCCCGCAGCGAGGATAGCCTTAATTAAGCCGAGCCCTGATAGATCACCACCCGAGTTCAGTCTTTGCTTTGACCTACAGTTGAGCTTGTGAGCTAGCTCGGTGAGAACAGTGATTTTTCGAAGAAAGTGGAGAAGAAAGGGAGGTTTTGGGTTGGAAGTATCATTCAGTTTTCAAAATCTATATGCTTCAGGGCATGGCGCTTGGGATGCCTTGTAGAAGAGGGATACGCGAAAGATGAGAGTTTGTAGGAGAATACATGGTTTCCTATTCCGACAATTTTGTAAGTAAATTAAGAAATTAGTCTCAGAAATGTTCTAGAGTTTTTATTAAAAATGATTGCAATGATGTAATTCATTCTGGGTACTTCTAATCCATCTCTGCGATTGAATTCTCTAAGAGATTGAAGATAGGTTGAAGTTCTCGAAGTTCTTCGGCTCGAGTCGACATGGTAAATCGTTGGATTGAGTTTTTTGCATGAATCATTGTCCCAATCACTGTCACGGTGAAATTCAGTCTTTCTTTGAAATTTAATGCGTAAAACCAAAACCTATTGGCTGAACTCCCGAGCACCTCATCGTTTTCGGTTTTGGATTTTTAGAAGTGACGATGCCAGACAGAAGATGCCAAAATATCGATCATGAACTTTTTGTTGTTGTGGTATTCGAATAAAATGAGTATTTGTCATAGAAATCAGACGAGAGAGTTCGGATATATCACGGTCTCTTGAAGATTAAAAGATATAGCTTCCAGTCCAATGGCCCCAGACATTGTTCCAGTACTCATCCAGAGATACCAAAAACTTTCTGCGATCAGATTTTCTGAATTGGCGAATTCTCTGAATTCTTATGCGGAGAGCTTGGAGTTGTCGCGTATATAGTTGATCGATGTTTTAGTTATGATTAGGTCTGATCGACCTTCAAGCTCGGGTTCTCTGCATGAAGCAATGCGTGCAAATATTGTATGAAGAGAATGAATCATTACAAATTCACCCGAATCAGATTACACTTTTCGAACTTGAATCGTCCTCTTTTATGAATCAATGATATTAAATTCGTAAATCGGCATTTTAAAATTGGCCTCAAATCCGAGGTCACCAATAGAAAAATAAAAATTAGTCCTTCAAATGCCGATTTACGAATTTAATATCATTAATTCACCCGAATCAGGTTCGATTACCTCAAGTGTATCGGGTATACCGATCTACAAGAATGAAAGTTCGGGAACTTAGAACAATTCCATACTATCCAGAGACACAGGCACCTAATCACTTATTTATAATGTGCTAGCGTTATTGCCTCTCCCGCTACAGCCCATTCTGCTCGTGAATGTTCGTGATAAGTCAGAGACTCTTGAAATCCTTTTGCAGCTCAAAAATGATATCTGTAGAATGATGGGTAATTATCGATCGATGATATTGAAAAGAAGTTTTCTCATGAAAATCGAAAAAATAGCTTATTGTCAATTAGTGAATTAATCAGTCAATCCCACCCATAACCCGCACAACCACGTTATATATTTTATCTAGCCCGACCGAACTAGTCGGAACTAACCGAAATAGACTGGATTAGTTCGAATGAGACCGAACTAGACCGAACTAGACCGGACTAGACAGAACTAGACCGGACTAGTTAGATAAGATCTAACTGGTCCGGTCTTAGTAAGGTAATACTGCGGTACTAGTGCGGCCTTCGTGGTCCTAGAGGTTCTAGGGATATTGGTATGGTACTAACGGTAATGGTACCGCGCCAGACTGAACTAGACCGGATCCTTTCAATCCAGACCGAACTAGGCTGAATCAGACCAAATAGAGCAAACGAGACCTCATTCACCTTTAGACTGCTGGCATTTTTATGAGAAAATGAGTATCTTCAAACTGGGGATTTCATTCATGTAAACATTTGATATGTCACGAGAATCATGCGAATGTCATGGAGGCGTACTATGAAACCATAAACTCACCGCGTTTTCACAACACTAAGCTTCGCGATGTCGTTGATACCACAATCGGCAAATCAACAACTGAATTCCATGCAGCCCTTAACGCAAATTCTACAATCACTGCATTCACCTCCGAAAATTCAGCGTACAAACCCTTACAGACCGGAGACTCCATCTTTTCCACTTCCCCCGAAGAAGTAGTTAAAATATTCTGGAACCTTCCCAACAAAACGTCAGCTTGCCTCGACAATATCCCTCCAATCATTTTGAAGAATTTACCAGCACAATTTATAGGAAAATACACAATCATCTTCAACAACTGCATGAACTACAGAATCTTTCCCGACACATGGAAGCAAGCCAAGATCCTTCCTATCCTCAAGAAAAATAAGAGCCCAACAGAGGCACCTAGCCATCGCACAGTGAGCCTGACCCCTGCTATTAGCAAAGCTTTCGAAGCAATTATTCATAATGCCCTCAAATGCTACACTAAAAAGCTCAAAGTAATACAGGATAATCAATTCCGATTCAAATACGGACACTCCACAACAATTGCAATACACAGACTGATGGACATCATAGCCAGTCACCTCCACAAGGGTGAAGTAGTCGGAGCCTGCTTAGTAGACCTTGAAAAATCTTTTGACTCAGTATGGGTCTACGGACTACTCTTCATTCTACTCAAAGCAAAATACCCTCGAGACATGATACAATTGATCTGGCACATGACCACCAATAGAACCTTTGTAATCTGGAATGGGACAGCCTGCTCATCGCTAGTATTCCGCATAATCGAGGGGCTCATGCAAAGTACTGTAAACTCCCTGGAGATATTCAACATATTTACTTGGAAAGTTCCAAATCTCTTCAAACTCAACTCAGGAAATGATACTCATTTAGGAGCGTTTGCAGACGATTACGTGATCCTTGTAGCCGGCAAAAAGCCAGAAGCAGTTCGTAAGAAACTTGAAACTATCACCAACAGAACAGTAGACCACTACAGTTTGCTCAACCTGAAAGTTAACGAAGGCAAATGCGAAACAGTGCTGTTTCACCCCCCCCCCCCTGCCCCACGATTTGTCGGGAGTAACAGACGAGACGCAGTTAAAAATTTCCAGATCACCATAAACAAAAATGGCGTCCCGAAACCAACCGTCCACAAAAAGACCGTCAAATACCTAGGCGTAGACCTCGACTTCTTGCTAAAACTCAATAGCATTCTTCTGAACTAGTTAGGAAAAGCGAGAAAATCATTCAGAGCCTACAATCGCCTATTTTTCAGCAAAGCCATTTCAAGCCGGGCCAAAGTCATTTGCTACCTGTTGCTCATCAGGCCGATACTAAATTTCGCGGCACCGATTTGGTGGAACACTTGCTCAAATATCATGGAAAAATTACGTCGGTTCGAACGCTCGTGCCTCAGAACCTCGCTACGCATCTTTAGGAACAGACTCCAAAGAATTCATTAGTAATAAGACCCTCTATAATCTAGCAAACATCCCTAGAATTGATAATTTTATCATAAAGTTAACTAGAGACTATTACGCAAATGTCGAAAAGGTCGACAATATGTACTACAAATCTTTCACATTCATCGATGAACCAACCTGTAAACAAAGAGCGCTAACAGGGTACCTGCAACCACAAGCATTTATGTACTGCGATGGAAAAAGACAGATCCAAGATGTAAACTATGTTCCTATTTTTTACCATTTTGTAAGGCATCAAGCCAACAAAATAATTTTAGTAGACCCTAAGAACCCTAGCACGCCCTCAAGGTACTCTAGGGCCATTCCAGACAGGGACTACTATAATAACTACCGCATCAAAGGAAAATACTGGTGGCTCAACGAGGACGTAGTCCTCAAAGAGGAGATAAGAAAAAGAACCAAACACAAGAATAGAAACTAAAGACATAACGTACCCAATTTATGGGAACAATCTTCCCCCGTGCTAGCGTGGCAACTCACGCAAATAAGTATGATCAAATCCCTATTGGACTTCATATCGGCGCCCCCGACGAAGAAAAACACGTCTGCATTTAAAAATGCATTGGGAGAACAATGGGAGGTGTTTTTCTTCTTCGGGGGTGACGATATGTCCCTCAACTAAGTGACTTAAGTATGTATGTAAGAGTGTACCTAAGTATTTATGAAAGAATGTAAATAGCCCATAGGCTCAAAAGCCTCGAAATTTTCGTTAGGTTTTTTAACCATGTTGAAATTTTGTCCTAACCGAACTGTTTACAATGAAGACATCTGCCCATTTATTTGGAAAGTCCAAGAGTGAAAAGAAATCTATACCAATAATCTAGAATGTCGATCATTCGCACGGGACATACTCCATCTACCATGACAAATAGATATAGGCCTTTTTTTAGTAGTTTTATTCTCTCCTTGTATCCACCCCATGTATAACAAACATATGAGAATAAAAATCTTCAAAAAAAAAGATCACGGCTCATATATAAGCCAGGCCGGCAGCCGAAGGGTAAGGCCAAATCCAGAGCGAACTAGACCGAATTACACCGAATAAAAGCGAACTAGACCACTCTTGGACCATACAAGTGTGGCAATTCTAGTACGGTACTAGTGCGCTATTTAGTGCGGTCATACCGGTACTACTAGTGTCCTAATGCGGTTCTATATAAGTATTAGTGCGACCGTGATGGTATTATTATCGTAGTATACCGAACTAGACTGGATCAGACCAGACCATCCATTGATTCACCTACCCACCCGATCACCTACTGAACCACCTAGCCAACCACCCATCAATTTATCCACTCATCCACCGACCTATCCATGACCCATACGGACACCAATTATACTTTATCTCTTCCGTATAAGTAACCTGATACGCGGGATCCGGATGGACAAATTTCGGATGGGCGTTGAATTCTATATATAAGTCACGCCGATGGTACTTGGTGCTATTGAACAAGTTTCCTACAACCTCGATACCTGCGTTCTATTCCGCAGATAGCCCATGGACTCTTTAATCCCTCTGAAAAGAGCAAAATGGTCGTGCGAGTCGTGATTCACTTTAATCACAGGAATCAAAGAATTAGTTCTTAGGGTCCATTTCAAGTTATATATGACGAGGAACAAAAGTAAGATACCGACGATCTCCCCAGACCAGTGTTGTAAATATTTGTATTCTCATATAAAGATGAAAGTCATCGACTCACGAGGAACTCCCAGGGGTTGTGGAACACGGATTTTGCTGAAACTCTGGGGATAGTCTCCTTTTACGGCCAAAAGATGAAACCAAGAGCTGCACTTGCAAATGCCCAACCATTTTGATCTGCAGCTTATAACATTCGCATTACGAGTATATTCATATATAATGTCATTTTTCAACATGGGCCTATATGGGCAATGCTAATGTCATAGTCTATAGCATAAAAATGGTTGGGCATTTGCAACTGCGGCTCTAGGTTTCACATTTTGATGGTAAAAGGAGATTATCCCCAGAGTTTCAGCCAAATCCGTGGCCCACAACACTTGAGTGCTTCCTTGTCAGTTAGATTTACATGAAGTTAATACTATGTATGTGCATGCAAACATACTATAAAGTTTGATTGTCATGACACGAAGCCATTGCAAGAGGAGTTTGGTTCCTTAACTATTTCAAATTTTCCTGGGGATACTATGCTTCCACTGATGCACAAACCTCTGCACAAATGAAAGGCTGTACAGCGGCATTGGTGAGGCCCATTCTCGAAACTGGTCAACTACGAAGTCTGTGTAGGAATAATACAGAATGTGTAGGTTTTAGGTCTATAGTCACCCGAAATGTAACGCAGATGTATGGCCCGGTCTTGAACCGATTTGGTTTCAAAGATGTAGCAGTGCTCGTTCTCATAAACATCGATCTAGCCCGACACAAGCACACGATTGCTCACAGACGTGGTGAGTACGGAGGCCCACGAGATCCCAAACTCTCATCAATCAATCGAGCCAAAGGCGCTCTCACAAACAAAGCAGCAGCGTAGAACCACGTTAGCTTGCTACTACAATACGAAGTTGATGGCCAATCAATAAGGGCAGTCGCGCAGCTGAGTCCCTCAAACCTTGTGGTTACAGAATAGTCGAGTTATGTATGATCGTGGAATGGAATTATGGGTCGTGGAGTGTAAGAGTTTCTTTTAATTGTTAGTTAAAAAACTCCAATCAGTATTCGACACCATGTGCGAATCTGGTAATCCACTGGCACATCAGGTATCATTTGAAAGAAATACATAGCTAACTAAAGTTTGAACAGTCGTTACTGATGTTGGAATCGCAATC
The DNA here is from genome assembly GCA_029851415.1 of Eretmocerus hayati. NCBI lineage: Eukaryota > Metazoa > Arthropoda > Insecta > Hymenoptera > Aphelinidae > Eretmocerus > Eretmocerus hayati. Next base: position 164,041,471 of record CM056743.1, on the reverse strand, counting down.
AACAGCGCCAATTGAATTCCCAAAAGCAAATAAAATGGATGGGCTTGTTGTTAGCTTACTTTGCTGAATCTATGGCAACGTCCATATAGCTGTGATAAAACTGGATGCAGAATTCAGAACTGTGTTGAGCTAAGTATTTTCCGCCAGAACAGTCGTAAGTTCTGATTGTCCGGAGAGATTGTCGGTGAGATAATGTGTCTAATGTGCAAATATGCATGCTTCGAATCCGTGTTATAAGAAAGCAACAAGTGTCTCCGAAGAAAATTCAATCACTTAGTCCAGATCATCATCAAGATTACGACTTTATCTCCGAGATAATTTACAGTCACACGAGTTGTAATGACTGACAGATCAAATTTTCCAAGTGGTGATAAACCGATAAGGTTTCTCTTGGAGCGATGTCGATATTCTTTGCTCAGTATATGCGATTGTACATCAAAGTTAGATTCTTCGAGGGTAGTGTTGTGGAGGAGTTTAATTTGAATATTAGTTGCTCATCTGACTGATGGCGCTCAGCGTTGTGGTTTTGTTCATTTTAATATTGGGTAGGTATCTATAATTGAATGGAGTTCGATGTTATCTCTAAGTAGCTTCATTGAGTGAAGTGTCTGATTACGACTGTGCCAAAATAACGTTTGCATCGCCGTGACATGGGAAATATTACTCGAAAGAATATAATCTCATAGCGGAATTCAATCCACTAATATCGACTTAATTTAACAGGTGGTATTGAAGCAAAGCTAAAAATCATCGGCTCTCACGATGCTAAACCTGGCGAATTTCCTCACATGGTATCACTTCAGCTAGAACTTCCAGGAGTGCCCAATTTCCATATCTGTGGAGGAAGCATTATTTCCAATCGATGGATCTTGAGTACTTCCAAGTGTATGCACATCCGCGAAGATTTTGCTATGGCAACTAAATTTTTTGTCGTAGCAGGCAAACATGATCTAAGCACTCGTGAAGATACCGAGCAAGCAATAGAGGTTAAGAAATACTACACTCATGCAAAATATGACGTGAACAAGTAAGTATCATCTAACTGTAGTGACCAACCAGTTCATGAAACACATCAATGCACGGTGACATATCTAAATCCATCATACATTTTATTTCTCAGTGGTGGCCCATACGATATTGCACTCATTCTCCTACAGAGTCCACTGACCTTCAATACGAGGGTCAGAGCTATTAATCTCCCTACTAGAGGGAGCAATCCTGTTGGCAAAGGTACGATTTGTGGTTGGGGAGATATGAAAAAAGAGGATGACCCCCAGATTCAACCAATTCTTCAAACTACGACTGTGTCTGTGATTGATCGCAAAAGGTGTTCTGAACTGATGAGAAAAATTCGCAGCGACAAAGGTGTGAATTTTGAAGCCAATATTGATGACACCAATATTTGCACAGAAGTTAATGAAGTGAATGATGGCTCTTCGTGTGAGGTGAGTTGATGGATTGCTGATGCCGCTGATTAATCATATACCCATGCCGATACTTTTGGTCATTCGAAGGATCATTTCAACCGATACTGATGATGTTATTCCGCGATATTTTTTAACCATACCTTGTCTTAACGTAAGGTCACACTGGAGTGTATTACTAGATTTTGATGTGATCTTCAACTCGATTTTCTACTGTAGGGTGATGCAGGTAATCCTCTCATAGTGGAAGACAAAAACAAAAGGAAAGAATTGGTTGGACTAGCTTCGTGGTGGCTCGAACCATGCGGATCTACAGCAGCTCCAACGGCGTACACCAAAGTTTCATTATTTCTTGACTGGATATCACTCATACAGAGTGTTGTTCCAGAAGATGATTGACAAAGCAGAAAGCTGAGGAATTATTGATTCTGAAGGATGGTGAAATGGAAATTGATGATTGTCGCTGCTGATGCAACAGCAAATTCAGACTCTTTTCATTGATGTGGGTGAAATAACAGGAATTCTGAATCTGAGAATCACCTATCTTATTGCTATATAATGTTAGCGTATGATGAATTCTGCTTACCAAGTGATATTTTCCGACTTGAGCCGAGGTCAAAAATCGAAATTATCACGAAGATGCAAAATTTATCCTTCACGGACGCGAACCATGAGATGATATTTTTGGCGATCCCAGGTGAAAGTCAAAAATGGCGTGGAAAAGAAATTTTCACGCATAGGATGTAAAAAATTTTCTTAAATATTCATTTCAACAACTAAAGGACCCCGCCATAAATGATAGGAATTTGGCTTTCAGCGAATTTGACCGAATCGGCAATCAATCGATAGAGCTCGACGTGCTGAGCAAAAGTCTCCATAGCCGCTAAACCCGATAAATTCTCGTTTTCGAGTGATTTGGTTGCAAAGTCGCAGATTTTACCGAGCCAAAATAGGGTTATGGCATCAATCGAACAATAACATAAGTTCGAATTCGTTCGGCTCGCTTGGTATTTGCCAGCTAAATACCTCTGATGAAGCAAGAATCTTTGCATTACACGCGATTTGATTATCCTCTCAAAAGAATCTTTCACTGACGCCATTCTCGCGGGATATTTTCAAAGTCCGCACAATCGAAACGCTTCGAAAGATTTTGATATTTCAAACGGTCTGCGGGACATAGTATATTATCAAGGCAAATGCGGATGACGAGTTTCATCATCAACGAGATACATACAATATTTAGAGCTCACACCTCACGCAAGGGTGCGTTGAGAAGAGCGTTTTCCCGCTGGACGATTGAAAAATAAGTCTAAGCTCTCAGTACAACTTCGAAACAAAATCATTGAATCTTTTTTTTCCGAACTGTTTATCGTTTGAAAGTAACGAGATTTTCACCTTTCTAGTGTGCGGGGACGGGAGGGGGGCCTACAGACATTTGAAAATATCTTATGGGATTCCAGAGAGATATTCGTTTGGAATTTTGGGTGGTGATTGAATTCCGCGTCGTATCGCACTCGGCTCGAACATACGAAAATCGAATCAGGCCCAACTCTATATCGGTAAAGGTTGCGAAGATCGTTTTAATTTTTTTTTCCGGGATCGCGGATTGAGACTTGTACGGTTATTTGAGTAGACGCCTATTGATTTTCGAAAATATATTCGTTTCAGCGAGATGATATCAGAAACGAGAAGTCAATTAAGTACTCTGTTGAAACCATGTGAAGCATCGAATTCTTTTTTCTCAAAATAGGTGCGATCTGACAGAAAATGTAATCGTCGTTTGATAACCAAGAGATATTGCATTCTGATTTTCGATAGATATATTCTCGAATGTACACTACTAGTCAAGAGTGTAAATACACCTCTGATGATTTCTAAATTTAGACATTTTGTGCGGACTTTGAAAATATCCCGCGAAAATGGCGGCAGTGAAAGATTCTTTTGAGAGGATAATCAAATCGCGTGTAATGCAAAGATTCTTGCTTCATCAGAGGTATTTAGCTGGCAAATACCAAGTGAGCCGAACGAATTCGAACTTATGTTATTGTTCGATTGACGCCATAACCCTATTTTGGCTCGGTAAAATCTGCGACTTTGCAACCAAATCACTCGAAAACGAGAATTTTTCGGGTTTAGCGGCTATGGAGACTTTTGCTCAGCACGTCGAGCTCTATCGATTGATTACCGATTCGGTCAAATTCGCTGAAAGCCAAAATCCTATCATTTATGGCGGGGTCCTTTTCTCAAAAATGATCAGACGCTGCAATAGACGGATCTATAAAATACCAATCACGGTCACGTATTATTATTCAACCTTTCTGCTGTTGTTTCAGTGTTTTGAAAATCATCCTAACTTCTACCTGAACTTCAATAAATTTGAGGATTCACTAACCGATCAGAAGTTTGTATACGGCAGAGCAAAGTTCGATTTGGATTACTTGGCTGCTCGGATCTACTTGGTCCAAAATGATTCTCTTTAGACTCATTTTGTAGAGTTTCTGAAGCATTTCAATAACTATTTAGAGTTGTTTTCACGCAGCTCAACAGATTCTTGCAAAATCAATCTGAAGCTTTATGAAACTCGGGTTGATACGGAAAAGAAGCATCTCAAATTATAAGTCAAGAGCTTCAAAATCCGTTCCTGGAAATTATTCTAGGTTATTTCTGGGGCGAGCTGTGACTTTTTTCGTGGAGGAAGATTTTTCTCGAAAAAACAAACACCAGTCATTGAGAAATTGTGCGCATTAATTACTGGTATAAGCAGTGATCTTGTCTCCTATGACCAGCAACACGAAATACCTTGGAAAAATAAGAGAAATGCCACCATGAGCCCGATGCCTTCACCTCTCATGAGTTTTGGAACTTCTCTTTAAGGAAAAACTTCCTTTACAAAAACAGTCACAGCTCGGATAAAAGATAAGCTAGAATGATGTTCAGGGACTGATTTTGAAGGTCTCACATTTCACTTTTGAATGCTCTCTGAATCATCCCGATCTATTTACTCATGTTTGACTCCCCGAAGCCTGAGTGTTGACCCAATTTTCATAAATTTTTCTAAAGATTCGACTTGACCTATTGAGATCCTGTTGAGCCGGAGGAAAAAACCTACGCGAAGTCCTCAAAGTGATTGGAAAAATCTACAAAATGAGCCCAACTAGAGTCATCTTGAACCAAGGAGATCCGAGCAGTCGAGTGACCAAAATCAAAAATCAAACTTTTTTTCAGGTATACACAAAGTTCTGACCGGTAGTGTAAAACTGTCAATCTTACATTTAGGTGGCAATAATTTACTTGGTTTTTGCAAAATCATCGCTAATTGATGCATCAGTGTATTGAAATATCTTGATAATGTAACAATTTAGATAGCCGGACATGCAAGTATGTCAAATTCCAATTATGAGCTGGCTCCCCAGGGATACAAGCAGAATAAGAATCCAGCAGACTTGTTCAAAAAATTCCAAGCCCTAATATTACACCAGAATATGGTATGAGTTCTGAATTTGTTGATGGACCCACTAACATAGAGGTAAATTCATGCAGACCTCGAATCGTGTAACCCTTTATAAAGTGCCAGCTGGCAGTAATTCATATTCAGAGTGTGCGTGAAATTGGCTGCTCTCTATCATCTCCATCAATTTTGAGGCAGAGAGCAATAACCCAATTCATACAGGCAGTCAGATAATATGCCTGTCATACCCGACAAATCAATCGTATCATCTATCTGTATTCAACAAGTTTCGTCGGGAATGTCGAAGGGTAACCACGATGAGGCTTCGTATTTGTGCACTCTCGCTTTCATATTCCAGCAGTTGGCAAATACGATCACTCTGATGAATGAGCACCTATCTAGCTATATATCTATCTATCCACCCCTTCATAAAATGAGTAACCCACTTTCATAATACATGCATTTCATGCTCACGCGTGTCATAAATATGTTTATAAGGAGATGTAATCCTACTATATATGTATATGAACGATCGGAGCCACCCAGTACCCTTGCAAAATTTGTCGCCTAACCTTTGTGCGCACAGAAGAAAAGAAATAACTCTTTTCGTATTTTCCCCTTCGGCGAATAGCTACAGTAGCTTGCACTTGTGTATAAGTATATGTTTGCAGATGTATAGAGGGTCTTGGGGAGGTGATTTCTCGCGCCTGGCTTTTATTGGCCCTCGGCGCTTTCTAATTAAAAGTCCGCCATCACGGTTCAGGCACACTGCTACTGCCAATGCGTCGGAGACATTTGGGCCGATATAAATCTCACAGCTATATACACAGTGAAAGAGCCGCGGAGTATTTGGCTTCTTTTTTTGTACCCAAGAGAGCTCGGTCTCACGAAGCATCGATTTTCGAATTCGAGCCCGGGCAAAGCTGCTACATTGCAAGGTCGGACTTGTCGAAGTCCTTCTTCCTTTCCTACCCTTCTTTGGCTTTGTTCAAATTTCTCTCCGGGTGCAAAGGTTTCTTCTTTTTTGGACTGCACCTGAGGCTATTACTGATAGTGGACTCGTTGTAGAGATGTGCCTATTGACTGCTGCTCTTGTTTCGCCGGATCGGAGATTTTTCATTTCCTGCGAGGACAGCGCTTGGGTAAGGGCCAGGAAAAATTTTTCGAGAAGAAAGGGAAGTGTCTTGACTCACTTGAGGACGCGGATGGTGTTCGATTTAGTAATAAATGGTTTTCGAAATGAATTCGAGACACGTTGGGAAAGTTTCTGCATATGATTTGAGGTATGAGAGAACGCGATATAACTATTGGCAAATCAATCAGAGCAGTGAGTTATGATTTCACAATTATGGGTGGAAATGAATGATTTTGAAAAATGAAGTTTAATTAGATGGTTATTCTCATTTTCTCATCTTTGAATTGCTCTTTAGAGAAGACGAGTGATTCGCTTCACATTCTAATAAAAGAATATAAAAATTGAAGTGTTATGAGTGTGATCCTGTCATACCACCAGTTTTTCATCGCTTTCTCCCAATTCAAGTATTAGATTGAACTAACTAATGGGTAAGGAAGGCCGTGCAAAATCACCCAGATGTATTTTCACGACTACATCCGATTCAGGTGAAGCAAACTCATTCCATCTCTATCTTATTCTAGACATGATGACCCTGACCTAGTTCGGAAAATACTCGGCATGATTTTTTTATTAATCTCACTTCCATCAAATTTGAAATCATGCTACACGTCTCCCAAAAAATAGTTGACCCTTCGAAGTTTCCCAAATCCTCGACATTATATCCTCGATTTCAATTTTCTCAAGAGTTGAAACTCTGTGAGACAGCTGATTCAAATAAAATATCGTTCACTCTGTAAACAGTACGAAAATTTTGAGGGAAAAACTCATACTCGTCAAGTTACTATTTTGAAAAAAGTATATGAGGAAGGGGGGGGGGAGATATTCTCCACATCACCCACTTACTCATGTTGAGAAGGGGCGTTGATTTACTTGGCAATTCAACAAAGAGGGTGTAAGGTTTAGAGCTACTGAAAAAAGGGCTGGGAGGAAATCGATCACTCACGATGAATTTCTATCATAAGACAAAGCACAGCGAACCGCTGGCACGTTGACGCTACGCGACGATGATGATTGCCCATCCAACGGTGTGCCTGTGGCTGGATCTTGCTGATCATTTGGCCTGTAAATGTTCATGATAATTCACAAGCTCCTAAAATGTTTTTACAGACGGGAATTGATATTTGTGTAAAATGATGGATGATGATCAATTCATGGTGTTGAAGAGAGGTTTCGTATGAACTTCGTGAAGATGATATTTTGTTGAACTAGTGGCGCTAATAGCTGATGTATATCTTTTGATAATCAACAAGAACACTTCCAAAATGTAAGTACATACGATGAAAACTCGAATTACATAATGGTGTTGACGATTTTGTCCAAGACAATGCGTTTCACTCGCATCACTGATATTATAGTCGAATTCTTTGAAAATTTTCTTTAACCGTTATCACCACGAGTAGTATGAATTACGATTGGTCAGACATGGAATTTGAAAAAGAATTTTAAGGGATTATAATCATCTTACAGAAAACTAAGATTAACTGTTCTGAATTCTCGAGATATAAGTCAAACTTACAGATTTTTTTTTAATGAATGGTCAATATGTTGGAAAAATTATCAATAATGCAACGAATTTAAGATACATCACGACGCATTCAATTCAACACGCGATACATGATACCACATACAACCGATAAGTCAATGATGCAATCAGTCAGTTGATCAGTCAATCGATCGGTTGATCAGTTACTCCCATCCATAGCCCACACGGCCACGTAAACTTTAACCAAACCACCCCAAACCAGAACAAACTAGATCAAACCAGACTGAGCTAGTCCCACCCAGGCCGAATGATAACGAACTTGACCGGATCAAACCTAACTAGACCATCAAGATGGACCAGATAGAAGTACGCCAAACTACACCAAACTAGATCGAAAAATCAACCCGAAATAGATCATACTAGACCTCACTGGACCGAACTAGACCATAGTAGACCGAACGAGACCGGACCAGATCGGACCAGGTCTGACCAGACTGGACGAGACAGAACTAGATTGAACTAGTCTTAACTACACACTAGACAGTATCGAATGGTACTATTATACCGTACCAATACGATATTAGTACTGTGCTAGTTACACTCCCTCTAATATGATAATAGTACGCTGATGTTAGTACGGTACCAGTACGAAGTTTTTAGTACAGTGATGGTGTGGTATTTCCAGTACGGTACTAGTACGGCGATAGTTATATTGTTCTAGTTCGGTTCCGGTCTTAGTATAAGTGGCAGTGCGGTACTAGATCCATATTAGACCGAAGTAGACCGGACCAAATCAGACCAGACTATCTGTTCGAGCGTCGAACATGTATCTTTCACCAATCTATAAACTGCAATAAGCATGATATTTGGAGATCGCAAATGCCTATTTTCACAGCTCACAAATCTCACATTATCGAAACAGAAATCGTCTTTTTGACTCATTTTAGAATTTCGAGCTCTTAGTTTCAAATGCTTTACATTCATGACTAAATTCAAGTATATTCTTGCTCTCAAGATTTCACGACCATAGAGTCGATGCCGCGCTGCGCGCGGCATTTCTTTTGACCTTGCGGCTCGGCCCGCGCTCACGGGCTAATAGCTTCCAGAAGTTCATTTGACGCCCTCTTTTCCCTTGGCGTTTTCACGTGATCTCATAGTGCTACTCTTATGTATGTACCATTTCTAAATATGTGTATGTTTTATCCCATTCTTGCTCTCCAGCAAGCAGGCGTCGTCGTTGCCATACGGACAGTCTTCTACGAGATTTTGACTAAGAAACAACGCCGAAAAATCGGTTCGCACTTGTACCACTCGTTGTATTATTTCAGAACAATAAAAGTGTTGATTTTCAACATTCAAACGGCGTCCACGCATCATTTTGAGAACATCCAACAGGATGTCGATATCCATGCAACCGCGTGCAATTACATCCATAAATTAATCATCATTCAAATTACGAAATTCGAGGCACGGTAGATTAATTTCACCGCGCTTCTGTACACTATCCATCTATTCACCCGACCATCCACCCACTCACTCACCCAAAAACTCATCCACCTATGACCCATAGGGCCACTCATAATACTTCATCTCTATTAGCACGTATGCGACCTAATAGACGGGATCTGGACGAACTAATTTTGGCTGGGCGTTTGAGCATCGAACCATCGACTGAAAGAGAAACTTAAGGATAACCGAAAGATGGTCGAGGTCAACGACTCAGCGAAAACTTTGTTCAAAGAGTTTAAAATAACATAGAGTGAAAAAATGTCCGCTTGGGTCAACTTCAGTCTGCTCAGCACCAAACAAGAAAGAAAAGCAAAGAAAAGCGAATCACGAAATATTGAATGATTCACACATTTTAGAACGAGCCGAGGAGTGATAATTTAGACGAGTAATGCCCCAACAGAGTCGTTTTTTATATTCAAACTGGTTCTTATGAATGAAGAGAAGGGAGAATATTAAGGACGGTCAGATCATCAAAGTGAAATGTGTTAAGTTTGGCTGAAAAAAAGTTACGAAGCGAATGATGAGGTGAGGTGAAAATAAAACAACAAGAAGAGAAATAGCAAAAGAAGAAATAAGTCAGGAGGGGAAACAGCTTTGAGATTGGGTAAGACGAGAGTGAGAGTAATAAAAACGAGAAAGGTGAAGCAAATCCTGACACACCGGTACAACTCCAATGGAAACGTTTGACAAAGGATAATCAAGATATCTGTATTACGCGAGCAAAGCAAAAACTTTGAGCTTCGTTACAAAAAGTTGGACGATCTGTGAGAGGTGTGTCGTAGCACTTATTCTATAGCGCCGTTATAGTTTGGAAACAACATCAAGAAGGAGAGAGTGGAAGAGCCGCAAGTGCATCAGATGAAACGGAAAGTGCACGAAGCAAGGATAGATAGATGTATACATATATATATAGTAAACGAGCAAGTGTAGAACGTGCAAGTTTGCTCAAACTGCGAGTGCATTATCCAGACATTTCTGGTTGAATGAACAAGTCGAGCGCTGGGTAAAATCGTGTTTCGAATTCGCTATACATGCAAGTACTACATATATATAAACACAAATAGGGATGAGCAAAAGAGAAAACTGTGCAAAGCGGGTCAAATGAGACACGAGGGAGGATGAGAAACAAGAGTAAGAGGAGAAAGAGGAAAAAGAGAGAAAGGGCCATTACCATTATTATAACTTGATGTGACGTGACGTAATGGAACAGAGCTGAAGAGCTGTATGAATGGGCATGGAGAGCAACAAGTTGCCACTAAAAACTGTGCAGAGCTTTCAGTTTGGTATATAAGTTGAGTTCTGCTCGTTACACAAGTCTCGCTTTCGAATCTATGTTATATAGCATATCTCTTCTTTCCCCTACATTCCGAATCTGTATATAACGTTTCTGTACACGTATACTACTACTCCTCCTCATTCTCCTGCTCCCTAACCTCTCAACTCATACAACCTTCTATTTCATACACGTTTATACGCATGGACCGTTATAAAACCCCCATTGGCGTTTAAAGTGTTCTTTTTAAAGCAGAACTGTTCTAAACAGTCGTTGGACATTTTGCTCCCTAATGTCTGTCATATCACGCGTTTTCTTTGACTTGGAAAGTTGATCATGACTGCGGCTGATGACGTGTTGTTAATATCTTCTATAGCTAACCAACTAATCATTTCGAACCACTACGAGTCTGTTGAGAGATTCGATGTCCTATCCTTGGATTCCCTGATTTGTTGAGATCGTGACCTTTCCACAACGTAAATTTATGTTGGGATTCTAGAAATATTGATGCTCCAAAGTGTTGAAAGACTCGAGTTAGTAAAAACATATCCTCCCAAAGGTTCGTTGTGATCTTAGTTGAAAAGTATTTAATTGAACTTATGTACAGTATAATCAAGAACAACTTGAGCTGAAAAGCCGCTCTTTGGTATTGAACCATTTCAGAACATTGTCTTCATCATTAATGTACGCCATTCATCGAGTTATAAATTATGTTTCAGGGGCTAGTCAGTCTCAGAAGTTTGAGTGATTTGTGTTGTTTTGATTGCAACGTGTTCAATTTGAAACGATTTGTTGTGTGAAATTCATCGATGTTTGCCTGTAACCAGCAGTGTTGCGCAAAATTTCGCCAACCTTGATCCTGCCAACTCAAATACCGCGTACCCCGATCAGGAATTGCTCCACATCATCATAGCCTCCCATCATAGGGTCCCGTGGGGTGAGTCATACCTTCCCCGTGAGGACCCCGCGGGGCAAATGTATCAAGAAGCATAAGAGAGTACCGCCTTCTCCGTGGGCTCCCGCAAGGCATCGTCGAGGCAATGTATCCATTGTTTACGGAGCGCAGTCAACGCGATTTTCACTTAATTAAATAAACTTGATCCAAAGATTTGATAGAATTTTCACTGACAAGGAGAGGTCGATCCATGTGGGTCCTGGATTCGTCTCAAACTCATGAAACCATCTTGTTTGAGTAATGAAGATATCTCAGAGGATTTAGTCCCGTGGGCCTCGAATCCGGAGATCTAGCTATGGCGATTAGCATTACCCATATAGGACTATGTTGGAAAATCGTACATATATACATATGTGTACTACTAATGCCAATCTCTATGGCTGTACCTCAGGATAGGAGGCCTATCGGACTAAATCATTTGAGATATCTTCATTTTTCATCAAAACAATTCTCATCAAAACGCGATGATTCTCAAAGTATGGGCGATGACAGATACAATGATCTTACCGCACAGTATGAATCCTAAGCAACAATTATGCCTGGCACAATGTAGTTTACATATTCGGAACTGGTTCCTACTTCAGCATAACATCAGGAAGTCTACCATTATCTCTCTTTACTGATTGAACCTCTCTACATTTCTCAGAGCAAGATTCATCGCGTCATTCAAGGCCACGCACTCTGCTGTAAAAATCGAAGCATCTCTGTGCAAACTGCGAGAGAGACGCATTTCTAGTTCAAGACAAATGCATGCTGTACCAACGCAAGGAGCATTTGAAATTTTACTACCGTGTGTATATACAGAGATTGCATTATTTTCAATCATCATATTCTCTATAAAACAGTTGGGATTCGGCGAGTCTCAGTGAAAACCTTTTGCATCTATATTTTGACTCAAATCACTATGCGTAGCTGCGTGATAGGATAGATACACACCGTGATTGTTTTTCTCCATCATGTGATTAAAATAAGGTAGGATCTCGTCTATGCAATCGGGTAAAAACTTTTTTTCTTGAATTTCTTGCCTCTGATACGAAAATTCCCAATAGTGCTATTCACAGTTAGAGACAAATTTTATGAAACTTTTGATGAATACAGTTTACACGAATTTTCAACTCTACATATTCTCTATGTACATTAGCTTGGATTCAGCGATGAGGATATTGGTGGGGGTGCTCGTTCTGTAGCCTAACGCATGTCTTATAGCTGAAAACTGAATTTTTTCAAGTGACTCTTCATCATATTTCTTTCTTGATATAATACACGAGAATTAGAAATTCTAGTAATGACCTTATTGAAGATCTATAGAACAAGACTAGTGTGCCGGGTGCCGGGATCAGCCCCCATCATGTTCCTCTGAGATACTCGATATCATTCATTGATTGTTGGCTCCTGCTTTTAACCATTCTACATGTTTCGGGAAAGTCAGGCTCTCGGCATCGGAGAAAGCCGGTGTTTAGTCCTGCACATTAGATTCTGTCTCTTTCTTACTTGATGGATGGATCATTTTCAGTAGATTTGTGCATTCACGTTTGGTTGACAATCGGACAGGTCTCTTGAATGATGAACTCTTTTAGACGAGATAGGTCGTCTGAATAAATTTGGATAGTTTTGCGAGCTCTGCTCATAGTTTCGAATAAACTTTTGCATTGATAAAAATTCAGAATTGGGACCGTTTGCTTAAGTAACAGTCTCACCATTCCAGGCTGCTTCAATAAGGTTGCGGCTTCCGTTTTACCTTTTCTCGAAGTTGATTTCTGTTATATATGTTATAAACAGGAACCACAGTTAATCAAGAATGTTCATTCAACTAATTACATAGTGCTAATGATACAGATATGTATGAGCAGATGCGTAAAGCACGGGTAGCGTCATGGCGCGCTCGTACAGAACTGACTCCCTCTCAAGTTTCGTCAGTAGTATAGGTGGCGCTGTGGATGGACGACCGCGTGTTATTCAAATCAAGTATGCGATAGTTTCATTTCTTTATCATAGATGCCGTCATAGGCCTGTTGGGTCGAAATCGCTGAATCAGCGTGAGAACGAGTCCTCTTGTTTTCGTTCTTGGAAATCAATGGCTGTAGTATTTCTTGACGAGAATCAGTTTCGTTTGGACTTTGGGTCTCTTGATTTTGCTTCCCTTCTTGCTCAAGTGGCGACGAAGCTAAGGGACACTGCGTCGTTGGAATATGTCCTCCACGTTTGCATAAAAAAACATTCCACCACATCGGTTTCGGAGTACACAAAGTAAGTAACATCCTCGAAAAAATTTCCAGGAGATTCTGTAGCTTCTGAGTTACTTCAGGATTGATGAAAAATTGCCTGTAGTTGCTCAAAACATGTTAATACTTTTCTCTGCTGTGGCTTGCTCTCAGGAATGAAATGCCCGAGCCGCGTTTGATGGCGAGAGCATCAATTGCATTCTCGATTATGTCGTGAGGAATAGTCGGTGAAACGTTGGATAATATCATTCTAGTCTGTTTCGTAACCAAGAGTCTAATGTTTACATCGTCATCACAAACTTCCAGCTGCTTATATCCCTGAGTTATTCCTTCTACCAATTGTTTACTTGATACGATTATTTGAAGTCCTTGAGGAAGCTATAACGTTCACTGGTTGCACTATATCACCCACTGCATATGTATACTCTTCTCATCTGATACCATCGATTGCATCGAGTATGAGTCCTTGATCTTGTTATGGGAATTGGTCAGTTGTTGCCATAGCTGCGTAACTTGCTCCTTGATTACGATTTGTGACTCTTGATATACTGTTGGTTAGGAAAATTTTTCGAGCACACACTTGTTCAGCCGCCATCATTTCTACGGAATTCTGCATTCGCGGTTTGCACTCGCATTTCACTCGAAAACTGGGGCCCGCGCCCGGTCACCGCTGAGCGGCACTATTTACCCCAAGACGAGGTGAAACGGAGCGATCGTAAACACGTCTTGTCTCTACGAAATCCCAACGCGGAATCCCTCTGAATAGGAGTGTTCCTCCTGAGCTTCAAATCGATTAATGTCGGTGAAAGTGGAGGAATACGAGAAACTCCTCTCCCTAATTTTGAGAAGAAAGAAAAAGACCGGCACTTCCTAATATCATCACAAATTGTTGCATCTTAAAATTTCAAACCATCTACCACAACTGTACACATCTGGTACATAATCTGACAGAAAGAGGACATTTCAAAATGTGACGGTAAAGAAAGTATTGCTGCCGCCCAGTGGGTATATCTTCTCACACCCTTGAAGAGTAAGATGTCTTGGGACGCAACTAGATCAGAGCTGAATTTTTTGACAGTGGTTGAGCTGTCATTATGCTCAATTCTACCCTATTAATTTTCTTATTTTACTCACGAGATAAGCAATAGAGCCAGGAGATATAGAAAAATATGCAAGCTCTGAAGAAAGTATTCGAAAGCAAGAGTGCTTAAAATTGGAGACGAAAGGTGTATCAAGATCATCTATTTCACGATGCTGCTAAAGGTGTTCTCACGCCTCTTGTTTCCTGGGATAAATGAGTAATTCAAAACATGCTGGGATATATCGTATGACCATTTGAAGTTGGACACACCTTGGCATTTTTTTTCTCTGCGAGGTACAAATTTGATCGAAATTGATTCTTACATGGTTCGACCTTCTGCCTTGGATGGTGAAGTGAACAAATTGAGAAAATAGAAAATTTGATGGAAACGGGAAAATTTTTTTCGAAATATTCAAGAAAAATAACTTTGCGATACGGCATCGTGTAGCTCATCAAATTTTAAGTCCGAAATTACTTGTCCGATAATTTTTTTATTACTCAATTATCCAGGAAAACTCATGGAAAAGAGCTGATTTTGAATTTGCCACCACAATTGTCGCAGAGGTTAGACGCTTCACCCGTTCAGCAATGTTATTGTTTGGGTGCAATGCCACGTGCTCTTGTTATTGTTTTGGTGTTTAACCTATGATCACTTGTAGGTTATCCAACCACGGCGTTCACGATGAAAATTCGAGATTGAGTGGCAATGATGATCGGCTTTATACCGCCGCAAAATATTAGATGCATTGAGCATGTACTCTTGCCATTTCAAGTACAAGAGTCCAACAATGCGTGAAAAACTGTATAGTAGTCATGCGATCAAAACTCTCTAATGTAGATCGAAATTTGAACAATACCGTATTCAAACCTGTTAGATAATAGTAATGCCTAGCAGATTCAGGCGGTGGCTCTCAATTTTAGAAGCTTTATCGCCCAAATTCTGACTACAAAGTTTGAGAAGTAAAAAAAATGCGAAAAATCGTGGCTTTGAGTGCTCCCCCACGAGATCAGAATTCTATAAAGTGGGTGGGTTTTTTGAAAATTACAAACGCGAACCAACTAGAGAATGGTGATGCCAAGCAGATTTGAATACTGCTTTAGACTTCTAAACATTTTCTCAACCAGAATCTGAACACAAAGCCTGAACGTCCGTCAAAAGTAAGTTTGCATCATAGTTAGACAGATAATGGGCACGAGTTCGGACAGTATCTCATAATAGAGGCGTGAATAAATACGCGAAAAATTGTGGTTTCGGCTGTTCAGTTATGATATTAAAGTTCTTGAAAGTGGCTGAGTTTTCGGGAAATTTCAAGCACGAACCTTTCAAAAATTGGTGATACCAAGCTGATTCGAGTATTGCTCTTCAAGTTTAGAAGTCCTGTCGGCTAAAACTTGACTACGAAGTTCGGAAAATTTTGATCAATGGTAGATCATAAACATGAATTGAATCGGTATCCAGTAGCTGAGGAGTAGGAAAATATTTGACAAAATTTGTGGATTTGACTTCCCAAACATGATATCAAAATTTTCAAAAGTGAGTGAGTTTTTCTTAAAATTTCAAACTTGAATATGGTTGATATTACGATCTCCAGTAGGTTCACGTGTGGAATTCTTCAAAAACCCTTTGAAAATCACAATCCCATGACTGGGCGGTCAGAGTCACAATTTTCAAATAATTTCCTTATACTCCCCAGTTACGGGTTACTGTCGCTACTCGAACTTACAATTCACTTTGATGCAAACTCATCTCAGTCTTTGTAGTCAGATTTTAGCTGACAAAACTTCTATGATCAAAATGCAAAAATCGAATCTGCTTGGCATCACCCTTCTTTAGTAGGTTCACGTTTGCAATTTTCGAAAATTCCACCCACTTAATAGAAATCTGATCTCGTGGGGAAGCACTCAAAGCCACGATTTTTCGGATTTTTTTTACTTCTCAAACTTTGTAGTTAAAATTTGGGCGATAAAATTTCTGAAATTGAGAGCCACCACCTGAATCCACTCGATCTCGAGTTTTCATCTTGAACGCCGTGGTTGGATAACCTACAAGTGATCATAGGTTAAACACCAAAACAATAACAAGAGCACGTGGCATTACACCAAAACAATAACATTGCTGAACGGGTGAAGCGTTTTACCTCTGCGACAATTGTGGTGGCAAATTCAAAATCAGCTCTTTTCCATGAGTTTTCCTGGAAAATTGAGTAATAAAAAAATTATCGGACAAGTCATTTCGGACTCAAAATTTGATGAGCTACACGATGCCGTATCGCAAAGTTATTTTTCTTGAATATTTCGTAAAAAATGTTCCCGTTCGCATCGAATTTTCCATTTTCTCAATTTGTTCACTTCACCATCCAAGGCAGAAGGTCGAACCATGTAAGAATCAATTTCGATCCAATTTGTACCTCGCAAAGAAAAAAAACGCCAAGGTGTGTCCACCTTAAAATGGTCATACGATATATATGAACTGCAATGTCAGACACTATTGAAGCATAGGATTAATCATGTGATAACTTCAATGCACCTTCGTTTTATTTAAAATCGTATAGAAAAGTAGAATCTAGCTGAAAATGTGCATTCGTAGAGCAGCATAATTTTTGTCATACATCAAATTACAAGTTCTCCATTTAAATGAGAATCGTAATCGTTTGTTTGGTTGCACAAAATAAGAAGTACAAGCGGATATTTGCCCCTTCAAATCCCCGCGGGGAAGGCGCTACACCCCATGGGCTCCTGCATACACTTGCACCGGAGGCTCCCGCGATCTCCGAGGCAACCCCGCGGGGGAGCCTCTAAAATGTCTGATCGGGAACCTGGATAACTTAACTCGTCGCGTATGAGCCACGCCACTCTCACGCTCTCCTGACAACCGTCGAACAGTGCACATAAGCATTGATAGCCTCTCGCGCAATGAGAGGCATCTGTCAAAGCTTCAGTAAAGTTATACATTCATCAAGATCTAATAGTATTATGTATTTATTGGATATACCTATACAATAAACATTTTTTTGGACCTTTCAGCTGGATCTACGCTGAAGATACACAATTTGGTTGGATCTATATAAAGTATTGCTAAAAAAGTTCCTGAGTGTCCATGTAGCGTGGGAGCTATGCATTCTATTCGGAACAGACGCAACCAACAAGTTGGAAGTGGAGCATGAGGCATCACCAATGAGTAACGCTGCCAGTAAGTCGGAAATCGTAACGAGTTCTGCGAACGTCAAGTAAAAATCGCTTTGATTAAATCAATTTGAGGCGTATCAACATATTCTGACGACGATTCTACCCCTCAAGCTCATTGAGTTATTTGATACAAGAGTATTACGTGCTGAATTTCTCGAGTTACCAGCTCCGCTCTTCAATCAGTGATCATCCTAAATTGTTACGCTACTAAACTGCCTTACTTTTCGATTCCATGTTCGAATTTGAGAATCATATCAACTTCGTTGCTCATCAGATCAATATCCAATTCTCGAATTTACTCGCATGCAGACTTCGAGTCAAACCAAGATAAGTTAGAACGCAAAAATACGTGTCCCATTGAGTAGTCTTTAGAAACATGTATCTCATTCCGGGAATGATCTGAGATTTGAGCATTATACGGCTAGTTGATCTCATATAGAATGAGTCTATTCCGACAGGTAGCACCACAAAATTCGAGTTCATCAACCCCAAATGCTGAACGTACTGAAACGTCTCTGTCAGTCATCGCAACTCGAAATATGTATAATACCATCTGACCATGACGTAGATTCCGATTGCTTGGGACATTCCACAGATTCCTTCGCCTCGATCGTTAGTATATTTCACCCACTCTCCCTTACCCCTCCGCAGTAGTGTCCCTCCTCGATACCGACTCTCTTCGCATACATCCTCGTTCCCTCCACCCATCCATCACCCCCAAGCTCTGATCACCTCATCCTCCTTTCCGCCTTCTTCCTCCTCTCTTCTGAAATTCCTTCACTTCTTTTCATTCCGCACTCATCCCGTTCTCAACTCAATCACGTTCTACGCATTCCTTGCGATTTCTACAATTTATTTCCTGACATTTGTTTTCGACAGACGAGCCTTCTCTCCCCATTAATATTCAAACTGCTTTTATTGTATATCATTACGAGCGGACTAAGCGGGTTATTACTACTGAATTACGACCACTGACAAGACGATTAATATGTCTGTTGCCTAGTTTAGCTTGGATCGTATCCAAAACTCTGTCTTAGTGGTAGATTTTTATTGGATTAGAATGATGAATCGAAAGATGTTATCGTTTCACTTTTTGTTTCGAAAAATCGATTCACGTGTCTATTGGAAAACATAACAAATGGATTGGTTCATTGAGATCGTAGTTGGCAGTATATTTGCCTGGAAATTGTATAAGTGTGACGTGGCCTGGTTTGTTATTATGGCATGAAATCCCATTCACGATTTCGTTCTAGTTCTATAGGTATGTTATAACGTCAAATCGATAGCGCATTATGTCGGTGAGCGGGTAGACAGTCTTTTACCCCTTACCGAGAGTGAAAGAGAGAGAGAGAGCTTTCAATGGCATTAGTCACATTCAGCCTCGACATTGAGAGATAGATTTCCGATAACTGCTCTCTGAAGCAACGAAAGCGAAAGTTATAGTTTGTCTAGACCTATTCATTCATAATACGTATTACTGTTTTCTCCCCCTGTACACTTGTTCTATTGGCTTTGATGTTACATATGTCGACTGATACTGTGAGTTTGAATTGATGATGATGGACTATGATGGTTGCCTATCGTATACCGATTGAAATTTCTTATGACTAATACACGCTATCCCTGATGAATGATTTCGCTTGGAAAATTATTTGGTGTGTGTTGCAGTAGCAATCGCACCAGACAACTGAGATTTGACAGAATTAGGTGAGTGCACCCAACATGCCCTAACATGCCGATCCCAAGAATCACTCTCAATTCCTTGGAGTAGATCAGTACCACAAGCGGGTTTGACCGAAAATTCCATCCCAAAAAGTACTTTTTTTTTATTCATACAAAAAATGAACGATAAACTTGACGTGAATCTTGAAAGAGACGACTCGAGATTTACGAAATTTTTCATTGTACGAATGTTAATACGATAGTGCTTTTGAATTTTCTATTAGAAATTCAAGTCACTTAACCTTTATAAGAGGGAACTCGCAAGATTTTTGATATCACGTAACTTCCAACAGCAATGCAAAATACTCACAAAAAAGTCTCAAAATGCACCAGATTTGGGTCAAATAACATACTCCTGCCAAGGATATCATCTTTTGTCGCAGTCACACGTTTTGAGGAACCTCAAATTGAAATCAATCGATGGAAAACTCTGATATTCAATCACATCGATTCAAAAGGTTAACTAACAAGGTTAATGAAAAGACGCTTCTCCATCCAAGCTCGGACTGAAAGCGTCTCCAGTTCAGTTAAATGCTTGGATTGAGATTTCAGGATCTTGGGGTGAATTCGACAGCCAACTTGTGGTCGTGAGTCAATCAACTGGTTAATTTTTCAATCAAGTGGTTGCCGATTTGGAGATTTGTCAACCAATTTTCCACAGTGTATTGAGGTTACAATTCAAAATACACTTTTCGGAAATTTTGAAATTGCAGTTACTGACCTTTCTTATGACGGCATCGGTGTATACTAGAGAGCAATCCGAATCGTTCTCCCGGAGCTTACTTTACGATCTTTCTGTCTCTTTTTTTGCCCATCTCAATCCATGAGTCCAAGTGAGACAATGCGATGTCAGCTTGGACAGTTCAATTTTCTCCCGAGTGTGAATCGCCAGGGTTACGGTAGTCAAAAACTGAGACGTCAGTCTCAGTCGAGAATTATAGTATCGTATTGTCATGTTCGATAATAGCCCGAAGGCCCAAACAGTATAGAGCACCCGGGAGATGTTACATGAGATGAGTGTCCCAGTATGGCCCTATAGGTCGATTTCAGGAATGGGCACTCGTTGACCTTTCCACAAATTTTTTCACATTTGTTGTATCAGAATATGAGAAAAAAGTGATTTAGGCTAAGCTCAGAGATTTTCGCGTATCCCAGAGAATTTCAAGTCAGCTTTGTAATCTTGCTTCTGCACAGCTAAAAAAGCACCGAGGGAATAATATTGAGTGAGCCGGTGTTAAAATTTTTCGATTCGACCAATCTCAACGCACCTTAGCGCATTCGATTCCTTTATTCAAATCTAAAATTGCAGAATTCCAATTCTGAGACAATTCATAAGCGAAATACGGAGATGATTTGTGAAACAAGGAAAGGCTAACTTAGAGGTGTACCTAACATGCTTCCGTGTGATTATCTCATCAGGATGTGCAGTGTGCCTTTTTTTACGATTCAGAACGTGTTCATAACGTCGAAATAGCATGGAAGTAATATTGTGAACCAACAAAAAACTCTAAATGTGGTTGCACCCTTATAATAGTATATTAAGCAACAAGGGCGCCAACAGATATTTGCGCACGAGTCACCGCAACGAGTGTGCAAACGCCTCATTTACGCACAGTTTCATCGTTTACGCAGTGTGCGCAAATGAGCCATTTGCGCACTGCGTGAACGACGAAACTGTGCGCAAATGGAACGTTTGCACACGAGTTGCGGGGACGAGTGCGCAAATGTCGGCGCCCGAGTTGCTTACGATATTTTTTGTTATTTCTGTGAGCAAAAATGTAACCCGCCTCCTAAAACACATCAAAGAATTAGGGGATGCTGTGAGAGTTGGCCGTCATCTCGAGAGTTGACGGACTTTGTTCCTTTTTCGCGTTGGTGTGTACGAACTTTCCGAGTCCTTGTTCCTCCTCAAACAAATTATGAACCATTTTCATTTCAACTACTCGGGACCCATGACGATTTTCTGAAAAATTTTGACAGTAGCCAGGAGTGACCGAAGCATCACCTACAACGAATGATCAATGCATCTCAAGCATTCAGAGGAATGTGGCAAGGCGGGGTCACAGGAGGGTGGAGGAGGGGGTCCAGGGGGCGAAGCCCCCGGCGGGGTCCAGGGGCGGAGCCCCGGCGGGGGTGCAGGGGGCGGAGCCCCCGCCGGGGGGTTCGGGGGGCGGAGCCCCCTGACTGAAAAAAAATTCTGAGAAATGTATCAGAAAAAACTCTATCGCCCATATAGTATGTTACCACGTTGCTCAAGACTGTCGCTGGTGCTCGAAAGATCAAAGTTAGATATTCTTTACAATTATGTATGATGATGATATATAGATAGATGATGGTATAGAGTGATCAGAAAACAACTCGAGTCCAGTGCGCAAACGAAATTTGCACAGTGCGCAAATGCCTCATTTGCACACTGTTCTTCATTTACGCAGTGCGCAAACGAGTATTTGCGCACTGATGCCTCATTTGCGCACTGCGTGAAAAAATATTTGCACACAGTTGTGTCGGAATAATGAGCAAATTCGCTATTTGCACACGCACACTTGCGTCTAAATGGCCATTTTTGCGCACAGAATAACAAAAAAATTATTTCATGTCATTCATCGCTGACTATTTGAAGAATGGAGCATTTTGGGTGCACCCTTTTGCGAACTCGCCAAAACCGCTTTTTGAGGAAATTGAGATACCGTCAAATTGGGTAATTTTGGTACGATTTTGGTACTTTTTATTTTTTATTGCTAGGCATTCCAACATGCATTGACAAAACCCACTTCTATTAGCAGTCAATCTAAAGCCTACAGTCTCAGCTTTCGATTGATGGGTTATAAAGTTCAATTTGATGTGTCTGAGTTGGAGCTATTAGCAGTTGAAGAAGTGTACCAATGTTAGACCTCGATGGGGCAACTTTGGTACACTTACAGAATATCTCAATTCTACCCACCACCATGTGAGTGAACTAATTTTAGTCATTCGGAAGTCTTGTCCTAAGCTATTTGAAACATTTTAAAACCTCATGGACCATCACTCGACTCAAGATGAGATGAAAAGAAGCTGTCATAGGAAGATGTGCTGAAGTTACCATATCCTTATGCTTCTTACCTAGAGTGGGGTAACTTTGGTACACATTCTTATAGTTATTTCTTCCTGTTTTTCATCCATTAAAATTCCTAATGCTGTAAATACTCCAATGTAACGATGGTTTCTTCAATATGGTGATATATGTGGTCAAAATGTAGCATTATTCGTCCGTGGTTTGTTCCGGAACACTTCTTGACAGGAAGGCTAACTAGACCACTTGCGTGTTGGTGCTAAATCAGCCTTTTCTGAAAAAGCTTCAATGAACAAGTACAATCATCCACGCGGAATCTACGGTGGCTCAACACATTGTTTATGCGTGTGCCAAGATGGGAGAATAGGTTTCAGGGGGATAGAATCATTTACCTTGCCGAACGCAGCTCTGAAAGTCATTTTTCAGGGGTGTACCAAAGTTGCACCCACTGTACCAAAGTCATCCAATATGACGGTAATTCGGCTCTGGTTGGTCAAAATTGAAGTGACCTTAGCTCATTTTGAAGGTATTAGAACAAGCTTTGAAATGAGCTAAGGTACGTGGAAAACATTGAGGTAGCCCCAAGTTTTTGGCAAAATGACTATAGAGAGAGCATGTTGGGCACACTTACCTCATGATACACTTGCTCACCGACGCATCAATCCGTCACTTAGACCTACATACCTATAGGCTATCCCGAACCAGCATCCACATTTGATTTCACAAATATCTACTTACATAGGTATACATCTGAATGTGAATCTACCTGTAGTAGCTGTAACAACTGCGTGAGTTTTGCGTACATCCATATCACAAGTGCAGAGCTTTTCGCAAACGAAAAGAGAGCCTGATTCACCTCGTCGAGCTTTTATATCTTCCCGAATGCTGCACTGCAGCCTGTCATCCACACTCGCGCGCATCCATCGCATTTATACCTATGTATGAAACTGTGTTATAGAATGTAGCTAGGAGAAGGTGGATGTGATGGAAGCTGCATTTTGCAGGAGTCTTCTATATAGAAAAGCCGATCGAGGTGGTGCAAGCAAGAGCGCTCGTTAGCGTGAGAGGCAAAAAATAAAGCTCCAAAGAGCTGCAGCGCGCCGCGATTGCAAATTGCTGAGCGCGAAGGCTCGCATTTGTTCACGATCGGCGATTGCAACCCTATACGGGTAATTCTGCAGAAACTGTTTAATTTAATGCGTTGAGCTACTCTTGAATACTACTATACTGCTCTTCTCCAACAACTAGTACTTAACAACTCAAATCCAATAACGTCCCAGGAGAAAAATAAGTCTTGCTGGAAGTCTTGCAGAAGTCTATGGGAGTCATCAAGCCTTTCCCAAGACTTCAAAGTCTTGGAGAAAGTCTTGCAGAAAGTTTCCAAAAGAGTTTTGGTGTATGTCTGAAGAATTTGAGCTAACTGTGGACGAGAGACGCGAGAGGTATGACTTTAATCCTATATGCCCAAGAAAATCTAACTCAGCATATGATAACACCAGGCTCTTTAGCTCCTATATATCACTTTTCGGAATGGAATCACGCCTCAGCATCAGCTACTGGTTAGTTGATGCAAAAACTCATTGGCTGCACAGCCATCCAAAGTTGTTGACTTGTCCAAAGTTATTAAACATATACTGCATAATATGCACCTGCTCGCCAAAAACTGGGTCGAAACTTCGCATTGTGGCAGACATAATTGGGAATGCAAAGAAAAACAGTGAGATTATCTTTGTGCATTTTTTGAAACTGTCGAAACTCGAAAACTGTCGAGTTACATGAGTAACTGTCAGTACCACTAAGGAAAATCTATATTCGAGCGCTACGCAGAAGCAGGGATTGAGCTTACCGAAAACCTTTGTCAATCGGAGCCCTATCGCAGAGATGTCATCCAATTTGGAGATCAAACCCTATCGGAACTTTTCTAAGAGTAGTCTTACTTCCATTTTACCACACTAGGACAAAATTCTGTGATGAACGAGAACGATGCTTATTCACACGTTCATTTTTACAATTCCATTATTTAGTGGTTGTTTGTACACTGGACTCGCACATCGTTCGGAAACCTACACCACCAGGCGTAATTTCAAACATAATGCGACCTCTTTTTCAACTTTATCTTGGTAACACCATCAGGGTGAGCATCTTGCCTTAAAAACCGTAAAATGTACCGTCATGCGTCAAAAACATTCGTTGAAGTTTTCTGTGTAGGCGAAACCACTCGCCGAAGGCGTGATTTAGTTTCACTCGGATTCGACTCGAAATTCCTGGTACTTCGCGACCGATACTGGGAAGTAATTAGTCAGCAAAGCCACGATCAGCCAGCTTTCTTAGAGGGTGAGATGATCAGTTGTATCCATGCTGGGTGAAGTATCGCAGCATTTTATTTTGGCTCTTTGTTTCTACAAAAAAATTGGTCTGAGAAAATCTGAGCTGAAAAGACTTGCTCAAAATCGACTTGTCACATTGCGTGGCAAACAAAATGATTTAATACCAATTCAGCGTCACTCGCGTAGAAAATCGGAGCATACCTGGGCTCAAGAGCGTTAGTTGTCTCCATGGTATGACAATCTCCCACGATACACTCACCATCTTGACTCTACCAGTTTTGATCCACAGATGACCAGGTGATCATTGGAAATCGGATGAATCAAAAGGATAGAAAATGTGATATGAGAGACATCTTTGATCCCAAAATTTAAAAATTTACGGCGGAATCACCCATATCTGTGTGCGAGGTATGTGTTAAGGGATGCCTGTGTCGCGGTTGTCCGCGATGGAGAGAGAGCCGTATCGATCGCGTCGCGCGCTGTAGACTCGCGGACGACGACGACGACCGGACGCGTACGTACTTTGCTCATATGTGTTGGTGTGCACTGAGCAGTACTTGGGCACGGGTAGATCACATGTAGCTCTGTGGGTGTGAGCTTGAGTGAGCTTGCAGATGTTGCAGTTGCCAGCAACCCATGTACACAATTGTGCAAGCATTCATGAGGGACAATAGTGCTCAAATTATCCATTTTGAGGTACAAATCTTTCCCGAGTTTCCCATATGCACATTCTGTAATTAGAATGATGGAAAATCATGAGTGAATTTTGTAATGAGTCATAATACATGCACAGAATTTTCGATAAACATTACGAGATTGGTACAAAAAAATTTACCCTACATACCCGCAATCGTGGGACGCGCCACCTATAGGAGCGCTCTTTCACCGAATGCAATACAATTATTGACCTGAAGTAAAATTTATCAGACAAGAGGGATAATTTTTCTTGACACTCATTCGCAATGAGTAACCTGAAATGTCGGACGTCCCAAGATTACCCTGGCTGTGCATGTAATTTTTATCAAAAAGTTCTGTGCGTGTAAGAAAGTAGCTCTTAGACGAATATTTATCCAACTGTTCGAAAACGGACTTTCTGTTGATTGATGTAGCGATGCTAAACTATACTCAGCATCACTACATCAGTTGCCACGTTAAATCTGAATAAAGTACAACCAGGTGCAACTTTTAAAATATCGAAATGGGTATTTGGAGGCGGGGGTTGTGGAGGAATGTTAATTCGAAGATATTTTAAACGGTTGAGAGATTCAGATTAGACTGTCTCCTTCAATTTTCACTTCAAAAGCATCAGATCGAAAATATTGTGGGAACTTCACCCTTCTCTATTTCCTGGAACTTTCGATCTTTGAGTCGTTCAGACTGAACTGCAATTAGAGTGTTCTCTGCAGCACACTGTAACAAGATGTGGCGTTCAAATTAGTCAATATGTTGGTGTGTGTAATAATTCAACCAAAAGACGGTTACATTCCTGACCTTTTTGAGGCTCCAAGCCAAATTGACCAGACGAAGCCTGATACTCATGTTAAACTGATATGGTATTTTTTCAAGGAAGCTGGCGACATCAATGCAAGATAAAAGTCCACTTTGTCATTCATTTAGAAGAGAATTCTATGATATGAGAAGGAGGGATATGAGAAGTTGTAAATCGCTGTAATTTCATTTTTCTCTATATTTCATTTCAGTCTCAAATATGAATGCTCAGGACGTAAGCATAGCAAGAGGTCAATCACACCTATCAGGCACACGGCAAACGTGTCATTTTGCAGATGATGTTATGTCATTCGGTTGAAAATAACATATCCAAGATAAGGTAAGTGTACCCAACATGCTCCCCTTGAGCCGTTTTGTCAACAGCTTTGATCCACTTGAATATTTTTTAACGTTCTCCAGTGCATTCTGAAGCTTGTCTCAAAATCTTCTAAATAAGCTGAAGTGAGCTCAATTGGAACCGATCGGAGCCAAGCTATAACAATTTCCCCATGAAGCAATATTTTGCGAGTTTGCGAAAAAATACCTAACATGCTCCGATCCTCTCAAACAATGTACATCGGCAATAAAATACATGAAATCGTCTTTCCTCGGTGCAACGACATTTCGAGCTATTTTTTCGGTTCAAATCGGTATTTCTAACTTATTTGGACGCAATTAACACGCTCTGAGTGGTTAAAAGTCATACTGTACACTCTTCCGAGATAATCGTATGGGGGCGTGTTGAGTACTCTCCAGTTTCGGCCTTCGCGTTTTGTAAACAATCTCCGTATTTTGCTCATTAAATCGCTCCAAATCTGAGTTTTACAAGTCTAGTAGGATATGGAAGGTTTTGACGGAAAGAACCAAATTCGCTCAGGTATGTTAAGTTTGGTTGAACGGAAAACTAGTGGTATCGGTTTTACTAAACTCAATTCCTTCTATGATTTCTAAGCTGTGCAAAAACAAAATGTTCAAGTACTCACCTTCACCTGTTCACTACAAAATTGCCCTTGCAATCACAAATGTTCCTCACATCTGAACATGTTTCTGGGGTGGGAATATGGTGAAAAATGTTGGAATCAGAATCTTGAAAATTTTTCGTTTTTTATTTTTCTTGCACTCACGATTCCACTATTGGAAATCGATAATGTTCCCGGGGCGAGGGGAAGGGCAAGTTAGAAACGGGTTAAATTTTTCGGAACACGCAGAAATCACTTTGGGTCAGGCCAAACTACTCATCTTTTCAAATTTTGACATAACGAACGTGAAAAAAATTGCGAGAAGATCGACGAGTACTTGTGCCATTTCTGAGATCGGCATACGGGGGCATGTTGGGTTCAGAGGGTGTCGTGTCAGGTGCATTCATCTCATTCGAATCATCCCTATGGCTGGTGGTGCATAACATGCTGGCAAATGCATCGATCTTTGGCAGTGAATTACGACTTAGCACATGGTACATTGTTCCAATATCCATACGAGAGATCCGCGATCGTTCCCAATCTCTGACCGACCTCATAACTGCAATACGTCGCAAGCTCGCATTCGTTGAGCTTTTTTCTCCTCTTGATCCATCTCTTCTCTCTTCTCCGTAGACTATGCGTTATTTTTATCTCACCCGCCTCAGCGCTATCGTACATACCTGTGTACCTCAATCAAGTCAAGGTATATATACCTGTACCATGTTAGGTATGCTTGCGTGTCGCTGTGTTGCAAATATATAGTCTCTGACATCGGCACGGCGCGGCGTCGGAACGCGCGAGGGCCGGCGACGAATCGATCCGCGTATATATACGGTACGCGAGTCGAGAGAGCCGCGGCGAAATTGGATTGGGCCGTCGTTGCTTCTGCTGTACATATATACCTATATGACGATGCCAAAGCGTGGACCTCTCGCAAGCTACATAGCTTTGGCTTTGGCTTCTCTTGAATCTATGTGTAGCTCTCGGCCGCTGGAATCTTGCCTCAGGCGACGCAAAGCTTTCCTCTATAGATTGCTGGCCTGGCTTTCGCTCTATCTCTGGGTTGTGCGGATCGTAAGCCATCCCCGGCCCGCCGGGCTCGAGAGATTCGACCCATGCTCCCGATTTACTAGCAAAGAGAGATAGGTGTGACTTGTCGGAGCAAGAGAAAATTTGTCGCGGGAAAAGTGATCGGGAGATGCGGGGCTGAACGCGGAATTGGGGAAGACATTTTCAGTGTTAACGGTGTGGCTTGAGGAAAGATACAGGAGGCCCATTTGACGGAGTTACTCTGAATTCTTCATATTCTAGGTAATAGGAAACTGTAAAAAAATTTTGGACAAGATTGGTGATCCAAAGGTCTGGTCCTCCCCTTGTGAGTAACACTGGGAGGAATCGCCAAGGTGCCGTGGCGTGTACGAGCGTGGGCAGTCCATTACCGAACCGTTCATGGTATACCCGAGTATTCGCAAGGAGACCCTTCACCGGGCCAAGGGAGTGATGCCTCTTCGAGAACCCAGTCTAGGTGTGACTTACTGTCATTGGATCAAGCTTGAATCACGAATGGGAGAGGATTTCCGGCAGGAGCCTCGACGGCAACTACTTAAACGTTCACGGTGAAGGCTGTGTGAAACTGGTACGAGCAAACCGCGAAAAGTGTTGGTAGCGCAAGATAAAGCACTTTGTACCTGGTCCTCCGGCCGTTACCGATCCAGGACTGAACATCGGGAGAGGAGTATCCGATAAGGAACCTCCAAGGCGGCCAGTCAAACGGAGGTCGCGTAACACTGGGATGAGCAAACCGAGAAAAGTGTAAGTAGTGAAAGGGTAAGTAGCGGGAGTCCACCATGAAAACTTGATTTGTGAAAGCGCCTAGTAACGGTCCTCCGGCGGTTACCAATCCATGCAGGGCTAAATATTGGAAGAGGTTACCCGCAAGAGGCCTCAACGGACAGAGTCCTTCGTGAGTGCCGCAGGGCTCTCAATTGGAATCGCGATAAGGGCCTGCTGACCACGACAGGCGAGTATGTGACGACTACTCTGGTTTCCCGAGTTATTGTACGGGTTAGACCACGAGACCGTGGTCTATTACTGAAACGTGGAAAAGCTTATGCTCCCTAGGAGCAATCGAGCAGTGACCAGTCCTGTGCGTGAGCAACACTGGGAGGATGTCCTCGTGAGAGGCCTCAACTGTGACCTTTCAAGGCTGAAGTCAAAGAATTTCTAACAAAAGTACCTAGGGTTAGAGCGTGAGCCCTTAGTTGTGTGTGCTTGCATACCAACTAAAGTCCCGTAATAGGGTTGGAGTCTAGATGGCACATTGTTCGAATACTAGATGAAAAGCTGACAGCCCACCGAGGTGTAAGAAGTCGGTAGTCCCCGTAGACGCGATGACAGAGTGTATCTCTGTCCACAGACTTGGAGTCAGCGGAGGGTTGAGACGAGAGTCAGGAACCTCCACTCAAATCAATAGGGCAATACGAATGTCTTGCTCTTCGTTGAATTTCGCTCTCGTCAATCAAACGTTTGTTTGCATTGGTATCAGTATTGACGAATTTCTTAAGGTAGTACTGTCGTGAATCGATTGACCTGATGGAATTTGATGACATCATACACATAGCTAGGATTTGGCATACAGATTACTCAAATGAAATTTCAGACACCTAGGTTGCTTGTGGGAAAACTTCTGAGATCCTCAACTCTTGTGATTTTAACATCTGCTCTTAAGGTAGTACTAACGCAGATCGCTTTTCTGTGTATTTACTTGATTTTTTTTTCACGGTTAGATCAAAGTACTTTCAACACGTAGTCAAAATTTCAGATTGTTCTGCCGTCTGGTTATTGAATGAAAAATCATTAAAGTTTGTAATTTTAACGCAGCGCTTATGGAACATATGGCACGAGAGCGTCAATCGAAGTCGCTCACTTGGAAACTATTCTGTTTATTTTTTTGAGAAACTAGAATGTTGTAGTTAATAATATAACAATTGAGTACGCGAAGTTTGAAAGAGATCCGCCGTTTAGTTATTTAGCAATGTTAATCAAAAGTCAAAAATCATCACGATTCTAAGAGCTCCGCGCAGGTACATACAGCGGGCGAGAGCGAAGCACAAAAGAGACGCCGAGTAAAGGGACGATGTAGCTATATATATATATATACATGGCTCGTGGGCGCTGTCATGCGCCGTAAGCCTACCTGGAAGATTTTGAATTTCACAATGTGCCCTAACAGGCTTTGAAACATCTTCGAAAAACATTTGAGTAAGCTGACCTGGAGACTTTGATATTCATAGTAGGCTTTGATTGGATTTGAAATAGCTTCGAGAAACATTTGAGATTAGTGGAGTGTGGACTCGGAATAGTGGTTTGGAGAAATGACTTGGATTCATGGATGACTGCAAACTGGGGAAGGAATGAGCTGCTGTTAGTATAAATGAGTAACTTATCTTGGAAAGAATTGGCCCTCGTGACTCGTGAGATCCTTGGGACTAAGTTATTATCAATTTTTCGTTGTGCTCATTCCCCCGAGTCCAAAACCATCGCATGATGCGAATGTTCATTATATCAAGTTTTTATATACGAATTATGTACAAACATTTACATGGTTAGCTTTGACTGTGATTAATACCTACTATCATAACATTACTTATACGACAATACTTATATAACAGTACTCCGAACATATTCATGTGTTAAATATCACAGTGATTACTTGCGATGTGCTGTTCTACACAGCATACTATTTTTGAAATCGTTCTTTTGTCTTGAGTTATGCGAGGGTGGCGGTTTTCATCGCGTTCGCTCAAATAATCTTCCAATGATTTCTTTCCTTTATTTGTGTAAATCGATTTGAGTGAATCGAAAGTGACTCTTTTCTTAGCAATCTTCCGTAACGTATCTCTATGCAGAACGGTCTTCAGAGGTTTCAAGAAAACGAGATTTGAGTTAACTTGTTCATTTTCTCGATAATTTTCTATACATTGTTGGAAAGTTGAAGAGTGTTTGAGTAGAGCATCCTCAATTTTGAATAATTTCACGAGTTTTTCCAACATTTTCACATCATAGAGCGCATCGTGAAATTTTTCACCGTCTACATTGTCCAAGAAATCTTCAGACAACTTTGAGAGTTTCAACAAACCACCTTTCTTTCGATCGGGTAGTATTTTCCTAAAAATTGCGAGAGTATCCGAAACCGCCGAGACTTTACAGAAATTTTCTTCCATATTGCATTCAATTAGTGCTCGGATTAATCGAGGAACATCAAATGGGGCGTTATGCGCAACAAGTATACAATTTGGTTTCAAAAAATCGTGGAATTTTTTGAGAGCATCGACTAAAGAGAATGCTGTAACAATTTTATCACGGAAATACAAATTTCCTGAAATGTAACGAAGGCTATTTACATCGGAGGCTGCAGACGAAATAGCTTTAGTAGGGGTTATATAAACATTAAATTCATGGCTCACAGACTTAGCAGCTATTTGAAGCAAAGCAGCATCAGGGTACAAATCACCGAGTTCAAGATCAAAATAAACAATACGATCGATTAACGCACTATCACCAGGCACACCACTCCCACCGATATTCGAATAGTTCACGACGGGTTTGAGAACAGGGCGAGGGACGGGCTTGATCTGCATTGCACAATTTGATTGGTATTTGAGACCCTCTTTGTTTTCATTTTTTTTTCTTGAAAGTTCTTTCGCCGCTTTCAGTTTGAGTCTCTGCCGTTTACTAGACACTAACACACTCTTCTCTGCTCTCTTCTTCCGGATCATGTCAAGTTGAGTGAAGTACTGTGCAGTGTACTTTCCGGGTGGCAGACCGAGTTTTTCTTTCACCGCTAAAACGTACCTATCTCCATCATTCTTTGTACATACAGAACTAGCAACTCTGTAATCACATGCTTCACTTTGGCTTAGACACTTATTCTTAGCTGCTTTGTGCGCGATTATGTTGTTCGTACTTTCATTAGATTGGCTTGAAGCTGCCACCGCAAATTTTTGCGAATTCTGCGCATATTTTTCAAAATTCACCGATAACTTGTCGTAGAGCACTGGATCGCACAAGTTCACTGAATGAGGCACACTATCTCCTGTTCTACACCACTCAGCACATTTCTCATGTCTGTTGAACAAATGGTCAGGGATAGTCCTCAGAGTTTGGGCTAATTCTATGGTTTTTCCCTTGTTCTGAGCGACAGCGTAGGTGAAACACTTCTTTATGTGATCGATAACACCTTTCCGATTCAACTCTTTATGAATCTTAGCTAGCTCATACAGCTCCTTTCCAAAGTTCTTGATCAAGTGATTTTTGTCTGCCAGCTTAAAAATGTTCACACTTGGATCCGATTTGTAGATTGCTGACATTGTTGTAGCGTCCTCGTCGCCGATCAGTACGCCAATTTCAAGCTTAGCTTCCTGTAGAACTTTACTGTGCAAGACCAATTCCACGCCTGCATCAGCCTCCATTCCTTTTGCACTTCCCGTGTAATTGTGTCTGCAATCATGATTCTCTTTTGAGGAACCCATTGAGCATGCCTTGCACTTCCGATTTCTTGTGGTGTAATCCAGAATTTTTTGAGTACAATAGCCAATAAGTGTGGCGTAGCCATTCATGCTATTGTAACTCCTTCCATTCCCTCTCCTGCTCCAGCCCATGTCATAAGATGCAAGGATCTTGATTACTGCGCAAATCAGCCAACACAGAATCTTCACTAGTTCTTTATGGATGTTGCTACCTTTACAAGCATCCATCACAATAATCAAGGCTTCTATAACTACACTCCATTTGGGAAAGAGTACGTCTGCCATCTCATTTGGCCTGAAATCAGTACAATTGCAATTAATTAATTAGTGAATTCGGTGATGTGACCTTAGATGCTTAGGATAACTTGCATGGAAATAGTTCTAATACGAGAAAATCGATAGCTAATTGCAGAATGAAAAGAAAACTTACAATTCCAAACGAAGCTTTGATATGTTTTCGATGGTCAAACGCCTTTCTTCTTGAGCCGCTCTCAAACAACTCTCTCTGGCACATTCTTCGATAACGATTCCAACTGTTCTCTCGTATCTTTTGAACGTCGGTGCTGATAATCCAGGGATATCTGCACAGGCCAAAATTTTATTGATTGTGACGCAGCCAGCACCAGAGTGAATAGAACCTGAAAACAGTAGTTGATAGATTTCATTATTTTGCTAGATTTTATCGTCACGTGTATATGAGTATAAAAGCATTGGTAGGAAAAAAGACATGTAAGACATTTACCTAAAACGATAGTCTTATTGATGTGAGCCAGCCTTCCATCTGTTTTTCCTGTTGGGACCGGTGATAATGTACCACATTCATGACATTTTACGGACAGTATCGAGTGTAGTCCTAGTATTTGTTCGCTGACGATGTTCAAAAGACTTAGGATCGTTTTGCAAGACAAACATTTTAGATTACGTCCCAGTTCGCAAAGATCAACAATCCGGTATCCGGAAATAATGTTGGTCTCCAATGATGCTTCCATCTCAGCTCGACTCCTTTTTTTTTTAGCCTCAGGCATTGTAGCCACAGACTTAGCAGCGCTCTCGACTTTTTTCTTCTTTGCAAATTTGCCATGATGACGAAATTGAGTGATAGAGGACATTGGAATACATTAGAGTTTCCACTTGAAGTCGAAAAGTTGCTCAAGGGCATGGAGAGATGCGAATGGAGCAAGTGCGCAACAGCAAATGAGTAGCAAAATGAAGACGACATTGTCAAAATATTTGTTATAAGTAGTTGAAGCTAATCCGATCCGCTGAAAGTCAATCTTCAACCCAATGACGGGCAGAAATGACAGAATACCTTCCCACAAACATGCACCTGCTACCACCATTCATAAGAGCGCAGGTATATATAAGTCTATATAGGCAGTCCGGCCCGCGGTACGCTTCCGAGCACGAGATAATCTGTAGTCCGTCTCTTCGAGAGAAAGGTCTCGACCAGTTAATGGACGTCGCAACTCAGTTTTGAGGGACACTGGATTAGTACTACCTTAAAGGAAAATACATTTCTTCTCGATTCATCATGTTTGACCTGATGGACTTCGATAAGATTGCATATTCTGATTGGTCATATTAGAAAACAGACTCACAAGGAAGGGGTCAGGCCTTCGGATCACGGATTTGCCTGAATCTTTGGGAATAGTCTTCTTTTGGTACAGAAAGAAGATATCCAAAACCGTGCTTGCCAACGCTCAAGCGTTTCTGAGCTACAGCACACGACCCATGCATTACAATATACCCATATTCATCAAAAATGGTATATATAGATATACTGTAATGCATATGTTTTAGCCTGTAGCTCAAAAACGCTTGAGCGTTGGCAAGCGCGGTTTTGGATATCTTCTTTCTGTGCCAAAAGAAGACTATTCCCAAAGTTTCAAGCGAATCCGTGATCCGAAGGCCTGACCCCCTCCTTGTCAGACATTTTTACACAAAGCCTGGTTAGCTTGAGGCTTAGCTGCGAGCCAATGTTTACTTAAATTCGTCGTGAAGTAACGAATATGTCACTAATAAGACAAAAATTCCCATGTTTGTGGCTTGCTTTTTCCGGTTTAACAAATCATAGACCCTTGAAATTTTGTATAGAGTAGCAGCAATTTGGTGCGAAGCCTGTGACGGAATTCGGGCTAAATTGGTGAAGGTTCAAACGACTCGAACATTTTAAAAAGTGAGGTTACATTACTACCTTCACCTCGAACTTTCACAAACGGAACTCGACAAACATTTGAATTCATTTCTTGAAATAGAAGGCTTTTTATTCGATTTCTCTTTGATCCTCGTGGGAACTTCAATATTTTCTCTGGGCGCACTACAGTTATAATGGTTCGCATAGAGTTGATGGAGTTTTAACTCTTATAGTTTATAGGATGGGATGAACTGACAGAAATACACAATATCAAAGACAGAAGCTTCTAACACAATTATGGATCTTTTTACTATTGTGGAAGGTCTTTCTTCGGAAGGCTCTGACTAATCTTCAAATTAAATAAAAACTGAAGACTAATTCCAGTTTATGTCACGTAAATTAGCCTATCAAAGTAAAACAGCTTCATTAATCGTTCCGAAAGGGCCAAATTGCGAAACAATGAACAGCGGGATTCATATATATGATGTCAAATGAATCGAATTTGCTATATGTAAGATTGATCGCTAGATGAATAAATAATTCTTCGAAAAATGCTCGGACAATAAATAAACTATTCAGAGATGGGATGCGGGGCGCTCGAAACGTTACAGAGCAGTGGAAGCCTATTGTAAAATTATAAGTACACTCGGTTTGAGTGATGAAAAAGTACTCTAATCACAAACTTGTGTATTAACAAAAAGTGAAAAGATAGAGACGCGGAGAGAGGTCAGGGGTGAATTAGGCGCGGAGGAAAGCCAGATTGCGAGAAGAAAGAAAACGGGAGCTCGCGGCGCAAAACGCGGGCGCGAGAACGGTACGACTAGCCTTCTCGCCGCTCAATCGTTCACGGATGATCGACAACGGCGAAGTCCAAACAAAGATCGATTTCTGATTCTTCAAATATGTTATTCCCATAAATGCGTATACACCCGACTAGGAATTAAAACTCGAGTAATGATGGACATTTAAATGTCATTTTTATTTCCCTATTTCATGAGATTGTTACCGTAAAATAACGCAGCACTCCAAAAAAGTTCTGACCTGGTTTCAAGACTATATTAACTTTGTGTGAGAAGATCGCTGAATCCAAATCTGGGGTCGATTCACGTACAGCGCGTCAAGATATTAACATAGTTTGAAGAAAACATTATCTTACGAGAGAGCTCGGAAATGATATTCAGACCATTTTAATTTTATATTTCTCTCATCCTACCGTGACCGAAGTGAGTACTTCCACTTGATTATGGGTGGAATGGAATCCATTTTGAAGTTATTAGACCCGCAGATTCCCAAATCCCAACACTTAATCTTGTACCCAAACCACCAAACTTTCAAGTTCCATAACACATCTATCACAAGCTTTCGAGAGTTTGACGTTTTAGAAATTATTCTAGGTATCGAGATTTGAGAGCTTGCGGATTTTGGGACCTTTATGAGTTCTGGGATCCAGCAAGCTGCGGATTTGAAGAGGCTTTTGTAATTTGAGGCTAGAGCACCTCCAGCTTTGAGGACCTTCTTGGGCTCTGGGATCTAGGAATCTCCGAGTCGGAGAATCAGAACGGTCCTCGAACCTACAAACTCTCAATTTTTAAGACCCAAGATGGTTCCCAGGTTTCCAAATCTTCAAAGTCTGAACTCTTCGAAGTAAATGTGCTATAAGATTTAGAATTGGCAATCCTGGCGACTCTCCCGAGTTTCCTGATTCGGTAATCTGATGGTTAGACGCTCCGTCTGGGTTTTGTGATTTGAGGATCAGCGTGTTGAGTGACTTAAAAAAAGACACGAAAATCATATAGTTAGACCATCCGATGTCATATTTTCCACCAAGTCATGGTATGTTGAGATTATGTCAGGATGCGGACGCGCTTGGAAGAAAGTATCTCCAGATTCGTCGTCAGTTAATCTAAAAAAGACATAGAGTTGATTAAAATTAAAGCATGCTCAAAAAACCAGCTCTCAAGCCCACAGAAAATTACATTTCCGAGGTTAAATCAAAATTTTGACGTACTGAAGCCAAACTTACCCCGAATTTGAATTTAGCGATCCCTAAAGCATGACAAGTATAATTTGGGAGTCATGTTGGAACATTATGTTTTTGTAAGACTGTAAAATGCAAGCAGGATTATGATGTGTTGAGATCCAGGGAATTGTAACAATTTTTGAGATTTGGTTCACGCTTTCACTTTGCAATACCGATGACAATTTACCTGATCATTTTAAGTTATCAAATGCTAGTGGAATGAAGATGATAATTGCGAAAGGTCGAGCAAACTATCTCATAAACACGTGATGCTCCCGAATGATAACTAATCGAACATCGATAATCTCGGGTAATATACATCAAACAGTTCAGCGAGGCAAATGATTGTCGAGTGCTGAGCGATATTGCCGCGATCGGCAGTCCACATCACTCGCCCTAACGTTTCATCAACTTGCGCAGCCGCGGTAATAAATATCGCGGGGTATTTCAACGCGGTCTCTCGTGCCTACACTGCCTGGGGGTAATATAATTTCCGCGTTGCCCACTGACAGTATATTGCAACAGTTGGAGAGTGTGCACGGGCCAATCACGCGTCGTAAATCATATGCACTGCTGGTTGTAACAGGCATGCTATTGGGTTTGGCTTTGACCTCGCGGGGCTGAAAAATTATATTACATCATGACACTGCGTTTCATCTGCGATGGCCGCGTTTCACGTTGACCGTAGTAAATTGTACAGGTTACCTCCATCTTCTGCATATCGAGCGCTCACTACAAAAATAATGCATATAATATAGATAAAACAAGATGTTTGCTATTTATTCTCGCCAAAATGAGTTGGACCATGTCCCTAGCCGCTCTGTGCGTGATAAATTACAATACTAGCAAAAAAGTTGGATTCCGCATGGATTCCGCATCCTGAGTGGCTTTTCCCCAACCGCAGCCAAAAACTAGTCGACATTGTTACGAGGGAAAGCTTGTTCAGTCTTGCGCTAAGATAAGTGTTACAACTTTAACAAGACATGTCTGTGTATCAGGTGGGAGTGAGAATTTTAAAGGATACATGCATAGCTATTTTATGGATTGCAGTGACACTTTACTATTCGGGAATCTGTAGTACGTGCGATCAAGCGAGTTGAAGGGCAAATTCAGCGGGAAGCTCGTGACGGTACCAATTGAATTAATGCAAGCCTACAGCTCGAAGTCAACGCATCTGTACGGAGCTTCTACAAGTAAGTACACGAAGCTGTGCACTTACCAGTGATTATCGAGGTATGTGCAAAATGTACATACACGAGTCAGGAGCCGCAGGCGTTTAATACTGCACCCACATATTTGCTGCAAGCTCAGTTTCTATCAAGTTCTATCGAACATACAGTCGTAGACTTTCGTTCGAATTCGCAGTCCAGCCCAGCATGGGATCATTTGAAACAAGATTTAACGGAAACATTTCTCTCATGTTATACAACCAAAATCTACCAAGAAGCCAAAGATAACTCTCTTGCAACTCATTGCTGAGTGTAATGTATAAGGTACAAAAATCTCCATCCAAATTCATCAAACTAACCATCGAAAATTCTCGAAGATGCGCCCATGTACTTTGAACACCACATACTATGGAGGTGTGGGGTGTTTGAGAACAATTGAAGTACAATGTATTTCCGATTTATCGTAACATCCAATGCTTCCACGATGAGTGTTGTGACGACATAGGTGATTGCACTTTGAGCAATCACCCTGTCATCCCCGTCGTCGGTTCAGCAAAACTGATCGTCGATGCATACCTCGAAGAATGCAACGCGCGATCACGTTTTGCTGAGCTTTGCACTTTTACACTGTGTGACACGCGGCGAGTCGAGGACATATATGCCACGTCTCGCGCGCGCCACATCAGACCGCTCGGGGACTCCCATTTTTCGAGTGCCCATCACTTACTCTCAAATCACACAGTTATTATAGTCGTCAATTCATTCAATAACATATACTTCTATCTATATTTCGTGAGTCCTTACTTGTCGTCGACACCCCACGTCACAGTGGTCCTAGGTGTGGTGGACCAAGTGCAAATTTCGCGAGATCAACCGCAAAAAGGGCTCGTTTGAGTAGAGAAGACGGTACAAGAGTTGTACATCGACCATCCTGCAGACACTCTGAGAGAGGAGTGATTCAACCAGCCTGCCCAGCAACATCGGGTAGCACAAACTAGCCAACAACATCAGGCAGCGTCCAGCAGCGGCATCAACAAGGGAAAAAGGAGCAAAATAGAAGGAACGAGCCATCGACAACCAACTCTACGCCACAACGTCATCTTAATCGAGCATCACATCGATGGTTATCAAGGAGTTACAGACACCGAAAAATGTAAGGTACATTTGAGTTATCAAATGTTGTAAAACGATGACTTATGTATCAAATCAGTAGTCATTTCCCATGGTTATCTAATTGATCATAATTGACTCTGACTCATTGGGTATATTCGTGGATAGACGAAACGAAAACGGTCCTGTATTAAGAGAGTGACGGAGAAAAGTGGATTTCTTTGGGGAAATTAGTGATGAAATAAAGGGTTGGGACAGTAAGGACCATATTGTGCCGGAATTTCCCGTAAAAACAAAGCCTTTGATGTACAGGTTGGAATTTTCTGGTGAAGTACGGTGCAGTAATAGATGTAAAAGCCTACGGACAGATAAATATAAACACCTCTTCGAATCCGAAGAGAATAATTGACCGTTCAAAGTAGAAACCTTATCATAGGCCGTTCAAGAGAATTGATAAAGAATGAACCCCATTTGAGTCTTAATGAGGATTATAGTGTTTTTTACACTAGTTATTGGAATTTTATGGAGTAAGAAACAACTGGAACAATGGAGATGTCTATTGGAACGATCAAAATGACAGAGTTTAATGGAATTGATGAAGCCTTCCAAACGTACCACCCATTTTCGCCTGTGTCTATAGACCTAAGAAAATTTCGGATACCTATATTACTCAAATGATAGAGTTAAAGAAGTCATATTGCTCAAATAACAGATATGGTCGGTATTATTTAGCAGATCTCTTCTAAGAGAAAGCAAAGAAAGAGGGTTACAATCATCCAAACGGAGATGAATGAATAAAGAAATTTTATGTGAAAGTATTGAGTATACTCATGCCAATTCGTTCTATATCTGATGCTGAGGACCAGCTCCTACATGTGGAATATCTGAAAGATCTATTTTGCAAAAGTATTCTCCGCTCATACAATGAATCGGAAGTAGGGTTCAGATTGAAAGAAACGGAAGAAAAAATTTGCATTCGATACATGAGATCAATAAATAGCCAATTACAGAGACTTAGCGCCGAGATTGGAGAAATTCCCAGGTATTTTGACAGGGCAAGAGAAATTAGTGAACCAAGGATAGACCAATTATCACAAGAATTTGGGGGAAGGTCGGAAAACCCTAGAAAATGGAAATTCAGCTTTGATAAAATCAGAAGCCTATGGGGTACCGTTCTCAAGCCCAATAATCCCATTCCCGAATCCGAGAATATTATTTCGGAATCAAAAAATTCCAGACCGGTAAATTTATCTACGAAACAAAGTCACAATCACACGCAATATTTACCAATTAGCGGCCATCCCCAAGTCCAGTATCCTCAAACTGATTATCATGCAACACAGATGACGTTCGCTCCATACCAAAAATCGCAGATTAACTTCTTTGAATTGTCAGAAAATCGCTACGAGAGATTACGCGCGGAATCGCCAGAATTAGCCCGCTCCCCAATTTTACATGTTACGAGATTCAAACGGTCTCGAAAGAGATTCCAATGGACTCGGCATGAGATAGAATCTCAGATGGAGATGATGATCTCCATTGATTCAGAGATTGTAGTTGTAGATAATTGTGCACTAATGAGTAAACATGGAAAATCGAAAAGCCAAATCAGAGTAGAGGAAAACGAACGGATTATAAAAAGCAATGAGGTTCCACGAGTAATTAAACTTCCGCATGAAACAGCACGGCAAATGCCACGAGCTGATGAAATAGTCGAGTTAGCAAATTTCACGAATACAGTACCTGAGGATATGATACAGTCAAGCAAGTTTCGGAACAATAGAATGAGGAAACTAAGGGTCAACCACTTGCATCAAGCGAGGGTGATACGAAGAATGATTCAAAGCGCGTCTCAAGTTTCAGTTCTTTCGAGTACAGCAGAGATATCGCAATTGTATGTTAACACCATTCAATTTCTGAGAGAGATAAAAGCCAAGCAGGTATTGAACGATGCCGGTAATCGAATAGTTTCAAAGGCCAGGCCGCCTCGCGAAAAACCACCCTGGTTCAACTCATTAGGAAGGAGCTCTCACCTTCCCTCGAAATAGCAAGAGAG
The DNA here is from genome assembly GCA_029851415.1 of Eretmocerus hayati. Taxonomy (NCBI): domain Eukaryota; kingdom Metazoa; phylum Arthropoda; class Insecta; order Hymenoptera; family Aphelinidae; genus Eretmocerus; species Eretmocerus hayati. The sequence continues at coordinate 164,000,193 of CM056743.1, read as the reverse complement.
TAGACAAGCATAGAGAATAGGAAAAGAGTAACTTGCATAGAGAATATAGCTAGAAAGTAACTTGCAAAGAAAATATCATAAAATAATCCCGGCCCTCACACGTGAGTCGGGTGAAAATTTTATGAACACTAGTAATGATAGACATACAAATATTTTGATAGAAAAGTTTTCCATTTGACGAGAAAACCCGAAAAATTTGGAGTATTGCTCAGTATTGAGGAACTTTGGTTCAAAAATATCGAGCGATATCAAGAATTATTGTTCAAAAATAGTGCAAGATTATTAGGAAATATCGCATAAAATCGTAGAAAGTATTGCATTAATGTTGTAAAGATATTGTCAAAGTGTTCCTTAAGTGTTGGTACAAATGTTGTGGAAATGTTGATCTGTATTAAATGAAAATATTGTAAGAATATCGAAACATATTGGATCAAAAAATTGTTGAAATTTGTGATGGATATTGCTGAACATGTAAAAATACTGGGGAAACGTTTATGAGAATATGGATAAATGTCATGTGATTCTTGAAGAATATCGCCAGAGAGAATATTACCAGAACTTGTAGTAATATCATTGAAATCTTTCAGGAATATCATCAGAAATTATGAGAATATGAGGGAGAAATCGTTTGATGTGTAAACAAGAATTTGATGTAAAACAAACACACACATACAAACACGGCTGGCTTATCGAGTTCGACAAGAGTCCCGGCCTCACACGTGTGACGACACAGGTGATTGCACTTCGAGCAATCACCCTGTCGTCGGTTCAGCAAAACCGATCGCCAATGCATACCTTGAGGAATGCATCGCGCGATCAAGTTTTGCTTAGCTTCGCAATTTTACACTGTGCGACCCGCGGCGAGTCGAGGACACATAAGCCACGACACGCGCGCGCCGCATCAGACCGCTCGGGGACTCCCATTTCGGGAGTGCCCATCACTTACTTTCAAATCACACAGTTATTATACTCGTCAATTCATTCAATAAGATATATTTCTATCTATATTACGTGAGTCTTCACTTGTCGCCGACACCCCACGTCACAGTGTTGTTCGAATTAGTAAATCGTACCAAAATTTCTGATCATGCTCTCGACGAATGTCAATGAAATTTTTCGAGATTGAACTTGATAAGGACCTCGGGGAAATAGTATTTTTTGATTCGAGGGTGGGAAGTTTGTTTTTGCTTTCCAAGTAGTTTTTCGATCGACTGGGCGTGGAGTGAACGGAATTCGCCGTGCGTCCAGCAGTGTTTTGCGCACAGTTGATCGAAAAATAAATCCAGTTCGTTGATGATCTGTGATGGTGCAAATTTGTGGAGGCATAAAAATGTTTGACTCGAGAATCTCTTTTTAATGGTTTTATTTTTCATGTATTGGATGAAAAGGATCTCTAAAGGGATCCAAACAGATCAAGATTCACATGGAGTATCACCAAATTCGGGTCGGACCCACAGAGCGCCCTCAAACACAAACTGCATGAAAAAAGCTTCAATAGATTGATTAATACATAGCATTCTCGGGACGCGGAGACAACCCCAGCATAGTATAGATACTAATGCTATGTCATACGCTAGATGTTCATCCGTTTGCCTGACCGGCGCGGAATAGTTGCAAGATGCGCCAGAGACTACCAGAAGAGACGGCTCTTTCCTGAAGTTGCAGCTGCTGCTGGTTGAGCAAGGGCCGTCTGTCGCGAATGAATTCGCCTTTTCTGTATTGTCATCCACATTGGTGGTGATGGCCGCCCGCGACGCACTTTGACCCAAGCTTTTGCCGCCCATCTATCGATCCCTGCGTACCTATAATTCTGAAACGCAGCAGCTGCCGCGGAATACATCGATGACTGAGTTGAGGAAATTACGTGGACCCTGGGATGATGTGGGGTAGATTTGAAGATAAGCCATGCGTACTAAAGTGTGCGTGAGCGAGCAAACTATTTCCCGCGTAATTCAGGATTATAATCATATTACACACGTCGTGAGCAAGACTGATCTCAATAAATACTGTATTGGATATTTTCACTTGAGCTCATAGCAAATGAATACATCACAGAAACGAAATGGGGAAATGGAATTCCATTTTCAATTACGCGTTTTATCCAAGGATTTGGAACCAAATTTGGGTTTGTCTCTAGATTGCAAGAGAAATTATTAAAAAGTGGCTGAAAAGGGTGAATTTAGGATATTGTCGAAGCAACATTGGAGATCGCGGGAAGCATGGAAAATTGGGTGCTATGAGCAGGAAAGGATCAAGTAGAATATTATTCTTCGGAGGATGATGATTACAAACATGCGAGCAAAAATAACTGGCATTTCATATGGTGACTACAACTTGAAAGAATCCAGAATTAAAGAACAATTTGAACAATTTCCGACATTTACCATCACGATAATCATCAGAGGGCTACATGTGGCAAATAAAATTGAGTTGAATGTTAGACGAAAAAATTGCAAGAGTATATAGTTGAGCAATCCTTCGCGTATTCCAAAATCCTACCAAGTCGATAGGGCGCAAACCAACAGGCAAACCCAGCGGAGCGCGTTATTACCGCAATTCCTGCGCAATATTCTAGAGCTCGCGAAGAAGCACCAGTGCAATGGACAAAGCGTCGGAAAAATTCAGTTTCCATCCGTCGTGTTGAAAGTTGCTGGAAGCAATTAGGGGAGAAAATTTAGCCGAGGGACCGGTTTGCCTGCTCGCTATGTAGGAAAGAAGTATTAGCAGGAAGCTGTGCAACCCAATGCCAACGGAGAAAGACGAAAACACTACCACCCGTACTATATTCAAGCTTTTGCTAAATAGAGAGGTTGAGAAATTTCTTGCCCGGCGTGAGTTTTTCAGCGTCATTTTGGTGGACAAGAGTATAATTGAGCTCAGCGCAGCTGGAACTTAGGCGTCGCAGTGCAGCATTAGCAGCTAGAATAGTGACTGCAATGGTGATGAGGATCAGAGAAACTTTTCTCTCACTTTAATCTTGAAGTGAGAGACATCGTATACGCGCTCAAGAGAATGATATGCAGTAGACATGATTTTTGATCCTCGCAATCGAAATGCACCGTGAAAAATTCATGAGAAAAACTTCAACCACTGGTTAGGGCCGAATATCGCACGAGTGAATTTTCCAAACAAGCTAAGCAGGGCAACACCAGCAGAGTGGACACCAATCCGAATAGTAAATCGCGAAAACGATGTTTGACTTGAATTTCTTTCCGAAAATGCTTGCGCGGACACCGCTGATATTTATTCCTGTTTGATGGTGAAAAAACATGATAAAACTTGTTCTTCTGCCCCAAATGCGTCGCCCGGGGACCACTAACGACTAGTCCCCCATATTCGCTGTGGGAAAAAAGTCAACCAGTGGTTGGATTGTAGTAGGCAACCAGTGTTTGAATTTTCAACCACATGGTTGAATTAGACAGCCAACGAGTGGTTGAAAATTCAATTAACGGGTGGACTTCAACCAATCTTGTATAGTGTAGTTTTTAATAAGCGTCTGCCCTGTACACTCAGGTTGTGAGGTTTTCCTCTCACTGTCCATGATCAAGAACCTTCAGATCATTTGTTGATTCCATGTCACCTTTGTTAAGAATTCCCGGCAATATCGCAGAGTTTTCAGTGCTTGATAATGAGGAAGAATCACTGAATCATATCTGTATCGCATTTTTCTAAATCCACCTCTTGATCGTCAACAGTCTTGAGTCCCTGGCAGTGGAAGTAGATCATTGTGAATGGTGAAAGTTATTTATGAAAACAGGAATCCATGGACAGTGGAACCGATATCCAGGAAGTTACATCATCATAAAAGAGAATTCGATCGATACCCCGTCCGGCCGGAGAGGTGCTTGTAGACGTGCAAAAAGCAAAATCATTTGTATTCCAGCGTCCGTGTCCGGGCTAGGGAGTGTCCTTCTCAGGGGGCTGGAATACATAGGGGAAGATATGCAACCTGCCCGGTCGACAGAAAATCCGCCGCATTGAGCAAGTCTCCGTCTTAGGGAGGTGTTCGAAATGAGAGGTTTTACTGTAATTACCGCAAAGGGGGTCTTAGCCTAAGACTCTTAGGCCCCGGGCATTACCGACCCCCGGCCCCGGATTATTACAACCCTCTATCCCCAGTAAGGAACTCTATACCTCGTAATTAACCCGAATCGGGTAGGAAGGAGCATGGCCCCAAGACTAATGCTCGGTGCTGCTACGCTCCCTTCCCCCGTTTCCGCGTGCTTTTCCGCATGTGGGAACGCACGCGATAACGCGTAATGTAGGACCAGCCATTGCAACAGCCGGAGCGCGAAATCTTCGCTGCTCCATCCGGTGGCTACGGCTTTCGCAATGCGTTGGAACTGGACGCTGGGCAAGTGGTGGACGTCACGGCCAAGTTCCTCTCTGGTGACTCGCCAGGAGTCCTTTGCGACTTGTCCAGAGTTTCTGAACGGCTCCCTGGGCTCCAGCAAAGCCTATAGAGAAACCCCTGAGCCTTGCGCCGAGGAGCGGAACCAGCCATGGTATTGGAGGTAGGAGCCATTCCCGGACCTACTATGAATGCCTCATATTCCCTGATGTAGTAATGATTAGAATCGTTAATTTACCGCCCATCAACTTATCGGCTTACGCAGGCCATTATGGAATTCCAAAATGCACCAAGGAGACAAAGAACCAACTTCTACTTCAAGAATGGAATGAACCAAGAATGTTAGGGAGTATCCAGAAATGATTCATATGCAGTGCACATGCGCAGGGTGCACTGCTTACAGATCATTCATGGACATATCCTTAGGGTGCGTCCACAAATATGCATATGCAGTGCACACGTGCACATGTGCAGCTCATCACATTTTAGCCAAAACCAGACAAAATTCATCGAGTTCCGCTTTGGATCAACCGGACCGCCTCGACAGAAAGTGCGCGATGCTCTTTTCTCCATTTTTTCCCGTGTATAAGCATAGGCGCTGTAGTTGCAGTGGCCGACACGGGCGCGCAATGGCGCTACTTCCACGGAGAAAAAACGGGTGAAAGTGCAATCGCCTATGCTTATACACGGGGGAAAAAATGGAGAAAAGAACATTGCGCACTTTCTGTCGAGGCCCTTACGGAGCAAAACACAAACCGATTCGAATCAGCAATTCTCTGATGTGAACCCCTCAATCTTTGCTTATGTTCGATGAGCTGCGAACATGTGCACGTATGCAGTGCATATGCGCAGTACGCACTGCATATGCACCATTTGTGGACTAACCCTTATAGAGCCACGGAATGTTTCCCCGAGATTTTTGTTGTCATTCATGATAGCGTTGGCGTATAACCTGTTGCTGATATCACTTATATAGCATAACGAGGGTTGGAACAAAAGCAAAATTAAGTCTATCCTCCCCCTCCATCCACTAGCCAACCACGCATGGAGGAAGGATTGTGTACAAAAAAACTTTGTTTGTGCGTAATTAAGTGATATAGGTTTATTACGCGATTGCGAGTCATACATATAACGAAGCGAAACAGGGGTAGTGAGAATACGCGATCGAACAAAGGGGAAAAAATCGAGAATGTGTGCCGGAAAGAGGAGTGAACCAGCAGAATAGATAGAGATGTCGAGAGGAAGAGCAGCAGCATGTGAATGAATAACAAGTGACTACTGGTATATATTCCATTGCTTAATGACACTCTCTCTCTTTCACTCGCGTTCCCTCAGCCAATCGGCTTTCCTTTCGTTTTTTGCCAATGCAACGATGAACAATTTGTATGATATGTTTACGGTACGGTGTATGCGTATGCTCGAGTACAGTTTCGGAGGGAGCACCGTGGGCGTATTACTTTATTTTCTTTTCCGGCAAAATGAGTGCGTCATCGGTGAGCAAGTTTTGCTGTACAGGAGGTATATACCGGAGCGCGATTTATCTGTAGCGCTTTCTTTTTGTCCGCCACGAGTTGTAGCTCACGAAGCGGAGCAGCACACACCCTTTTCTCTTGACAACCTGATTGGCCAATTACTCGCGGCAATTATCATGTAACACTTTGGTGCTCTTTTTCAAGCACGCTTTGCACCGGTGCATCTGTTGCATTATCTATCCCGTGAGCTTGAATTACGGTGCCTTATATACTCTATTCACGGATCGTAACAGGTGGAATGGAAGAAATAACTTTTCGTATTGGAGCTGGGATGAATAGAATTGTATCCATGTGAATAGAGTACTTATGTTTCATCGAGGTGATTCTTAGATGACAGCCAAGAAAAAGAGGACCTTTATTCGATGATGGAGACTCCATGACATACTGCTCAAACATATCAGTGGAATGACATTAATAAAAGTTGAAATTATGTGAGAATGTCGGGGAGAATGTTCTACTTAATCGATTACTTGGAACTCAAAAACACCGCTTGACACCCAGGATAGTGCTGAATTGCGACTTCAAGAGTACAGAGAGTAAAATTGACTATGACATCAGGAAAAACCTCTTCCAAAATGGACCAACTGATGTCCTTGTTTCGTTGCGCAAGGAATCTCATGAAATGTGATGAAACTAAATTCTAAATTCATTTCACCGACCAGTGGGAAAGCACTTGGAATCCTCAAACTGATTTCATAAGGAAGGCAAGAAATATTCCTAAAAGATGATCACAGATCAGAGTCAATTTCATGGTTTGGTTCAGAGTTACAATCTTTTGGAGATAAAGCGAAATTTCCCATACCACTTCCCGGAGGACCTCCGAACTCAAACACATGTTCACGGTGAAAACAATTAATCCCGCACTTTTTCGCCCACAGACAGTGTTCACAACCTTGGCATAATCTTCCTGAAGTGTTTTTAATAGATTCTCCCAAATCGTTTTGAATGAATTTGATCCCAATTTTGCATCTTCTATCGTATCCAGAACGAACACATGTCATTGAAAAACACGATTTTGAAAGGAAAGGTTATCACGAAAGTTGAATACACTGAAAATTTTACAGCGTCTCAACAAACAGAATTTCTATGTTTTCAACTGTAGAATCGAATAAAAATGCAATTGTAAAAATCTGAGACATTATCCTTTCTCGTGGGACGCTTTGCTTGAAACTAATCTCAAATGTTGAGGATGGAAGCATTTTAGTTTTTTACTTCCATTCAAAGTGGATGTGAGAGGTTAGACGATGCTGATGCAAATACATTCAATATCAGCATTGAAGCTCCCGTGTGCCTAGCGCGTTGGATATTTGCAGCGCGACGCGATGGCTCTCAGGTCGAGTAAACGATCGATGCATCCGCCTTCCCACACCCGCTACCGTTCCCCTTCGGCCTCGTTAACGTGCATCGTTCGCACGCTTACGCGAGGAATCGCGAGCTGAATTTCCTGGTCCCTGACATGTCTGGGTATATGTGTGCAAAGCCAAGTGGAGCGAGGTGTGCTCATTGCTCGAGCGAAAATTCACGGATGACTGACTTCAACAAGCCCATGTATCCCTGGTATTGGGTTTGTTGATCTTTATTTCAAATACAGTATATGGCCCTAACGAGATTGGTCAAGTTGGCACTCGAAGTATGTATATATTTTAGTGATATTATCAGCAGTTTGTACTGTTGGGTTCTGAAATACCTGCATGTTTTTGAGAGGAGCGAATTAATCGATCCAGCCCTCACGAGATTCTAAATGTGAAAGAAAGGCACAGTTTGGCAACCAATCCCACTGTCACTTTGTGGAAAATTACTGTGTGAAAAAAGAGCATGCGCTGTGGAAACTCAGGTGCTGTACCGGGTCGGATTTTTATTCAGGCCCTAACACGGGGATCCCACAAGATATGAGAAAACAGTACTGCTCGCCCCCGGGTTATTTACAGTTTTGTGACGTGAAAATGGCACTAACTTGGAAATAACTTCACCTCGCAACATTTTATATCTGAGTGATAATCTTCAGAATATCAGTTAGAAGGATTCGTGGTGATGTTAGGGCATCCAAAAGTAGTTCAGATCCGCGAAAGCGAGTGTAAATAAATCCAGTGCCAACCTGACCACGCACCGTTGTTATTTTCCAATGCCGCGTTGTGAGTACCCGAGACTGGATAAAAATCCGACCAGCACGAGCCTGGGTTTTCACGCAGTAATTTTTTACAGTGTCGGACTGCTTATATTATAATTAAATGGAATAATTGAACGGTTGCAACAAGTGATCAAATGAACAAGAAAATGCAGTTGAGAAACTTGGAAGGGGATCATGACAATGTTACTAATTTCAAGAATGAGTAAGTTCTATTGAGATATTCGGCATTCAAACTGCTGCAAGCCATTGAGGCCGTGTCGGAGTCTCGTGCGAAACGGGGTTACAACCTACGCGATGGTTTTTCCATCAATTGAGACGGGGGTAGTCGCAAATGACTCGGAATTGCTTTAGGAATGTGCCTCTGGTACGATCTGTGAGGTTAAGCGTCTCTATTTCCCTCAAAACTCGATATAATATATCTCGATTCTTTGATTCTTCCTCAAGAGTGAGAGACGTTTATCCTCAAGGATCGTACCAGAGGCACATTCCTGAAGCTATTCCGAGTCATTTGCGACCACCTCCATCTCAATTGATGGAATAACCATCGTGTAAGTTGTAACCCCGTTTTTGCCGCGAGACTCCGACATGGCCTTAAGAATATCATCACTAACATATAGGGGAGAGTGGGGCAAAATTGGACGGGGGCAAAATTGGATGAGTGAGATAGCTCGGCTGGAGGCGAGTCTAGGCTTCCGCCGCGTAAAAACATTTTTAATACCATCACAGACAATGGTTTTTATCGCGGTTAGACCTGCCAAAACGATACTGGGAGTCCACGCTGACATAGGGGTGCTTTTCGAGGACCTCACGCGGTTTATTTTCCAAATGCGAAAATTCACGCTACTTCTGCAAAAGTGGACGAGCTTAATCGCCGTTTGGGGGTCAAAAACTACATTACAAAACGAAAATTTTGAGCCGTCGTGGGCCAAAATCGGTTCGCTTGGGCCCAAACGATCACAATTCTGCGAAAAAAACGCCTGGGGGCATTTTTGGAAGAATTGGTGGGGGCGAATATGGACAATGCTTTATCCCATCTAAAATCGGTCGACCGACCGTCTGTCCTGTTTTTCTAGGATAATTCTGCGTATCTTGGCGGGTATGCGTTTGTGCAAATCTTTCGAAGCGCGGCTTGTTGAGGGCGAGTTGGATGATTGAAAATGGGTGAAAAAGTGAAGTTACGATGTTCTATGGCTATCTCAGGAGTCAGACTAGGGGTCAGAAGTCACTTTTTACGTGTTCGAAGATAGTGATCGATCTCCGCATTTTCACTGTCGCATTCGGTGACATTGCCTTGAATGTTACACACTATCAGCGGGATCGTTGACGTAGGGGCGAGTATGAATACCTCCAATGTGAAGAAAAACGAAAAAAATCCGACTCTTAGAAGCCACAAGTCGATTGCTGATTGCTGAATAAGGTGGTGCACCAATGAAGCACCTATTTCAATAATGCTGAAGAATGACACAAAAATCGCTCGCTTGCTCGGGCTATGGGAGGATGGAAAAGTCTCATGCGGGGTTTCCCTCTTGATTCTGGGACCACGTGTTTTGGTGAGCAAATGCGACTCTAATGAGTAGGGAATAATGCCGTATACCTCGATCTTGACAGGCTGTCCAAATTTGCCCCCAACACTTGTCAGAAATGCCCTCAAACGTGGGGCGAATTTGGACAGATTTTTTTCTCAACTTCAAAAAAAAGTATGAACGCTAAGACCTAGGGGTCTGAAAATTTTTTTACAATCCATTCAATAGTTGAACTTTAAAGTCCCATAGCGCGCCAAGCCCCAAGTATCGCAGATAGCCCCACTGCAAAATCCGTCCAACTTTGCCCCACTCTCCCCTACACTATAATTATCTCCTTCCTACGAGTGTAATTTGAAGTACATTTACAAAGCATCCCTCGATTTCCGAGTACTCGAACATGAATTCTTGAACACAGATTATTCAAAATGATCGCCAATGCTCGTAGGGAGCTCAGGGCAAATATCATGCCATACAGATTTCTTTTCCGTACTTTATCGTAAAAAGTTTCACAATCTTAGCTTGCAAACTTGCAGAGGTCAAGGCATTAGTACTTGCTCTTTCTGTCCTGGTCATATGACCCAAGTATTGTGAGAAGCAAGTGTCACTAATTTTCAAGTCTCTTCATTACCCACCATCATGCAGCTTTGATAACGCTGCGCTTCATCATCAAGTGGTACAAGTGCTCGAATCGTCAGGCAGTGATTGTATGTACCTGTGCAGAATAGAACTTGGATGAATTTTGAGGAGGTGTGGAGGGAACGTACGGAATTTGCACACTTCAGTGGCACACGGCAGTTTGTCCACTTGGAACGATCTTTGCTGTTGTAAGATGGGTCAAGGTAGCCTTAAGATATGATACTGATGTTACAGTAAGAATTGGGAGATGATTAGAAACTGCGTGCATAATATCAGCCTGCGAGGAAACCAGGATCCTAGGAGTGACAGCATCTCACTTTCAGTCAACCGAAAGGAGTTTCCTCTCATTCTGGTAGACCGACGCACTCCCTGGCCCCTAAATTCCCGGTAAGGGGATCTCCGGAATTCAGGAGGTCAACAATCATCTCCTTCGGGATATCTCTGCTTCAAACCTAAGTGATAGCCCAATTATTGCTATCCCAATCGCTTTTGAGTGCATCAGTTTTGAGAGTGGTTATACCTTTGATCACACCGAAACTCTCTTTTCTTGGCATTTTTTTAATTTTTCCACTTGCGACCACAACATTTGAGCTGTCAACTTCTGAAGAGAAGTTTTTGTACGTATGTACGATTTCTATTTTTGTATGAATCCTAGCTTATTAGCTCTCCTACAAGAGTGTAATGAGATTTTTTTTCATTTTCGGCCTTTCACGAGAAAAAGGGCAACGATTTTTTTGCGAGAGATGAGGAATATGAAGAAGCCCGCCATAAACATACAGATTTTGGGTTTAGGTAAAATTTATCCATTCGGCACTTATACAAAAGATCTTTTGTGAGCTGAGTAAAAGTCTCAATGGGCGCTTGGCCCGAGAGTTCATGGTTTCTGTGGTGTTTCATCTAAAGGTCTAGTATGCTTGCGAGAGGTCGATCGCGTTCGGAATCTCTACGATTGACGAATCTTTTCATTTCGAGCTTATGGATTTGCCGTGAGGCGTAACCACAGTTCTAGCGAACATGCGTCATCTGAATCAACTCATCCAAACCACGCGAATCAAGCTTTTGTTTCGATGTATGCGAACATGTTGAGGTAGATTGAAGGGTTCTGCATCGACCGTCTTAGAGTTCGGATTATCCTGTGCGAGAGCAGTTGCAACCTACATTTTGTGCATCTATTTGTTGTTAGGATCTCGAGATTAGAATAAGAGACTGAAAGAAAGACACCACTCGATCTTTCTAAAGAGAATCACAAGAATCCAAAGGCACATTTTCATACTTTCTTAGCGTTAATTATTTTGCATCGACTGCTTTCAATAAGTTGGTATATGATCTTGGATGGCCTCTGTGAGGATTCGTTATCGATATCTCATTCCCATCGAGAGAGTACGTAATGAGATCAATTTAAACCATAGCTTCATTATATATCAAACTAGATCTGTGAATACAGTAGGCCCCGCTTAAGGTGATTACTTTGGGACGAAGAAATTTGATTCCAATAAGCGGGGGATTCTTATACCCGGGAATAATCATTACCAATTCATGTCAGTCCTAATGTCAAGAAAAGGGAAATTGAATCTTCATCATCTCGTAACTAATTCCATTAATAAGAGAGAGATAAATTTGAATCTTTACGTAATTGTTAGGTATAAATATTATAGGCAATATCCTAGATCATGAGAAAAGGAGTCAACTTTTGATTTCTTTTGAATGCGATGAAGTGTACTTCCAATGAAAATTTCTGATTATGCAAGTCGAATTTACTAGCATATTGGTATTATGCGCCTTGTCTACGGACAGCTATAGGTGCTCTGACCTCTTCGAACGAGACTTGTTTCATGACAACCTCGTTGTATTTTTTGAATGCATCATTAAGCTGAGTCACGCCTTTGGGTAGAAGTTCGCATTTTGCAGATAGTTTCGATCTTCCAATAATACAGTGATCGGTTGGTCTACTCACTTTAAACAACGTTTATGGACAAAGACTCGGGCGGAAGATTACATACGAGTGTGGGTAGTGTGACTTTGAGGGCAATACTGAGTTCTTTTATTGGTAAAAAAGTCAGCTGACTTGCGGCGGGCTCTTGGTGTGATCACAATAACCAAAAATTCGATGACAATATCCGATAATTTTACATTTGTCTATAGATATAGGAGAAGGTCCGGACCAGCGATTCTGGGCACATTAAACGATTGATTCTATTATCCGTTAACACATTAAGCGGGACCTACTGTATCATTCTACGGACTTGAATCACAGTCTCGTGCCGTTTTTAAGCTACAATAGATTCAACTCTAAGAAAATCGCGTAGAACGCGTATCAACTTTGTTATGGAAAAATCCAAGAACTCGAAATAGAAAGATTGATCAATCGTAGCAAATTTAAACGCGATCAACATCGTGTCGATACACCTCCTACTCTCACTCCCTCTCGCAAGCACAGGTGACTTTGGGATGAACAAACTCAGGAACTATGAACTTTCGAGTCGAGCGCCCATCGAGACTTTTACTCAGCTCACCAAGTATTTGAGTGCCGATTGGATATGAATTCGACCGAAACCCAAAATCCCTATGTTTATGGCGGGGTCCTTTGTGGGACACAAACCGTCAACTTACACAATAAAGATAGCCCGACAAGAACTAGAATGTTGGGTCATACGTTTTTACACGTCATGGTCAACATTCGAGTACGACTATTTGGAATCAGAACATACTAGCTTGAAAAAGTTAAATCCCGAAGCAAAATATAACCGCGAGCAAAGGGTAGGAACAGTCAAAGACTAGCTCAGCTCTACCTATCACAGTCCCACAGCTCACCTCGTTTTAGCGTTTCTCAGAGGCAACTATAGCAGAGCCAGCACAAACTCCCGAGGGCCTTTCTCACTGCTAGCTTGGTCGTCCACTCGACGAGGACCGGGCGCTCGGGAGCGTCTAATCCTCGCAATTTGGCCTCACACTGGTCGACGCAGCTCCGCGTACAGCCTCACCCGCTTACACATACATATTGGACCAACCCTTGTACGTGGGTGTGGCAATGCCAGAGTGTGGCACGTATAGGTATACACAGTCAGGTTTAGAGGTTTGCGCTCGATACGGATTTACGAGGGGCAAGCGGGAGGCCAATCGAGCCCGCGGCGGAGATTAGCCCGCTAATTAACTATGGATCCAAGCATATATAGTGGAGCGAGCCTGGCCGATGGTTTAGCTTGCCGCAACCGTGTGGCTGCGCGCACACAAAAACACACACACACACTCCCTTACCTTAACTTTGATATATACGTGTGCCCGTGCAATATAATGTAGAGCTGGAATTACGTGTGTGCTGGTTCGAAGTCAAAAGTATACCGCGGAGTTGCATTATGCATAGAGGCGAACGGACGCGCAAGCACGGACACTTGCCATGGGGAGATCTCACTGAGACAGCAAAATTACAGCAAAAAAGTCGTATCTGCCACCGGATCGTGAACGTGCTTGGCATGGGCTTATAACGCACCTGGATATTTTGCCGAGTGATAATAATATCATATTTCGGGTAACGCTGATGACGGACTAATCAAAAAGAACTCAAGGAAGACTCAAGAGTAGGAAACTCAAGCTTGACCAATGTTGGTTCTTGAATCATTGTGAACTATTCACAATAGAACCTGTAAAGTTGGGCACTGCATGCATTGGACACCTTCATGAGTTGTGCGCTTTTCATCGGACCCGAAAGTTATTCGCACTGCTTCTTATAGGGCATTCTTTTTTATGTTGGGTACCCAATATGTTGATCATTTCCCCCTCTCGCCAAGAGTTCTACCCTCAACGAGGTTCAAACTATCTTCCCATGTGCGAAAACCTTCATAAGTTGGAAATTGCTCGCTATCGGAGAAAATTAGCTCAACATATACCCACTATTCTAAGGAATTGTGACTCAACCAATGAAACCAAACTCATGGACCTCGCTTTTCCACGAGAGATTTCATATTCACTTGAGGGTTCATGTTAAAATGCAAAAGCCGATGAAAAGTTATGCTGGAAAAATGAATTTCATGAGCCCATGTCTGAAATTTGGGAAAATATCACGCAGTGGTCAGGAGTTGGTCCCGCCATGATCTGGATTGAGTCTTGAGGAGGTATAGGCCAAATTTGTTCGAAATCTGTAATAATGAGTAAGATTCATCATCAATCTTGGAGGGCTGCCACGAGTAATGGATAGCAATAAGCAGATGGCAAATAATGCACTTGTCATGTTTCGTCAAAATGATTCGTCGGCCTTCACAGGTCAAGATAATATTGATTCTTAATGTTGACACAGCACTCTGTTTGGATTAGTTTAGGAGTTATATTGTTGATTCTGCACCTTAGAAGGAATTTCGTTCGAGGGGAAGCTCACCGAATTTCACCGTAGTCTGCTCATTAAATGGTTCTGAATGCTCCTTCTGGAGGTTCTTTTGGGAGGACCCGTTACAGAGGGCGCCAGAAGATTCTGCACATATTCTGGAACCGATCTTGGATGTAGAAGCATGAGAGCCAAGCATGATGATGAAAAAATTCACGGCCAAAGATTGCGAATTCCGATACAAGGTTTCTGAAGAACAAGGATCGAACGGGTTCATGTTTATCATCACGAATTGACATAGCCATTGTTGGATGTCATAAATCTCGGGAAGACTCATCTCAACTCGAGACTTGCCATGTGATTGCACAGGATATGATTCCAAAATGTTATAACAATTATACTGATGATGAAGCAAGTTCCATACGACAAAGAGAATGACGGCCGTGTGACAGTCGAGTTTCAAACGCTCAAATATTGCTTCCTCGATCGACTGAATCCCAGAAAGGATAGAATGATGGATGTACACGACTCAGTTGCAATTTTTTGCTAACCAGATAAATCCAGCGTTCATTTTCAGTACCCCATATCGATGCACAGGCCATCTCACTTTTAATAGAATATTTTATGCTCGCTCTGGATCAGTGCGTACTTTCATTCAAGAATAGAGCGTTTTGGAGATTTCATGAAGTCCAACTCAAAAAATTGAGTTGAAACAGAGAGATACTCTAGTATGGATATGAGATGAATCCCAAGGGTTTGACTTCTGATGAATCATCAATGGATCGGTGATATCATGTAACCTCCTCCCCCCCCCCCTCCCAGATAGAACCGGCGCGAGTTGGGAAGCTCATGGGGCCGCAGGTATTCCGGGTATTTTTCATGAGGAATCGATATCCTAGGATAAGCCACCAGGAAGAAGTTCCACATTATGCGAACTTCAGATTGCGATAGCCTTTCAAAAATTGACGTACGTCCTTGACCGACTCAAATTGGAGATGATATTGAATGGACAACAACTGCAGTGAGAGTACATGCGCAGACTAAACACCTATTCGATGAAAGATTTGGAAGGACTAGTAGAACTATCAGTTCAAGATTAAGAGCAGTCCTATAATAGACTAGAAGGAGAGACGAAGATCTTCACAGAGGTGAAAGAGACTATTCGATCAAAGGAGCACCAGATCAAATTGAAGAATCAAACACCCATGAAGAAAGAATACAGGGCATGCAATTGACCAAATAAGAAGTGATGAAGCCGCGCTAGATAGAATGTTGAGGAATGAAGTTGTTAGACCATCCAAAAGCCCATGGAATTGACTAGTTGTGATTCGCAAAAGAGGATGAAAATTCTCGTTCCTGCACAGATTACCTAGAGGGAAATGCAAGCTCGGAGCAAGACATCTACCCGATCCCACAGATCGATGCACTATGAGATAAACCGAGAGATGCGAAATATCTATCAGTTATAGACCTCAGCAATGGATATTACCAGATGTCACTGGAAAAAGAAAGTTACAAAGTCGCAGCATTTACGGTATCAGGGAGAGTATTGTTTGGAATCGAGATGATGCCATTTGGACTACATGCAGCTGCGTCAACGTTCCAACGATTGCTGGATAGAGTAATAATGGCAGAGATAGCACCACATGAAATACCATATTTGTGCGATAGTCTCATCATACTGATAACATTTGAAGAACATTCAATTGGATAGGAGGAATTTTCCGACACCTGCGAGAGGATAATTCCTCCCGAACTAGGAGAAATGTCAATTGGCAACCAAAGGTTTAGATTATCTAGGGAACATCGTGGACCGGAAGGGTCTACAAACGGATCTTGATGAAGTGCAGGAACCGAGGAAATAGAATCGCCCAAACACACGGAGGAATTGATATGGTTCCTCGGTCTCGCATCATGGTATTACAATTCATCAGGGATGTGTAATTTTAATCTGCATTTCGAAACAGCTTGATTTAGAAAAATACCAAATTCATTGAGAGGGGGGGGGCGCAGGAAGCATTCAAAGAGCTGAAAAATCAGAGCGCCAGAGTACCAAAACTGTCATGTCCGGATTGGGCACAAACTTTTTTGTTACAAACAGATGCTAGTGTCCTGGGTGTGCGAGCAGTTCTAAGACGAGAAGAAGGACTAGTCATACACGCTCGTAGATCGCTCACGAAAGCAGAGCAAGTTTCCCCGGCAATTAAACTGGAATACCTTGCTGTTGAATGGACGTTTGGAGGATGCGTCACTATCTATTGGAGTACCATTTCACAGTAATAAAATACAGTGAAACTTCTCTATTCGGACACCTCTAAAATGCGGACGCCTCCATATCGTGGACACTTCCCCTGCGACCGGCCAAGCTCCTATGTTTCTCTACAAATTCTCTCCTCTTTAAAGCGGACACTCTATAACCCGGACGCGGACAAAATTTTCGATTACATTCGCCCATAAGAGCACCTGTATAAGCACCTCTATTAGCTGGAAAGGTGATGGCTTGATTTTGATATTAGTTTTTGGGTATAACGCACCGATTATGCTGCAGAGAGCAATAACAACGATTTCGTTCCTGTTCAGGGGATCTCAATCATTGACTTGATCTCAATTATCTACAATCAATTTTGATCGATTGACACCATTCATTTTTCTAGAATCATTGAATAACCGATTTGACATTTTCAGGTAGCCTCTCTATAAAGCGGACACCCCTATGAGGCGGACACATTTTTTGCGACCGAAGGTGTCCGCCTTATGGAGGTTCCACTGTACCACCGATCACTGGAATGGTCAAAGAACATCGATAAATAATCCAGCGACATATACGATAGGCAATGTATCTGTTCGAGCTCGAACACGTCTCCCCGAACAAACCAAAATTGCAATCCGTAACATCGCGATAAATTCACGCAAATTCTTGTCAGAGATTCAAAACAAAATTCATAGCCTTTCTTTACCTAGAAAATGCAATTCAAAACAAGATGTTCAATTTCTCATGCTATAAAGCATCGTATGTGGCTGCGTCCGGATGGGCTGTTGTGCAACGGGGGACTTATAGCACCCGCTCCGCTCATGCCATAAATAGTGCTCCGTGCACAGCTGCACATCTGCGTGCAGTGCCATAAAATGATATCTAAGCTTCTTTATTAGAAATAGTGGATTCTCAAATAAACAAAAAAAACGCGCCACGTGATGCAGTTTTTCCTTCCGTCACTCGAGCTCCCCTCCGTCTGAATTTTACGACTTTTCCAAAATTGTACACGCAGAGGCTCAACTTGGGTCTGCGTTGCGCAAGGTCCCGGGCTAGATGTTTCCTCCGAGCCCTGGAGGAGCCGAGGACAGGAGTGCCGGTTGGAGCTTGCGCTCACGAGCATCAGTCGACGACGAGAGGTCGTCAAGGAACTATTGCCGGAATCTTGGCTCTCTATTTGTATCATTGCTTGTAACTCTTGTATTCTTTAACTTCAATAAAAGTGTGTGACATTATAAATCGACTCGTGGTGTTAGCGAACATCATTTATTCATTGTTTTGGAATGCAAGCTGATGCGAGTTCAATTCAAACTCGCAAATTTCAAGAAATCAATTCAAGTCAACCAAATTATCAGCAAAGTAAATTCATTCAAAATTCGAAGCATTCAGCACGTGGGTGTCAAAAAAATCCAATTCAATATGATCCCAACATCAAGTATTGAGAAGGGTAGGGTGATATTGTGTCAAACATCCTATCCCACCGGGAGATGAAGGCGTGCTTGATAAACTGCAGACATCAGGGCTTAATGAATGTAACTAACAGATGACTTATGGAAAATGATCACTGTGCGCTTCTACTTCTATATATGATCATACGACTGTAATGGAATCTTGAATAAAACCGACTTCATCTATATATTCACTTTGTGTGCTTATTGCCTTGGATAATCCTAAGTGCATGCATCAAGTGCATGACGCAACCCACTGTGTGACTATACAGCTAGCATGATCAAATGACAGGATTTTACTTGTGATATTGAAGGGCCCTGATTCCTTGAAATTGTTGTCAGTAAGGCCCACCTAAATAAAAATTACGTGTAAGGTAGGTCGAGAAGGTGCTCTGATCCACCGGATGGCTGTGCCTTACTGTAATAACCAATGTATAGGATTTTCTTGGAATCAATGAATGTCCTGATCTACTCATTAGTCTGAGAAAATAACTGTACAAAAACAAAGATCGTACTATTGATTCCCAAGGAGGTGCCCTGCCTCACCAAATTGGTTTGAACAATAATAGCCGATCACATAACCTGTAGAAGCCTATCTTATCCTTTGTTGGATTTGATAACTTCCGATCAAGTCATGAATTCTGATATCTGGCTCTCCCAGTACATTCAGAGCTGGATAGACTACGCATACCTCCGCCCTAATTATCCGAGGTATCGCGTCGGTCACAAGCCCAAATCCTTCATTACGAAGACTCTATCTAGAACAACATTGTTGATTCAGTAATGATGTTCGTGAAAACGAGATCCTCTATGAAACGATACAGACTTTCATTTTTTCCGAATTAACCTTCGACTCATTGATTTCGCACCAAGTAAAGGTAGAAACTAGATTTTCCTATATCTCACATTGATCCTGGAGAGATGGAGTGGCTTTAAGAATTTCCAGATCGTCTGTGTACCAAAGGAATTCACAATTTTTCATTGTGCTGGTAGATCATTGATGTATGCACAGAAAAGATAGGGTCTAAGATGTGAGCCTTGTGGCACACCTGATGTCTTCATTATCGGCGAGGAAAATGAGTTTCGGACTATTTCCTTCCGTAATCTACCGCTAAGGTATGATTCAATCCACTTGAAAATATACTCGTTGGCACCATAATCATATAGTTTTGCAACCAAAACCTTCGAGAAATCTGTAAAAATAGCATCGACTTGCAGATTTTCATTTAAGGCTTCATGCGAAGAATTTTCAAAAATAATACGGTTGGAGATGGTTGATCGTTTCCTCATCAATCCATTTTAATCCTTAAGGCTAGTCCGGAGTCTTCGCAAAACCGCAACCAGACACGCACTGGCGTACGAAAGTACGCCACGTTTCTGGTTGCGGCTGCATGCAATGATTCTGAGAGCGGTATTATTGTTTATACGCATTTATTGGTACTAAATATGTTACCCAGATAGTAGCGCACCTGTGAAATCTTATAATACGATACCATGCAAAGTTTCATGGCGTTTCGTTCATTAGGAACTGAGAAAAACTTGAAGGCAATTTTTGGCGAAACAGAGCGCACCCTCGCGTATTCCGATCCATTCCTTAATAACAAAACAGTTTTGTCCGATATCAGATAGTAGTCCACCTGTGGATTGGAATTTTCTGTCGAATGAGCCGTCTCACGCCCGAAAAGTCTGAATCTAGCTCGCAAAAAACTTGAACTAGTGTGAGCATCGAGCAGTGTAACTTGCTCAGCGAGCCAAAGAACTACGATTTTCTGGAGATATAGAATGAATCCCCGGGTGTGGAACAACTCATACGATGGGAAATATTATCGTGTTTCAGTTGCGATATTTCGTTTGGGTAGGAAATGTAAGGTTGAAATACTACGAGGCAAAAAATTGGTTCTTAATCTCCCATCGCACATGCTGCACGATCAAAGCGCCATCTATCCGGCAAAATATTCGGATCTTTTCCGGACTAGCCTTAAGGAATCTCGGTATCAACAATTCAGTAAGTGGTGGATGAGTCAAAGAGTTCAGCTACCATACTGATGTCAGAGACTGATCTATAGCTTTGAACTTCTGACCACTGTTGAAAATAGGGCTGAATAGATTGTAGGAGAAATACCTGAAGAAAATGAATAATTGAATATAGTGATGAAAGGTTTTTCTAACTCAGTTTCAAACTTCTCAGATAATGTAAAATACAACATCATAGAACACCAGTTTACAGCCTTCTTTACAATTCAGTTGAAAGAACCAACAACGTCATCAAGAGAGTGATCCAACAGATGATTGAAGTATCACATACTATTGGGAATCGGAAGTTAGCACAGATTAGTTTCACTTATATTCCAGCACCTAGCGATTCCATCGGGGGTTTCAGGCCATGTGTTGGAATTAGGGTGGCACTTACCCTTCAGAGAAACCTGAAGTAAAGAAATAAAACAAAGGTCGGATTCTACGGTGGAGAATACACGAGAAAATCATATCCTCCCACACTGGACCCTCTGAACCATGAATTTCGTCCCTCAATGTGATCGAATGCATCTGATAATAAATGAAGGATTATTAGATGATGAATTGATACACTGGCATATGTGTTGTTTATACTATTCCTTGAGCTGCTGCGCAGAAAATGCCCCGTCTATTAATGTCAACATGCGGAGGAGTTGAGGCAGCACAGATAAGCGAGGCAGAACCTTCCGGTGGGCCGGTTGTTCCATGGAAACTGGACAAGGCCAGTATGTTGGGTTATTTTATGTGTGTGTGTGTGTGGAGGGGGGGGGGTTCGAATCTTCTATTACCTTATGCTTAATCACGGAGATTAATGATGAGACGATGCGTTCGACCCGCTCGAATTGGAATCCACTCTCCGACCTCAGGAAAATTCTGATACGAAAAAGTCGATAACTAGTTGTAAAACGACAAAGCATGGTAGAATTACAAAATTGAACATTTTTGGTCTCTTCCATTCTTTTCGAAGTAGAAGTGTACAGAGATTTTGTCGTTGTGAGAACACACTACTCACATTGACGAGGATTTTTGGGAAATTTCTCCAAATTTCTTTACATGAATCCAAGCAACATTATTACAACTATCGATTTTCGAGCATGTTCACATATGTGGACACTTTTAGAGTGGACTACTGAGAACAATTCAGTTTACAGGTAGCGCGAGAGGTGGGATGAGACCAGGCGTCGCGTCGGAGCGGGGCCCAGGGGTGGCAGCCCCTGGTAAAAGTGAAGGGCGGGGTACGGATGGTAGAAACCCCACTTGGATACAATTCTTAAAAATGCATTGAAGAATCGTGTGCTATAGTCTCACGTTGATACCTCCACTTGACTCCAACTGTGGTGATGAACGTGATACGAATTAGACAACATAGATATCAGTACCGTGATATGTCTCTGTTCGGATATCTGCTCTAAAACGCGGACGCTTCTACACCGCAAAAACTTTTCCCGCGACCGACTGATCTCCTATTTTTTGCCATGAATTCACCTCTCTATAAGGCAGATACACAGCTCGGACACGGACATAAGTTTTGATCTTATACGGCCATGACACCACGCATTAAGAGAATCTCTATGTTCCGGTCAGCTGATACTTTGATTCGAACGTATTCCAAGTTTGATCCAGTGGTGCTGCCGAGGGCTCCAACAACGATTCTGGGCCAATCTGAGGAGTGAACACGAAACACACGAGCCTAAGCAATTGATGCGCTCACTCTTCGTGAGTCATATTTCGTGTCGGAACCTTATTTTGATCCAATTAAGGCGGTGTTTATGATGAGTGGGAAGAGGGGTTCGTCTATTCCGATGTAACGATTCTCTCATCCTGCCGGCCCACAAAAAAATCGTTTTCCGTAGGCCTGTGTCATGATACTCAGCCAATCAAAGATTCCCAAGAAACGACTCAATCTGGATTCTCTACACTTGGTTTTTTGATATCATTCGTATTTTTAGAATTATCTAATTAACGGTTTGACATCCTTCTCACCGCGAAATATCATTTCAAACCTCTCCATGAGGCGGATATTTGTACAAATCGGGCACTTTTTTGCCACCAGAGGTGTCTCTCTTACAGACCTTCCAATGTAATCGCGTGGGCAAAAATATGGGAACGAAATATGACGAACCTCGAGACGGACAGAAATGCGAGTCCTTGACGCATGGTCCCGCCACCACCACCAAAATCATCATGGCAAAAGATCTTGATTGTACTCGACCAGCTTTTGGATGATAATCTTTTGTTTCTCACTTCTGTCAATTAGACGTTGCTTATCTAAGACTGACTGATTGGCTGACTAGAATCTTTCCATTTTAGTGCAACCGCATCCTGGAACTCTGGCATGTAATTTAGCTTCCAATGTTTGGGCGCTTACAAAATAGCGAAAATTAGATTTTACTTCCGTGTCTCGAACAGTACTGGTTGATAAATTGTGAGTAAAAGATCGGTAAACTGTATCGAATTTCGATTCCTCAAAGATTTTTTTGCAATTATCCTATGTTCCAGTATACGAAATTGCAAGAAATAGTATTCGCGCCTCACTCATGTAGTTCCCCGCTCCTGAACGATTTTTCCGAGGTTCGCTTACGGCTCAGACCGAAAACCAATTACTCAGAAGCTAGTCTTGATCTCACAAACCCGGTGTGAGATACTGGTGATCATTGATTCACATAGAAGTGCTCCACACTTTTGACTACTCCATACTAGGCCATTTTTAGCTGAGAAATTGCGAGTAGTCATTCACAAACCTATGCACACTTCTGCTCATTTTCTTTCTGAAATTTGATTTTCGTTATTGAGTTTCAGAATTGAACAACAGAACCCTGGCCCAACCATCAACAATAAGTCTTTTGAATCGGTGTACGTTTAGCACATCTTTCTCACTCAATCTCACTGGGCGCCTCTTATCTCTCGAGATTATCTGCGCATTTGAGACGAGGTAGGACAATCCTGTTTACTAGCAGGTCCTCCATGAGCTAGGTGTGCAAAACTCGGCTCACATAGAAATTTTGAGAGGTAGAGAGAAGCTGCAAGCCCCAACAGCCGCGACTCGTTCCATTCTGTACATATAGTGATAACCGACGAGACGGGCGAGGCGCGCATTATTAATAATATACCTGATGGTTTGCACCGAGCGAACCGTGCACTCACTCGAGCTCTGACGCACGCTGGAAGCGAGCCCCGCCATCCTGTCATCTCGCGTATATTATCAGCTCCACTGCAGCTAAGCGTCCGTGTCGCTCGACTCTTTGATATACTCGTTATATTATCACAAACGCCACTGCGCCAGGGTACTCTTTTTCCTTTGCTTTCATTTCTCTGCGTCACTCTTTTTGCCCGAACGGTCGATTCCATGCAATGGACTTCACTAATGTGCCCGGCCAAAATATACTCAGGATTTTTATCGCGGTTTCGCGATGGTATCTCAGTGTAAATTTTTTGTAACTATTTTATCACTAGAAAGATATCCATAAATTGGGTAGAACTTGTGGGACGGAGGGAGGACTCAGTTTTCTCGTGCCGACAGACTAGGGACCTTGGGAGGGAGGGGGTGTTCTGGCGATCAACGGGGCGTGTTACGTAAATACTTACTCTACGTGTGAAACATACTTGAATCCAAAGTCTTCAGTATCACTCATAACAAGCTTCGGAATATAAACATGTATTGATTTCAAGTAAAAAATTGAAACTGGAATCTATCCACACTCAAAGAGATGAAAAAGTTCTTTGTACAGCACACTGCGAAGATACCGGAATTGAAAGTGATGGGTGATCAGGCCAGAGGAAAACTTGGATGAAAATGACTTACATGGGTGTATGGAGAAAAACTCAGTGAGACTCATCGAATTAATAGCGCACCAATCATTGATGCTAACTCCGTGTACTCAATGATGTTAAATGATCTTACACATACTCATCCATTATCACCGTGGACTCAATCCAGATACGATCACCCAGTTGAAAATACGCTGCTAAATGATATTAGCAGAATGCTTCCTCACGTCGAAATGTGCTTAGCTCTGTAGACAAAAAAAGTATAATTTCGAAATTACTCATCAAAATCACCAATCGTTTTCACAAATTTTATACATACCTTTCACATTTCCAATACCAATCTAAATCTTCTTATCAATACTCCAATTAATTCAATTCTTTTACCGATTCATTTCCAATTTTCCATTCGTAACTTATTCATATTCCACAATCATTACTCACATATCTATCATATTAATTTTCCTCGCAATAATACTCTATTTCAAAAAAATAATATGTATTCCCATTCATCTTTGTTTTACAAACGTAAAAAGTAATTAATCACAATTATCATCAAAGTATTCGATCAAAGTAGTCGATAAGATTGTGGTATTGATCAGTGTCGATTAAGTGCTGGAAACCAACATTTTATCGTTATGAGAAATAATGGCAATCGCGGTAAAGTTGATGGAAAATCTGTTGTCACGGGATTAATTCTCGTCCACGGTTTCTCCTCAGCGTTTTGACCGATCTTTCTCAAATTTATGTGAGTGGTAGAGCACCATGTAAAGATGTGCTGAAGGGATTTATAGCCCAATTTATTAAACAGTTCTCGATTAATGAGTATCTGAAAATGAAAATGTCAAAATTTTCCAAAAATCGATTATTTTATATTCAAATACCTTTTCTCAAAATCAACACATCAAATTTTGCGTCACTTAAACAACCATTTTTTCATCATTTTTCGTCAATTGGTTAATGTGGAATTTTCATTCATATCTATCTCTACCAATTAAATCATAAATCTTCTATCAATGAAAAAAAAATCATGTACATTTCTTTTCCCATACAGTTTAACGTAATTCCGTATTGACCAATCGATCAAGGATGGTCAGATTAATATTTTATTAGGTCACCTCGACTTCCCTTATGAAGTTTTTCCAGACATGAATTCTAAAAATTCCTAATAATTTCTTGAAAATTTTAACATTTTTATTTTCCGATACTCATTAATCGAGAACTGTTTAATAGATTGCGCTATGAATCCTTGCAGCACATCTTTACATGGTGCTCTACCACTCACATGAATTTGAGAAAGATCGGTCGAAACGCTGAGGAGAAACCGGGGATGAAAAATCATAGAATTTATTCCATGATAACAGATTTCCAACAAACTTTACCATTCAGATCATTTGTTTATTCCAAAAATCTCCACTCATAGCGAATCGGCTTTGGACACTTTGTTCCTCTCGCCGATATCTATCTATTGTAAGTCACGGTTTTTCCTCCAGGCTTATCTGGTCCTCCACGAATTTAACTTTCTCTGTCGTTGTCCGTGTCCGTGTGTGTGTGTGTGTGTGTGTGTGTCTGTGCAACTTCACTTTTCGTCCACGGTTTTTGCTCAGCGTTTCGACCGATCTCTCTCAAATTTATGTGAGTGGTAGAGCACCATGTAAAGATGTGCTGAAAAGATTTATAGCCCAATCTATTAAACAGTTCTCGATTAATGAGTATCGGAAAATAAAAATGTTAAAATTTTCAAGAAATTATTGGGAGTTTTTAGAATTTATGTCTAGAAAAACTTTATAAGGGAAGTTGAGGTGACCTAATAAAATGTTAATCTGGCCATCCTTGATCGATTGGTTAATACGGAATTACGTTAAACTGTATGGGAAAAGAAATGTACATGATTTTTTTTTCATTGATAGAAGATTCATGATTTAATTGGTAAAGATAGATATGAATGAAAATTCCACATTAACCAATTGACGGACAATGATGAAAAAATGGTTGTTTAAGTGACGCAAAATTTGATGTGTTGATTTTGAGAAAAGATATTTGAATATAAAATAATCGATTTTTGGAAAATTTTGACATTTTCATTTTCAGATACTCATTAATCGAGAACTGTTTAATAGATTGGGCTATAAATCCTTTCAGCACATCTTTACATGGTGCTCTACCACTCACATAAATTTGAGAAAGATCGGTCAAAACGCTGAGGAGAAACCGTGGACGAAAAATGAAGTTGCACAGACACACACACAGACGGACACGGACAACGACAGAGAAAGTTAAATTCGTGGAGGACCAGGGATAGGCCTGGAGGAAAAACCGTGACTTACAATAGATAGATATCGGCGAGAGGAACAAAATGGTGAAAACCGATTCGCTATGAGTGAAGATTTTTAGAATGAAAAATTAATTTGAGTGAAAAAATTGAGCAAAAATATCTTGTCACGAATACAACCCTTTCTCTTTGAGAAAGCAAAATCGGATCATGATTCAGATTTTTTAGTTTCATGACAAACAGGTTTATGTTGACCATATCGAATGCTCTCGAAAAGTCATTGGCCGTAATAAGATTAACCTCTTTAGTATCAATAGCTTCACGAATGTCATATGAGTAGTTCCACGCGAAAGCGACCCACGAAAAAGGGTCATGTCTCAGATCCTTTTGTAAACATTCTTATTCGATTCTATGGTACAAAATATGAACTTTTCACTACCTATCGGGACCCAAAAAAATTTTTTGGTCCCATGGTGAGAATTTTCGAAAATGAAGTGAAATACATTTTCTTAAAATTCTAGCAGCTTTTTTGCACTAAAATGCGAATAAGTCGAGTTTGCTCCCAGATAAAGATATACGGCTTGCGGCATTTCAAAGGTCTTTCAAAAACCTATCAAAATCGCTATTGAAAAGTTGTTTTTGGGGTTATGGGCAGCCTGTACGAGCAAAAGTGTAAAAATCACTAAACAGTGTGTTTCTCAGTTGCCTATTTTCTTCAATCTTTGAAAATCACATATTTGATGTAAAATTTTGTGTTCTTCCAGAAAAAAGTGGTCCCGATTTCCTTTTCCGACGTCTAAGGCCTGTTTCTTCAAATTTTCGCAAACCTATTATTTAGACAGTTTGGAATTGTCTGTTTACTGCGCATGCGCAGGAATTTGGACTGTTAAAACCAATTCCATTGGAAAGCCAAGAAAATTTCCTTCAAAATGACCACTTGGCAAAGTCAATTTCATCAATTTGGCTCGGAGTTACAGCCTACAAAAGATGAAGCTTCAGCTCGAGTGCGTCAATAGGCAAACGATACATCGGGCCAGAGATCGTGCCCGGATTTTCCTACGATTGTCGCGGTGTCTCCGATCAACCTCTTGTTGGTTATCGAGATTCGGTGGTCTTTCAAACGTTGTAGCTCCGAGCCAAATTGATGAAATTGACTTTGCCAAGTGGTCATTTCGAAGGAAATTTTCTTGGCTTTCCAATGGAATTGGTTTTAACAGTCCAAATTCCTGCGCATGCGCAGTAAACAGATAATTCCAAACTGCCTAAAAAATAGGTTTGCGAAAATTTGAAGGAACAGGCCTTAGACGTCGGAAAAGGAAATCGGGACCACTTTTTTCTGGGAGAACACAAAATTTTACATCATTTATGTGATTTTCAGAAATTAAAAAAAACAGGCAACTGAGAAAGTCACTGTTAAGTGATTTTTACACTTTTGCTCGTACAAACTGCCCACAAGCTCAAAATCAACTTTCCCATATCGGTTTCGATAGATTTTTGAAAAACTTTTCGAATGCCGCAAACCGCATATGTCTACCTGGGAGCAAACTCGACTTATTTGCATTTTAGTGCAAAAAAGCTGCTAGAATTTTAAGAAAATGTATTTTACTTCATTTTCGAAAATTCTCGCCATGGGACCAAAAAATTTTTTTGGGACCCCATAGGTAGTGAAAAGTTCATATTTTGTACCATAGAATCGAATAAGAATGTTTACAAAAGGATCTGAGACATGACCCTTTTTCGTGGGTCGCTTTCGCGTGGAACTACTCATATGTGATTCCAGATAGGCTGATGTCAGACAACGCGCTACGACACGATGATCACGCCGAGATATCGCCCAACACGACACGAAACTTATTCTAGTGAGTTCAACCATCGACGGGTTTGATGAAACCAGTCATGGGTTATGAAAATGAATCATGTCCATTAATGGTTGGGCTCACCGTGACGAATTGCGAGATAGTCAGGCGATGTCGCCGCGTGAGAACCATGTCAAAGCGCGTTATCTGTCATGACCCTTGAGATTTGGCCTTTCACAGGACTTTCAAATTGGTTTCGTTCAGAGCCCTCCAGATTCAAAGATCCATAAAATTTAGCTTTGAAACCTATATAATTATGATGTAGGGGCGAGAAGCCAAAGTTTGCAATGAAAGTGGACATCCATCGCCTGCCAATACTTGTAATTTGTACGGCCACAGCAGCGATACCAGTCAGGCTTGCCTGTAAACAAGGTAACGAATCGAGCCACCAGAGTTTCAGAATCAGGGAGGCACGGAAGAGGCCCAGCTTGTTTATAGCCTATCCGTCATCCGCAGTGAGCTGCACGGCATACATACATGCACAACCGCGAAACTGTAGAGTATGCACGACGCCGACGACGGGAATGACGACAGATCAAGGGGGTCCTTCCGGCCCTTTAAATAAGGAAGAAGCGAAGCAAGTTCACTTCCACCTATACACACACACTCTCATGTGCAGATATGTGTATCTAACATAGGCAAAGACATCAGTAAATTTGGCTCATTCATGAGGATGGCTTGTGGTTGGATGTCTCACGACGACGATGTGGCTCTCTCACTCTCTTCCTCTTTTGTATCACGAAACCGAGAGGCACTATCTTATATGCACTGTGCCAACTTGTGCATATAAACCGTGAGTATGACATGGTAGGCCAGTTTGTACGGCAGCGTGTAACGATCACCCCCGCCCGTCGCGGAGAACGGCAAAATCCCGCCGCTCTCCGTAGCGGGAAGCAGAAACACTCTGGAAATCAAAAAATTGACATGATTCAGGAAACTAACAGAACTTTTTGAAATCGATCATATACTCGCAGACGAACCTCCAATGAAGTTTAACACGGTTTTGAACATACAGAACATATTTTTCTATCAACAAAAACGCGTTTGGCCGGCTTTCGAGGATTACAGAATTTTCAACTTAAACTCGTCGAATCTCCGCGAGTTTTGCATCTGGAGCTTCCAAATTTTGAGGATATCGTCTTCGATGTATCTTTGAAGATATAACGTTGGTCCGAAATCGCGATGAATTTTTTCAACAAAATGGCGGCTTATTACAAATAAATTCTCGTGGGAATGAGATTTTATTTTCAATTGCAAAAAGTGTGTTACAGAATTTGACACTTGCTATTCTACGTGCACGCATGTCTGAGAACACTACTTGAAGAAGTTTTTGGTACAGTTACAGGTCCCCACGTTCAATAGCCGAACTACAATAATTATTTGATGAGCGAGCGCGGACGCGCGCAAGGCTGGTAGCTCGGGCGCTAGGAGGGTCTGCGTAGATAACTCATGTTTTGGAAGGTTTCGTAGTCTCTCCTTCGATATTCCGAGGCGCTAGATCTATTCGACTAGACCATGAACTTGGGAATCCTGACCTTTCATTGTTAATAACATTTTTTTTTGTGCCGAATCATGATTTTTTGCAAGAACTTGAAGAAATACGCACTTTCGCCAAAAATCTCCAGGAACGAAAGTTGTAGAAAATAATATTCCCTTACGAATTATCCTTACACGTTTCTCAGGAAACCCAAGCATGGTCTGGGAAACGCGCAAAACAGTCGCTAAAACTTCCATGCCCTGCTTACATGGACTTGAGTGGGGTGGACGATGAAGTTACACGTTGCGACGATACACGTTGCGACTTCAGTAGTTGTCAATTTATAACAAAGCGATCAAGTGTATCGTGAGAAAGACACAATTCCCTCCAAACCAATCAGTGGCAGTCACTGGTTGATTTCGTCAGATCTGAACCTCTTTGAATATACATCGAGAGAAAAATTATTACTGGATCCGCATGCATCAGTACAGCTGCGTGCTAATACTTTACTCTAGGAATGGAAATATTTTTTGTCTCATTTATTACTAAGGGGTTTCAACACTGGCAGAAATAGCACCAACCATCGATTTGAAGATAATTTTGTCTTCTTTCAAATACACTTGGTCGCTTTGTCTTGAACTGACAACTGTCATGGTCACAACGAGCATATAGTAGCCATATTAGTAGCGCTACATCGGCCACCCCCCTCATGCCCATGTAATCAGGGCATGAGAGTTTTAGCGACTGTTTAGCGCATTTCCCAGACCATGCTTGGGTTTCCTGAGAAACGTGTAAGGATAATTCGTAAGGGAATATTATTTTCTACAACTTTCGTTCCTGGAGATTTTTGGCGAAAGTGCGTATTTCTTCAAGTTCTTGCAAAAAATCATGATTCGGCACAAAAAAAATGTTATGAACAATGAAAGGTCAGGATTCCCAAGTTCATGGTCTAGTCGAATAGATCTAGCGCCTCGGAATATCGAAGGAGAGACTACGAAACCTTCCAAAACATGAGTTATCTACGCAGACCCTCCTAGCGCCCGAGCTACCAGCCTTGCGCGCGTCCGCGCTCGCTCATCAAATAATTATTGTAGTTCGGCTATTGAACGTGGGGACCTGTAACTGTACCAAAAACTTCTTCAAGTAGTGTTCTCAGACATGCGTGCACGTAGAATATCAAGTGTCAAATTCTGTAACACACTTTTTGCAATTGAAAATAAAATCTCATTCTCGCGAGAATTTATTTGTAATAAGCCGCCATTTTGTTGAAAAAATTCATCGCGATTTCGGACCAACGTTATATCTTCAAAGATACATCGAAGACGATATCCTCAAAATTTGGAAGCTCCAGATGCAAAACTCGCGGAGATTCGATGAGTTTAAGTTGAAAATTCTGAAATCCTCGAAAGCCGGCAAAACGCGTTTTTGTTGATAAAAAAATATGTTCTGTATGTTCAAAATTGTGTTAAACTTCACTGGAGGCTCGTCTGCGAGTATATGACCGATTTCAAAAGGTTCTGTTAGTTTCCTGAATCATGTCAATTTTTTGATTTCCAGAGTGTTTCTGCTTCCCGCTACGGAGAGCGGCGGGATTTCGCCGTTCTCCGCGACGGGCGGGGGAGATCGTTACACGCTGCCGTAAGTTTGGATACCAAGCTCCTTATACAAACAGTCTATCGTATGTACGGAGTTCTACATGGTAGCGCCGATATTTACGAGACAAGGCAGCGTATGGAAAAAAGATCGAGGAACATAACTGAGTTTTGAGGAGGTCCGCTTTGCACAAAAGTTCAAGAATCGTGGATTTATTGTTCGCCGAAATTTCCAAGTGTATCCTCGCGGAGCTGGTATGCATTTGATGCCGGTTCATTAGAGAGAGAGAGTTTCATTTCCCCCTCACCTCGGCTCGGTTTGGTTGCCTGTTAATTGCACTTTTGAAATACTCACACGTTGTAAACAAGCTCGACAAGAGCATCTGAAGAATTGCCCATCTTCGTTCCGATTGCGCGTTTCCTTTGGCTTTGAAAGACCCAATGTTCTCACTCGACTTCCATATTCTTATCCTCTGTCAAGAGCTCGATCCACAATGCTTCTGTAGCCACCAAAGTTTCCGTGGTAGCGGTTTCTTTTTTCTCAACACAGATTCTTCTTTCTTTCTTTCTCTCTGTTAAAATGCATCTTCTGGACGAAGTGTTTGGCACAGAACAGACACTCAAGGTGTTTGCTCACGGGGCCTCCATTTTTTGGTAAAATTACGAACTGCCTTGTGGGTCCCCTAGTGGGTCCAGCTGGGCTCAAACGCGCGGAAATTTAGCCAGGAATTTATTGACGCTCGTGGTCACTGAGACAAGCTGTTTTTTTTTTGCATTATCGATAGAAGTCAGTGAAGCAGCTGAGGCTCTGGGCCTTAAATTTCAATAAAATGCCAGCATCCTATTTTTCCTTTGTTTTCCGAAGTATGTTTGATAGAGTTTAGTCTGTCATGGCGCTTTAGATTTTTTATAGAAATGTACCCCTGCATGTCATGAATTCAACTCGCCGATCTAAATTAACATACACCTCCTCAAGCCGTTCTGCCAATAGTTTTGGCCCACTCCAATATTTCTCAACGTACTTCATCCCATTTTAGAGCTTGTTTTAAGAACTTCGAAACGAGATGAATGAAGTTCAATTCCAAACAGCCAGAGCCGAGCTCTTATAGACCAGGAGAATTAGATTTTTTTCGGCGGTGGAAGATAGGTGCTGGTTTTATGCGCTGTAATCGGCGTGGACAAAAAATTAACTTAATTCTGTGCTGTTCTGCTGCACTGGTACGACGTGAAGTGAATGAGCAGTCTTTAATTTATTCTTCTGACACGCCGATTGCAGCGCCTAACCCGCGCATTAATTCTTAACTCTGGAATTATAACGACTATGAATACCAGTGTTAGATCGGGGGGGGGGGGGGTCTCCATCATTTTATCCAAATAGTGTACCATGACCTGCGAGTGGGGGTAGTGCAACGCTCTGTTCTCGTCTGGTCAACCCAGATATTTTCTGACTGCACTTTTCTCGTCACCTCAACGATTAGACGTTCAACTGGATACCAAAAATCGTATGAAGTATGGTCGAAGTCATCTGTGGCTAAATGTTGGAGTTTGAGTGCATCGTTGGGATTTTTATTGATGTATAACAGTAAAACCTATGTCCTGAATCTATTCAAGCTAATAGCGGCTCAAATTGAGTCAAAATTTTACCTTGATTGATTTAGAGAGAGTGAATGCACGCGTTTGCTGTGAGAGTTCGTCGTTGACGCGATATTATTTCTTGGGTTCTCAGATGTTGAGGTTATGGGGATATATCTCACTTATCCAATCCAGGAACCTCGTGCAATCACTACAGATCAAAACATCATATTTGATTTCGATTCCAGTAGATTTAGATTTCTGACACCACTTGTTAATCCCCTGAAGCTGAAAATCAGTGCTGTTACTATTGAATTCTATCGCTAAAACGAGAGATGATACTCTGAGATGACTTTAGTACGTCACTCGAAAGAGCAATAAAATGTTATGGACAGTTATGTCAGGACAATTTGTCCATAGTCCTATGGAGCTGTTCTTGCGATATTTCCAATTTCAAAATTTCGGAACCAGAAAGCATTATTATCTGACCCCAAAAGTAATAGCACCTTCAAGCTTTATTACCTACATATTTCGATACTCGACACTCACGAATTGCCCACAGCGATCCTTTGGTCTTTGATTGAACTGACTTTGCCTCTTTGCACTATGTAGACCTAATACACATACATACCCGTGATACTTGCTAGCAGAAGCGCTTACATAGGGTCGCCTTCCAATGACCGAATCTCGCTTTCGCGAAATCTCAACTGCATGAGGACAAAGTACGAGTATATTGCAGTACCTCTTCATAGATCCGAGCGGGCTCCTTTGAAACAGCTCTCAGGCTCTTACTTTTGCTTTACGTTGCGTATAATATAACTCAGCAAGCGCCACCCAAAGGTCGAGAATATCTATCCGGGACGGGATGGCATATTAGCCAATTGAGAGAGACACACATAGCGATGCGAAACACTCCGTTTAAAATCTTCGCCACGAGTTTGCGACCGCGAACTGCCCTCCGTAAATAACATCGTCAATCCTCGCAGTGTACATAGGCAGGTGGGGTTTCATTGTCCTTGTATAGCATTGCTGGTCCTTCATTGAGTTCTTCAGCAAGATATATATATATATATATATATATATATATATATATATATATATATATAGTATTATATAGTCAGCCGCGGCTCTGCGGGCGTTCCGCGAAGGCCATCATCCAAAAATTCGGCACACACAGGGGCTTTAAAAATCCCGCTCGGTTACTTTCACGCGTCGTTGACGGCATACCACCGCACGATTGATTGACTTCTCTGCGATGCGACCCTTCGTAAAATACATCAGCATAGTGAGATGGTCCAGTAGGCCCCCTGCAATCTGCTATAGCGCAAAAAAATCTATATAGTGACAGAGATGCCGCTAAGAGTGAACCGTACCGTCAGCCAAGGGTGGTTATTATGACAGAGGTGTCCACTTTGAGGTACAGTTTTATGCACTGGCAACTTTTGGTGAGACATGTCAGGACAAATTTTTGTCACGAGACTGTATGGTTTTTCTCTGCTCACAGGGAAAAATTTAGTCGTTGGCTAAGACTATTGCTTCGGGTAAAGTTGACTCATGTCATCAGAATCTTATGATGTATCAAACTAAAATCATCAATAATTTCGGTTTTCGGTCATCTCGATGCACATTTCGCTAAACGTAGATGATTTGAGTCGACGCAGGTTGGATTTGAAAATTTCTCCAACATCTCCTAAATCTTGGATTTTTGGCGATCAAAACATTCATATCCTCCTTCCAAAATTCTTGAGCCACTCTCATCGACCAATTAAACAAGATTCTAATAATTCCCATGGTATGTACGACGAACCCTCACGAGGTGGAAAGGCTAGTCTTGAAGAGCAAGTCTGTGGGGATCAAATCGATACATACGAGGGAAGGGTCGAGCGTGTGAGTATTATCCCAGAGCTTTCGCGTGCGACCCGCCACCATGCACGAGCTCACTCGCACGCCAGTCTTCATGTCGGACGCGCGAGAAAATCGAGCCACGCATGTAGCATAGCGATATTGAGAACTGCATCATCAGTGATGCCAATGGAGAGCAGAGGAAAAGAGGAGGGTGTCTGGCAAGTTCGTTGGGCCCTTCAATGTGACTATATATGTGTATACGATGCACCGCGGGCGGGCCTCGCGTAACGAGCGACGAAGATCGTATAATAGCCGCTTCCTGCTGATGCATGATGCCGACTGAAAAATATCGCGCTCTCGCCAACCGAGACCGGAATATTATGGCTGCATCAACCACGCATAGGATGAGGTCTTGAAGAGAAAAAGGGCCAGATGCGCATCGGACACCTACACGTATATATAGAACATGTGATGGGTAGAGAGTGAAAAAATGAAGCTACCTGCACGTTTGGATGGATAAAGGCGCACCTCGACGCTTTTTAGCGAGTAGAAGTAGATAGAGAGAGTTTGAGGTGGGTTATTGGTGGGTGGACGGTCGCGAAGCTCGTTAGACCGAAGCTCTATGCTATGGTCAGCCATCTGGAATCTCATCGCCTAGCATAGATATAGCCCCGCAGCTCTCTGATGAGCAAAGCCGCGCTTTCGACCGTAGCTGTATACATATATATCTACCTCGACTATCTCGAGCTCGAATTTTCGCCGGATATACGCTGCCGTGCGTCCTGGTCCTGATGGTCTGATGCTATGGCGTGTGGCTCGCACGACTGCTGGCTCGACGATCGATATTTTCGGGTAAACCAACACCTTGATACCTATACTCACTACATCTACTGCGATGACCCTTGGACACTCGTGGATTAGCGCTTGGTCTTGCAAGTATCCTGTGGCCAAAACGTAGAACATTTATTCAATTTTTATACCTTTGTGTGGTAATCATGTACTATTGTGAAAATGACGACTGAAATCTGGAGTATACTGTATGATGATTTGAGATGCAAAGAAATTGGGAAGAATTTGTTGAACCTGCAAGAATTCTCGGATCACGTAGAATAATCCGTTAGATTCTTCGTGAAAAAAAAATTCGAAAAATTATATAGAGTTTCTTACTGACCCTAGATAGACCAAAAACGTCATTTAGATTTTACACTTTCAAGAGCTACCAAAAGTTCTTGGAAGCTCCTTGTGCAACTTTGCAAGAACTATCCAATATGCAACGATGACACGGAAAGCATAAACCAATTGGTGCAAGTAGAATGGATTATTTTGACAGCCAAGAGAGACTTTTTGAAAGACTGTTCCGCAGTCTCGTTGTTGGAAAAAACGTTTGCACTCATGACAGATGCAACGGTATTCGCGGTAGGTGGGATCATCATCGCGTATCTTGAGTCAAATGAAATTAGGACTACGAATAGCTAATTAGAGGCGTTAAGTGGAACAAATATCTCAACCTAGTGGGGTTTTCGTAGGGAAGTATGCAGAATAGGACATTCTCAGACCAGAAGAACTCGCCTACATCGAGAATTGACGAATGTTTGGTGGTCTAGTGACCACACTGATGATTCAACAAGAATCATTCTTGTGTGACAGGTATACCTGCTGTGATAGTTCCCTGTACCGGATAAAAAATTTTCTGGCAAAATGAAACGCAGGCCGGGTAGGAAAAGTAGAGAGCGAGCTACCCGTCAGAGAAAAAAAGGAAAAGAAGTGGGTGTCGGAAAAGACGTGTTTGTCGGTGTGGGCTCGCCCTGCTCTAATAGGAGAAAATAGGGAAGAAAAGAGCACCGAGACTAAGAGACCAAGACCCAGGGTTATGGGGGTAAATAAGTGGAAGATAGGGGATCGTAGCATATATATAGGGCCAGGGCTGCGGGGGCGCGGCACGAGATGAAGGAGCGAGAGTGGCTGGCTGGGCGAGAGCGCGAATTACTCGACTTGGCGTTGGTGGCGTCAGCGAGAATATATACCAAGAGACCGGCGTCCTTATTCTCGTTCGCCTAGCTCAGCTCAAGCTCCAAATATACGTATATAACCCTCACACTCACATATTCGTATATAGTTATATATATAGAGATGGGGTGAGGGCAACCCTATAGCGCGAGCGCGTTCGCGCGAAATTCGCCGTTCTCGCGCGAGTGAATTTAGGGTGCGCTGCCACAGACTTCTCTCTTGGCTTGCTGGACTAATAACAAAGGGGACGAGGGGGCGAGGGACAATCTTGGCTCTCGCAGTTCACCTCGTTCACCACCACCACTGCCACCATCGTCGTCGTCGTCGTCGTCGTCGTCGTCGTTGGTCTGCTTAGCTCGGCGAATGCGAGAGAAAGACAAAGCCGGTGTACGTGAGAGCGCGACGACACTCGAGATCCGCGCGCAATCTTCCTATGTCCCCACAACCCTCCCGCCTGAGTCTCATTCTCTCTCTGTGAAGCTGGGTCGTGTGTATGTGTGAATGTACATGTGTGTGTGTCTGTGTGTAAGTGGTGTGTGGGGTCCTCTGGGTTGCAGCACTGGCTGGCGACGACGACTACCCAACGCGAGTCTCGACCAGGAGGTAATTTGAACGACGCGGGCGGTGCACTCGCAGACGAGCAGCTCTGTAGTGAAGCTTATGGACTTTGCATGAGTGTGCGTGCTGTCTCTGAGCGAAACTCTATCAAAGTGACTGTCAGTGCAAACACTGTACCCTTAACAAATTTTGTTGGTTTAAGGACACTTAAAAATCATGTAGGGGTCAGATCAGTATATTCAGCCAAATTGGGCGCACGATTCCTACAGATCTTTTCACCAATTTTTTATATGAAAGTAGGTATCAGAAGTAGTACTTTTTCCAGAGATTCCGCGGGAAAAAAATTTCACGACCGCTAGAATTTTTGTTTAGATAAGGTCATTTTTGACGTTTTCTCGAGGAAATCGCCATATTAATTGGGAACATTGTAGCTAAATTCACAGGGGGAGGGCCATCTTCTTTGTCTCAGCGTCAATTTCCAGGAAAGGATTGTAGTAAAGTCTCACAACCAAATGCTCCACACCAAGATATATTGGGTCACTTTTTCCGATTTCTAGACCATTTCAAAAAAGGATGCCATCTCAGCGCACCTCAATATTTTTTGATTAATCAATTATCAATTATCAATTTAATCAATTATCACGTCCTTCGGATATCCCAAATCAGTGGAATGTACCCCCCCCCCCCCTCCCATTTCCACAAGAACGTTTTGTTCATTGTGGTACCTTTTCTAAACCGAAACTCCGCAGAATAACGAGGAGTTTCGGTCTAATCTCTGTACTTGACCTCATTTTCAACAAGTTCTGAGAACAAACTAGTTTCCCGGTCTGAGTCGGCAGCTGCACCTATGTAATGCATCAGGGACCCGTTTGGTTTGTCACGCGCTTCAGTGCCAAAGCTTATTCGACTAACTCGGCATCAGGTAGGCGGAGGCAGCCAAGAACTGATCTGGGTACGAGCATCTCAGATGGTGGCGGAGATAATACACGAGCCCAGGCGGGAGCGAGTATGCCGGCGGAAAGACCCTCGCGCATGCAACAGCCGCCAGCGACGCCTGCATGCATACTTATATATCTTCGAGGTCTGTATTGCACGCATGGGTCCCTTGGCGATTCGCAGAAAACAGCCACTCCTTGAAGGCGCATCACCATCATAAGGAGCCTGCTGCGTCACATCGTACCGCCGAGTAATTATCGCGCCACCGCGCCAGTTCGACCGTTTTGGCGAGGGGCACGAGTTCTCGCAAACCTCTGATGTTAGCGCGCGGCTCCCTTATTTCTCCACACAAGACCCCGACACTGTGGCGTCTCGTACATTTGAGGAGGCCAAAAAATTCCTCCTCGCGCGCCCTCGAGACTTATCTTGAACTGTTGAGACAAAGCGACTCACTGTGTACATCGGTATATTCCAAGGAAAGCGAGTCCGAGTCTCGAAGCTTGTGACGTGCTTATGGAGATTTAAAATACTTGTTTTAGGGAATGGGTCATCATCTCGAAATCAGCTTGATTTCAGAGCTTTTTGCTCGTTACGATTGTATAGGAGTTGTAAACAGTTCGATACTTCGCCTTGTTGAATTTATTTGCTGTAAGCACTTGGTGCACACTCAAGATTAATCCGCTTGGTTAGCAAAAGATTTAGATAACCTAACATTTTGTTGCTGCTTTAA
The DNA here is from genome assembly GCA_029851415.1 of Eretmocerus hayati. Lineage (NCBI taxonomy): Eukaryota > Metazoa > Arthropoda > Insecta > Hymenoptera > Aphelinidae > Eretmocerus > Eretmocerus hayati. Next base: position 163,961,386 of record CM056743.1, on the reverse strand, counting down.
TAAGGCAGAATTCATGGATTGACTGTCCTTAGAACTCTAATCACACCGGCCCACAATTTGAAAAAAGTTACCCTCCTAGAAAAGGGGGATACATATTTCGACGTAAAATCGTGCGCTGAGTCCGATTATGGCATCGGTTTTGATCGTATACTCCCAAAATTTTGAGATATTCGATAAAAAAAATTTTCTTCCAAACTTACCGGATTTTTGACCTCGGAATCGGGAAGAGGAGACGATTTTACGTCCAAATATGCATTTTGGGAAAATTTTGTTGATTGATCCCCGTAGGGCCCATGTCGACTACCAGCTATCGCCATGACGTGAATCGTAGAGACACTGTCTTTGTCCAGTACTAGGGGTGACACTCGTGGTCCAGTATTCGAGGTGACACTCGTGGTCCAGTACTCGAGGTGACACTCGTGGTCCAGTACTATAGGTGACACTCGTGGTCCAGTACTCGAGGTGACACTCGTGGTCCAGTACTCGAGGTGACACTCGTGGTCCAGTACTATAGGTGACACTCGTGGTCCGGTACTCGAGGTGACACTCGTGGTCTAGTACTAGAGGTGACACTCGTGGTCCAGTACTAGAAGTGACACTGGTGGTCCAGTAATAGAGGTGACACTCGTGGTCCAGTACTAGAGGTGTCACTCGTAGTCCAGTACTCAAGGTGACACTTGTGGTCCGGTACTCGAGGTGACACTCGTGGTCTAGTACTAGAGGTGACACTCGTGGTCCAGTACTAGAAGTGACACTGGTGGTCCAGTAATAGAGGTGACACTCGTGGTCCAGTACTAGAGGTGTCACTCGTAGTCCAGTACTCGAGGTGACACTCGTGGTCTAGTACTAGAGGTGACACTCGTGGTCCAGTACTAGAAGTGACACTGGTGGTCCAGTAATAGAGGTGACACTCGTGGTCCAGTACTAGAGGTGTCACTCGTAGTCCAGTACTCAAGGTGACACTTGTGGTCCGGTACTCGAGGTGACACACGTGGTCCAGTGCTCGATGTTCTTCGATCCATACCTGAGTATTCTACACGAACTGACTTCCTGCCCCGCAAAAAGCTACAGTCGTATGATGACGATGACAAGGGACTCGTTTGCACAAGCAGGCTTGCGATCGGTATCCAGTATCTCAATCCCTCAATTCCGAGGAACTCTTTTGATGTACCTCCCATGATGGATTACAAGTATTTCCTCAAGTTCTGGATCACGAGTGCCACCTCGAGTTCTGCATGACGAAAGTCACCTCTAGTACTGGACCGCGAGTGTCACCTCTAGTACTGGACCACGACTGTCACTTCTAGTACTGGACCACGAGTATCACCTGCAGTACTGGACCACGAGTGTCACCTCGTGTACTGAACCGCGAGTGTCACCTCTAGTACCGGATCATGAGTGTCACCTCGAGCACTGTACCACGAGTGTCACCTCGAGTACTGGACCGCGAGTGTCACCTCTAGTACTGGACTGTGAGTGTTACCTCAAGTACAGGACCACGAGTGTCACCTCGAGTACTGGACCACGAGTGTCACCTCGAATACTCGACCACGAGTGTCACCCCTAGTACTGGACAAAGACAGTGTCTCTACGATTCACGTCATGGCGATAGCTGGTAGTCGACATGGGCCCTACGGGGATCAATCAAGAAAATTTTCCCAAAATCCATATTTAGACGTAAAATTGTCTCCTCTTTTCGATTCCGAGGTCAAAAATTCAGTAAGTCTCGAAGCAAATTTTTTTATCGAATATCTCAAAATTTTGGGGGTGTACGATGAAAACTGATGCCATATTCGGATTCAGCGCACGATTTTCCGTCGAAATATGTGTCCCCCTTTTCTGGGAAGGTAACTTTTTTCAAATTGTGGGCCGGGGTTATCCATGTTTTCAGCTGAGGATAGGCTCATCAAACAACGCTTTCGAGTTATGCTAGCGATTTGAGGCTGCCGTGGCACCGTGGATAAGTCACTGGACTCCCATGCGGGAGTCCTACGTTCGAATCCCGGTCAGGGCACCATTGAGATTTTTTCTCATTTGCCTTTTCTCTCGGCGGTCTCGGTGGTTCGGATTCCACCTAAAACTGTGGGTCCTCCCCACCGAGGTACAATTCGGTAGTTAGCAGTATATGCTGACCCGCTGGTTGAGCGTACCTCGACTCCACGCACATAGGGTGCCACCTGGGTGGGGCTTGGTTGTCATTCCTCCACGACGGCGTATCAAATGCAAATTCGGCATGGTCGAAGGTTTCGAGGTTAGCACATATGTATGTACATGTGCAGAACCCAACCACGTGTTTATGTTTATCTTTATGTTGCTGATGATTCATAAACATGAGCAGGAGTGTTACAGTCATGACTAATTTTCTTGCTCTCTACAATCATTGATGCGGATACAATTGCTCCAGACATGATCCATCATAGATTTTTCATAATTTTTTTTTTTCAAATTTCGATGCCTGCATACATAGTATGCGCAAAAATTGCCAAAAATGCCCTTGTAACCTCGCAGTGTCTTCTTCTTCTTCTGCAAACATTGGCTACATCTCTCTGTCTTATATGACAGATATATCTTTAGCCATTACACGAGTAGGTTATATAGATACTGTAGTATATTGGTAGGGCTGATAAGTCTTGAGAATACTGTTGCTAAATTCAGCAAAAGATGACTTGTTGCTATATCTTGATTTCAAGTATGATGATTGGCTTCTTATTGGTTGTATGACTGACAGCTGGTTCCAATTGTAAGGAAGGGTAGAAAGGAAAGGAAATGTTGTTTAAGGAAGAGGAGCAAAAAGGATGAAAAGGCACACGAAGCGAGTAACTGTAATAATAGAAGATAGATTTATTATTTTTTTTTTTTTTCTTATTAAATTGAGAGGGAACAGGAATTTAGAATGTTGGTGATGAATTTACATGGAGGTTTGTTAGGGAACTTGAGAATGGACTCAATAAAGTATGGTTTGGGTTGTTTGAATCTTTCCAGGCATTTGAGTAATGTTTTTCTTTCATTAGAAAAACGAGGGCGGTCCCAAAGAACATGGTTCATGTCTTCTGGGACAGAAGGACAAGCAGGGCAATAGGGGGAAGGAACAAGATTTTTCCGATGAAGGCTGAAAGTTAAGTTGTAGTGATAAGATCTGAGTCTATTAATAGTGACTATATGATATCTAGAGAGAGAGAGTTCTTGTGAAACCAAGTTTTGGATTTTTTGTTATTGTAGAAATTGTTGAAGTAGTATAAGCCAGTGTTACGAGACATGTTGATCAAATGCTGGTGAAAATTTTTTTTTTGAGAGATCAGTGACGTACTGATAAAAATCAGAGAATGGAATTTTATTATTGTCAAGAGGTGCGTGGCAACGAGCTTTTTTAGCCAAATGATCAACCTTTTCATTACCAGGGATGTCTAGATGAGAGGGGATCCAAATGAGTTTGATAACTAGGTTTTTTTCTAGTGCGGTTAAAAGAAGTTGCTTTATTTCAAGGGAAATGTAAGATAAATCTTTGGTGAAAGGATTGGAAAGAAGAGATTGCAACACACTTCTTGAATCAGAGAATATGTTGCATGGAGATAGATTATTATGAATAATAAATTGCACTGCGTGCTTGATGGCAAAAGCCTACCCAGTGAAAATAGAAGCATGACATGAACATTTTTTCTGGATAATCAGATCTTTTTCCCAGTTTGAGGAGAAAATAGCATAGCCAGTGTATGAGCTATTAGAATTTTTTGAAGCATCAGTGTAAAAGCTCAAATTATCTGTGAGCTCTGAACCAAAGATTTCTAGAAATTTATCCTTTGGACACTGAGCGTCCCGTACAAGTTCACCAGAGACCAAATCAACATTGGGAAGGAATGAGATAGCTTTGTTAGTGAAATTGAATGGAGAGACAGTAACAGAGTTATAAATCTTTGGCCTGAATTGAGAAATTTGTTTATACGATGCAAGTAAAGGGTATTCGAGTTTAATTTTCTTTGGATCTTTATTAGAAATTGCAAAAGATAAGTCATCAATTTTGTTCAACAAAGGATGACAAGAGTCTGAAAAAACCTTCAGTAAAAATCTACATCCCAAGATGAAAGAGCGATGTTTGAGAAGAGGTTCACAGGCTTCTGCTGATAAGACTCTAATAGGAGTTGAATTTCTGAAGCCTGGGGCAAGTCTAATACATTTGTATTGAATTCTATTGAATTTCAGAGTTTTTTTGCCTATTACTAAGAGTGTAAATGAAAGATCCATAATCAGAGGTGCCTCGTACTAGAGCTTTATAAATATTCAAGAGGACTTGGGGATGACCACCCCACTAAGTACCTCTGAGGAATTTTATTATGTTGCTAGCTTTGATACATTTATTGATAATGTGGTCTGAGTGTAAATTCCAGGAAAGATTATCATCAAAATGAAGACTAAGGTATGTGAAGCTATCAGTACAAGGGACAGGAGGGTTATAAATGTTTATACTCAATGCACTAAAGTCTGAGATTTTGTTGTGATAGATTTTCAACTTAGTCTTTTCAGGTGCAATATACAGATTTCTGTAGCCTAGGTAAAGGGCTAGGTTGGATACACTCTTCTGAACAGAGTGAAGAGCTACATTGAGATCAATATCAGAGCAATAGATGACCATGTCATCTGCAAATTGAAGAAAACAGCAATTGGGTTCAATCATTTTATGAGCTTTACGAGTATAAATGCTGAATTCAGTAGGACTTCCCACACAACCCTGAGGAAGACCCATGCAATTAAGAAAGGGACCTTTGAGAATATTATTAACTTTGAAAAGTAATTCTCTATTCGATAGGAGATTAAATAGGAACATTCGCATATTGTAAGGAATGTTGAGATCAAGGAGATCTTGAAGGAGGATGTTAGGGTTAGCATGATCAAAAGCACCTTTTATATCAAGCGGGAGAATGACAATATATTTGTTAGATGATAGGGCGCGATAAATATCTGTAGTTAGAATTGAAAGGCAATCTGCACATGATTTCTTTTTCCTGAAACCGAACTGATAGAGGGACAGTAAGTCACTGTGCTCTAGATGAAAATTTATCCTGAAGATGACAAGTTTTTCTAAGCATTTGAGAAGGCAAGAAGCCAAAGCTATAGGTCTCACTTTTCCTGGAGTGCTCTTGGGGATGAGGAACATCAAGAATTGTTTCCAAGCAGCTGGAAAAGAATTAGTGCTCATAATTTCATTGAATAAACTTAGAATAATTTCCAGAAATTTTTCGGGAAAATGCTTGATCATGATGTTGGAAATTTTATCAAGTCCAGGAGAACTTTTAGATTTCAATGAATCAATAGCAAAAGTGAGTTCACTTAAAGTGAAGGGACAGGCAAGGTAGGAGTTGTCCAGATTTTTATTTTTTGGGTGCAAACATGGGTCATCAGCATTAGGAACAGAGTAGGTTAGAGGGATTGGAAGACAAAATTTATTTATGAATTCATTGGAAGCCTGTATATAATTAGAATCATTGCTGAAATGGGAAGATTCATTCAATGAGTAATGTTTGAACTTTTTGACAACATTCCAAACGTAGGAAATAGGGGCATCTCTAGATGAAGACTCAGTGAACTCTTTGAATTTTGATTTTTTGGTTTTTCTACAGTGCCACTTGGCCTTTGCTTTCAATTTTTTGTAGTTAATCCAATTATCGAGATTAGGGTGAGTGAGAAATAATTCTAGCGCTTCATGTCTTGAAACTAATTGAGTTTCACATTCTGAGTCCCACCAAGGTGAGCGAAAACCATGTTTATTGGCTTTTTTGAAGCCATTATAAGATGTGGAATTGTAATGTAAGGCGAAATTATTGGGATTAGGTTTGGCAATATTATGCTTGTTTTTGGCTACTGAAATTGCATCTAAAATCGAGTCAGTGATGAAGTTATATTTAGAATCAATTGAAGCATTCTCATATTCAACCGAAGAAGAAAGATCAGAAGCTTTTGATTCTAATCTGCTCATATAAGAGGCCCAATCGACATTCTCCAGACTGATTTCATGTGATGATAGAATGGCTTGAGGAGTGCAGGGATTCAAAATGATGTTGACAATAACAGGAAAATGGTCACTTCCTGATGGATTGGGGGACACATTCCAGGAGGACGAGGCTGCTAAGTTAGCAGAAACAATGGTAAGATCCACAGCAGAACAGTTGTTGATGTTGTTAGAAAGGTAGGTGCGAGAACCATTATTTAGGAGAATGAAATTAGAGTTTACAAGGACATCAGACAAACTTAGACCTATAGAATCATTATAATTGACAGAGTCCCAAGAAGGGTGATGACAGTTAAAGTCACCAAGAATAACTGAGTTACATTTAGTGTTATTCTCAAAGGATTGAACTTGGTTGAAGAAACGATTCCAAATGTTGTTATTGAAATGTTCATCTGGGGGCCTATAGACTGCTGAAATGAGGGTTGAATTGCTAGAGTTAGGGAAAAGTAGTATGTTCAGAGATTCAAATACGTCTGGAATATCAATGAAATTATCAACTTTGGAAAAGATGATATTTTTCTTCACACAAATACAAATTCCCCCTCCTTTGTTGGTTATGCGATCATTCCTTATAATAGAAAAATTGTCCAACCTAGAGTCAGGTTGCGTAGGTTTCAAAAAGGTTTCAATCAAAACTAGAATATCATAATTTTGAATAATATGATTAACTTCATGTTTCTTACTTCTAATACCTTGTGCATTCCATTGGAAAATTTTTAACTTAGACTGATTCATTTAATAACAATAACCTTGATTAAACTAACCTAAAAAGTAAAATGAAACGATAACTTTTAGGCACAAGGGTTATCAGAAGAACCAGAATCAACATTGGTTGAAGCGATGGAATGCAACGAAGGAGAGTTAGAAGATTCAGCTCTCGAAACAGGAGATGATGTGGAAAGTACCTGAGTATTTTTTGCTGTAGGTGGAGGTTGAATAATGTTGAGATTCTCAGCAATGTACTTACTAATATTCATGAGAAGGGCAAAAGCAGGATCACTGTTAGAAACAGGAGTTTGCGGAAAGAGAGATGGAATATCAGGAAGAGAATGTGCATTGCGAGGAGTTCTCATAGAATCAGCAAAGGAGACAGATTTTGGTTTTTTCAGATTTGGGAAATTGATCTGGTTATTCTGGAAGTTCTTTGAGTAAACAATAGCTCTAGCCTTATCAAGAGTGATGTTACGTTCAAAGGAAAGATCAAAAGTTTGAATTTGTTTGATTTTGACAGGACAAATGTTGTTAGTGGGGTTATGAGGTCCTTTGCAATTAGCACACTTTGGAGTTTTGGAACTGTTAGGGCAATGTATAGCAGAGAAATGATCCATCTCACCACAATGAAAGCATTTAGGCTTAGAGCGACAAAACTTTTTAAGATGACCAAAGCGAAAGCAGTTATGGCATTGTTTTGGACGAGCTTTGTAAGGTTCAGTAAGATAGATAACTCTGTTGTATCTAATATGTTTAGGAAAATTTTTACCTTCAATGGTCAACAAGATGGTAGTAGAAGGCACATATTTGACTTGGTCGTCACTAGATGTTTTCCTATCCAGACGTCTGGCTTGAAAAATATGAGAACGTATGTCAGTGGAGGCAAAGTCCTTGATATCTTTCATGGAGATATCCAGAGAAACCTTCTTGGTAATGAATTGAGATGAGTAAAGATGAAATGGTATGTATAGTCTGAGATCCTTATCCAAAAGGTCGGTGTCCTCTAGAATGAAATTAGCTGTATTAAGATCATAGGTAGAAATACTGACTTTAAATTTGGTGACATTACAAAGTTCCTGAATATTATTAGGAAATCTTTTCACCAGTAGTTTTCCTATATAGCTAGCATCCAAAGAGTGGTTCTCAGTGTTATGTTGAGCATAAATTATATACGGAGGGTGCATTGCTCTAGAAAAACGTTTGGGGAAATCAATTTTTCTGGGGTATATGTCAAAACTGTTGGAAACTGTAATAGTAGAGGAGGATTGAGAATAGACTGACATATGATCTTGATCTTGGGATGAGGCTTCAGTAGGGGTGAGAGGAGCAACGTTGTTATTGGGAATAGGCAGGTTATCAAACATATTATCATCATCCATCTGAGGCTGAGACGATTGAGAGGAAGCAAAGGATTGCGAAGCTTGTAACCAAGGAGATGTTTGAGAATTAGATTCCGCCATGAATGATGTCAATTGTTTTTTTGAGGTTATGCCACTGTTTTGGGAAAGTAAATGTCTTTTATTGGAATTAACTTTATGAATAGATTTTGAATGAGGATTTAAACCCAGAGGAGAATCAGAGTGATTTTTCTTGCCCGTTTCGTTCTGAGCCTTCAACATGCCAAAACGATGGGTAGAGGAAAAAGGTTCATGAATTTCAGCACCAACTTTTTTTTTTTTTTTTTTGAAAATAAAAATGAAAAAAGAGGAAAGTAATCAAAATGCGAAGATGCAGAAATAAAGTAAAAGCATGAGATATAGCAGAGAAAGACTTAGAACATAGATACCCTTCCTTGAAAAATTACTGGGATTAGCTGTTCAATTGACCATGCAGGATGTTGCGATTCTACGAAGACGGTTGTTTTCCTTCATCCGGTCATCGAGTTCTTGAATTCTTCAATAAGAGTTGAAAAAATTCGTTGATGATTCACAGAAAATGAAAAATCTGATGATGTATCAATTGAATCCAAATTCTTGTCGAAACTTCTGGAAATCTGATTGTAGGTTATGTTATGCGACTGTCCGCTGTCGTGGTCCGAGCAGGAATCAACCTCGCAGTGAAATAAACTGATTTGCTGCATCCCGCACCCACGTGAAGTAAGCGGACGCATTATTTCACAGTTGAATAATAGGCCATTCAAATCCCGCAAATGCGTTAAATAAACGAGGGTTCAGGTCACGCAGTGCTATAAAACACATTTCGATACACGGGTGTAAAACCTATTTCCTACCTTGTATCGAAATGTATATTTATTATCTCATAATCACCAAAATGGCCCTATTGGAAATGACATTTAAATTCTAAGCAGGCCTGGTTCTAAGCCTGTGTGCAATCAAAACTGTCAAAAAAGAAGGGTCGATCGGGATGAATGAGAAAAGAGTGTAAAGCGAAGTGTGGAGTATATAAAATGTGTACACCACCGAGGATTCGTCCGGGCCGGTATATCTCTACATTATTACTCTGAATGCAAATAGGATTCACATAATTCTCGACGTAACATTCATCTATATTTCCCTACTGCTTATAAGGAACCGTTATTCACCCGAAAATCACGAACAAAATTAAAGCATCAAACTCATCTTCGGAAATCGTTCGCGCGGCATGACAACGAAAAAATTTTTGGATACTTCAGTTATGCACGATAGTGGCGTAATTCAACGGTTTTCATACCGTATTCGCCGCCTGCCACTGCTCTCGCTGCAATACTTCCACACGATACGATACGGTATACGGTCTCCTCAATCTTCCATACCGTCACTGCATCGTGTTTTGCGTTTGCGTGGAGCTCAAAAAGTAAAGCCGACAGAGAGATGGAGTTGCAGCTGCGATCGGACACTAATATCTCCCCGCGATATGTACGAAAACGCATTGCAGCATATGTCATGGGGCTGCATCAGTCCCATCAGCAGCCTTATGTATTCATCTGTGGAACCGACTATATCCTTCTCTTACTCTTGTTTACTCTTTATACAATGCCGCATCTCTCGCTTTCTTTCTATTCGGAATCTTGTGATGCTGCGTCGGATCATCATCAGCTAAAGCCGGACGAATTTCGCGAGCTGGTTGCGCCTGATGTGCGCGTTGATGGTCTCCGCTAATACATGAGTCTCTTTTTACCTTGTCTCATCGTCCCGTCTCTTTCCGTCGTATTATCTCTTTTCTCGTGCATATGTATAGCATTGGATCCATCGAACACTCTCGTGTATATATAGTGTGCGTGCACGAAGAAGACCGGCCGCCACTCGCTTCCTGCGACGCGGCGATAATTGGGATTAAAAGGAGGAAAAAAAAGGGAGAGAAAGAGAGAGATAGAGAGAAGGAACGTGCAAGGGACGCGACGTGGGAGAGGCTCGCGGAGGCGAGAGTTGAGACGGGTATATACATATACGATATCGCCGTGAGCGTGTGAGAGAGACGAAGAGAGAAATAAGAGAGATGGAGAGAGAGAGTCGGGCTCCCGCTGCGCGTATTTTTCGCGAAGCGCCTCCGGGCTCGTGGGTTGCGTCGCGTATATAAGCGCATATAGCCGACGTCTCGTCTCGCCGAACCGGCCCCGGCCCCCGCGCCCTCGGCGCTCGATAGCGCGAAATTTCCGCTCGTCACGAAGACTGGTGAGATTCTCGACTGCCTCTGTTCTGCACGGTTTACTCTACGAGATACACGCTGAATACGGTCGTTCCTTGTACAAATGTTACTTTGTTCCAAGCGTTTCTGCGAAATTTAGTTGGGAACAATACGGATTCAAGAGATGATGAAAATTTGGAAAAAATTGCTCGGTGTTTGACAGTTGTCATCGCAATAGAATGATGATCCATTCAGACGATTTTCATCGATATATATCGCTATCAAATTGAATTCAACGATTAGATCTGAAAAGAAAAAAATTCTTAAATAATGGATATTGTAGAGGGTCGATGTTAGCTAGTCTGGTAATTTGACTTGAGTCTCTCAATCCAGGATGAATCGATTGCGTTCGTACTCATAAACGTCCAGGCTATTGTCAGATAAATGAGCAAGATCACAAACAACTTGGTCATCTTTGCTTATCTTTGTTTCTGCAAAGAGTTCTAGTTATATGTCAGAATCCATCAGATCGATTGCAAAGATCGACACAGAGAGATCCCTTAAAGCCCCTCAGAAAGTTCCTGAGAACGGCCGAATGCAATGCGAGTGAATTACTTACTTTTGAGACTATTGAAATCTGTACGAAAGCATAGATAACGTGATAAAGAATGTTCATGAAGCAAAAAAAAAGAAAGGAACAAAAAACAAGAAAATGGACGGGAAAACGCGTACTCTAAGCTGGCAAAATGCGGAAAATACAGGGAGACTGGAGGTTCATGCTATATATTCGAATATATTCGCAACGTCAGGTCGTGCCGTGCAAGCGACAAAAGTACACCTCGCCTCTCCCGCCTCTCGGCTGGCCTCGTTATGCACAACGACAGCACAAAGCGCGGCTCACTCGCAGCTCGCGGTGCAATTATTATTTTCACGCGCGTCGAGCCAAGCCGACCCAAGAAAGCTCTATATAACACTAGCACATAAGTATGCCGTTGGCTCTTTGTCATAAACAGCGGTGAACTTCGAAGCAGTGGTGCGTGAAGGCAATCGCTCCAATTAACGTGGTTTAGCGAACTAAGTCGATCGCGAATATGCCATTCCATTGACTGACGTTCTGAGCTCCCGGAGGGCTGAGATTTTCCCCTATGTTCAGATCTTTTAATTGAATTTTAATAATTGAGTGGGAATACTTAGTCCATAAACAGCATTAGATTCAAACAGATGAAATTCAATGAGTGCTGGCTGATTTGAACCTGTTTCCGGGCAGTTCTCTCACAAGCTATTATCCCGAGTCCCGGGGTATTTTTTTTTACAGCTGGACTCAAATCTGGATCTTCCGACAAAGATCTGTGAGGCTAACAGTTTTTACTGAATTTCTCCTTGGAATAAAGATGTTCAATCACACAATATAACCACGGATTTCTCTTAGCTTAATTCAGAGCCAGCCCTGAAGCAGTATCGTGAACGACTTGCTTTTCTCCATAGTATAGGTCTTGGTAATATGAACCAGACAGCTATGAAGCGTTTTGACTTCAACTCGATTTTGCCTTCGCACAACTGAGATTTCAGCCACAGGATATAAACACGAAACTCTCTCAACTTCATTTTGAGTGCTCTAAATTGGGCCCATAACGTCACTACCGATATGCTGAGGTGTAGTTATGGTAGCGCCTCCCTCAAGAGATTCAAAACCAAAAATCAATTGTCAATTTCGAAGAAAAACCGAGACTCTTATTGATTAGCGGCTTGTTACATGTCTCGGAAGCAACCCCCGTTAAATTTCTCCGATGATGACTGGTCGCAAGAGTTCTACGAATATGTTGATCCTCGATTTCATTTCCCCAAGAGACAATCGATGAACGATAAGTGTATCGAAGAATATCTAACCATGTAGAATAATTTGAATTCTGTTCTGGGGAGAAACAGATCATCTTTCTCATTCACTGTAGATAGTTGGTCATCAAGGAGTATGAAATCGTTTCTTGGATCAACAGTGCATTACATAGATGATGGATTCAGTATGCACCAAGAAGTGCTTGATTTAGTTGAGATGAATGGGAGTCACACAGTTGAAGATCATGCTGGAATGTTTTTTGGCACCATCAAGCTGTATAATCTAGAAAGAAGAATTTGTGGCATTACACTCGATGACGCTTCAAATATAACACAACATTTATTGAAGAGCTTGTCATATTACTTCGATCGGAAAATATTCCTTTCAATACCAAAGATTAACATTCTCGCTGCCTTGTTCACGTCCTCAATTTGGGAGTTCAAGACATGTTGAGATTCTTGAATACAAGTACTGGAGATGATTCCATTATCTATGGTGAATACTCTGACGATGATTACGAAATCTCATCGGAAGAAGATCAAATTGATTTCAGCCATGAAGAATCGGTGCATGGTGCCATTAGCAAAATGAAAGGATCTTGCAACAAAATCATAAAATCCAAATTGCTGGCAGGTAAGCTTGAATCACTCTGTGGTGCTTTGAATATTAAATTTTGCAAACCGATCGTTGATATCGCTATCAGGTGGAATAGCATGTGTGAAATGTTGGAAGTAGCTAATTCTGGAAGACTAGCTATTGATATGCTTTGTAGCAGCGATGATAAATTGAAGAAGAATCAGTTATCTGATAATGAATGGTCACTCATCGAACGGATTCTGACTCTTTTTGGGTTGTTCAAAAAAGTATCTGCTATTGCTTCTGTTGAAGATGATGCAATTTTACCATCTACAGTAGTTGCTTCCAATATGTTAATCGATAAAATTGGAGAGGTCGTCTAAGACCTCGACAACAAAATCAGTTGAACCAATCTGGATGAATAGGTTCTTCTGGCTTTCCAGCAAGATCGAGACAAGTTACTCAAGCACTATCAAAAATGCAATTTGGTGTACGTGGTATCTCTTATTTTAGATCCTCGATACAAAGTGGGTGGATCCGATAGCACCCAATTGGGATCCCTGCTGAAAGTTGAGGCTGTCAAAAATTTTGAACAAATATATCGAGAAAAGTACTACAGGCCTCACTCGAACACAGAACTAGACGAGCCACAACCATTTTCTACCGAGAATGATTTGCTCAGTTTATGCGCAAATCGTGTGCCGACCAGTCCCTCAGGAAATTGAATGGGGGATGGGTTGTTTGGACTGATCAACATCATGTTGAGCCCAGTTCTAAGCATCTTTCGATACGAATGGTCATCATATTGTTCCCTATTTTAGACGATCGTCGACTCTTGTTGATCGTACTTCCCTCACCGCTCGACCAATTCATAGCAAGTCCAGCTGACATATGGGACCCTGTAAATGCATTGTAAATGTGATTGACGGATTTGATGTCTCATTTGATCGGAAAAAGTTCCCTAACCAGAGCTCTTACACGCATTGCAGAATTTGAACTGATATCGCTATAAAGCAACACATTCGCTGCGTTAAAAAAAAGTTCGACACTCCTCATCTCGATAACTTCAACTCGCTTCAGTTCGAGTTTGCACCAGCAATGAAACGGATGCGCAAAACAGCGCCGAATAAAAAAAAAGCAAATTGCACGGCGTGTCAGGGAGAAATAACGCGCGCGCTCGCACACGTGCGCGTCCTCCGATGACGATGCCGTCGCCGTCGTCGCGTCGTCCGAGGGGAGAATTTGCAATGAAGCTTGAACGCGGGAGTGAGCAAGACGAAACGAGGGAGCAAGTGAGACGGTGATATAGCTATCTCGAACGGGCTACTTTTGTCTCTCGCTTGCCGGCTGGCTGTTTCGACTCGCGTGCTTTTTTTTAACGCTTGCTGGCGCGCGTACTTACGGCGGCGGATCGCGTGAGAGGGGCCATAGCCACAACGATGGATGATACGGGTCTGCAGGGTATAGCCGCGATATATGTAGAGGGTTGGCAAAAGTAATGCCGCAGTTTCAGCCCGTTCGCGCTGATCGATTTTCGCGTGGGCTTTTTTTTCAAAGTGGTCGTCGAGCCGCGTATTTTGTTGAGCCACTACGCTCGCGGTTATATAGCTTTGGCAGTGATGCGGCGCAGAGTCGACGGAGCGGAGTCCGGTTTGGCTTTGCGCCGCGGCATACATTAGCGAATTTTATCAGTCCCTCGCAGCTCGACACCGCGTCTCTGCCCGGCCGTGCTGAATATTTTAATGTCCCCCTTCTCGTGATCCGCCAGTCGCGTCGCGCGACAACGAGTCCCGCGAGTCATCTCCGGTCTCTCGCGAACGATGTCGATGTACTGTGCGCCCAATTTTTGTGTCGCCAAGCGAACGCTTGTGTCGAAATGATTGAGCAAATTTTGAGCATTAGTCCTTGAATTTACACAAATTCTGCGCTTGTGTCCATCTTGAAATGAGTACTTGAAAAACATTGAACGTGTTCTAACCTTATAAGTTTGTATTGTAAACCAGCTATGTCGGTCATAATAAATATACCCTCTCCATAGGTATATTGTCTGCTTGAAGATGTATTGTCTGTACACTGTCTTGTAATCATATTGTCACATTCCGCTCTTACAAAACAGAATTACGGCTCAAACCAATCATTTTTACACAAACTTCACTTTCGATTGATAAATGACTTTACTTAGATGTTTGTTTGTCGATTTGCCGAATCTATTAATCGATCCTCGATCTCGTAAAGGTGGTTGGCCCTCGAAGATAAGTTATCAACATTTGTGGTGTTGAAGTAATTCTCAAATGACTTGCAACTTTTGGAGTGCAATGATGAGAAATGTATATTGGAACAAGTACAGTTCGAGATTGGAAAAGCAGTTGGGGGTACTATTCAAGTTTTCTCAAAGTTCTGTGTTTTATCAGAGGAAATCATATTCGGGATGCTGTTAGAACTTGAAGAATGAATTCGATCGCAGAGCACAACAATAGAAGATCGTGATGACGCTAACTCTATGACGATTTGATACAAGTCCCAGCGCAAGAGTCATCGCTCCCAACAATATCCCGACGCGGATTGGAAAAAAAGGTTTCACACATATTTGTATCCATAACTGATTTTCAGTAGTATAGCTCAATTTAAGTGAGACATTATCAGTCTTCAATCCGAACCATAGCATAAGATAATCCTCCACCGAGTTCATTACCTTTCTCGAGTATTCAAATTATCTCATACATTTTGCACAGCTTTCTGGAACAAACCAGCGTTAGCAAAACCAACACCACGCACTGATTGGGAACAACCAAAGTGCAGCTGCCGTGGTCTAAAGAAAAAAAACCTCGTCATCGTCAGAAACGTTGCTCTCCTCGCGCACATCTCTCAGATATTATCCCGAGTTGTCCCACATCATACATTATAACCAAAGGAGGACGAGTCGGACGTTTGGTGGTGTGGTGGCGGCTGATCCGCAGTGGCAGTGGAGGCTATGAGGCCATTATCTCGTGCGCAGCCTCGCGGTCATTAATAATTTCGAAAGCGCGCGCGGGCATCGGCTCGCTAATTAACGGCTCGATGCCGCGCCGCGATCGTCCAACTTTAAAATATATGTACGTACGAGTATGTATAATAAGCTATAGCGAAGGCGGTTGACTGTCTTTTATCCGAGCTCATGCCTGCGGCAAAGCTTTACTTATCAAAGAACGCGTGATCTCTATAAGTGTCTGATGCTGCTGTTGCCACGGCAGTTGCGCAAATTTGCTCTCGCGCGAATCGTGCTATGTATAGAGGCTAAATTGCGAGTTACGTAAGTTCGCGCGCTCGGGACTAACGTCGTCGCGACGTTCGCACTCATTTTTGCAGAGTTGAACTCTATAGACGCTCCCTATATATACGTACATGTTGACTTCCCCACGGTGCATGCCATATATGCATGTGCTCGGTGGCTCGATAACCGAGACTCGTGTGTGGAAATCTCGAGCTCGACATCGGAGTCGCGGAACAAAAAATACACGAACCACTCGTTTCGTAACGCGCAGTAGGGACTTCTTCTATATACACGCCCGCGATCGATCGATCGAAGCTTCAAGCGCGAATTGCTTGATTGACACGGGTGAGAGATAAAAGCTAAAGTAAATCTCGATATCATGACTCAGGTGTACCAATATTTATTCGTGACGACAAACAATTGCAGAATCTCAAGCTTTGATTTTTTTGCGAAGCGTTCTGTTTCACTTAAGATTTCTAGAAGTTGAGGGGCAATTTGAAATCAATCTAATTGATCCACTCTGGGTCGAAGATATTTAAAATAGGGAACAAGAGAAATTGATGTTCAATACGGCTTTGATCACCATGTCAAACTCTGTAAATTCAGCTGATTTTGATTTTATCAAGATACCAAGCATGAGTTTCCTGGGACTGGACATGAGATAAGCGCTCTTATCTTTCGTCCGTGTTTTTCTTATGGAAGACATCCTCAGCGCCGCCATATTGGCGCTGCAGTCCCATTTAAATTAACACGGAGGTTTACTCCCAACTGAGCATACTATCTGAGCTCTTGATAAGTGGCTACATACGGTATGTAAATATACGGACATCTCAACGGAAGTTTGATCACGAACTTTGCAATCGCATACGAATGCTCATCAGTAATAACCATTGTGACTACCAATCTCGAGTACTATAGTACAGAGCTGTCAGTCCAAGAACTTAACTACGGGACTAGCATGAGCGTGCCATAACAACCACTGTCACGAATACTCGGCTATAACTGGAGCGATGAGCTTATTCACTTGTTTCTATGATAGATAGGTACTACTGATTATTCTGTGACAAGTTTTGGGATACATGAACACATCAGTGCATAAAAAAAATACAAAATTTATAGTATACACGCGCACTTCGGTTAGTCTTCATTTATTTTTTGAATGAAAAGATTTTCGTCTTGGTATCTGAAAAGTAGAATCGTATATCAATAACGCATGGACAGTAGGACAGGGAGCCTTTTTGAGCAGAGAATCACAAACCCCCCCTTGAAAGGGAATAGCGAAGGTAGCTGTCTGATTTGAGGCAAGGGAAGTCCCAAAAATTGGCATAAGTTAAACTTGGAAGAATTTCAATCCATGATTCGGTCTCATGTACGGAACCTCTAGCTCTTGGTGTTGTGAGTTACCCCGCCCAAGACGCTCAGACTGGTGCCTGACAAATATGGCAGCAAAATGGCTAGGTTCACGCATGTTTATGATCTTGAACATGATGATCGCTGCAAAGTACTTGCACCTTGAATCTTTTCGTAGACAATGAATGAATGAATGTCTTTATTGCTGACTAGGGACTCAGAGGTCCATGATAGTCCGTACATAAACGTCGTGTTACAAAAATATTCACGTGACATAGATTGCACTAGGAATCCAAAATTCCACTGCAGCGCAGTACTCATATAAAAATATAATATACTAAACCTAATAAACTAAAGCTAAACTTAACCTAATTAAGATAAAGTCATCACATACATAAAATGAAGACGTAGCACTAGGGATGATAATTTCATCTATACATCTCCCCGTAATAATAACAGGTCAATACATTTAGATCAACGAGACTAGTTCCAATTTTCACCTTCCGATAAATAAATCTCTAACAGCAGTTTGAAACACGGCTTGGAAAACTTTTCACGGATTTTGGAAGGGATTTTATTCCACTCCCGACAAACTGACATGGTAAATGAGTTTCCAAACGTGGATGTACGGGCAAAGCGGATCATTAATTCTAGATTGGACGTGCGTTTGGAGCCAATTTTGTCTGGTGGACGGAAACTGAACTTTTGTGCGAGATAATCGGGCTCTCTTGACTTTAAAATATTAGCTAACAAACACAGGCTCAAATATACGCGTCTTTGCGAAAATGACATGATTTGATTTTCCGCATACGCTGGAGTAATGTGGTCAAACTTCTTCAGCCCAGTTGCGTACCGGAGGGCTGCATTCTTACATCTACTCAGCTTCACAACAAGTTGATCCGATAAATCCCAAAGAAGACCTACGCAGTAGTCAAGATAAGGGAACACGAGTGTCTTGACAAGAATCAATTTAGTGTCACGTGGTATACTATCCTTGAATTTTCTCAATTTAGCCAGAGCTGCGAATGATTTGCGAGCAGTAACGTTGCACTGTTCTTGCATCATTAATTTGCTGTCAAGTGTGACACCTAGGATTTTAATCGTATCACTGTATGGAATGACTTGACCATTTACGCAAACAGGTGAAGGTGGGTGAGCTTTGAGACGTTTGATGAACGCCGGAGAACCGAACCAACAAGCTACTGTTTTGCGTTCGTTGACTTTCAATCCATTCGAAACGGCATACTCGTAAACGTTTTTAGCATCTTCGTTCACCTTACGTACAATACTTTCTACCTCACCGATAGAACCAGAGTAATAGAAAGTAGCATCATCAGCGTAGAAGTGGTGGTAACAGTATTGCAGTACATCCGGAAGATCACTTATACTCAACGAGAAGAAAGGAGGACCGGCCTTAGTTCCTTGAGGAACGCCCGAATTTCTGCTGGCTAATGTAGACGATTTCCCACCCGGCGAAACAACTCTTTGAGCTCGATCACTCAAAAAAGAATGAACCCACTGACATGCTGAGTCAGAAAAACCAAGGCTTTTCAGTTTCATCACGAACAGGCTTATGTTGACCATATCAAATGCTCTCGAAAAGTCAATGCCCATCATTAGTGTAACCATTTCATTATCGATAGCTTCGCGAATGTCATCTGTGATTTTGATCAGAGCGGTATGCGTACTATGATTTTTTCTGAAGCCTGATTGGAGCGGATCTAGAAGTTTTTTATTTGATACAAAGCCATGTATTTGCTTCAACACGACAGATTCAAGACATTTAGCTATAGCACTTGTTATATTGATCGGTCTCCAGTCACTAAAATCCTTAGGCAAGGAACATTTTGGGATAGGTCTTACAATTGACTCTTTCCATTGAGCCGGGAATACCCCAGTTTGCAGAGAGCAGTCAAAGATGTGGGCAAGAACTGGCAAGATAACGGGAAGGCATTCTTTCAAAAAGCGCATAGGAACATCATCCGGTCCCCGAGCATTCGTTCGCGTGGTTCTGATTGCTTGGATAATATCGTCCATCTCTACATGTGTGAAATAAAATTGATCATCTGTTGATATTCTAACTGTCGGTCGTGTGTCATACAAGGGAGTAGGATTAACGTCACCAGCAAAGTACTTATTCAAGCCATCAAGGTCTGGTGGTAGTGGAGCAGTCATTTCAGATCGCGATTTCAGTCCTAGTTCATCAACACATCTCCACATTTCGGCAGATCCTTTCGCTTGGTTTATTTTATTCCTATAATATTGTGATTTAGCATTTCGGTTTGCCTGTTGAACTTCATTACGGAGTTTATTATAAGCTGCTCGATCAAATGGCTTCTGCGACTTCTTCCACTTGCTCCAGGCACGATTGCGAGATTTTTTAAGTTCTTCTACATGCAATGTAGACCATGGGTGTTGTTTTGGTTTGGCAATAAAAGTTACGTACGGGGCATGCTTGTCATATAGAGCAATCAGATTGGCAGTGAAAAAAGTTACTTTGTCACCAACAGTTTGCAAGGAACAAATCGGGCTCCAATCAATATTTTGAAGATCAACTTGGAAACAATCTGCATTGAAATTTCTGAAATCTCTAACGCGAACCAACTCGGTGCGCTTTGTGGGGATAATAAAACGGAACTCGGCAACAATAAGATCGTGTTCTGAGATTTCGGGGTGTCGGTGTTTCTCATAACTAGTCATCTTCGATAGATCGGACGTGCATATATAGTCAATACACGATCCTCTGCTTACGTGATGAGTTATGCCGAAAGGTATGACTTCTAGACCGAATGCCTTCAGAGAATTTGACAGTTTTTCTCGCCTCGAGAATCCTACACTGTCCCAATTAATATTGAAGTCTCCTGTCACAATTAGATGATCATACGAGCAGTTGCAGTTGAGAATAGCTTCGTCAATGTCGGACCAGTGCCCACAAGACGGAGGACTGTAAACGACACATAAAAGCACTTTGGTACGGCCAGCATGTAACAGAACCAGCAGAAATTCAGGTCTCATATCGCATTGTATTGAACTATCTAAAACACGAACGTGAATCGAAGAATGAACGTAGACAGCTACCCCACCTCCACCTTTAAAGAGCCGGTCATGCCGTACTAGGTTGAAATCGTGCACATCATATATCTTGGAGGAATCTTTTGGTTTAAGCCAAGTTTCACTCATAGCTAATACATGGAGACTATTTTCACTAATTACCGAAGAAACATCTCCGAAGTGCGGATCGAGAGACTGAACATTGATGTGACCCAACCTGAGCATGTTCTTATTACTATCCATAATTGATGAAAGTGACCTTACGCTCAATTTTCTTCCGCAAGATGGAACATTTCCCTTTATCCATTGCTGAGTGGGCACAATTTCCCACCTTCGCGTCATGGCAATTGATGCATTTCAACGTATTCTTAGACTTGCACTCTTTACTTAGGTGTTCTCCCGCGCAATGCCCGCAACACACGTTATTTTTACAGTTCTGAGCTATGTGACCAAATTTACTGCATTTGTAACATTGAACTATATTGACATGGTCAGCAACTCTACATCTAATCCACCCAATATTGATCTTTTGTTGGCCTAAAAGGACCAATCTATTTTCAGATGAAATTTCAATTACACAGGAGCGAGATTCTTTTTGATCGCGGACAGGAAATAGATGAACTATTTTCACGTCATCCAATGCTGCATTTGGCAAATTTTGTTCGACAATGCTTTCTCTGATTTCTTCCCCTGTCATACTTTTTGGTACATCGTGGACTATAAGACGCGGATTCATTTTGCGATCATCTTTGAATTCTAATCCAATCTCGGCAAACTTGGGATTGTTGCGGAAACACGGCGATTCGAACCCTTCTCCCTCCAAAATGACTGAGCTATCCGGGCCATAGTTCACACGATTGATACGGATTTTCATCCTAACTGGATTGATATTAGCTTGTAAGACTGTTTTTGTACTCAATGAAGTGGGATAGCGCGATTTAGACAACTCATTTGGGCCAATAACAATACGTTCCGCAGGTTTACTTATATTCACAGATTTTCCACGACTACCAGAAACTTTATTCGATACTTGTTTATGAACCGAGCTTGCTAAGTTGAGTTTCAATGCATTAGAGTAGGCACGCGGGGGATCAGCTGGCTGTACTACATCAATCGCGCAAATTTTTTCAGTAGCTCGCTGTACACTGTCACACGCCTGATTGATGGCAACCTTACATTCCGCAGCGAATTCATTAACAGCTACTTTGCTCAAGTACGCGCTCGAAGCTTTCATGTACGCATCAAACATTCCCAAAACAGCCGAACGCATTGACTTTTTAGCATCAGAATCTCTACCGGCCATTAAAAAATCGATTAACTTGTCGCGATGTTCTGCAACACTGTTTGTGATTCGGCTTACTTCATCAGCTGTCAGCTCAGGAGTCGATGTTGAATCCGTCGTCTGCTTCGGCTGTTTGGTAGGAGGCAATAAGGCGCTTGCAGTTTCGTCTGCATCAGCGACGTTGTCAAGCGTACGCTTACGGGATTCGACGTTGCCACTCTTTGTCGACTGTAATCCATTATATGTCGCCTGACCTGTGTCAAGACCGTCACCTTGACCAGTGTCCATGTCGTCATTGCCGTCACTCATTGGTCAGGTGTGATGTACAAATCCCGCCAAGAGAAGCGCAAGCAGGGAAATTGTAACTAACCTCGAACAGATGCAGCTATTTATAACAGCAGAATTATGCAGTCTGGACCGTGGGCGTAGTGATAACACTCACCATGGTACAAGACTGCAAGGCGCACGCAGTACGATACCTGTAAGAAGGCCCGAGGGCCAATTTATGCAGAAAACAAAGTTTGGACAGAGAGCGATTATAAGTAGCAGCTATTGATACCCACCTAGCAGACGACATTCTAAGCGTTCTGGTAATGTGTTTGTCTATTCTGACGTTATAGATATATCTTACACAGGAATTGCTCAGCGAGGGTTCGGCTGAACATATTCATTCGAATATACTTGATCACAAGACTGATGAGAGTTCCGGATCGTAATCATTGACACAAGTGTTTGATCATAAGCTCTGCAATAGCTCACGCATTCGATTTTGATCACCGAGTGCGAGTACTCGGTCATCAGTTTGGTGATTTATCATAAAACTGACGTAAGTACGTGATCACGATAACTTTCTCGAGGATTAGATCATGATTCCTGTCATGGATCACAATTACTCCATTGTGATCGTGAAACACGACCACTGGATCAAGGGGATTATTTATGTCTTTGATCACGAAACAAACACTGTATCGAATCGCGATGACAATCACATCGATGTTCGATCACGAGACCTGTTACAGGAATTAGATAATCGGTTGTGATTATTAAGCACAAGTACTCAATTGGAGGCATCACTTGATGTGGTTGATCACGGAATAACCGATGTACCCGATACGATTACTGTCACAAGTCTTTGTCAACGAATCATGGAATAACCCGCGTATACTGGATTGTGATCATCAAACTCAAGTATGTGGTTGATCACGGAACAGACGATGCACTGCATCACGATGATAATCACATGAGTGTTTGATCACGAGTCCTGAAGTAGTGCTCGAGTATTTAATTGTGGTTATCGAACTTGAATAGATATCAGTTCATGTGTTTGATCAAGGCACATTCGATGTCTTCATCACGATTACAGTTGAATTAAGTATCTAAATGTTGATGTTGAACACGAGCACTCAATCAAAGGTGTCGGCTAGTGTGTGTCTTTTCGAACATTCAATATTTGGAATCACGATAAGTACCGTACAGCTGCTTGATCACAACCTCTACAGGAGCACTTGAATACTCGATTGTGGGTATTAACTAATGTGTTTGATCACGGAATACCCGCTGTATGCCATTACGATTCCTATCATGAGTTATTGGTGACATGTCCAGGGATAACTCACGTGTACTAAATTGTGATCATCAAACTCGAGTATTCGATTAGAGACCTCAGCTCATTTGTTTGATCACGGAACACTCGAATTACTGCATCGCTATAAAAAGTAAACGAGTGCCTGATCTCGAGTCCAGCAAAAGTGCACGAGTATTTGTTTGTGGTTATCGAACTTGAGTACTCGATTGTGGAAATCTGCTCAAGTGTTTGATCACGGAACATTCGATGTACTGCATCACCATAACAGTTGCACAAGTGTCCGATTGCACATATTGAACACGAACCCTCGCTCAAAGGTATTGGCCAATGTGTATGTTTACGAATTATATAATGTACGTAATCACGATCATGATCACACAATTATCTCATCACAATTTCTACAGCAGCGCTCGAATACTCTATTGTGGTCATTCAAGACTGAGACACCGATCGTAAGTATCAACTGATGTGTTTGATCACGGAACTGATGATATTTGCTATCACTAACCTGCTGAAAATAGTTCGGTGGAGTCCCATGGGATCCTGTGAGACCTAGCCCTGGGGAAATATTTTGATCTTGACACGTGGAAAATTTGGCGTCCAAGACGTGCAGCATACAAATTTTGACCATTTCTCTTCCAAAAATGTTTGAATTTGGTCGATCATGAGCAAAATGTGTACACTGTAAAAAATTTAGAAGAAAAACTTCGACCAGTGGTTGCAATTTTTCCCTCAACCGCTGGTTGACTACCTATCCAACCATTGGTTGACTTTTTTCCCACAACGAATATATAAGAATGAATGCGGCGCCCACGATATTGGTCGATGGTGGTCTGCGGGTGACACTTTCAAGTCGGAAAAACAAGTTTCGTCATATTTTTTCACAAACGAAGAGGAATAAACATCAGCGCTGGTCGCGTATGAACGACAAAGCGGATTGCCTGTCCTGCAGGGCTCGAATACACGTCGTGAGGCTGGAGGGATAAATAGATGAACGGATGGGGTGGGAGGGTAGACGGGATGGATGGATGGAATGGAATGGAACGGAATGGAATAGGATGGAACGGACCGTAATGAAATGGAATAGAACGGTGTGGAATGGAATGGACCGGAATGGAACGGATCGGAGTGGAACGGAGTTTAATGGAACGCAATGGAATTGCATTGTATGTTCCATTCTATTCCATTCCTTTCCGTTCCATTGCACTCCATTCCATTCCGGTCCGTTCCATTCCGGTCCGTTCCATTCCGTTCCGTTGCATTCCGGTCCGTTCCACTCCATTCCTTTCCGTTCCATTGCACTCCATTCCATTCCGGTCCGTTTCATTCCGGTCCGTTCCATTCCATTCCATCCCGGTCCGTTCCATTCCCTTCTATTCCGTCCGATTCCGGTCTGTTCCATCCTATTCCATTCTGTTCCATTCCATCCATCCCATCTAGCCCCCCCCCTTCCCCATCCGTCCATCTATCCATCACTCCAGCCTTACGACGTGTATTCGACTCCTGCAGGACAGGCAACCCGCTTTGTAGTCCATACGCGACTGGCGCTTATGTTTATCCCTCTTTGTTTGTGAAAAAACATGACGAAACTTGTTTTTCCGACTCAAAAGTGTCACCCGGAGACCGCCATCGAACAATATCGTGGGCGCCGCATTCATCCTTATATATTCGCTGTGGGGAAAAAGTCAACCAGTGGCTGAATGCCAACCAGCTGGTTGATTTCGACAACCAACCACTGGTTGCCGATTTTGGTGGAAAGTCAACCAATTTTTTACAGTGTATGCTACACGTCTCCAATGCCAAATTTCGTGGAAAAACAAGATTGGAATTTTTTTTCAGGGCTAGGTCCCACGAAGTATAATGGCGTCCCTCGGAATTATTTTCAGCAGGGTATGATCATACGTATCTGGATCCGACTGAATCCTTCGGCCACGAGTGGAAGTAAATGATGCAGTTCTCCTGGACGCAATTCTAGTGATTTAGCGGTCTTCGAGTGTCACCTTTTTATCGATTTCGGTCCCGGTTTTCGACGTGAATGTTATATTTATGAGACCCAAGCTCTTCCTGGTCCAACTGCATGAAGCTCAGTGGTGAGTAGAGGTGGTACATGGAGCGAATTCTTGATTGATGAAAATTCTCTGAGCGCGCAAGTGAGGTAGAGAAAACTGCGTCACTCGGCTTGCGCTGAATTCTTCATTGCATTTCGAAAACGATTTGGACGCCTTCAGCAGTTGCTCAATATGTGGTGCACCCACACGTGTAAGCATATAGCGTGTTCGGACATACATGTTGTTGGACTTTGGACAAAAGCAAAGTGAAACCCAGATATAGGACCAACGAGCAGCTTCAACAATTATTGCCTAAATGTGGATGGGTATGGTTACGGACGTAATCAAGCTAATCATCCGTAGTAGGGCGAGAGGGTCGGCCTCGTCCAAAACCCCATTCTTTCATTCAATTTTGCATGCAAGATAACCTCATTACACTATTATTAGAACTCCCTGATCGCGGATCACCTCGAAGTGACTTTTACAGCTGGCATTCTCAACACGATTATCATAAGCAGGCTTTGCGGGGTGCTTAGCTATCATTATCGCATACGCAGGTAAGTGTTTAAGAAACTGTTGGTCTCTAGGCTCACATTTGGTATGTAGTATGATACGTGGTAAACTGTACGTGTGCGAAAGTAAAACGTGGCCATAAGGCCCGCGGCCGTTTTTGCCAGTCGATAATCGACGAGCGAGGTCTGCATGCGCGAGCGGCTTAATGAGTCCGCGTGATTTGCGACTCACCGACGCGCTGCTGCTGCTTCTGCTGCTGCTGCTGATGTTACTTCCATCGACGTTGAATATTCCGACTTGAACATTTATATTCATGAAGCAGGGCATCGCTTTCGTTATGTGCCGCACCGCGAGCCTTGAGCAATGCCTCGTATTATATCCTGCCTCGCAAGACGCTGCCGAGCTGTCGTCGTCGTCGTCGTCGTCACCCAACTCCATATCGCGATCGGCAATCGGCTGCGTCGGTCTTGCGTATATGTGCTCGCGGCAGTCTGGTATAGAGGAAGAGGATGAGGAGGGACGAATTTATTCCCGACAAATTCCTCAACTCGAGCATACAGGAAGCGATCGTTATTTAGCCTGGCGAAATGTGCCAGGAGGATAACTTTACTCGATTCGGTAGTTTAATTGTCAAGCTTCGATTAATCATGAAATTCAATGCCATTTTTACATCTTTACCACTGATAAATCAGGATATTCACCGGATCTCAACTTGACTATCGCATACTGTTTGGAATGTTTTTTCCCTCGTTTTTTTTTTGTTTTATTCCAAGTTTGGCTAAAAAGTTTATTAGTCTATTGGCTTACTTTATTTAAATTGCACCGTCTTCATTGGGTATGGATTTATGATAACCACGGACTCTTTTTTGTCCTACCTGAGAATTGATCAACATAACACCCTGTCCGCCGAGAAAAATAACATCATTCAATATCTTGGACTAAAGAATCAAGAACAATACCACCATATTCTAGTTCATTATAGTGAAAGCTGTATCATCATACCGATGTTCAGTTCTGAAAAATTCGGTTTTGGAAAATTTGAACGACTCCAAAAGAGTTCGATGAACTTGTGCTCGACTTGTGATCATCAACTTCAGACTGACGTAAATTTCAAGCTTGAAGAGAGCTGTATTATAACAGCTGAAACGCAATGAAAAGATTGATCAGGAGATATCAATCAACTCATCATCAATTATTATATTCACGAACCGCAGCTAACAAGATCCCAGCCAATGACAATAGAGATTTAGATGGTTTTCATTAGGTTCCGTGGTCAACGCAAACTCAAAGCTGAGGTCTCCAACGTAGTTCTGTTATAAAACTTTCTCGCATTTTTTTCTCCTAAACATTTGTACCACGATCTTTAGAATTTTTCTGAGATATGGTATGTGCTATAGGGCTGCGGGTGATGGTATTGGTGACGGGACTTTCTGAGAACCTTGCTTCCAACAGATGTACTATGAGACGTCTTTAACCACTGTAGGCAGTGACATCATAGGTGAATTGCGGACTTGAGCATCACGATACTCCGTTGTATCTGTATGCACGATACTCGGTATCTATTCTAGTCACTCTGATATTGTTCTATGATATCATTTGCGTGACCATGTCTCAGATTTACAGCTAAAACCACCACGAACGCGATAGTAGGTAAATTCTGAAACCTATGAGGGTTTTCATCCTCATTTAGATTCCAAAAATTCATGCTGACTCATTCAACAAACAACCAAAAATAACAGACAATTCCTGTGAGCTCAATGAATACTATTGCCACGTATTCTATCAACACTAAACCGGAACAGCAAGGCTACCGTGATCCTGCAAAATCCAGGGCAGGATTCCTACCATACTCGAGTTTGTATCAAATCTGATGATCATAATCGTCATAATTATTATCAATAAGGAAGCGGTTTTGATCAATTCAACAGGATGATTTCAAGTGAAAATCATGAATCAAACACAATTGAACAATTTAAGAATGGATCATACGTGACAAACCCTAATCCAGTGCGTACGGTTCATCATATCACTCTCATAGATAAGTGCGCCTCAATCCAGCTCATAGCACAGTTCAATTTTGGAACACGTCGAGTTGGTCCTCGCTCCTTTCTGACTTTGATTAGCAACAAAGCATCGGCATGGTACAACACGACGTTGGGGGAGGGGGGGGGGACTAAGGAGAAAAAACGTCACCTCGTCAGCAATTTTGTCGCTTGGACGCGCGATATTGACCCTCTTGAGCTCACCACCGCGGGTCACGATGGTCTAGCCTCCCTTAGCCTCCCCTCAGACGCCACCCGTGAGACGTAGTTTTCTCGTCGACAGTCGAGACTCATATATACATCCTCCCTTGGGTTTGCCGATGTCTGAGTGCGCTGAGAGAATTGCGTCATACGAGCTACGACTGCTGTACCACGGAAAAAAACCTGGTGCATACGCTCCAAGTTCCAAAGAGGAGTGCAAGAGAAGCCCGAGTTTGAACATTTCACTCGAATATTATATATTTTATCTTTCGGTAAAATTTTTAAGTATGGTGATGGCGTTTTAACCAAAATCTTATTCTGTCGCGTCTTTCAATTGTGCTCTTGATTTGAGACGTTGAGGGTTTCCTGCTGATTCATGAACTAATTTCAGTAACCATTGACAAATGAATACATAGTTCTCCCAGTTTCCTAAAAGAACAAGATCTAATAAGTCTTTCCTAATCTTACCTTACAAAAACGAACATGAGATTAAAGTTGCTGCACAATTATCGCTCAATTCAGATTTGTCAACCTCGTGGGTTCTCTTAGTGAGTCTCCTCTGCGAGATTCGGCACGATCCCTCACTCGATTTTGATTTGAGGTCCAGGGGATTGAGAAATCGGAGAAGATTATATTTCATCGAGAATTGGAGATGTTCAATAAACTTCATGCATAATCTTCCTATTATCATTCTTTAACCTTTCTGACTTTCCGGGTTCAAATTTACTTACGTGCCTCTTTGAATTGTTCATCTTGTATTGAGGAAAAATCTGTTGGAGTACGAAATGCGAGAAAAACAATCATGTTTACTCTGTCATGCAATGAAATTTATGGATATTTGCATACTGTATCGATTTATCGGATTGATTGAAGACCAAAATGAATATAAAAGATCGAAATGGAAGAGATTGGTCCTGAGATATCTCATTCCAGATTATCGTCATGTTTGTGAAAATCGCCATAATCGCCCTCTTGGGCGCATTCGCAATTTCGGTACGTATGTACATAGACATCCATAATAAGTCATTTTTTCATCATCAGTCTGTTATGTTGAGAACAAATCTTCAGTAATAATCGCATTCGAATTAAGTTTTTCACATCCTTCAAAGTTTCAATCACTGATGTATCGAGCATAAAATGTTCATGACCATGAAATCATCTTGCACTCCTACTGATGCCATTCTCATACCGATTCACTTGTGTACATGTTGTAGGTCAACCAAGTGCCACAGGTGGACGCGAGCCCAGTAAGTCAAATAGTTGTTTATTCTACCACATTTCTTGAGGAAACTTGGAATTTTTTTTTGGGATCTTAAGTAATTATTCAGAATAGAATTAGTAGCGTTTTTCTGATGCATTTTCCAAGAAGATGAGAAAAAAAGGCTCCTAAAATGATATCCTGGTCGGTATTAATACAAAATATTCGTCAAATATTGCAAATTAACATACTTTGGATTGATATTTCCATCGATGGGGTCCGTTAGCCAGGCAAAGTACCTGATTGAAACAAACTCTCAAACCAGTTCATACTCGTACTCAAAAATATATCTATGTTCCAGGCTCCATACGTCGTCTTTCCGTATTGGGTGAGTTCAGCAGCTGTTGACAATTTCACCACAATTCTCCAACTCTATGCTATTCTTCGAAACTTCTATTTCATAGAGTGACAACGCATTGAGTTTATCTTGATGATGATTGAATCTTGACGAGATGAACAGGTAAAGAGTATTTTTCTCTCTATATTCCTACTAATACTTCCTTTTAATTTGCAGTCCGGAGTTGTCTACAACGCTTGGCCATACCTGGTGAGTTGGAAATTGCATTCATGAATTCTCCTAAGCATCAGAGGATGATTTTCAAGACATTGAGAATATACAATGGAAGGAATCATCCTCATGTATGCACATTGAATATAGTGATAATAATTTGACCGCGTGAGTGTCACTCTCTCTCTGTTTTCTCGTTTTTTCAGACTCCAGTTTCCTTCGACTACTATCCTTACTGGGTAAGTTATAAAATATCTGTAGTGGATGATCAATGGTGAGCCCACCTCGGAGTTCACCTTTTTCTTTCATCAGTGAAACTTTTGAGCAATCTTTTTGACTATTCATCAGACGATTCGAGTGTAAGGCTCGTTGACTCTGCGTCTTGGATAGATACTTCCAATCATTTAGCTCCTCTAATTTTTGTCAGACGACCCAAAGTGAGGCATGGAAACGTTAATCTCCAGCCTATGAAAGACAGTTTGATTATGACATTTTTTTGGTTGTCTGAAAAGTGCGAGAAGATCGGAAAATCACACTTAGCGGAAGCTTTTTGCAGTACACCTGTTGACCTCCACATGATCATAGAATTAGCCAACACAATGATTTATGGACCCAATAATCCACCTATCACGACCCATTCAATATAATTTTATTTTTCAGACCCCACTCGTCGCCTGGAGTTACCCAACGGTGAGTCAAACATTTTAATCAAGGGTTTCCTTGAAAAATTTGGTTCCCTGTGAATAATGTTAGCTCACTATTCTCGCATCTCCTTTTGATCTCGAGTACTTATTATTTCAAGTCATCTGAGTAACAGTATATTTTTGTGACATTCTATAGTTTCAATTAAAATCAAAAATTCCTACCAGATAGAACATCTAAAATATCCGCAATCACTAAAGTACTTATATTATGATCGAAAATGAGCCACTTCATCACATTTCAAAGACTTATCTATTATTACAGTACACCTATGGATGGATACTCAGAGATAGTGGGATCTCTAAATCATTCTTGGAAGTAGTTGATTTAACATCTAAAAATCTGACTGGTAATCCAAAAGATAAAGTGGAAGAGATGAAAGAGACCTATGCAGAACTCGAAATCAAAGTTCAAAATGATATGAAAGGAATGAGGAACAAACTTCGTAAGGATTTGGATTCTGCAAAGAAAGCAGGCAAGAAAATGTTCGTAGACATGAAAAAGAGAGCTAAAACAGATATGCAAAATAAATATGACCAAAGCCACAAAAAAATCGAGACTGCTCAAATGAAATTCAAGGAATATTTCGACTTCCTGATGCCTGAATTGACGGCTGCTGCAAAATTATCATCGAACTCTAGCCCGTCAAAGAACTAAGAAAATGAACAATCCCAACCTGGATCCATGGATAACATGCATTTGTAAGAGAATGGTTCTTGAGAAACAATAAAATTGTCACATAACGAACATAAAATTTGTTTACTCAACTCTTCAAGTTCGAATCGAGTGAGAAGACTCTCACTCTAAGAACAAATTTCCTCAAAATATTTAGAATTTTCAGTCAGACGATCTCTTGCAGCAATAGCATTAGAGTCTGCAGGCTCAATTTAGTGTACAAGTACATAATCTCAAGTGCAGGCTCACCTTTGGGTCGATCATAACAAGTGATCGTGGATAGGGATGATAATTTGATCCGAACAAGCATATATCACGATCTCGAGTATATAACAACTTGTACTCTGTTCACTCGACTTCGTGAATTTGCTGTCCCTAATATCTTCCTATCATCCAAACAACTAACTCTCCATATACCCGAAAGTTATTCATTGAGATATCCACCTGTTGGATTGTATCAAAATTCGTTCAACCCCTCTTCACACCCTACGTAATAGGTTTCCGTGACACTTCGAATTGAGTGTGGCGACGAGGGATTGAAGCTCTTAGCACGTACATACCGAATGAATCAATACTTCAAGTGCTCAATTTAGTGAACCATCTGCTACGGCTGCGTATATTCCGCTCATCGTACTTTCAAGTTTCTTTCTTTCTCGAGTGTGTACTTCGAAATCTACATCGACGACGGTACCAAGGTTTAACATTGAAATGAGATTAGTACGTGAAAGAGCATATAACCAATATGAAAAAAAAGGAAATAGAGACTGATTTGGACCTCATTGGTTTTGAATAACGTAAGATCCTCAAGACAAATCCATGCAATCAATACAAAAAGTCTCCGTTCCAGTACAGACTTGGTAAACATTCCCTGTGCATAAAATTCGTCATGCTATGCACGACAATGAAATTAAGACATGTACAGTGATGTTACAATGTCAACTATAATGAATAAAATACTAGAATATAGATTAATTATTTCCTCATTCTCGATAATTGTTAAACAGATCGAGTAATAATGTGAGAGTTTCAAGAATTCCCGAATGTGGGTCATAACTCCCCATCGAGAACTCCCCGGGACATAACTCCCCCAAACTCCCCGGTCGAAATCTCCCGCGACCGAAACTCCCCTAGTAATTTCTCCCAGCGGCCATAACTCCCCGATTCTGAAAATTTTACAATATATGACTGCAGTATATCCTTGATCTTGTATGATTCTTTTCTAATATCTACTTCACTCTTTCAACCCATTCACTACAAAATTCCCCCTGGTATCGGAACTGCAATTTTTCTCATCAAAATATGTTTCTGGCTTGGAAAAATGGTGATAAATGGGCAAATTGTAATTTTGAAGAATTCCAATTTTTATTTTTTCTCTCTCCCATAATTCCACCTTAAGACCTCATTGGAGTTTCATTTTGTTAGCGACAGGGTTTTTCCAGAATTTTTTCAGAATTTTCCGATGCATTACAAGAGAACTATCACGAATTATTGGAAATCGACAATGTTCCCTGGAGAGGACAAAATAGTGAGTGGGTGAACCACATTTCTGAAGGTTTCCAGTCTTCTTGAACTTTCCGATTTCCGCTGAGATCGTACGAAAATTGTGCAGGGCTTCAAATCATGACCAATGTATCTGTGGAGTGAGTTATTGTTGCTTATTTTCTGGCTGATAGAAATCTGCTTGACCATGACTTTGGTACATTTTTGTTCCTCTAATATTTCACTCAAGAAACTAAAAATACTAGAGTGGATCGAATGAAAAACTGTGAATCAAGGATTCGGCTGAAACTTTTAGAGTCATCTTTTTTCAGCACTAGAAGGTGATACGTAGAGCCTCAGAGTCTCCTCGAGCGTTTCCAAGCAACACACCTGTACATTAGCATTGCCAGTACGGGCCATGCTAACGTCTCAAAGCAACAAACAAAGGAACATAAGGCCAATAAGGGATAATATTATCCTTTGGTGCCAGAAGGTGATAATACCCAAACTCTCAGCCGAATCCATGACCGTCAGAACATGATCTTTCCTTGTGATCAGAGACTGAGATTAGCCAGTGGCAACAACAAATTTATGTTTCTTGATCGGTAGCAGAACGTTTCAGTAGGATGATTATTCTAGTTTGCCGGATTGAGTTTGGGGAGAAAAATAATAGCTAGGGAGTTTTGTCTAGGGTAAAAGAATGCCAAGGGAGTTTTGTCTCGGGGAGAAAGAATACTCGGGGAGTTATGGATGGAGAGTTATGCCTCCCTACCGAATTCCCAACTCCAATATGACTCTCAATTTCGAATATTTCCGAAGGGGCGGAGTTTGCCGCAAAGAATCGCAGGATTCGTATCGGATTCAAAAGGTGTTGAGAGGCCGTTTACAATGTACCCTGAAGAATGTCAACGAATAGCATTGACATTCTTCAGTAGTAGAAGTTGAGTCACAGTCCAAAAACACTTAAAAAGTCTTGTAACTTTCGTTGAAGATTTTGTTTTTCCAGTCCTATTTTAAGGGCAAACCAGTCTTGTGTTAACTCATAAATCATCAATTTCCATTCCATTTATAGTGTTTGGTCTCTCTATCACATCTACGGACGTGGAGTGTGGCCGATTCCCGTCATCATGGCGGACTAACTCACCTTCCCTTCAAAATCACCTCATGACGCATTTCACGGCGAAATCAATTTTCAGAGGTGGTATTCGATAAATCCATGAGATTTTACATGTGAGGGGGCTGGAGCTAAATGAAATTCTACGACCACTATTTTCCTGAGACGAAGGTCCATCTTGGCAAAACTCATTTTTTTCATAGGAAAATCTCTGAGTGGACTTTTCTCGTAAATAGGAACAGTTATGAGTTTCGTTCTTGCAGGAAAATGTCACATTTATCACGCAGTATAAGCGTAAAAAGAAATTCTAAAGGGCAAGCACCTCTGGGTTAAACTCATTTTTAGATCACCTTGATTATTCAAGCGCACGTTTGCTGCAACTATTGTCTTAATTCATGACATTCGATCTCGTAAGAGTTTAAATCACGACTTCTACGCATATGGGACAGTGCCGATCAATTGGGATTTCAGCAGACGAGCCGTTGTAGTCTTGTCTCATCCATTAGCCAGAAAGTGTTTACTCAAAACTTATATTCGGTCCTCATTTACGAATCGCATGTACCTTGCAAGGTGTCGGTCGTGGCCAGAACTATCACCAATACCAAAGACTATAAATTCGGGCCTTAGTCTCAATTGAACTCAACATTCAGTACTCAATAATGAATACACTATTATGATCATACATCTCTTCGGTGCAAACTATTATCAGCGGACAGCATAGTAGTCCATGTAAATTCTCATCTCACCTAGTCCTCATTACGTAGGTGACCCGGCGAACGCAAGCTCCGTATACTTGCACGTTTTGCAAAAATAAAATAGCCAAGCTGCAGCACTGCAAAAAATCGTTACAGCGCGCAGCAGTGCTCGGGGCCGCGAAGGTAAAACGAACCCGCGAGCCAACTATGTGCATGGCACGGCAGCTATACATATAGGTGCACTTGAGCCGGGCACTGCTGCTGCATCAGCGCACACCGGGAATATAAAAAAAATCGAGACGAGCTGAGTGAGGCGGCGAGCAGCGGACTTTATTTAGCGTCGAAATTTTTTTGCCAGGCAGCGCCGCAGCTCCCGAGTTGCGCTGCCACCAAGCCAGCGATCTCTGTGCACTTTGGCTGGGTGAGTTGGGCGCGAAATACAAGTATAGGAAGGCTCGAAGTGAATGTGGGAGTGAGCGAGCGAGCTCTGCTCTTATATGCGAGTTTGCACACCGACGCAGATGGGTCGCACGTGCGCCGCAAGCGTGACGTTGGCCAAAAAATTTGTCCGAAGCGAGCCGAGTTCTGATGATCAATCGGGCTCTTGCAAGCCCCAACCAAACACTACTCTGGTCTTTGGCTTCGTTTGAAATACGTAGCTTCGATAATCATCGAGACAACCACGACCGTAGATAATTGCCCTTACTTCGGAGCGGAGATTTTTTCGATCGAGCCATATTAGGATACCAAAGAATTCAAAAACAGTCTTAATCCGAACGAAGTCACAAAATTTGTTTTAGATGGGCCTTAGTAAGTAGTATGAGTGAATCCAGATTCGACACTACCGGTCTTTGTCTCTGCGACCAGGATGGGGTATTGATCCACGACCAGCCAACATTGTGCAGTGCTTATGGATCATTGATTAGATTCCCCATCAATCGGACAAAATTTTGCCGCATCTCGTGACACATAGACTCAAGGCATATGTAACTTCTTTGAAGAAACACCTCAATTTCACTCGATATAAATTCATTCGTAACAACCAATTATGTGATTTAATCGCTGTTAAGGATCAGATTCATAGTATGGAGCATTTTAGTGAGTTTTCTTCTGATGTATGTAACAGCGAGGGGTGTCAGTCTGACAAGATGGGAAATGGGTCTGTAGTTACTGGGATCCGTTTTCAAACCGTTTCTGTTGAATGTGATGACTTCGGGGCTTTTCAAGTGTTGTGGGCACATACCCGTCTCTAATATTCTATTATTTATATGGACAAGGGCTTGTACGAAGTCATTATTATATGACATCTTCGGGGTGTTTGCGATAATGCAATCAATGCCACCATTCTTCTTCTTAAGATTTTCAATTATTCATCTGATTTCTTCTGCATTGGCTGGTTTCAGGAAGATCGATTTCATGAGCGGTTTTTTGCTGCTTTCTCTGCTTACTTTCTCCAAATTTTTTGACATTTTTTGCTAACTTGAGAAAAGTAATTTTTGAGTGAGTTTGAGATTTTATATTCCCCAGTAACATCACACAGTTGGGTCAAGAAGTTCTTGGATAATTCGCCTTCACGTGAATTCACAACCAATCGACATATGCGCAGACGCAGGAGGTTGTTCTCATTCATCCAAAAGTCTTCTGTTTGCGCATATGTCGATTGGTTGCAAGTTCGCGTAATGGCGAATTATTCGAGAACTTCTTGGCCCCACTGTGCATCAGTGCCATCTATCCCAATCAAAACATCTATATTTTGATTGGCCTTTAACTTGCCTTTCCCTATTATCTTGTTAACAAAATTACGCATCTTTCATCGATCGTTTTGATATTTGTCTGGTAGTTTCCTCTCGTATTTCATCTTTTCAATAAAGCAGTTTGTTGAATTTTTTCGAAGGTGATTTTTATTTCTAGTTTTCCTATCCGAATCGTTCAGACAGTCTCTCATCTCCTTATAGTTCCTCTTTCTCCTTAGACATGCACAATAATTCTTCGGTAATCCAAGGCTTTATAGGTTTTTCAGTTTTCGACAGTTCATTTCTTTAACTTTCCCATAATTCCAGTGCATTTAATCACTAGTGGTTCTACTGCCTCTTCGAGATTTCCAAACTAAGGATTTTGAGCCAATCAGTATTCTTTACTAAATTAACAAACGTCTTGCTATTCACTTGTGCTTTGTCCGAGTTTCTTTCAGGAATAATGAAAGCTCTACCAGATATTTCTAAGAAAATAGGGTAATGATCAGTCAGATCGTATTTCAATCTGTGAAATTTAAAATCGTTTTCTATTTTGATATTGGCGTCATCTATACATGATTCTACTAAGTCTTTGATATTAAAAATATTGGGATTTTTAAAATAAGGGTCATATTTCATCTCATAGAAATTGCTCAGCATCTCTCCTGCATATATATCGTTTGATTGTATATTTATGTCAGAATCTCCAGTGACTACATGATTTTTGATTTTTTGCTTGGATTTGATACAGTTTTCCAGTGATTCTACGGAATTGTCTTTGGAAAAATAAGGAGATCTGTACAGTGCACTTTTCTAAAATCTTCTAGCTTTACCTGATTTAGTGTCGATATTTATCACGTATGTAAATTCCGTGCGCTCGCAGCTTACGCTATGATTATTTTCCATGACGTAGACTGCAACTCTATTTACCTCATTTAGT
Organism: Eretmocerus hayati; assembly: GCA_029851415.1. NCBI lineage: Eukaryota > Metazoa > Arthropoda > Insecta > Hymenoptera > Aphelinidae > Eretmocerus > Eretmocerus hayati. Next base: position 163,924,274 of record CM056743.1, on the reverse strand, counting down.
TTGTTTGTTGTCAATATATAATACATATCCGGGAATATTGAGTACGAAGGTGTCATCTGCGATTCATGCTTGCACGTAAACCAACCATAGACATAGAAGTATAGACTGCTGGTCCCGTATACTCACCGTTGTCATCGAGACATAGAACTTTGCGTGAGAGTGAGAGAGACGGCATGCTCCAAGGCGCATGCTTTCAACACGCGATTCCTATGTTGCATCTCTGTCACTCTGTTTGGGGAGCTTCGATATCAACGGCGAAGATACGGGACTGGCAGTCTATACTTCTATGTCTATGGAACCAACACGACTGGCTTTCATTCAGCTTCTCTAGTTGAACTTGTAGATAATCTACACTTTTCCTCAGACTTCTGATGCTCATAGGAAGTACCAATTCACTGTTCGTTCCAATACATCTGTTGGAATTCCTTAGGTCATCTACAATAATTTCTACTTGCTGCAACTTGTCTCACTCTTCCTGATTTAATTCATCTCCACCTTATATATAGTATTACCTCTTCCTCTGCCTATCAATGGATAGTAAGGACAGTCAATTTTTTTGTATACATCTTTGCGATAGAAATTCGCATGTATCACATATATCTCTGTTACCTGCACTGTGCGTAGTATCTCTTTTCGTCTTATATTTCTTATCTGACTCGTAGCAATTGATACATTTTTAGGAGCGTCTTTGTTTGGGCAGTCTCCTTCTTGGTGATCAACACCACATATCTCACATGCATAGTCCAGATTACATTTTTTACGCACTGTGATTGTACTTCTTGCACTTGAAACACCTGTTCAACATGAGGTCATCATATACTGGGCACCTATTACAGTCATTGAAGATTTTCTTTTCCTTCATGATTATTGAATAGGCATCTGCAGTGATTTCTAGAATGATTCCCGCTTCATTTGTTTTCTTGCTTGTATATTTCACGCGGTCCTTGTCTACAATCCTATTCCTGTTGCATATGTCACTCTCTATCTTATTATTCAACATGTTGGTATAATTACTCTCCACTCCAATCAATCTTACTCTAGGCAGTTTTTTCTTTTCCGAAGATATATTTGTATCAAGAACTTGTTCATTTTATCCAGAGGTTATAGAATGCGCAAAGAGGTTGCAATGCAAGGGCGCTCCTCGGGGCCCCTGACACAGAGCCAAACGAGAGAGCTTGCATAATATCTCAAACTTTTAACATGGTGACTATTTGTGTTAAACGTATTTTGATCATTGCAGATTGATCAGTGTAACAGACTCTGGATAGTTGATACTGGACGCGATAATGGGGAGAAGAGGTGTCCTCCAAAAGTGTTAGTCATCGAATTGTTCATTGGTAATATAGATGTTGTTATTCGCTCTAGTTATTTTCTTGATAGGTCAAGTGATTTTCAGTCAGGACATCTCTCACTTTCTTTATATCAATGCTTTTGCTGTTATCTTTAGGTTCAAGTATGATACTAGGTACATTCTTTTTCTTTTTGTGTTTTGTAGAGACTGCTTCGGCGTAGGCGTTATCGTGTCTCATTGCATTGTTAGCTATCTTCTCCTCTAGTAATTGTGTATTTTATTCGAGCTATGCATTATTTTCCCTTAGTCTATCATTCAGCTCCTTCATCAGTTCATTTTTCTCAAAAAGTACGTCGTTTTCAGCATTGAATTCTACACTTCTGATCTCCAGGGACTTGATACCTGCAAAGAGTTTTTCATTCGCATCAGTCAGTATGTTCACTTCACTTTGGCTCTGTACAGTGATGTTGTCTGCACTGCTTGTATATGATCTTTTCTGCAAATTTTCATTTACAAGTTCCAGTTTCACTAACGGCTTTTTGCTGACTGTCAGCTGGATCCAGATGTAGATATGCATTTCAATATTTGGTGTACTTTTCCCTCAAGCTTGCTAGAGCTGCACTTGAATCGTCTTTAGAGGTTAGGGCGCTTTCATCATGCTCCTAACAGACTCCTAACAAATTGGATACGTACTTTACATTTTTTTCGTATTGAACTCACTTTTATATGTACTATCACGCAGCACACAAACTACAAGACTCATGGTCTGCTTGGGATGACACCAAAAAGGGATATCGCACGGCATGTTTTTCATATCCAACTCCCCGTTTGAAATCTTGGATAATGATTTTTATCTCCAGTTTCAAAAATGCTAGTTCTTTTGTTTTGGAACTGACATCTCGCAGAGTACCCCATTTTTCGTTTTCATGATGAATGCTCTCATGTACTTCGTTACAGTATGGTGGGTCGCAAAGGTGTGCATCAATCCGTTGATAAAGTGCGACCTAGGACCTGATACTATCGCACCGGAAGTACGGTATACTGCATACGCTGATAGTTTTTGGAAATTCTTTCATATGAAAATTGCACCTCAAAGCATGAAAGTCGTATATTATGCTCTCAAATGCTTCTAGGCCTCTGTACAGCGGTAAATATTGAGAGACAATATTCGTCGTCTTGGAGCTCCAATCGAAATCTGCAATTTGACAATGTCTCAACCAAAGAAAGCTCAGTCGCTATTCTTCTACCTAGCTATGATGAAGCTATCTTTACAAAAAAACAGACACAAGCATTGCCGATATCGCACCGGAGACCCGGTTATCAGTGAACTCTTTGAAATGAGCGTAGTGAAGCTCGTCTCTGCAATTTTTCGCAAAAACGCGCGAGCTGCATCATTATCGAGGCAGCGTAGTGACAAAAGCAGCGAGCATCAGAGCCGAGCTATATATATGTATACACATTTTAGCACAGTATGGCTCGGCACACAAGAACGCAAGAGCCCGGCTCTCGGATATTCGCGAGCTGCCGCACGAGATATAGAAGTGAGCGAGTGACGCGGAGTGAGGGGGCGGACGAGCGGGTGGCAATTACCGGAGCGGAGAGCCGTCGTAGCTGCTGCTATGCTGCTGCTATAGTATACGCTCGTCGCGAAATTGAAAATTGAGAGCGCAGCGAGCGCGAGCTTGGCCGCATCGCTCGTCGGCGAAAATGAAGCTCTTGCGCTAACGCTACGCTACTCTCGCAGCTGTGACGTATATACATATATCATCCGTTTCACACTGCGTTTGTATACATATATATATATATATATATATATATTTGTGTAGAGTGGCTATGTCGGTATAGCCCCATGGCAGAAATGCAAGCGAGTGATAGAGGTTAGGGGGCGGGGTAGTGGACGTTCGCTAATACCCTCTCTTCGCTATATAGCTGCACGTATACTGCATAGCGACTGGAGAATGGTCGCGGATGCAAGTACAGAGGACAAAGGCGGCAGCAGTACGGCTTAGCAGGTCGTGAACACTAGAAACTACCGCAAGCTGTGCCAGGGGGCTTTTCCCCCTATTGCAAGCACAAGCCACACAGACTACCGGTACATAGATATATACAAGCACAGAGTAGATAGTATACTATATAACTTCAGCTGTCCAAGTCACGCATCGCGAGCTTCCTGCTCTGTCTTGTGTGTATACCGCTGCTGCTGCTGCTGCTGCTGCTGCACGTCCGCCACGCGGTGCGATCCCTTTTGTCTGCATCGCAGACGCGAACGGACAGACGGTTGGATATGCGGGGTTAAGGGTCTCTCTATACATATCAGGCTCGGGGCGTTCGGAGCACCGCAAATTTTGCTTTAGTGTGCGTGAGCTTGCAAGTGTGAGTCAGCATGAGTGCGGTCGAGTGAACGCCTAACTGAAGCTCGCAGAATATATGTATAGCGAGAGAGCGGAAGAGGGTCGCGGCTCCACGCTCGCTAATTGGCGATTTGCATCGCTGCAGAACGAAGCAAGAAGGCGAAAGACGCCCGAGATTCAGCTTCCATGCTCCTTTTCATCGTACTCCGTGTCTGCTTGTGCGCAAGCTGAGATGTCGTCTATGACAAACATGTATAGAAAAGCCTTGCACTAGTTCTCTTTTTCTGCAACAATTCACTATGTGCATATGGCTACATTTGTAACAAATTGACGATAGGTTAATACCTACTAATGTCTCATGTATTCTCTTCTGTTGGGAGAAGAATTGAATCCCATGAATTGTCGTGGATTACTTCACACTTAAGAATCCTTGTTATACTGTACACTACTTATCCAATAAATGCTCCCAGTTTCGCGCTCCCTCACACATATTCTTCTAACAACGTTCTCTCCGATCTGCTGCACTTCGCGTAGCGTCCATCCTTCACACATTCATATTCATCATCCATCAATGGAGCCGGTGACAAATTCGGTAAGGCAATTTACTTACACATCTACTCAATAGTTTCTGCTATTGCCAGTCTCACAGTTGAATGGCAAAAAGCTCCAAAGTTCTCTGGAACTCCTCGTCCCAATATGAACGATTCCAAAGGCAACGGTTAGGCCCAAGGTGGGGATAGTTGGTTCAAGCAGATCAAACAGAATCAAATGAACATTTCCCCGTTTTTCCATCTGCGATCTTCCATATCGTCTCGAATTCACCTTGACAAGCGACAGCTAAATTATACTGATGCTTCCACTACCGGGGTCAAAAATTCTTTCCTTGAGTGAGAACAGCATTTGCGCTTTGGTTGCATAGAACCTGGGGCTTTTTCGAAGGCTCTGCGCATATTTTAGGTTGCTCTCCAGGAAGCTTTTGAATCTCCACTTTATCGAGGGAGGAACTGAAAATCTGTCTAAAAATCGATAGAAGTATTACGTTTCATAGTTCGAACAGCTCCTTCGGAATACTTTTATCGTCTGCAGCAGCTTCATTGGCCGCGATATCCCCACGCTGCGCAAAGTAAATCGTACGAGTGAGTATGCGGATGCGCTCGTGGGTATAGCGGATGGATGATTGCACGCGCGAGGGTCGATTTCGCTGAGAGTGATTGCCAACGAAGCTTTGGCGGTGTATCTCGCGGCTACAGTGAACCGACCACGCAATCGCTCGTTGCAGACGAACGTACAGCGCTAAATTGATCGTTACAAGCGCAGTAGAGTACAAAGGCACTACAAAGAACACTGTGTAGGCTGAAAATTTCACTACTACTGAGCTTGCGGTCGTTATGAATTTCTATGACGTTTGTTGTATTCTAATCACAGGAAATAAAGGACTGTAGAAAAAATTATCTGGTACAGAATTCTCAAATGGCTAAGAGTCAGATGGACTTGTAGTTGCAACAGAGATCAGTTTCTCGAGCCTATGAAAGTAATTCGTGGATCCAAGAGTTCAGTGAGTGATTCGAAATCATGATTACAGCTCCTCCTTACTGTCTCGAAAAATCAAGGTATCAGAGCAACTCAGAGCGATACTGAAGTATCTAGAATCATACGCTATTCTATTGCTGATGGAAGTCTCGCTATGAACGAGGCTTGTGTATATATAGCGAAAGAGACGTGTGCAAAAACATATGGAGATTTTCAACATCGTATCATACCCGATCCGCGATATTGGCTTCTTCTCTATAAATTGGATTCTGCTATCCTTGGTCATCTCGAATGCTTTTTCAGCTATATTGAGTCAAATGCTTCAAAGCATTTGATACCTCACTAGAGAGGCTCTGATAACCCACCGAGCAACGTACAATTTGAGGGCCTTGAACAAACATTGGTGTCTTGAACACATTGTTGTACGAGTCGAAAACCATGTAAAGAATATTCTATCAATTTGATGACGTCCCGGAATTGCTCTGACTCCGCACTGGCCTCGAGTCGTGGTTTTGAAAAATTGGTCTTATAATACAGATTGAAACATCGCATGATATTATGATTTGTCGCTTGGTACCCCTCATATTGCAATGAATTTTGTTTGAAGGACAGCCCAGCCCGCGAATTTCTTCAAAACGAAAATTGAACGTGGAATTGAACTTATGTCTTGAATCTACAAGAAGGATAAAATGTATACTGTTCAAGGTTTTTGTAAGTTCTCTCTCAAAAATCGGTCATCCCAAAAGCAATCTTCATTACTTTCCTACGACATTGTAGTTTTGGCGTTAGCTTGACAAGTTCATCCGGACAAATGCCTGGGCGTGGACAATGCAAGTCGCGAGTGAAAGCGCGAGAGATTGTAACGGTGCTTTTTCGCGTACAGCAACTGAAGAGGAGCATCGCGCTGGTCGTTGTCAAAGCGCGACGAGGCAAATCGAACTCACGTACTAAAACGAGTAAGCAGTTAAGAAAGCTTTGGATAATATGGGTGCATCGTCATTCAGAGATTTTCTATCGGTATGAGAGTTGATGGAAATCCTGGGAAGAAATTAAACAATCTATCGTTCTCTACTCGCTTTGGAGCACGTCTATTCAAACTTAAGAATAGCGACATCGATTGGGATAACTTCCCTAGATTTTGAGGTTGACTAGCTATTCAATTGCAATGACAGAATATTAGCGGAATCGCTTCGCTCACTGATGCTCGCTCCGCCTAAGAGATCTTGGTAGGGAGTTTCAATATTCTTATCGTGAATTTTTAAAATAAGTGATATTATCGTGAACGTTTCAATATAGTTTACTTTCCGAAAAAGATTCTATACACTATGAATTTCTCATAAACATATGATTTTTCCGTAATCATTTGAATCGTATCCAACTTGCACGGTATAGTAAAATATGATTTTGGTCAGACTATGTCATTGAAATTCGTGTTCGAATATTTGATCAGGGATAAGAGGTTCTCATATGTCATCTGTAACTATTTCAAGACCATTTTATGTATACCATGCAGATTTGACACGGAACTTCATTGGAAATGTAGTCATGTAGTTGTTGAAGAACAAATCTGTAAAATCTCAAAGTCGTTGAATTTCCAATGATGCACGCTAAAAAAAGATCGAGCTCCGACAGCAAAACAGAATTTGCTGTGAGGATCCTCGCTTATCGAACAATATTTTCATCTGGTCTTGCTATTTCTGCTGCCAAATCAGGCACAGTTTGCTTCGATAAATCAGCAAACAGATTTCGCTAGAAGACGTTCTGCAAATCTAGAAACATTTTTGAGTTCAGTTAGCAAATTATTTTGCAAAAACAGCTACGCCATCTGCGCTGCAAAAAAATTTGGTGTCACAGCGACTCAAAATGGGTAAAACAGCACAAGTTGCGTGCTGGGCGAGCTTCATGTTTAGTTGATGCGGCTAATTCGCAATCAAAATAAATATAACCTCTTGTCATTGTTTACACCCAAATCACCCACCCTCCACAATCAATTGAGGATTTAGAAGGTGAGTTTACTCATTTTTTTCCAATGGTGGTATGTCACCGTTTGAATACAATTGCATGTGGCCATCCATAAGCGATCCTTCACCTCATGTTCTTCGAATCAAATTCAATAACATTGACATGATTTGCTGAGTCCCAGTGGGTTGAGATCTAGTTACGACAGCAAATTATTTTCGCTGTCCGAAAACAGCAGCAGAAAATCGCTAGTCGAGCAGAAAAATTTGCTAGTTTAACCAAACTGTTTTCAGCGTGTGATAAATTATCATGAAAGGTTATTTGATTGACATTCATTCATCAGATTTTCATCAACCACATAATTCATCTCGTCGTTTTTCTTTCATGATTCATTCCATTTCATCAATCATCATCCATTATTCATTCACTTCATTCTCTACATTCACATCATCTCATTACACTCATCATACACGCCAATTATCGCCTATTTGAAGGTGAGTCCTATCACGCAGATAAGTCGCCTTACGGTGCAGATTTTGCGTCAGAATCAATCTCTAATTAGGACGTCGAGGCAATCATTCATTTTCGCGTTTTCATCAACCACATAACTAATTTTATTATTCTCCATCATTCATCACTCGTTCAATTCTACCACTAAATGTCATCATTCAATCACTTTATTTCAGTGAATTATCTCATTCCTTATCAATCATTCATCCATTCATTCATTCATCCATGAACAGAGACAAATGGGCTCAGGCTTCCGTCGTTGAAACCATTCATGATTCTGCACTTGCGACATCATAGTACCTATGTATGATGAGCAGGTGTGAAAACTGATGCGAGTTCAAGGACGGAACAAAACAAAGGTTCAACAGACAGCTTCCAAACAAAGTCATTGTTGTATATAAAATCAATTGAGACAAAGACAGGGGGACCCACAAAACGCTTGTAAACATTGCAGTAGCCCACATTCTTGCACCTGGCAGCATACAAAAGTGCGGTGAGTGGGAGATTCATACGGAAATTCAGGCAAAAATAATGATAACACAAGGCAAGAATGCAATGAACAGACTTTCGACAGGTATGTACAAATTTGTTGTTTCTTTTCCACGAATCACCGTTACATCTTCCATCAAATTCGCAAGGAAAAATAACGATAAGAAATTTTGAATAGTTTGATTAAATAATGTCAAGTGAAATCGGAAAAAGAGTGAGGAAAACTCGTCATAACAATTCAAAACGGTGAGAAATGTGAAAACAAGTAAATGAACCGTGTCACGTATAGAATTACAAGAACAAAAAGAAAGAACAGAACGACAAAAACTCAAACATAATAAAATGAAATGAACAAATAAAATGATTGGTGTCAGGTAAAGTCAAGGGAAAGGTAAGGTAAGAGCGTCGGGTGAATTCAGAACTCTAAGAAATGTCAAAACAAATGGAATAAAGCGTGCTAAGTACAATGGGGAAAAAAGGTAAGAGAAGGCTTCGTAAAAATTGCTCGAACGGGTGGGAAATGTAAAAACAGGTAGAATCAACTCACAAGTAAAGTTAGGAGAATCTAGGGGAAAGAGTGTGAATGGTAAACACGCTACACGCAGTAAACGGGTCAGGTTAGGTCAGGTCAGGTTAGATTGGTAAAATGTAGGGATATTTTCATGTAGGGACAAGATCAGGTGAGGTTGGGTTTAACACGGTCACTGCGAAGGCGAAAATCGCGTTCGGGTCCTGTGTGCGATGGGCCCCACCGTCGGGGCCCATTTAATAGGATTTTGAACACCGCCACACACAGAGTTGGACGCCCGGGCCCCACCGGTGGGGCCCATCGCAGTGAAGGTGTTGAAGGATGTAGAGGAATTTTTCCAGCAACACGAGTCAGGTAAAATTAGTTAAAACCAATATCTAGGAATATTTACGCAATTTCACGTTAGTACCTATGGAAGAATCTAGTGATTCCAAATACCGAACAGTTGTCACGCATTTTAATATTATTTAATCAATAATTAATTAATTGATTACATGGCTAAGTACTGAGGTCGGTGTGTTTACACTAATGCGAGATTGTTCTTTAAAAAGTGAAGTAACCTTGAAATTATTCGATTTTCAGGTGCATCCGATTTTGAAAATTCCAATGATAGACTTGTTATAAAGCCTCCAACCCCGTAGTTTTGATAAGCCTATGTACTAAGGATACATGTGAACATGGCCACGGACGCAACCTTTCAAGGAACCAAACCACCAAAGGGCACAAAGTCCATACTCGAGACTTCCTGTGTACATGGCAAGTCCGGTCTGTACCGGCTATTACCTATATACTATGTTCAAAATTTCGATATACCAACGGTAGCCAAAGGCTTTGCAAAGCTACATTTACATGCGTATATATATACAACAAAGAGCGGAGAGCTCGGATGCACGCGATAATACCCCGACGCGCCAATTACGCAAACGCAACGCGCTCGCTGACCAGCCGGCATCAGGCCAGCGGAAGAAAGAGAGAGATAGGGCGAGAAACTGTCCAAAAAGGCAAAAACAAAAAAAAAGCGGTCCGCGACCCGGCGAGCTCGCGTCCGCTGTGGCGGAGCAGATAGGCTCCGGTTTTTTTTTTTCTGTTGCCACGATTACTCACTGCCGGAGGCGACTGGGTCGGGTATTATAGTTACTCGCCGCCTTCGCTTGGCAACCGCGCTGCGCCATGCCACTGCCGACAATTTCGGAGATACGCGGACCGCCGAGAGAGCCTCGAGCATATAAGCTATCGCTACATTAACGATCGCTGACCAATCGCTCGGGGTTCGACTGAGCATCTATGAAGGTGTATAGGTTGTAAGTGTGTAGGCTGTTCCTGTAGGTATGGCTCGGTTGACCTCGAGATTCTGGTGCGTTGTTTTTTTGCAAACTTATTCACCGTAGAGATATCGATACCAGGACTAGTTCGATCCAAGCGATCGCTTATTTAGGATAGAATGGGATGAACATTATCCACAGTATGAAACTTGAGGCTCATTCAGCTCTCAATCGTGAGGAGCATGAACACGACAAATTGTATAGAAATAGTAAAACGAGGCGACAGAGCATCCATAGTATCGAGAAGTTATGTAGGAAATGTTTATGAATCACTGGGAAGCATAAAAAGTAAGCAGTCAATTCGTGGACCCGAGAGTCATTAAATTGCTAGTACGTGCACCTCCGTCGATGAAAATAAAAATGGAATAACATATTTGGGAGGGAATCAAGGATCCTTAGAGACATCAGAAAGTGTTTAATAAAGGATTAGACAAAGCTGCCGCCGATTCGGATGATATTTGGTGCGCCGTAATACGAACATACTAGACTCAGCTGAAAGGCCCGAAACAAGTAGTATAGGTAAACGATTCACCCCACTTCCAGGTGATCACACAATAGTGCTAAAAAAAATCCCCGCTCTCTACTCAACTTTTGTTTTGTACAGCCTGAGTTGCATCCTCGTCATTAAACCTCGGCATGTATCACCCTTGTCCACGAGAACGGGTGAATTTTACCTGAGTTACCCCAGATGCGAGCTTCACCATGGGGTATTTCAGGTCTAATCAAGCATAATTCAGGTCGAATCAGCATCGCATCAACTCACTCGGTATCTGACGTTTCCGAGTTGTACACGGCTATATTATAACGTCTCGGTCGAAAGGTGGAACGTGAAGCTATCGTACCACGACGTGTGCCAGCATAGAACGTATCAGGCAAGTGGTTCTATACGATACGCTGTCCGTCGCGACGTATATTTTCAGGGAAATCGAGGGTGGGCTGAAACGACGTCGACGACGACAGAGCGACCAACGCCAACGTTATACTATATAGCAAGGGACGTGGGACGAGCTCCGTGTTTCGCATCGATCCACCTCTATCTATCTTTCTCTCTCTCTTGCTCATGCATACAAGCTCTCGGTATATAAGCAGTAGCATAGTCGTCGAGAGAACCGAGCGCGAAACGTGTCACGGCAGTGGCATGGAGTATATAGAGCCTCGTAGACTGGGGAGGGGGGCCCTCGAAAAGCCGCGGCAATATCTCGCGAGAGAGCCCACCGCCACACCATCGTCTGCCTGCTGCCGCTGCTGATATCGCCTTCGGCCAAGGGGGGGGCGGGGGGAATAGGGGGAGGCAGTGCGGCACAACGACGTAGTCGAGTGAGTGAGAGAGAAAGAGGCTTGCGACGACCCCGCGCGCAAGCACACACCAACGAGCACGTGCACACATATACAGTGACGCAGGGTTACGAGCAAGAGCTATATTATGCTCGCGCGCGCAAGAGAGAGCGTAATCTGCTCATTTGCGCGTTCGCTCGGCTCGTCTCGCTTCGCCGGTTCTCGGACCCGCTTATGTATACTACGTGATGCAGCAGCTAGTATATGTATAGGTAGTAGCGCGAGGGAGAGCCGCGGGCACCGATAAATTTAATCGCGCGCGACCGGCCCCGCACTGATGCTCAGCTCTCCTCTCAGTAGTAGTGTGCTCGACCGATCCCCTTGCTTACCCCCTTCCCGCACTTCTTCTCCTTTGCTCATGCCATGTTCGATATATGAGCTAACCAGAGTTTCTCGTGTGAGATTTGCCTGTGCGAGAGTTTTGCATTCGCTTGTCAAATCTAATCTTGAGTAATTCTCCAGAAGGAAACATCATAAATTTGACATTATAATCACACGTGTGATGAGCATGAATAATTTTTCTCGAATTTGAATCGATATCCGGCTGTTATTGCTCCTTACGAGTCCATTAAAATTGATCCCACAGTTTGAACTGCATGAACCTATGAGCATTCGGCTCCAAGATGATCCTATTCAATGACGACCATCCGCGTAACTAGACTGCGCCCGAATTTTTGTCACACCGGATTTTGCAATCCAGTGATATTGACTGATTTTTCAGCCTCGTGTTGCCATGAGAAGCTCAGGCTTCAGTCTAGCGGAGGAGTAATTTTTCATTTGGAAATTTACGAATCACGTCGCGATAATGGATAGTACACAGATTGCGTGGTGAAAATGTCACGCGTTTGCCCAAGTGGGGTGCGACTTGAATGCCAGCACAAGCATCTATGACTGCTCATACTTGTGGGCATCTTGTCTCAAATTCATCTGTGACAATTCTAATGACGATGAGAAGGCATTCCAACAAATTTTTTTTTTTGTTCTAGTCGATATCTTTGACCCTGATTTACCCTTTAAAATTTTTCTGACCCATAGATTTGGGGGATCTAATTGCCATCTCAACACAACTTTGGAGATGGTAAAAATTGAATGCACTCCTTCAGAATCGCCTCAAACATGATTTTTCTACATATTCCGGGAGTTCATACAGTTTCACATCGGATTCATGCACTACGATTTTTTCTGAGGGCTGTCTCATACTCCGAAACGAGTCTCAAAATACGTCATAAATGTGTCGTTTCAGACGTTACTAAGTTAATCGTAACGATACCATTATGTATCTCAGGATGGATCATGTCTCGTAGGTAATGCTCTCAGCCGAATGTCGGCGACGGGACCTAATACTTATGGTTTTATGGTATTCAAAATCATCCAAAATTGCCGTCAGGTCCAAATTTTCAAGTCCCTCCGAAATCAAGCTGCGAGTCGAAAAAACTATCACAGTTGCAAGCCAACATAACCATCTGATTCTTCTCTCTCATCCGTCAATAAACAGTATAACTATGCTTCCAAGTACAGAACTCAGTACGAGGTGTCTTGATTATCGCGTTGCTACCTTAACAGCGGGTGGCTGTGTACAACCGAGTCTGTGCATTTGCACTGATTTGCATGAACGCGCGAGGCTTGCAGCAAAGCCGACACGACGTGGCATTGTCGTTATGATAATTATCCGGCGCGTTAATTGATATCGGCTATGCGTGCCTGTGCTATACAGTATATACGGCTGGCCAACCGCGAGCCTCGTTCATCTCTCACAAGAGTCATTGCCACGTTGCAGCTGCCGCCTACGGCTGCATTTTCTCTCTGCTCGCGTACGCGGCTTATCGCTTTCGCAATCTTCTCGTACCCATATGAACCTACCGCGTAGCTGAAGGCAGTTGCGGCATTTCTTTGTCCCGCACCGCAGTTTGGTCGATGGTGTTGGGCGTAGCTCGAGATGAGACCGGTGGAAATTTGAAAGTTACCGCCTATAGCAACGCCTTTGGTGCCAAAATGAATCTTCACCTGGTAACGAGAAGAAAAAAAATCGTATGATGCGGGTCAGTTTGTTGTACATGTCGAATCCGAAGCCATTGCACCAGAACAGTGACATGCCCGTTGGAGATGGTTGACGTTTATGCCTCTGGCAAGAAATGGAGACATCACTAATCCGAATCTGAAGTGAAATAAATTCAAATAGACGATTGTCCAACTGTAACCTTTTAGTCCACCGCATTCAAAGCTACGTGCATCACAAACTGTTTACAAGGAATAGTTTAACGCAATCCATCAGAGCCAAAGAACTTAGAAACACTGTGTGAACGAGCGAGGAGATGAGTGTACGATTACATGGAGCGTTCGTAAGCTTGATTCAAGCTTATGGCGGAACTTTTTGAATTGGTGGAATTTTTCTCGATCGTTTCCACCAACCAGCTCGAATTGTCGAGCTAAGAAGGATGTGGGACAGACGAAATCGAATGTTCATAAAAAAGACCGTATTAGTTGCCAGTATAGAAAACCACTTGCTTTCCTATGTGACTGTAGTGAATGGCTAAGTTCTAGATGACTCCAACCAAGTGGTAAGTTTTTAAAAGGAGAGTATTCTTCTATTAATGATTTCGACGTTTCCTTGTTATTTATTTGGTCTTTACAATATTGTAAAAAATTAATGTAAAATTTAAATCGAGGTCACGTCTTCCTAACCTCGCCTGAGGCATACAGCGCTTGAGTGTAATTTTTCTTATGATAACTCTTTTTCATAGTTGAATTTCACTTGTCATTCTTGTGGTGATGATGTCGACATTCAAGACCCAGAAACGATATGGGCACATGAGTGTTTCATTGTATACGATAGAGCAGCAAGAGCAATCGCAGCTGATGATGAGAATGGACTTTTCATAGGTAAGATTGAACTTCAAAAGACTTCTCTTTGGCAATTGATTCAACTTATCCAGTTCCCAAGCCTACATTTTAATTACGACAATAATTTTATCCATTCAGTTAGCAAACAGTTATTAGATGAAGCCTTGGCGAGGAGACAGGTTGTAAACATATCGGCGGCTTTCAATGAGTTGGACAATTCAGTTTCCATTCTTGAAGATACTGAGCCAACAGAATCATTCAATTACATGAAACTCAGCAACGCTCCAAGAACGAAAGTGAGAAAAGGGAATGAGCTCACTGTCCGAGAAGGGCAGAAGCCCATCCACAGCGATGAGACCAAAGAGGCTATCATATTATCCGTAGAGGAACGTTTTCTTCTCTGGAACTTTATTAGGGAAGAGGTCAAAGACAGAGACAGATTCAGTGTTGCCACAGGATGGTCATCTGTTACTGAAGAAATAGGAGAACCTTCTCAAAATACAAAGTGGGCGAAGAAGGAATTGTAGAATCTAAGCCGCCAGCACGGGGCAGCACATGCCAAAGTTTATCGTCCAAGTAGAACTGCCACACAGTCCTTGGGAACACAACAAGCGAGTGAGGCATCATTCAAGTTCTATAAACTCATGTCTTTCTTATCAGATGTAGCTAAGCCTCCACCTTAAGTGATCACCTTGATGCATTTTGGGATCCATATGTGAGTCTTGATCAATTTTCTCATGAATTTTTAATTCTGTTCTTTTCCTGTTTCAGGACTATTAGTTCAATGACATCCAGCTCTTCTAGTGGAAAAAAACTGTTGATCACTACAATGATGTGTGCTCAAAAATGGCCAATCAAACTCCAAGCGAAAGTAAGTCTAAACCGGTGATCTATTTCATGATAATTCCATATGAATGAGATTTTATTATGAACATGCATTCTTTATTGCTTCTATAGGTACAAGGCGAATAAGCACTACAAGAAGTAGTGAATCAGATGATTTGGAACGAGAAATAATTTCAATGATACGCACTAAGAGTTCGGAGCCCCAGGGTGCTGTCAGTGGATTACTCTTAACGATTGATGAAAATGTACGGAAGTACCCTGAGGACAAAAGAATGACCGTGGTTATGCCATTCATGAAACTATTGGAAGAATGTGTAAAGAAATTTCTACCACAATCAGGTATCTTGAGTAACTTTACTTGTGAAAATTTGTCTCAGATACACGCAAGCTTTGTGATACTTCATATGTTAAGCGTGTCTTAAGTTAGTGACAGCTTGTGAGATTATACTTATGAAAAGATATTGTGAGAACAAAAAATGAAGTCTCTCACATCACGTGAGTACAAATTAGTTTAAGAGGATATCAAAATGTTGTTACATTTATAAGCACTGTAGTAATTTCTTAAAAATCTCATGTCTAAATGGTGATCAAGCTTGGCAAGGACTGAATATCACTTGCGTCTGTAATCTTGATGGTAGACAAGAATTGTACATTTTTCTCAATAAAATGTTGAACCCGTGTTCAACTTTGAAATTGTATAGACTGTGCGTGTATACCTTAAAGAGTCGAAATTCCATCAGGAGATTGACTCGTTGACTGACTAAATCTTTCTACTACTCTGATCGGTCACCCTACACCTTTGATTAACCGATTACCTCATTAACATTATAGATACATCCATGGTCTGTTTAACGCACAGGTGGTGAAAGAATCGTTGGCTCGATAGTAGAACCAAAATGTGTATTTCCTAAATATCTCAAAGCATTGATCGTTCACCACACGAAATCTTTGGGGCATTGATCGACACTCAAACATTGACCACAAGGTCATTTATTGCATTTGGAATGCATAATGTTATCAGCGGGTGGCTCATAGAGCTCACAAATAGCAATTACAGAATAAAATATCTTTGGTTGCATTAAATCAATTCATCTAACATCAAAATATTTCAATTTCAATCTATCAATTTCTCAAAGAGCACTCTCCAAATCTCCATTAAATGCCTTTCATCACTGGAAACTCACTGCACCTTCGTTCATGAAATATCGAGAGAGGTCTCAGCGCATTCTTTCTAGAATGTTGGGGCTTGGTTCAACGTCATCAGGATCGTCATAAGCAGACTTGAGACTCTCTCATCTTGGACTTCATCTGATTGTAGACTGACAGCTAAGGGGGGTGTTCATTGGATTTTGCATGGCTCCCCAGACTTTTACCAACTGACCAAATCCACATTCTACTTCTTTCCTAGCTCTTGAGTGTCTGTAGTCAAAAACTCTGTTTCTCAAATTCAAAGGCAAGTTCTTGGGATAGGGCCTCTGCATGAATTGGCTCGAGCCAAAAGCCTCATCTCCAAGAAAAGTAAATTCGATGTCAGAGCACCCTTTAACCAACAGAAACTGGCGGGAGAACGTCCATCTCATCATTTATGAATTTTTGACCTATTCCACTGTTTTGAAATATTCCCCCATCACTCTGACGGCCAGCTGCCCATATGTCTACAATGGTGAATTTTCCATTTGTATCACAGATTCCATGCAAGTGGAAACTATGGTGTCCTCTGTGATCTAACATTAGAGATCCGCAGTGCAGAGGGGCCTGAACTATCAACCGGTGCTGAATTTTCTAGCTCACAATAATCATACGAAACAATTCTACTTATTAGACACTACCTATGATCACTAGTTATTGTGATTCCTTACCACTATTTTTACAAGTTTGCTGTCTATAGCACCAAGACAACGTGGAAGGTTACACTTACTAGCAAATCCTTCAGCAATTCTCAACCAAAGCTTCCTGTTGATTCCATCAAATACTATTGATTTCAAACAATCCTATATGGCTTAAGTCACTTTCTTGATGATGTTAGATACTGATTGTCGGCTTACTTTGAATGAAGCAGCCAAGGTTTTTTATTGTCTCCAGTGGCGAGGTACTGTACCTAAGACATATCTGTAAGCGAGTGGTGGGACTAATGGATTCTCTTAAATTATCTCCTTAGCTATGCTAGGTCCTACTATATCCAATAACAGATCAAAGACCTCATGTGTCAACCTCAAGAAGTTATGGTAAAGATCTAGATCATCTATCACAATAATATTCAAAAAGCTGTGAGTTGCTCCATGGGCCGCTCTATGCTCGGTCGACCAAACTTCATAGACCCATAAGCGCCTGATAGCTCTTATTCCGTCTCTCTGTATATGTTGCTGAGACAAATTACACAAGGCCAAAATTCTGTCTTGATTGGTCCTCTCCCAAGGTGGTTTTCTCTTCTCTTTCATTACTAAGGCAAGAATTACTTTTCTCACAGTAGCACTTGTTAAATTATACTACATCTCATTTGTCTGGAAAAATTATGTTTTAATCAACACAGTTTGATTTTCAATCCATATATACGGCAAGTGGCTGAGGCTCTTATAACCTGATTTTTCAAATACACAGATAATTATGAGACACAATTCTTTGAGGTCAATATCTTTGAGCAAATCGTTGTCGGGTGGTTACTTTTAAGTGAGACATGAAATAATGACAATCTCATTGTCAAACCAGGACCCACGAACCAAACGAGGAAAACACGAAGTTTGACAATTTCTCATTCAAATCAAACTGAGCGCCACTTTTCTGGATGAGCTCGTGAATGTCCATGTGATCGTGGCCTGAGTGTGGATGAGAAACGGTAATTGGATCATGAGATAAAAGGAATTAGAATGTGAAAATGAAATATGTTCTTGTAAAGAACCACGGAACTGATGATGATACAACTTCTAGAGTTCTCGTTATCCAAAAACTGAAAGTTCATCAGATTAACAACCTAAAGTATGGGTGTTTTGCTCATTCAAAAGCTTTGCATATGTTTGGAATTCATATAACCACTTTTACTAGCGAATTGATAATATATCGTACTAGTTGTAAAGGGTTCTTCAGCCCGTATATAGCTGGAATAAATAAATAAATGAATAAATAATCAAACTGGAGACTAGATATTGATACTCGTAATGCGTCGATTAACCAAGGGGCTGAGGTATAACAGGAGTGACGTAATTTTCAAACACTAGAGACCTATCATAATTACTCTGATCAGGTCTAGGAAGAGACTGCAACATTATTCAAACTGGAGGAGTACTATACTTACGACTGACTGCATTTTAGAGGTTCACTCCTAGCGGCAAAACCATTCCTGAATTGCGCATTGATTGTGAACCTCGAAAATGTCATCCGTAACTGTAAAATGAGTAGCTTCGGTATCGCGACTGACACTTGATCCAGTTCCAGTTCAAGTGACAAACTGTTGAGATATAATTATTTGATGTTTGAATCATGGGTATTTTCCCGCCATGAGCATGCGCATGCTGGTGAGTAATGTAACGAACCTCATTTTACCAAATAGAAGTCTGTACTTCCCGCAATAGTTTGGAGCATGCATATGCAGCAATCATGTATCAATATAGGAATGCTTGTTAGCCAGAGTTTGTTTAAGCATTGTTGGGAGCAATGAAATGTCTATGGGCAGTGTCATGATTTCATCATTCAAAGGTATGTCATAGATCCTGTTTTGACTATGAAGACTGTGAATTAGAAGCAAGCTCATAAATATATGTCACACGTTTGCAATGTGAATCTCAAGTGTAACTGTTTACTCGTATTGCACGCACCTTTTGAATAATCATCCGTTCGAATGAATGTATTTTATGCTCATAGGGATTTGAACCTTTCAAAAAACCCTCATTTGCTTTGGCAAATATAACTACAAATTCATATTGTCACAAACCGATCGCAATAGATCTCGTTCTTGCATAACCAGAGTAAGAGGCATCACCGTTCTCGTGCCTCGTGCGACTATATGTTTGAGCTTATAGCAAAGCAAATGGCAAGGTCTGCATTCGCGTAAATCATTGCTCCGCGAGCCGCAGTTAATTATCGCTATGGGGTGAGTTGCCGCTGCTGCTGGCTCACAAGGAAGGCTATGCTAATGAAAAACCACAACACACGGGCAGCAATCGGGCAACTCTCGCGTGCTTGCTCTTGTGTATATAATATAGTGTAGGCACAGGGCACACAGGGTGTGTGTAAAATACGGTGCATGGTCTGTGCGACCTAATTGCGAGCAGCGATCGCTCGCGAAAAATGACGGTTTGTCCCGCGTGCCCTGCCACCGACTGCATCGCGGATGTGTGATGGCGTGCATGCTGGCTGCGTGCACTGCAGTAGACCGGTGCGCGTGTTAATGTAAATTGTTACATATGTGTATGTGAGTGCAAGGGAGATATTGGTGTGTGCCGTCACGCCACCCGCGATAATTTACACTTGGCTGCCACGTACATGAGTCTGCTGTATATAAGCCACCGGATGTGCGCCGCAAGTCCGCGGATCTTACTCTCTGATGTTGGTGCATGGATATATGTGGTCTTATTGGGTTTGCTCCAATCTATATGTCGCACGTATAACTAACTATTGTATCACGATGCGCTTGAGTAAGCGTGTCAAGATGTGTGAGGTTCTTGACGCTGATGACAATTTTCGCATCATTGAGGAACGCAATGATGAAATCCACGACCAGAAAATTTCACATTTGGAATGTTTGGATGACGCAACTTCCAATGGATTTGCAGTTGATCCGTGTTAATGAATCGTAATCCAGGTTACGAAATGCATTTCATGGTGAATCATATTGTACCACCGATTCACTAAAGATAAAGGGATTCAGAAACTCGTAATGGAATCCCCGTCAGTTCGAAAAAATGCTCAAATATCTCTTCAACCCTTTAGAACCCAGTGGGTCTTGCAGAACTTATGGATAATTGGACATCAAACGAACTTACCTGGAGCAAGTGTAGTTCGATCGCATTCATACGCAAACTTTGCTCGAAGTGATTATGTTGAATTTCGCACATTTGATACAACAGTTGATGTCTCTCAAGATCACATCTTCTTGATTTAGGCTATACCTGATTGATTTGCATGGTTCTCGAGGGCCATGAACAGTCCGAGTTTTCATACCACTTCCAAAACATTGTTCGGCCAAATTTTAAAATTTGTAAAAATGACTCGTCATTGTATGAATTGTATTCTATGTATCCGGAGTTCTCAATCGAATTTCACTCTACGGGCTCCTCGGTTTCGTGAATAGCGATCTTCTGACCGAGAATGCACCACTAGAATACTCATAACTAACCAAAATTCTGGGGAATATCATTATGACGCTCTTGATGACCGGAGTCATAAGTGACGTTCGTAAATGATTTCTTCAAAGCCTGCTCGGTATGAGCTTCTCGATAGTTGCCGTTACTCCACTTGTTTTAGTATGATTTGATGATTCTTACCTCATCGTCCAAAACGGTATCGACTGACCAGTGTAACGACCGAGGATTATTATCACCCCGAGCTGTTGTCATCACTCGGCTAGCGCAGATGGGCCATTGGTCTGTCGAGCTTGCAAGATTTGAGCCTCGAGCGTCGTTCTGTCCGAAGAACTGTCTCGCGTTTGTGCTGATGCCCGCCGTATAATAGTTGACCTCGCGATACTTTCTTCTCTCTTCATGCCTTTCCGCGCCACGCATGCGATTCTCCGAGACTTTGACCATTTCCCCTCTGTACCACACCTGATTTTAGAATACAGTAAACCATTATTCTCATTGAATCTCGTGAGTATTTTTGTGGATCTTTTTCTTTCCTCCACGATTTATCCACACTAGAATGGGCTCCGAGGTTCCTCCAGAATACCTCGTCCCACCAGTGGCGGGTCCAGCGGTCTCGCTTGGGGGTGGGGGGGGGGGGGGGCATGGTTTTAGTAGCGAGAGTGGTCTGTGCCTATATGAAGGCGCGCGCGCGCCCACACATATACACACACCCACCCACATACATACATACCTACACATACACACACACACACACACCAGATTTTGACTCTTGAAACTAAATATATGAAGAAGCTGAGGGGATTTCCAGTAAAATGATCACTGGTCAAGTTCAATTTCGTCAACTTGAACCATAACAATAATGTTACAGTGATTTTCATCGCGTGATTGTATGCACATTTAATCTAATTCCTCTGTCTCTCTCGTACTAACGACATTTAGGGATCATTATTCCACAAATTCCGACTTTCAAAAATCTCTTGGGGGGGGGGGGGGGGGGCTGGCTCTTATGGCCCCCGGCTGGATCCGTGCCTGCGTCTCACAGCAATGGTGCAGCAAAGTAGTACGAGGCAGTAGGTACGCAAATAAAAATATAGTCGATAATATATGTGCTATGGAAGAGTATTCAATTTATTCAAATAAAAGGGTACATTTCATAGGTGCGTAGCATTTGTCCGCATCTCTATCTGATATAATTAATGTATAAATGAAATACAACTAATAACTAAATCTAAAGTGGTGGCACTTATTGTATAATTTTATGCCATGTATAATTTGAGATTTTAGATATTAAGAGTTTCTTTACTCCATAAATGCTGGCGTTCATAAGCCATTTCTTAGTTCTCTCTGCTATTTCTTGAGGGTTTAATTGTTTTCTGTATCTTGCATCAATTTGATAGGTACATTCTGGTCCAACTCTGCAAAAGTGCTTGTTTGGGATTTCTTCCCCATTTTGTGGGACTTCGAAGAGACAGAGTTGACTTTCTCTACTACTGTAGGGATACATCCTTTTACAAAGTTCATATTTGAGACAAATTTCCACGGATTTTTGACGAAATATTTTGTCCACGTTTAGCAGTCCCGCAATCTGATATAGTTCATCAGTGGAGGTTCTGATATTCAATTTGTTCATGATCTAAAGTATGACCTTATGTACTATTTCAAGTTTCTCCAGAACACTCTCTTTAGCTCCTGCTCATGCCACAATACCGTATTGCAGAACTGAAAGGATAGGCCCATAGTATATCTTTGTCAAACCCTTGACATCAATGAACTTCCGTAATTTTCTGAATAAGTCAAGTAACTGTCGCATCCTAATCTTTAGCGCATCTATCTGCCTATCCTATAACAAGTAGCTTTCAAAATATATTCCTAAGTATTTCGCATAGTTGGTTCTTTTTATCATTCAGTAAGAGCTGAGATCAAGGATATTGGTCTATAGTTTGTCATGACCTTATCATCTTCGACCTTATGAATTGATGTTACATGACTCCCTTTGAACACTAAAGGGACCTTTCCTGTTCCGTATGTCTTGTTGATAAACAGAGTCAGTGGCTCGATGATAAATTGCACCGGATTTTGGACCATTCCAGTTGTGATTCCATCAATTCCTGGAGCCTTGTTTTTTTTTAGGCTCTCGATAATATTCAATATTTCAAGTCCATTTGTGGGATATAAGAAACATGGTTTCGCTTACTCTTTCCCCAACAAAATTACCAACATCCGTTATTCATATTCTTTCCGCAAGTTTCGGGCACGCGTTTGAAAAAAATTGATTGAAGCTTTCTGCAATTCGGGTTGGAACCTCTCCTAATTTTCCATTTTCATAGATTGACTATACATTTTTTCTACTTTTGTATATTCATCGATTGCACCTCTTCCCAGAGTTTTCTACTACTTTTGAGATTTTTCATGTTTTTTCCTTTTCTATAATCATCTTATTATGCTACATCATTAATGCTCAGGTGAAAGGAAATGATATGTCATAATTCAACACATGGATCATTAGAGCGTCCTTTAGTCAAAGAGAAATCGATGGTACGTTTGATGTTCGTGCTTTCTGAGTCCATTCCTCAGTATCACGTCGGAACAACGGATGGAAGATTATTGTTCTGAACTCGTGAAGTGATATGGACTGAGTGTCTCAAGGGTGAGTTTTATTCAACGACCTTGTTAAGACCAGGGTAAACGATTTCTCTCGTGTTTTGGTCCCTCGAGTATGTGAGAGTCTCTGTGAATTTTAGGGAGTACTCCCGCTCGTCCGATCTGGATAAATGACGTGAGCTAAGATGAGAGGGCTCACCAGAAGTAATTATCTTATCGGTCAACTAACCGATTCGGTAACGACGTATGCGCTCAGCAGATAGCCAACTGAGGGACAAATGGAAAAGTGAGACGTGGTGTCATCACGGAATGTTCTTGAAGATGAAATCAACGGATGTAATTTGCGATTGTTCAAGTTCGATTTTCTGAGCTTGGGTCATATAATAGTATACAGCTGCAGCATAGTCCTGATGTGGTAAGGCTGAGGTTAGCACAAGCTTGAGTTTCAGTGAGCGTGAGAGGGAATCGTGATCGAGACGACGCGTATAAGAACTTGACGAAAAATATACTTAAATTTATCATCTCAGTCAAGATCAGAGGAAAATGATCAGAAATTTTCAATGAAAGATGAGAATGGAATTTCAACTCCACTAATAACGTCCTCAGGTAAGTTCAGAGACTTGAGTAAAACAGTATTCTCCTGACTCCCCAGAATGATTACTGTAGTCTTGTGTTGGTGGACCTTGAATTTGTTTTCAATGGCCCAATGAAGTACTGGTACTACTGGTGGCATAGTGGTTGAGTGGTTCGGTACAGTCTGAAAGTTCAGCAGGGCACAGTGACGAGAGATTCGGGTGTCAGCATAGATGATGATTTGGTGTGCTTCAGGCACGAGGTGGTCGTCAATCAGAATGAGAAAAATGACAATTCACATAGTGGAATCAGAATTGTGAAGACCCTTGGAATAGAGGATACCTCACATTAGCCGACACTCTTCATGAGAAAGATACGAGGATCAGACTCCACACGTTTCAAGCAAATTCCCTTAGCGCAAGAACTGTTCATCAGCACAGATCGATCCCCAATCGTGGAATTCCGCCATAAGATCACTCCACGGTCTTTGAAGTTTCCCTAAAATTCAAATTCAGTATCTCTCAGGTGTATCCATTGTAGCAATCGATGACAGTGACTCTACCCGCATACGTAGAACCTCGTCAAACTACACCTCACCAAACAATGCATCAGGGTCGCTGAGCCACGCAGCTTGCGCTCGTCGCGTTCAAAGCTATATCGTATAGATTCACCGTATCCGCAACCACACGGTTGCGCGATCTCGGACGATCACCGTGCTGCATAATCTAACATACCTTACACGTATCAGTACTGATATATTTATATATATATATATATATATATATATGTATAGCTCCACCCTGTGAACTAAATGCGAATCGATCGGACGTAGCCGTCGTTGTCGTCGTCGTCGTCGTTGCCAACCACCGCAGTGGCTGCATATTCATGGCGTAGTCCGGATCGTACGTGGCATTACTGCTGCAGTAGCATCATCAGAGCAGAGGCGGTCGTTTCTATCTGCATGGCACGCGGGAATTACGCGCGGACCCTTGTCCGCAACGCGAGCGATCGCACGCTCTGCTGAACCGCAAACCAAGCATCAGAGGCATCATCACAGCAGGATGAGAGGCTGCGGAGATGAGAACCGAGTGGGTTGTATGAGAAGTGGACGCGCGACGAGATGAGGGCCGTCACGAGATATGAGGATGAGAAGGGGGGGGGAGGGGGGGGGGAGGGCGACGACGATGAAACGCGACTCGCGGACCCCCACATCCTGTCCTTGTCTATATATGCATGGATACGATGACGCGATGCTGCGCTGATGAGGGCTTGCTTGGGTGCAGCACCGCTGTTCCCCCCTCGTATCTTTTTTTTCTCGCTGCGCACATGTGCTTCGTTGCAATTTTTTGGTTCAGCGAGTTCCACAGCGATGCCGATGCCAATGATGCGGGGTTAGTGATACTTCGCTGTTCTCGCTGCTGTTGGTTCAGTGTAATATAGATTCTGTAAGATCAAGGCTGACAATAATAACATGTGAACCATCGTGTTAGAAAATGGGCATACAATCATGTATCTGACAGTCCCTTCCTCGGATTGCTTGTCAATGAAGAATAGATACACCGTCACAAAAGCGAAGTTCAATTGAATTAGTCTGATCCTATATAAGTGTTGTGGGTATTAGATTTATCAACTGATATTAAATTACTTCTCAACATAACTGATTTCCATTTGTGCGTTTTGCCTTTATTTTACGTCCGAACTCATTGCTTACATCGTTACGTTCGTCGCCACCCACGACTCTCTGCGATTCATTTACATACATCCAGCATCCGTCATGACGACATGACAAGAGAATTTTGACTGCCCGTATTCTGTGCTGTTGGATTCAAGGTTGAGCGATCGATTTTGACGAGCAAGAGGATTGAAAATCGAATCATCGATTTGATATTCCTCGGTTTCACACGAAGAGCTGACATGATTCTTTCCTCTATCGCTACTCACGGGACTAGAAAAACATTTCTCAGAACTAAATCTACTATCAAACTATGGATGACTCGACTATCACCACTATTATGACTGTGTCGACTGTCGCTCAACCTGATTCAGTCATGGCCACATCAGGATAACGGCGCAGGAATCTATTGTTAATACTGTGTGACTGATATTTTAGAATTTAACGGGAGCTAGATTGGGATGTATTCCCCCGATATCAAGAGAGGGAATGAATCATTTGCATTTCCATAACGCGATTTATTTTTCTCATCATCACTACGGTATCAGAATAGATATAATCAACCATCCTTTCCAATAACACATTCGTCATTAAGTGAACCAACTGAGATTTTCATCTTATTAACATCTCAAATTTTTCAGATCGATGCTGCTACAGTAACAACAGATACAGTAATAACATATTTGAGGGAATAGACCACACCACTCATCGACCCACCAACCTCACTCACGAGAGACCCTCTCCATCATAGTTTTTCCCTTCGATCTGGATCTAAACCAAATATATTCCTTTTCTTTGGTGAGGATGACTCAAATCGCACGAGACCAATATATTCAGATTGAGTGCCATTCTTATTTTTAATTCATTCCAAAAATTTTCGATCCGACTGAACAACAAACCGCAATTGAAATTACTGATACATCTCTATCGAAGTAGTAATCAATAAAAACGCAAGCTATCTCAGCTCTTCATGCCAACGGAAAGATCATCAAATCTACGGTTTTTGTCTGCGTAATAAGAAAAACTGCATAGCAACTTCTCGAGTATCACATGTACACGAGTAAAAACGGGTTGAAAATGAAGAATCAAACCAAAGAACAACTTTTTCAGTGACGGGGAATGCAATTGGAATACGAGAATAGTAGACTCTGTGGCCGTGGGCTTGGTATCGATTTGGCAACGATGCTGGGCTGCGATCTGCTGAGGACGCGAAGCAGCAACAACGACGACGACGACGATCATGGCATCGAACTGGCGCGACGGAGACAACGCATGAGAAGGCTGAGTTCCGCGTGACGCGCGTGGCCATATAGGTTATACAATGGCGGACCACTGTCGACTCCCGATGACCCCAAGGTTCGTGCAGTCAATAAGGCTTAGCGAGCGTCCCTTGCTCTCATCCCTCTTAGGGTGTGTCCACAAGTGAAGCGCCCGCGCCGAGCCCCGGCGCGTGGCGCCGCTCCCGGCACCGGCGCTGGCGCGCGCTAGAAATTGTTTGTGTAAATTTATAGACACACACGTTGACTCCTCTTTTCGGAGTTGTACTTAGCGATCGAGGTGGCCAAACTTCGGTTCTATACTCCGGATATAGTCGGTAACGTGGGGAATTCTTGAGCCTGCTCAGAGCGCGGTGCCAGCGCGGGTGCCGGCAGCGGCGCCGCGCACCGGGGGCCTGATTCCGAGCTCGGTGATTACTGTCGCGGCGGTACGATTCACCTCACTCGCCATGCATAAGGAACATGGATTTAGGTGGTCCACCATGCATAAGGAACGTGGACGTAGGAAAATCGTAACGAGGCACACCGCCGCGACAGTAATCACCGAGCTCGGAATCAGGCCCCGGGGCTCGGCGCGGGCGCTTCACTTGTGGACACACCCTTAGGTCCTCTTCGTTGTCACCGGCGCGGCGTCGTCGCCGTTGTTTTCTATAGCTCGCGGCGCGTATCGGCTTCCCGCCACCGTCGTCGTCGTTTTCTTCGTCGTCGTCGTCGTCGAGCCTGGGCTCGCAGAGTCCTTCGTGAACGTCGCAGACACGTTTTCCGCGACGAACCCCACGCAATTTTCGCCAGCGCTGTCGCCTCATCGCACTTTATTTCCTCTAGGGCTGCGCTACTACTCCTCCTCTGTGTACATCTACGCGAGAATCCACTTTCGTTTTGCGCTCGATACGAGGTACGAACGAAGCAGTTTTTCTTTGGCTACAGGGACGCAGACGGTATTCCACACCCTGACCCAGCTCAATCGAGTGTGAGGTCTCGTTCCTTTATCAGTTTTTTCCCCGTGCAAGGTTGCGTGCAGCTCGTTCTACGAAATTTCCGATTTTTTTCAATCTTTCGTGAGGATGGATTCGTTCAATTTGAAAATATGTACGACGGTATTCGAGTGCTAGATCTATCAAATCTTACGATTCAATAACCTAACTTAACAGGATATAGAGATACAATGCCAGTCTGGTACAACTTGTTAAAACCGCTGGCAACTCGACTGGCGGAAATGCCCAAGCGTCTCTTTCCGATTTTGGAACATCGAAAATCTTCGGACCATAACTCGCGTCATGGCGATAATCACCATCATCCTCACATCGTCGCCAGTATAATAACGCTACTCTTTTTCTCACTTCTATCAGCGGTATCAAATCGCTTGGCTCTCACACGCAATCGAGCAGAAATTTACGACCCTATATACACGCGCAGAAGATCTGCTCCGCTCGCTTAAATAGATATATACCAAGGCCTCGACCATGGCACAAAGCGCGTTCCCTGTAGAGCTCCAAACTTGTTCGCGAACTTTTTCCTCATCGACTCTACGCAGCCCAACACAGCATAGCAGCAGCATCGGTTCGACCCTCGCGCAATTTCCGGAGTAGAGCCCGCGAGAATTAAAAGCTCCGGCGTTCTTATATAATACTCCCGCGGGGGGTCAGATATAGCTCGACTCGCAGCCGCCGTTTGGCCTTAATTTATTCGCCGCGGGCATCGCGAGTCTGAAACAGGCTCCGAGAGCCGTCCAAACCTCCCATCGCATATATACTTACCTATATCTATGTGTAGATGTACTTATTGGATCAGTAAAGCTGGCTGGTAATTTGGCTATTCTACACCCTAACACTTGCGCAATTTTGAATTTTGATTCAATTAGCAGAGGGCAAGATGCGCAGCTATTTGACCGTAAAGGTTCGGAACGCGATCCGAGACTGATTACACGGGTTCTACGTTCGACAAGCGTTTTGTTATCTGCAGCAAGTTTATGTAGAGTGAAATATTCGTATGAGGTGGTTCAGAATACACTGCTAAATATATTTCCGACCGTTTTACACGACGAAATCTTTGTTTTTGCACAACTACTGGGTTCGCAATTTGCTTTGCATGGTGCGTGTGCCAGAAAAGAGGTGGAGTAAAAAAGAGAGAGCGGGCAACCGGCGCGGGGTCGGGGTGAATGACGGGTCTATCTCGGCTCTGGATCTTTCCCAATTGAATTTACCCCCTCGTGCGCCGTTGAATTTGATGGGGATTTGTCTCAAGTTCAAGGCTTTTATCGAAAGCTCCACTGGGACGATGAAGCTTACGATTTGATCTTATTGCGAACAGTAATTCAATGGGCACTTGATATTGCTAGTTATGTGATCAACCGACGAGTTTTCACGAGAACCGCCCAAAATTGTTGATGATTGGAAGTTCCTTTCCGATTCGGTTCAGAAGGAGACTGAGCCTTGTTGGGAGAAAGAACACCATGTAATTGTCTGGAAAAAGGACATCTTGACATTTCTGGTGAGTTAGGGAGACAATCTGGAATAGAACGTGTGAATAATTAGTATGTTTTTACTATTTTTCAACGTTGAAATGATTAATCTGATTCGGGGATTGAAAAGACTTCTGCAGTCGCTCAAGTGACGAAGAACGTATCGAAATCATTCGACCAAGATAAAATTGTCGATAATTTTATGAATAGTTAATAAGTTGGTGGAAGTCCAGTCGATGGATATTCATGAATGCGCGCGATTTAGCTCAATAAAAAATCATGCAAAAAGAATGCAAGAGGTCCTAAAGTAGCTATTCGTGTAGTCTCATACTATTTTAGCATCTTCGGAGCGATATTGGTCTTCGTTTGACTCAATTTATTGCGCAATTCCTCATTCCCCAGAGAATTTAGGATAATCCTCTTAGCTACGAGACAGTTCCGGGTTTCCCCCTACAGTATTTGAGTCACTGCACGTAGTCCATAGATTTTAACGAAATATTGTTCATGGCATGAGCGGAGTGAGCCTGCATGCAACTTCAAATGATAATTCATTGCGCGTAAATTAAAAATTTTCACGTCAAGATTGCGATGTCTAGGCGAGAGTGCTATGAACCAATATTCCGTACATGATTTACTCATAAACAAATTGCGAGACAGTCGTTCAACGGTACCGGCGATGCGCGAGACTTGTGCATTGAACGCTGGACTGACCAGGGATCAGGATACTTCCCAAATAGTGAATTGATGATTGTATTCGTCACCAAAATTTGATTGTAATACTTTCCCAATGCACAGTTTGCACGTAATCAATTTAATAGCCACCTTACTATTGGAGCTCAGAAGAATGCTTGATGCGTACCTATTCGCTCTGTCGAGTTTGGAGTTAAGCTAGAGCGATCTCAATAATCCAGGGTAAACTGGTTTCTTAATCATGCCCGACTGTGAAAGAGGCACGAGTCAATGGCTTGATCGATCAATTAAATGTGTCTCGTCGGTAGATCTAACCGCTCGCCATATTATGATTTGATGCGACGGCTGTGTCGCGATGAGTTGATAATCCCTTGAATCGGAAACCTGATCTGAGAGCACTCGGCTCGATATTTAAATTATGGCTACGTGTTTAGTCTCGTCAGGCTCTTCTCTGTCTGGCCGACTGGCCGATGGCAAACACGAATCCTGGCAGTCGCTCATAACCATGCAGTGCTGTACAAGAGAGCGTAGTAGACCCTCTGCTCTTCCCCATCCTCATAAAAGATCTCCCCGAAGCTCTCAATCACTTACTCTCGGCTATATTCATCAACGATTCGATCATATACCTTCACTGTTTTCCGGATCACCACATTGCCCTCAGGAATCATGATGCCTCTGATGTAGCCCAGTGGGCCTTAGACAATGGACTTGAGCTCAACGCATCTAAAATCCAGTCATGATCCTAGGTACAATGCATATCTTCGCGAAATAAATTTCAACCAACTGCCTCGTATCCGGGTACTATGAAGAAATCCCCTATTCCAAGAACATCAAAAGTCTTTGAATCCTCATTTTACAGCCTCTATCGATTGAGGTATGCAAATTGCACAAACTTCCCAGAACGTTCATGGGGCACTTTCCTCCCTAAAAATGACTGACCGAGATCAACCGCGCTCGCTCAAACGGCAGCTTGTGACTACCTCAGTCCTCTCATTCTTCGACTAATGGTGCTGCATTAGTTACTAGCGTCGATAAAACTCAGGTCTTCAGATTACACCGACTGCACAATGCCTATGTTAGATTTGTCTGTGGCAAGATCGCCAATCAATGTGAGGTTTCTTCTTACAGGACCAGCCTCAATTGACTTTCTGCTCAAAGCAGAAGAGACTATCTCCTTGGGTCACTTGCGTTGTCCACCATCAAATTCAAATTTCCTACTTTCTTACGTCAAAATTCTTCCTCACATCCCAAATCCCCAGCCTACGTCAATCTATAAGAGCAGACGAAAAACAGCTAACGCACCGTACTTCGCTCAATTGAGTCCTTCAATCAAGCCTTCACCGTCCGCCCCTCGTACTAGCTCAATGATCTGCCTCCGCTTGACTACGATGCGAGCTTGAACAATTTGGAAAAGCATTGTCTAATTTCCTCCTGTCACGTGACCGCAGACATTGGTTCCAACGGATCTCCCACGAAGGGCTTGTAGCGATACCCCCTTATACCCTTGCTTGCGTCTTTGAAAATTCTTCCTCGTAAATCCATTAGGTCATACTTCTCCTGAGAGCTCTTCGCGTCTTTTATGACAATTGTTTTAATTTGTACTTCTTCGCAAACTTTTGTTATTCTTTAGATTAAACAACTTCAAAAATTCTATTATATAAGCTTCTTCAAAGAGTTATGAATTGCCAAATGTACTGTATTCACGTATCATGCCATGTTTAATATACCCATTGACTGAACTTTACTTTTGTATCGTGTAACGTACGATTTCCTAGAGATGAATGAGGTTCATCCCCCCGTTCACAATAAACTACTAATAGATCAGCCAAATAACCTGTCTTCATAAACCCGTAGTTATGTAATATTGCTGTCCTGAGTGACGTCAAAATGATGGTTGCTGTAGGTCATTGTCGTAGGAAAATTTACGACAATGGTTCTTTCCCTGGAAACTGTTGTCGTGTCTGTCGACTTGTGTCACGCACTATTGATGATGAATCCTGGGATGTACTGTTTTGGTTACAACTAGCACTACTACCTGCTAATTTTGGCGTCATTGTCACTGAAAGTATCGCGGATACTGACTTATTTTCAATTTTCTCACGAGTACTCTTAAGATTTTCAAGAGCTCATAACTATTTTGGAGATTCTTCTCTCAGGAACTACGTTCATTTCATTCAAGACTCTTGCGCGAGACTTAGGTGCATCATCAGGGCAAGTATTCCTGGTAGATACCTATAGCTTCAGATCAGATATGTGTATCATATAAATGTCGATGACCGTGGAAGATATTTTATGTAACAGGGCTTTAGGCGAGAAATCATCAGTTTTGGAATACGAACATGGACTAGCCAGAAACATTCTTCTGATTTTGGCCCCTCCATAGCCACAGACCAAAAATGATATATACAGTGACTGGTTCGTCTGAGAGTGAATTTGAATTTTGATCAGGAAACAGTATTACACGAGCAAATTCATCCAAAAGACCACAGAATATTCATCCAATAGTGAGGTCAGTAATCACTGATGATCCGAAACAAGTTAAGAAGTGTCAATAACCTCGAAATAATGATTTTCAAATTATTCAAGTATTCATTTTTTATTCACAGAGTCCTTAAAACACGAACAAAATGACTCAAAGAGTGGACATGCCACAGTTGCGCAAAGAGATTCAATTTGTCACTGATGTAACTATTCAACCTCAAAATAAATGAAAAACGTCAGAACAAGGGCAAGCTCACATATCTACGTGATGGTAAATGGCATCATACATCTTTCTGTCTAATTCAACCGAGCGCAGGTTGCAAGGAGAACGAAGTCATATAATAAAGAGGGAGGATATTATGGTTAGGTAGGGAGAGGATAATAGTAGGAGGTGGGTAGAAGAGGATGAAAGTGAGAGCGCTTTATGCTCGGCATTCATATGTATATGTTCCGTTGAACGTAACTACTGGCTTCGCATAGAGCCATTCAACAAAGTATATATCCGAGCATCGTAGCAAAGTAGGTCAGTGTCGCGGAACTTGAAAACTTTGCTTCCGTAATCCGAGTGAGCTTTCCGACTCTCTCTCTGCTTGGTATCACCACCACCTCCTACCAACATCACTACCACCCAACTGTACAACGACCTCAACATCAGAAGTGTATACTATATAACTATGAGTGGGTTTCCTCTCGTGCCATCAACCTTCCCACATATACCTTCATCTCTCCTATCTGTACTTATATTCGTGTCTTTCTCTGTGTTGGAATAACATAGCCATAACATGCGCGCCACAGTCGCAGTGCGGTGATATCTCCCACTACTGCCACTAGAGGGCTATATACAGTTTATCCAGCTGAGCGCCACCCACTACCCACCCAACCACCCAACCTCCCCTCTACGCTAGCTTATCGTTCTACCGTTCTATCAGTTCATCTATCTGTATTTGTATGCCCTTTCGCTTTCCAGCGATATATGTTTCTCTTTCGCTTTCATTCAGGCTATCTGTTTAACTGTCTACTCTCGTACTGCAGAACTCAACTATATCCCACACAGCGTTGCATTTGTCTGTCTGTGCGAGAGTCTATTTGCGAGGGTGTGCGTGCCCATTCATAGCCGTAGTATTCTCGTTTGTTTACGTTTATGATTGGATGAGCATGGCTGCTGCTGTGAGCTTTAATCGAGCCACAAGTGCTTTAATGCTTGATTGCGATTGCGTTTACTGCTCTGAATGCTCTTACTCTGCGTTCCAACATTGTTTGTCTATTGACGCCAGCTACTGAGATATATAATTGTTCGGTGGGATTTCTCGCACGGGATAAACGCTTTCTATTGGCATACTCTTAAAATACGCGTTCCGTAGGGAGTTTTTATACCCGTGCGAATAGTTTACAATTTCACCTTAATCAGTTAGAAGCACGAGTCTCGATGGAAAACGTATTGATGCTTTTTTCAAATCATCAAATATGAATAAATCACAAGTCTGGTTCTTCTAGGGATGCAGAGTGCAGTCAATGAAACTGAGTAAATGCTCACGAGATGAGGCCACATGCTTCTATGCTGCCACAAATAGTATAGTATGCATCAACTGGGCGAGGTTGGCTCCTGAAAACCTTGACCAGTCATTGCTGGTAATGTCTCATGGATATAATTGGAGCAACGGTATCGGCCCCTGTTACGAATCCATGAGTCCCTCAGATCGTAGGTAGTTATTAGTTTCAGCCTCAATATCCAACCAGCTGGTCCCTTGGCGTTCCACAAGCGTGCCCTTTCCTGGCTTGTAACTTCATGAGCTTTTGACATCTCATTTCATGTTGGTATGTCTTTGCGCACGCAGAGAAAGTTACATCGAATTAGTTGAAAAATTTCCCACGCTACCCACTTTGCCCCTGCATTCCATTCACCCAAGGTTCAATAGTTAAACCTTATGAAATTGAAAAACCAACGGACCCGCGAATGAACCATCTCGATGAAAGGATAGATATGCCATTCCGGACGAGTTGGGTGTGATGAAAACTGTTGCCGATGAAGAAATCTAAGGAAATATTTCCAAGTACTTTTGCCGAGAATCGAACCTACGACCTCTTAAGTGGTGTTGATTTCGAAGCTAGCACGCTACCAACTGAGCCAACGGTGCTCTTGCTGGAGATGATATCATTCACACCGTGTTAACAGTTATAATTCAGTAAAAAAATCCTATTCTACGGCTCGGCATTTCCTATAATGGGAGTTCCATCCTAATCATACCCAGATATTTACTTATTTTTCAATTTAGAGAGTTTTGATCGAGTTGGGGAATCGATATTATGACAAATGAAGATACGATCTGGATCATCTTGGATGCATGTAATCTTGAATTTTTGGGCAAAGGACCCTCTAAGTCGAAGCCAAACCCGCTCTCAGCTGCATGGAGATATCTAACGCTCCTTATAACTCGGATTAAGGAACGTTTTTCTCAGACGGTGGTGCATCATTATTCGGCACTTGTCGTACAAGTGTCTGTGAAATTGTAGTCCAAGGCCAAGAGCAGGTTGAGTACGCGGAGCCGTTTAGAATGAGTCGTGACGTTGCAGACTCTAAGATTTGATGTTCGCTACTTGTCAAGAAGATTTGCACCGCTTGCTAGCTTACAAACCTCGTCTTCATGAGGCCAGCCACTCCTAGTCAAATTTTAAGGGTTCTCTCGATTCAATTGAAGTTATCCAAAGGGCAAGGGATATTATCGACATCTCATTTATGAGCACCTGAAAGAGTCAAAAATCTTTGAGGGCCAGAAAGATAATAAATAGCATCTGTGACTTTTGAAAATGCACCAGATTGATGACCAAATCTCTCTGGAGTAGATAAAATGCAACTATAGAATCAATTATACATAAATTGTCGTTGGTTCAATCTTCCTCATGCCGCAATTCATGAGATATTGAAGTTCCGTTTCCTCAGCATTCTCAGGCAAAGGGACTAGGGGTGCCGCGATATTCGAGAATTATCGCTCTCCTCTCGATATCGCCTCATGAAGACGAGACGAGATCGAAACGATGATTAATTAGTAACTAGAACTCTAAAACGCGCGCGTTGCGCGCGGATGGTTACGATGACTCAAAATTCTGGAAATTATAGCAAAAGCTAATGTGTTAAAAAAAAATTATGCAGGTATACATGGTACCAGCAAGAAGCAAATATAATAATATAGTATCAAAATATGGAACGAAGAAGTTGTTTATTCATGTTTATCTATCTAACATGCCTCGAAATCCAAATTTATGAATTGCTGATTCGAAAATTCACGACTGGCTCAGGGATTCTTCGAATATTCTCAAGAAACTATTCAATCTACGAAGTGCGCGCGCTGCGCGCGCATGGTTCAACCACCCGTATGATGTGGGATCGAGGAACTATACAGTTTTTACGAAATATTATTGAGGTTGACCATCAAGGAATGAAGATCATTTTGAGAACTGGAGAATTAAGCTCAACTCCAAAATCAATGATCCAAATCTATGCAACGCTTGTGCATGAAAATTTCAATTTTCACGGGAAATATGTGGGTTTCCAATTCGATTGAGATTTTCAAAGGTTCTTACTAATTTTCGAATGGAAAAATATTTCCCTCCTTCTCCTTCTTCTCCTTCTTCTCCTCTGAGTCGGCTATAAGAGAGAAGGAGGAAACACTTTTCGAGGATATGTACAAAGATCAGCCAATCAGCCTTAGTAAAGCGAGAATTTCTTAAATGCTTCTGCAGAAATCTTTTTAGTCCACAAATAAAAAATTTCCGATCGATTATTTGAAATTCAATTGATCATCATTCAGAAGTGAGAAAGTCATTGAACCTCGTACAATTCGAAAAAATACACTATTCACGAATAAAAAATTTCTCAATCCATTCGGTCCAATTCAGTACCATTCAGTGCCATCCACCAACTGGAGAGTTGTTCTACACATTCCAAAATGAAAAATTATATCCACAAATTGAAAACTTTTTTGAAAACGATGTAAGGATATTCAACATTCACAAAGAGAATTTTAGTTGATCTACCTCAATTAGAAAATTTTATAGATGCAATTTAAGAATTATGTTGAAACACTCATCATTCACGAAAAGAATTCTAGTTAATCTACCCCAATCAAAAAACAGTGATGCAACTTTGAAGTTTGGATCATTTTGAGAATTTAGATAAGATTTCCTGAGATCTTTTGGATCGTTGAAGGAAGATTAAATATCACATATCAAATCTTCACATGATTACCATTAACCTCATTATTACACGGGATATCCGATACTTCGGTTGTCGGTCAAGCAGTAATCTACTTTCCTATCACTCATTTAGCGCGCGATCCGATTAACAAATGCAGGTGTAATAAAACCCGATATGATGCGCAAGCGCGACGATCACCTGCTCAATGTTGACAACGAAGCAGACAGAACTGGACAGAACGCTACAGTGCGTGAGTTCAGATACTTGAAACTCATCATTACTTTTCTTTCGATAAATTGGAAATAATCAACAGATATGATAGTTCGGCTATGTAGATCGCATGATTGGATACTTTCAATTATATTGATCTACGTATAGATACATTCAAATAATCCAATGTCATTAATCCACAGCAACACACATTGAGACGACTCGTAAAACGCGCGCGAAATCTCGATCGGAACGCCTCGAATCTCGATATCGAAGTTATCCATTAATAATATAAGATTCATGGATCACGACGATACGAATTTTTGCTCTCGCCGAGACATCGATGAAAACATTATAGAATCTAGACTTCCAGCTCGAGTTTTTCCATGATATTTCCATGATATATTTAAGCTAAGTACATATCGGATTAATCCTTCACCTGATCAACAGGAATATTCTTGCTCAAACAGATCACTTCACAACTTTTCCACATATCATTTTTACAAATGGCCGTTTTCAAGCTTGATTTCATCCATGATTTCGAATGTAAGTGTGCTCTGACACCTTAATGACTCTTCTGATTCCTTAAATGAGTCATCATCAATAAAGGAACCAAAAATTTGCTTTCAATTGGTGCTGACATAGCTTGTATGCTTAAGGTATTTCTAGCTATTGGGTTTCCTTCAGTAGATCTATGCAGCTCTCAAATACTAATTCATTCCTTCCATCCAGCTTAATGTATCAGACGTATCACTTTCAACCCATAGATATCTTGAATTCAACAGATTTCTGGATATCTGAATTTTAACTTGAGTTGTGGACTTAGAAATGATCAACCATCTCTTGTTGGCTACTCAACGTGTTCGAACTTAAGTGGAAATAATATATTATACATTTAGAGCAACTCTCGCCGAGAGTCTCGCTCGATAACGAGGCGAGACGAGACGATAACGAGACGATAATCAGATTTTGTCACTTTTTCGAGAGCGAGGCGATAAGCCCCAATTCCTCGTCTCATCTCGTCTCGCGGCATCCCTTTAAGGGGCGGAGAGATGAGTCCCTGGAAGGTTCTGGAGGATTTGAGGAGAAAAAGTGTTACTTACAATGGTTAGATTTTGGCAAAAGGAACATGATGGTTAAGATTGCCATTAGACTAGGACGATTCCACCGACAATAAATTAGTCCTGCCATTGGACACGCAATGTCCTCCCATTCTATGTTTCAGATTTATATACCTAGACGGCCAACCTTCGCTTCGAAAATCTCATCCAATCGTCAAATCTCACTCGATATAACCTTCTTCAACAATTATTTTTTCTCCCCTAGAGTTTCTAATTTCATGATATTTCGCGTCACAGACAAGTCCCTCTGTCGTCTAAATGAAATGCCAGGCGGAGATCAAAGCAGAACGACTTATCCACATTTAGTTTCCGAATCAAAATAGCAAAATGAAACAGGAGTGATCACCAACTCCATGACCCTCTCAGTATGTTACACCAGGAAGACGGGCCGTTTTACGTCATCAACTTCCGATACTGTGCGCGTGAGAGGATTGAGAGATATTCCATATATTCTCACTCATTTCTATACTAAGGCAAGAAATCCGAGAGTGTCGATTAATCGAGAGTTAATCATCTTATGCGAAATACGAGTCTTGATACAAATTCATGCAAAAATGTGAGTTCAAAAGTAATTCTGAACAGAAGTAACTGATGCCAATGGTCGCTTTCGATAGAAAAGGACAGGAGTCCGATAAAATATGAGCCCCAATTAATCCTATTAGAATTGCCGTAAAATTCGCAAGTTAAGGTATTCAAACACATTCATGTTCATGAAGAAAGAACGAGAAGCAGCTGCAGCAGCATGAAACGAAGGAGATGTCTTGCAGACATGAGAATAAGGGTCGGGAGAGGACGAGAGAGAAGTGCTCGCGTCGTCGCACCCTCAATTTCATTAACCCGACGTCCGCAGGCAGGGCAGTTCAGAGGAAATGAACGGGCTCTCTCGCGCCTTGGCCGCGGTCTCGTTGCAGACGTCTGTCTCCTTCTTTATAGCTCCACCCGGTGGATATCTCGCTCCTGCTCGAGTTTAATAATACGAGGGACAGAGAACTGGCTACTGCTGAGCTGTTGGAGATGTCGACGCTATCATATATACGCTGAATGGGTACGAAGGCACAGCCGGATGCGTGCAAATATTGTGCACAGTTGTCCGTATTGCCATTGCGCCGTCTACACCGCTCCTGCTGCTGATTGCAGTCCATTCTATGTAAGTGATATGAAGATGTCGCTGACTCCGAGGACTACAGACTGCTATGTTTGCGTGCGACCTAGTCGAGTGTGCTGATATCTTCGGTGAATGTATTTGAAGAATGGATAAGTATGAAACGGTACCCCATACGTGGAAGAACTATGAATGATCGAAGCAATTCATTGATGTCTGTTCTCACCATCTTTTCTTCTGAAGGGAGGATTCAAATGGATAGTTTAAAATTCTAACGGACTTGAGATCACACCATTAGTTTCAGCTCAAGAGCTCAAGTATCAGCACAATAATCTAACCGATTTGATTGTGTTACTTCGTTAGAAGAAGAAAGACAGAAAAACTACAGAAGGCAATGAGATCTAAGTTTCACGGACGTAAACTCTCATCTGTTCTAGTATGCGGATCGGGAGCGTTTTCTGTAAGATTCAGGAATTGGTGCAGATCTGATAAGGAGAGATTGTAGACGCAAGTGGGGAAATATCCTAGAACTTCTCGACTTCTGACTAATGTACACGCATGGTCTGTAAGAGTATTTCTGGCACCTTAGAAGTACGATTCTGGCAAGTTTTACGAAGGAGGCAAAGCTTTTATAGAGTACATTGGCTGTGAGTTGATTTCTCTGCAACTTAAACGCAATGCGCACAATCTCCTGCTTCTATATCCTTTTCCATACCACATCCAAAGGTGAAAACAAGCCCACGTACTTCAACACGCCAACACTAGCATTGGTATTCATAGTCGTCATAACTCGAGAATTAAGAATTGATCCGTGGATTAGGCGCTGTAATTGGCGTCGCAGAAGAATAAGCAATAGACTATTCATTTAGTTCACATTGTCCCAATGCAGCAGAATACCACAGACTTGAACTTATTTTTGTCCAAGCCGATTACAGACCCGAACCCGAGGATCAATTCTCAACTCTCGGATTATAACGGCTATGAATACCAGTGTAGATGGCATTTATCTTGTCCCGTTATATGAACTGAGCCCCGTGTTCAAGGAACTGATGCCAAAACTAGCGTTCAACGACCCCCCCCCCCCCCCCCCACAAGGGAGATCTTCGGATCTTGGGAAGGTAACGACTTCCCGGCCCCAGTTAACCGCAAGGAGGATCTTTCGTTGATCCCGGGAGACAGACGCACGCCCCAGTCCTTCGGCAAGGGAAATCTTAGTATCTCGGGAGCACACGACACTCCCCCGGCCTTAGTCTTCAGCCCCAGCGCCCGTGTGTGTGCTTTCATCATCATGTTCACCTCTTATGATGCCATCCTGAGTGGCATCTTGGATCGCTCCATCGGGACTCTCGATTCTTCGCAAGCCGTCCGGTGTCTCTCATCTATTCTCTACTCTCTGTTCCTTCCTTCCTTCTTCTAGGACTACAACCTTCGGGTTGGCGCCCTCTGAGGAAGGGTTTTAGTCGGTAGGTGCCCGAGTTTTCTCGGGTGAATCTGACACTACCCGCACTCTTGTGAGTTGCTATGAAGATTTCCCCTTCCTGGCCTACCGGAAAAAAGAACGTATCCCCAGCAAAGAATGTCCTTGGATCTTAAAAGAATAACGGCTTTCCGGCCCCAGTTGACCGCAAGGAGGATCCTTAGTCGATCCTAGGAGACAGACGCATTCCCCGGCCCCAGTCTTCAGCCCCAGAACCCATGTGTGTGCTTTCACCATCATGTTCACCTCTCTGCGTATGATGCCATCCTGAGCGACATCTTGGATCGCTTCATCGGGACTCCCGCTTCTTTGCGAACCCCATCTGGCATCTTTTCTCTACTTTCTGCTGGTTCCTTCCTTCTTCTGGGACTATAAGCTTCGGGTTGGCGCCCTCCGGGGAGGGGTTTCGATCGGTAAGTGCCCGAGTTTTCTCGAGTGAATCCGACACTACCGACACTCCTGGGAGTATCTATGAAAATTCCCCCTTCCCGGTCAGCCAAAAAAAGCGTTCAACGACGATCTCAAGGGTTGACTTTTGCCACTCACGCACTCGCACACTCGCACTTTTATTAGTGAGTTAATTTGTTGAATCGCAATTGAAATACTCTGCTCGTGGGATAGATATCATTCCATCCTTCACCAGGACTTTTTCAGGTGGAGATAAACATCGTGATTCAACAATAGGAAATAGAGAATAACTTTAGCTCCTAATTTGCAGATACTTTGATGAAGTTCCCAAACAGCTGGCAAGCAATTTCTCAAAAATGTGCAACCCAGCTCCTGCAGAATTGAGTTTCAGGAATATTCAACGAAGGCTACGAGGTTATCCGAATTCAAAACTAGTAGAACTCCAATTTTTATGCTAATATTTTCAGTTACTCAATTTTATTAATCATACTTGGCTAACTCTACATTATTATCTGCGGAATTCACCGGATGAACGTGGAATAACTCCTGACAATGAATGGTTCGCAACACTTGAAATTCAACCATCCTGTAAATATCTGCGACAGCGTACTCTCGATGGTCCATGATTACTATTAATAATGATCTAAACTGCCGATAACCATCTCGAACTATTCTAGATGAGCTCTAATTGGCATCGTTAACCTGTCATAGAATCATCGAAACATCTCATCTCAGGTATAGCTATCACCAGCAAACTATCCCTTCAGAATAGTGGACATATGTTTCACCAATATTCTCATGATCCACGTTCAATCTCAACCCATTGAATGAAGCGCATCTGGCTTTCCCGCGAACCGCTATACAGAGCCAAAGGTTTCAGCGAGCAACTCTAATACCAGTCTGCTATATTCTGTGCGTCAGAGAAAAAGTGTCGCACAACTATCGACAAAGGAGAGCTTTCATCCAGCCACAGCCTGTGCTCTCTCTGCCATCTAATTCGAGAGCTTCAACGTCAGTATATATATATATATAGTTACTGATGCTCTCAGCTCGCTGCCCCGCGAAATCACGCTGGGGAGATTCCGGGTCACTCGCTCCTCCTCCGCACGTGTGTCCATACTGATAGTATATATATATATATAGGGTATACAAGTCGACGCGGACAGTATACGCGAGGGGGTGGAAACACGAGGCGGTCATCCTATATATATACATATATGTACGACCATCGTCCTCGTATACCACACAACCCAGAGGCAGACTCTCTCGTATATTCCACCAGGTTTACTATATAACTATATATATATATTCAGCTAGCTGTATACGACGACGTCCGGGTCTCTGCCTCGGGGGGCTTGGAATAGGGCAGGCCGTTATTTAGCGGCGTTCTCTCGTCCCTTCGCGTCCCTTTCGCGCGAGTCTAGTAAGAGAGAGAGAGAGAACTTGCCACCCCCAGGCCACCATACTGCGAGTTGGACAGAGGCGACTGCTTCGTTCTCTCTGACGGCTATTTCTCTCTCTTGGGGTATGGAGTAGAACGCGAGTATAGCCGAGCGATCGTTTTCGCCCCGGCGCGTACTACGAGACTTTTCTACGAGACAGGGCTGCCTCTCGCGGATATATATTTTTCCTTCG
The DNA here is from genome assembly GCA_029851415.1 of Eretmocerus hayati. Lineage (NCBI taxonomy): Eukaryota > Metazoa > Arthropoda > Insecta > Hymenoptera > Aphelinidae > Eretmocerus > Eretmocerus hayati. Next base: position 163,882,077 of record CM056743.1, on the reverse strand, counting down.
CAGCAGCAGCAGCAGCAGCAGCATCAGAGCCTCGTTCTCATTTTCTCTCTGCGCGAAGCTCCTTTTTGTTTTCCTCCTGCAGCAGCAGCAGCCAAGCCAAGCCAAGCTCACCCGCCTCTGCAGCCTTTTTTGCTGCTACCACGCCAGCGGCGGCGGCGGCGTTCTCTCTTTCTGAAGCTTTTTCTTCTTGCCTCGGTTGCTCTCTGTGCGCGTCCTCTAGACTCGTTTTTTTTTTTCCTTTCTTTTTGCTTTTATCTAGCCCGTGCTAGCTTTTCCGGACCCACAGCGTCAGAGCACTGCTCTCGATCGAGATCTTCCTTTTTCCCGCCTCTGCAGCTTGCAGCGTCGAGCTTTTAGCTTTATCGGCCTCGCGCTGCTGCTGCTGCAGTGTATGTACATATATACCTAAAACTCTCTGCCATCAAGGCTTTCCTCGGCATCGGGTCCAGGCACTATTAGTCTGCTTTCGAGGTATAGAGGCGTTAGGCTGCCGAGGCTTTGCAGTTTCCGGATTGTCATTTCCACTCACAACGCTGTTTCTACTTTTTCCTTGCTGAAACAGCGTGGATCCACCGTGGATCCCATCTAGGAAGATTATACTTTCTACAAAACTATATGTTGAGGCGTAATGTACTCAAACTATCGAACCTCGAATTTTGCATTATGCATTTTAATACGTTGATACAAGTGCAATGACTAATGAAAACGTTTTTTAGCGAATATGACTGCACTTTATCAAATTCAAAGGGTACAAGCAGTTCGACATATCGACGCGATGTCTCTCGTTTGAATTCTCGTCTGATACTAGCCTCGAAGAGCGGGAACCTTCTGCTCCTGAGAGGACAGGGGGTGATCACGTGGGAGAACAAGGACAGAATTTAAATTTCAAAAACTCTGATTCGTTGATGTAACGGAAAAATCTGCGTGAAGAGCAGGCTACTGATGCGACTGTACATGAAATCATGAAACATACGCGTGAGCCGACTAGCTCAGGCTTTTGAAGCAGAGGGCGGTGTGGCGTCAAACCCGGTCATAAACTTGAAAGCGAAAAAAAGAACTGAAGCCTCAAGGTATGAGAGTGCGATGCTCGCGGGAGGGAATACGGTAAACACATGCTCAAGCGTGAACATCCTCTCCCTTTGAGTTACTATAATCTCGAAAATTCATGCCGTATAATAAATGAGACAATCGTTTCTACAAATATTACGGATAACATCGTAAAGTGAGCGCGTCGATGGATTAGGATTCATTATACATATATCATTCCCTTAAAGTCCTTTAATTTGCACTATTCACTTCATCAGAAGCCTCGATTAGTAGAATAGCAATCCATGACGTATCCTCTTGTTCAAACCATCTTTCGTCTTGAGAGTGACAACTCGTACAATATTATCTGCACCTGGATGCACTTCTAGTACGCGACCACATTTCCAATCCATTGGTGGTATGTTATCTTCCTTGATTAGGACCAGCTGTCCGATCTTCGGTTGCAACCCCTTGTACGTACATTTTTTGCGGCGTACGATAAGATTGTTCAGGTATTCTTTGTGCCAACGCTCCCAAAATTCCTGTTTTGATTTGGCAATCATCTCCCAAGCATTCAATCGGTTCTCGGGTATACGTCGATAATTACGTTTGGGGAGAAATGACCCGGTATTAGGGATGCAAGATCGTTTATGTCAGTTTAGACATCTCAGTGATTGGTCTCGAATTAAGTATTGCTTCAACTTGATGACAGGAAGTATCTCACTCAGAGTAAGTGAATTTCTTGTCATAAGCGACTCGTTTGGAATGATCTTAATATGAATATTGCCATGCCTGAAATCCCATTTCTTCAATAATACCGACGGCTATGGGTGACATCGAAAAAACTTCGTCCCACTAAGCCGATCTCTGAAATCTTCCCAATGATGCCACCATCATACTGAATTCTCATTTTTATTCTGAGGTCATGGAATATTACCGATCAATTTGATGCGAAAATGAATTATATTCTAAACCAAAACCTGATTCATACGCAGTCCTCGAAGGTACGTTTCTACAAATGAGTTAATGAATTGCGGTGTTACATGATCGACATGCGACATAATGAGTACTTATATCAATGTCTAGGCATACTTGAAATATGCTCGAGGGTGAAAACAATCGATGAGTGTCGAGGATGCGATTAACTTGACTAATTTGAAGCCATTTCATACTTGCGTGACCCTTTTTATCGCATCACATATAAAACATCCCCCACGGAAGTTCACCCTGTGTCGTATATGCATTTCAAGCTGAGAGAGGAGCGTTCTATCCATAATGGGGAAGAATATATACGATGTGGGTATCCGAATTCTATCCAAATACACAAGGGGTGGCACTGCCGTTTGAATCGAGTTGAGCCGGGTAGTTATGGGCGGTCTAGCAATTGTCAGGGCGCCTCACTACTGTAGCACTCTACCACACTGTAGCGTGGCATACAAATTTGTGTTTGCATTGTGGGGTGTCATTTAATCTAAATTCTACGTAATTTTTGCTCGTAATTACTGTCATCATCACCCTTATCTCACACCCTCATCACGAAACAATTCACTGGGTGTTTATTTCACTTGGTCGAGCATAGAAATGAGCAAACCAATATAATTGACTTATTTAAATCGTTTCTGGAGGTGATCCACTGTTTGCCGTCCGAGAGAATTATTCTACACTCTGTTATTTTCTTTTTCTTGATTTTTCACATGTGTACTAGAGTGAAACGCGAAATGTGAAATTCTCTAAATCTTTACGCTTGAGATTACAGTTTTTGCCATTTTGTGCCTAAATATGGACATTTTTTGCTGGACGCTGAGAAATCAAATTCTGTGGTGGAACAAACATCCTGAAGATTTTTCTAAAACGGAAAGAAAAATTCGTTTTTGACGTTGTTTTTGAAACTGATTAAACAAAGCGCAGAACGTTCTCATCATTCGAATCATCATGCTATATTATTGTACTAGGCACGGAAATTGGATCTCCGTGACAGTGTGATGATAGTGCCGAGATGAAACTGAGCCTTTGTTATCACACAAATATAGGTATCTCACTTTTCTATCGTGTGCTGTATATGATGAGAAAACCATTTTTTCGTATGTACTTTCGCCTGCAGAAATGAAAATGAGGTCCGTTGACGCCTCAAATATCAAGGATCTTTGTAGATCGCAAGATATCGACTTTAGCAAAAGAATGACATTTTTCGGAAATAACCAATTTCGCTGAATTTGGTACATGAAGTGGGAACAGCCTTCTATCACACCTGGACTGTTTCAAAACCATGTTTTCGTAAGTTTTACGATCTTCTGAAAACAGTCCCGTTGGTCTTATGGATCCAATCCAACTGTATTAAATAGATGATGACAGATATGTCAAAACTGGTTCGTCGTTATCTGTTCAATAATTGAATTCAAGACATCCAAACTCCACGAGAACACCGAGATCGTTTTCAGGAGGTCAAAATAAGTAGACAATCGTAGTGCGATACGAGTCCAGGCCCATCTGAACGCTTTTCATATGGGCCTAGACGCAACTCACCAATTTGAACGGATTTTCGTGTTTTCCCGGAAAAGTGTCCTTTTTTACATCAACCGGTAGCTCGCGATTTAAAATGGCTCCCGAGTTCTGAGGTTTAAGCTGCTCTCTTTTTGATTTCTTCGGGTGAATATACAGGAAGATACAACAGGAGAAGTGATAGTAAGCATGGGGATTTAGATGACGGGAACGTGCTGCATTTTATTATATCAGTTTCCAAAACAACGTCAAAATCTATTTCTTTTTCATTTTTGAAGAATTGTCAGGACGCTTGCTCTACCATGAGGTCTCATTCCTCAACGTCCATCAGGAAAAATTTTCACTCAAAATAGCAAAAACACCGACTCCAAGCGTAACAATTTTGAAAAATCTTCATTTTTCAGCTCTCTTGATAAGATATGGATATGATTTCGGGGACTTCACTTTAAGGAACATTTCGAACACGGTTCGACGTCTGACTTTTTGGGTCACTTTCGAGTTCCGCTTTAGACTCAATCTAAAAAAAGTCACTATATGTACGGAAACCAAAATTCCCTCCTTAGTATCTAGTCCTGAGGGCTACCAAAGTTGTGCAATTCTCTTTCTTCTCTACTTTTAATAACAGTTGCGTCTGAAGAAAATCTCATGAGATGATTCTTTAATCTTTGCAATCCTTCACAAAACCCACCAAGTACCATCAGCTGCACTGGTATCAACTCAACAATCCACGTATTTTTTCCAACCAGATTTGACAAGGGAATTACCATCCTACCCAAATTGTATCCCATATCGTAATCTATCGTACTGACAACCATACCATAGGCTCAAATCCGAACCTCCCAACAAAAAATTCCGCTCCAGAAGGAGTTGATCACAATCGCTCTCGCTAAAATCACCAATGCCGTTACTCACAATCCTTATCGAGATCGAAATCATCAGAAGGTAGAGCAGGCGATCTCGAGATCACGACGACGAGGGACGCGCACCGATGACCATGTTCGAAACACAAAATAACGGAGCGCAAGCAGTACCCGTTTTACGTAGACACACTCACAAATACAAAGAGAATACCGATCTGGCATCACTTGGTATTGCGAACAAGCCAAGCTATATACGCGGGGGAAAAGAGAACAATTACCGGCCACGCCACGCGGATGCGGAGCTTCATGCTTGGCCATACGGAATCACGAGTGTCGCGCATAGGCGGCTCCGCTGCTGCTGCTCTCGACTCATTGTGCGCTAATTGCACTCTGTGCGCGACGACTACGACGACGACCCCCTCATTACAATAACAATGATCGAGACGAGACCCTGATGCTCAGCGAGAAAAAGAGTGCATGGTGCTTGTGACGCTACAAGCACTGATGTAAGTTTCTCTGGCGCAGTCTGGCAAGCTGCGCCGCGGGGCTTACTTTTAAATTCAATGCATACGGGACGAAAATGTACATGCATTTTAGGTTTGGCATGGGGGTTGGGAACGATGAAGATTGCACTGATACGCCGATGCGTTCTCGAGAGATGTACAACGCAAGACGGCCATGCGAGCGTATAGTTGCAACTGAATGCGGAATGGCTGAGGAATGGATTCGTGCAATCTAAGTGGATGTGTCTTAAAATTGCAGGTAAAGATATTCAGTCGATCGGAGGGTCCGATGTAATTAATCACTTGTACAGTCCATGCAAATCAGGAAGTTCCTTACACAAATCAATATTGTAAAATTATTAAGAAATATAAAGTGACGGGATGAAAACCAAGAATGTATAAAATGTTCCTAAGATACAGGACAAAGTAGATGCTCTATTGTATGAATTCAGCTCATCCGATTTTAATCTCGGAGCCAAATCAATTGTATCTACACAAATTTTTCAGAATATTTCTTTATTGTGACCTTAGGACGTCAACTATCGAGTTCCTGTTTGAGATTTCTACTAATTTATTGAAATTATTGTTTGCATTATAAGTATATGTTTTCTGACTATCACGTGGTTTATGTGAAGGTCGAGAAACCCGAGAAGAAGTGAGAGATCTTTTCTACGCGGCGACTGCTGAGATTCAAACCTGGCACCCTCGTCATTGAAGCCAACCACTGAACCATTATCGACTAACCCTCCGCCTTCACTTGTGTAGGTGGCTTGCTTATCCATTATCAAGGATCGGTTAGTATGTGCGGATAAGTCCTACTATGCACGTCACTTTACATGAACAATCACTCACTCGCGGAGCCGGTCTGCTGCCTATTAAGGTACTAGCGGTACTAGAATTGACGTTCAGAAAATTACGAAAGTTGGCACAGTTGTAGATTAGGGTCTCGAAGTGCTTCAGTTGGAATTTCAGAAGCCTTCGGTATCGGGGAAAAAAATTCTGAGCGTTTTTGTAAAAGCCGTTTAACACGGAGTCTTATGGAAGATCACGAGTACAGTGATATCTGACGTTTAGATTTTCACGAGAATGGATACACAGAAGGAAGAATGCACAAAAATCACTTAGCAACAATCAAATTGATGATTCAGTGCCTATGAAGAGAGATCTAATCTTTATAAGACAGGTTCGGAACAGGGTCGGTGGGGGCGTTGCCCTTTACGTACGAAATGATTACAAAGTCAAGAAATTAGCTTTTTCCGATACAACTTCTAAAGGTAAGCCTCTGAAACCAGAGTATTCATTTTGTAGCGTACAAAAGGGTAACTCCTCACCCATCCTCGTGGGAGTCATCTACCGACCATCCGATGTCCCCATACAAGAAGATTCTGAATTATTTGACGTTCTCCGAAACTAGGCTACTGATTTCAGCCACAAAATTATCGTGGGTGATCAGAATGCAAACTTATTATCCATGTCTACTGACGCGACCACCATCAGACAACTGACAGACGAACTGTCCTTACAACTAGTCCAGCATGGCTCTACACACCATACTCACACCTCTCACACATGCATTGACATTATACGTGTCGACGACAACGACACTTTAACCGATGCACAGAACATCTATCTTCCGTGTTTTAGTGGTCATGCACTCATTGAAGTAACCATCAACATCTTCGTTCCTAAACCTGTGAAAAAACCTTTCTCGTTTCGAAAGTTCAAAGACATCGACCCCGGACACTTGAATGACGTGCTTCAACAAATGGACTGGGCACCCATAGACGGGGCCAACACCGACCTGGAGGCATCGGTGAAATGTTTAAATGAAAACCTACGTGTAGCCACGGAACTACTAGCTCCACTGCAAACGGTACGGCCTAAAGATAATAGTGCTCCATCGATGGGTCCTGAGCTGGAGCTGCTTATTGCGAGATGCCGCGCGGCGAAAAGGCTATATCAGCGCACTGGTCGCGGGAATTCTCTCAATGAGTTCCTTCGACTGAGCCAAGAGATCGAGGTACGCTCAGCACAAGAGCGGAATACTTTCCTTCGTAATCATCTCGCGGACGCTCTTGACACGCATAAGGACATTTGGAAGGAAATGCGCAATCTCGGCCTCCTACCAAAAAGTAAGGGAAAAGAATTACACGGTTTCGCACCAGACGAGCTGAACGCTCGCTTTGCGGGGGTCTCCATCTCACCTGACGAAATCACTGCAGAGGCAGATAGAATTGCTTCCTCAGCTGATGACACAGGCTACACGTTCAAGCCCACTAATCAGGTTGATGTCATCTTAGCTGTGAAGCACTTCTCATCACAAGCTCGTGGGGTGGATGGAATTCCTCAGGCTGTGATCGCGAAAGCTCTACCGGCCATAAGCGATATTATTGTCAAAGTTTTCAACTCCTCCTTTGCTCAAGGCATTTCCCCGGAAGCTCAGAGAAAGGCACAGCTCATTGCATTGAAGAAAACAGCAGCACCCTCTGCTCTCTCTGACTTCCGTCCGATAGCTCTGCTTTGCTTCTTGTCCAAGGTTCTGGAGAAAATAGCTCACGACCAACTCATGGAGTATCTCAAAGAGAAAAGTCTGCTTGATTCCTTTCAGACTGGTTTTCGGTAATATAGCAGTACTCTGACAGCCTTACTGAAATTGACCGATGACATCCGAATCGCCAAAGACAAGAAAATGGTTACACTCTTGTTACTATTTGACTTCAGCAAGGCATTTGACACCATTTCACCATCCAAACTGTTACAGAAACTCCGTCTACTGGGGTTCTCGAGGACGGCATTTCTGTGGATAAGATCATATCTTGAAGGGCGCTCCCAAATGGTAACATCACAAAATAGTGGTGATTCTGATTGGCTCACAACAAACCTGGGAGTCCCACAAGGTTCAGTCCTCGGACCTCTATTGTTCAGCCCATACGTTAATGATTTGCCAGATATACTCCGCGGAGAGCACGTTAAACATCTTTTTCATGCGGATGACCTCCAGATCTATCTTCATATCGAAAAGGATAAAATACTGGAGGGCATCGCCCGACTAGAGGAGGCAGCGCGATTGGTTGCTGAATGGGCTGACTCTTCCGGCCTGCGTCTCAATGCCAGCAAGACCAAATCCGTCTACTTCGGCTCGGCATTAATGTTAATGAGTTGAGGGAGATGGGTCTGGCTGGCGTCGGGATGCCGGGCGGAGTGATGATACCTTCCAGCAACACCGTCGTGAGTTTCGGTGTCACGCTTGACAGTGAATTCGAGTGGGAACCGCAGATCGATCAAGTAGTAAAGAAAGTCAACAGAGCCCTATATGGGCTGCGTTTCATCAGGGCTTACACCACCGAGACTTTTCGCCGAAGGCTAGTCGAAACCTTAGTTCAACCTTACTTTGACTACTGCGCGTTAGTGTATCTTGACGCTACTGAAACACAACGATCTCGACTGCAACGGCTCAATAATTCATGTGTGAGATACATATTTGGCATCAGGAGGGACGAACATATCACCTCGTACAGGGAGCATCTGTGTTGGCTACGTTAGGACTCGCGTAGACTGTATTTTGCTGCCATACTTATGTACAAAGCCATTAGAATGAAGGAGCCCGAATATTTCGCAGCAATGTTCAACAAGTACCGGCTCAGGCCTACCAGTCGGAGTGATGAGAAAGACCTCAACATCCCCAGAGTCAGGCTCAGGGATACTGAATACTCCTTTCAGTATCGTGGCGCTAGGCTCTGGAACTCTCTCCCGCCCCTCCTACGCAATTCATCCTCATTTTCATCGTTCAAACACCTTTTGACACTTCATTTACTCAAGCTTGACTTCTAAGACTCCCCAATAATTCCAGATGCTTTGGAATGAGCACTCCAAGCAAGAAAGTAGGCTATTTGTTATTTTCGTGACATTAGTAACTGTGTTACCTGATATAATGTAAGTGACATATCACTCTGTGATGAAGACAAGATTGTGAATAGCGCTGACCAAATAACAATTGTTGATTCTTCATGCACTCTTAGCAATAGGTATCGGGTAATTTCTCTTTTTCATCATTGAAGAAAGCTTCCATAAGTTGTATGTGAGTGATGTATTGATATTGCTTTTGCCTGCAGGCAGAATAAAGCGTTTATCTATCTATCTATCTAAAGACAAATGTAGCATCTTTTGGCTGTTACGGGGTTATTTTGTCGTCTGCTGCGCGCATTCACTATACCTATATCGCGGGCGGACGGGAGTTTGACTCATTCAGTAGCGCAGTAGCGGTAGTAACTACCTTAAGACACCCGACAACTACGCTTTTCCTCATTGAATTGATTCTCATATTAATTCTAGTTCGTCACAGTTGCAGCAAGTCGCTAATAGTAATGCGGCATCCCACCTCTGCCACCAATTGTCGCGTGAGATTTTGTAGAATATCAACAGATTTGTGGAGAAATGAAAAATCAAATCCTCATTGAAACTGCGCAGATTCGAACCCGGAACCTTCGTCATGGATGCCAAGTGTCTAAGCCACTGACTCGCGACCTCTATTCGAGGTGTCAACCCTGACTTCAGCGCCACCACCGGGCATTTCGTAAACTGTCCGACTGCCAACATCTGAGTTCAAACTCAGACGAGCCTCTGGAACTTCATAAAAGCCAAGTCGGCAAGATGTCTAATTTCCAATAACAGTATCCGATAACAGAAATAACACCTTTCGACTATTCCCGTTATCAAATACTTGGAATAAGACGTTTTTCCGACTTTGCTTTTACAGTGTACCATAGTAGCGCGCCTAAATTTGAACTCACTTGTTGGCAGTCGGATAGTTTACAAAATGCCCGGTGGTGGCGCTGATGTCAGGGTTGACATATCAAATTGGCCCGTCGTGATCATCGATCTACTTCTCCTGGGTGAGCTTGAATATCGGGCCGCAACGTTCACCAGTCGCAAGTCGAGATCTATTACCAGTCGAAGGACATGTCGGAGCACAATCTCCCTGAAGCATGACTCCAGACCACTAAATTCTATTTCCATCGTTTGTGTGCCGAGCTCTGGAACTCCATGCTCCCCACACTGCGTTTTTCAAGTTCACTGTCATCTTTGAAAACTTCATTGCAATGTCATCTACTTGAGCTTCACTCGAAGTATGAGCCGATCATTCCCCTTGATAAGAATAAGTAGATAGAGCCTCCAACACGTATACTTTATGCTTTAGATTCATTAGTCAAATTTTTTGACGTTAGAACTCAAGTAATTATCCTGGTGCCACGTCAAGCCATGCTCATCAAAGAGGAGTTGTGCCAAAATACTACCGCGAGGGTAACTGAGGGTCAGACTGTGATTCATATTATTTTTCATCATTCTAACCTAAAAAAGCCGCGTTCAAATGCGGTTTTAGGGTTCTCATGATGAAAAATCATTATTGCCCTGTACTCGCAGGCCCATTTCGGGCGCGGAGGATTTATTTCCCTCGCTTCGCTCGGGAAATAAACTGTCCTAGCGCCCGAACTGGGCGTACGCGCCCAGGGCAATAATGTACTATTATATGTGCACCTTGACCAAAGAGTTATTCAAGCTTATTTAAGATTCATATGAACCTTATGAATAATTGTATTGATGAATCATACCGCTTTCCATATGGCGAATGCAGGCAAATCTATCCATCTATCCATCCATCTATCTAATATCGCCAGTTTTGGAATCCGGAGATGTCCCCATGGATTCATTCGAGACTCAGCGGATAGCGATGTATTTCGCATAACCATCATCCATCTTTGAATGACCAACACCGAGTCCTCCAAAAATATGATAAGGAATCATCAAGACGGATATTTTGATATTACACGAATAAGGCTCTTCTGGAGTCCATTTCTCGTGATGCATCATATCTTTTAGAAATCCTCGACCAATCTTTTGTGGTAACGTGTGAGTTGATGAACGGTCATTTTGAATTGCTTGAAAGATACTCTCGAATTAAATTCCGAAGATTAACATTTGAGCGTGTTGAGAATATGTTACCATCTAAAATGACAGTGTATTATAGAGCTACGGTGCTAAATACTATCAGATCTACATAGCACATAGCAGGCTTGCGAAGCTTCCATCTCGGACGCTAAAAGCGTCTACGTGCGGGCAACGCGGTCGATCCACCGCGATAGAACGCGACTCGCAGAAGTGAAGCGAGGGAGATGCCAATGTATGCGCATCAGACTAAGTGAGCTATAGGTACCTCCTACATGCAAGAGGAGAAGACAGTGCGGAGAGAATTGAACGTTATGTAGCTGCAGTCCTAGCGAGGCAACTGCGATGGTGCGACTAGCAACAATTTGCATATACATAGGCGTGACGCGCGATCTCTATACGAGAGACGACCGACTGCGGCTATAAATACTAGCTCGAACCAAGTCGCAACATGGGCTCATCGATCGGGCGCTATCTTCTCTACTTCCCTTTGATATGAACGTCGTGCAATCGATGCACCATTCAAATGCAATGCGCAATTCTTGGGGACGAGTGTGTTTGTTCTGGTCTTTGCACATGCACATTCGATAAAGCCATCGAAAAAAAACAAATATTATCCTAACATGCCGTGATGAACAACCACTGTGTGGATTTTGAGCCAAACCCATACAGCATAGTGATATCATTCCCTAAAGAAATCCATCAATATATCTGACTCATTGACGAGACGTTCTTTGAAATTTTGGACCAACTGATCCTACTGGTCTTTCCTACCACATGGAATATTGAAACTGGCTCAAAACTCTAGTCTAATTATACCTAAGTATATAAATACCGTCGTTAACAAACTCATCCTGAGGAAGTTTCGGTCATTCAATTGCTATGCCTCAGTCATTCGATGGTTTTCAAGCTACTTGTCTGGACAAAACCAATCGGTGCCGGATGACAACGAATGTCTCTCTGAAACCATTGAGACCTCCGGTGATGCCTTTTTCTTTTATTAACGCACTTTCAACCTTTTTTTGAGATTATTCTGCGGGACCTACAGTTTGAGGTGGGTTCTGAACCACCAGAACCACCAGAAAGCACACTTATGAGAATTCACATTGGTGCCGGCCGAGATTCGAACCCCAGCCTTCTGCGTTGAAGGCAAGGAACTTATCCACGAAGCCTCGGTGGATCTTTGCTGATGTCTCACCGGACATAATATCTCTCTGTCCAAATCTGAAAAAGCTTTTGGTGCCTGAGCTGTTGCTCCAATCCAAATCAGATCATTTTTGGCGCCTTGATAATCGTAACTCCATCCTCGACATCTCAGAATTGGAACCTCAGTCTCAGTATTTCAAGTAGCAATCCAGGGACGAGAAAGCTTTTTCAGATTTGGACAGATATCATGTCCGGTGAGTGTACTTCAAGGGAGTGTTTACGATCTTTATCAATGATTTTCCTCGAGTATGGGGAAACATACTGAACATGGCATTATGAGCGGATTGGATGATGAAGTAAACGGAGTGTACCAATGGGCTGAGAGTAACTTGACCAGACTCAATCCTGGCAAAATTAATTTTTTTTTTTTTTCATGTGTTCAACGGTTGTCTTCAGCCAATGGACTATTACAACCAGGGCAGATCTCGTGGGTTTACCGTTTCGTGTTTTTGAGATCCAGCCACTCGCCGTAACCTAATTCTCTCAGCATTTGCCCGGGAATCATGCCCGTGGAGCGAGGGAAAGCTCCTGAAGGGCGAAAACCTGCTTCGGAGAGTTCGGCACATTTGTCATGATACCCTTACGGTGCGCATGCCACATTTCGTAAGCATGAACATCGCAATTGTAACATTTCGTGTCTCTCGCTCACGTTGCTGAGGTGTAAGTGTCAAGTAATCGATCAGAAAAGTCAGCTCGTCAAGGTTGATCAGATGGGCGGTCACCCATCCAAGTACTAACCGCGCCCAAATCAGCCGAGCTGACACTCAGCGACCCCACCAACTGTGTCGGTGGCAAAATTAAATTATGCAGATCCACTCGAGAAAAATCCCAAATTTCCTCAGGAAATTTTCCAGAACAAGCTTGGGGAATATATCCTGAGGACGTGCGTTCGTGACACTCGAAAGTCGATGGTCTCTGGAATAATTCCGTATCTTCGTCAGTAATGATTCCCGGTCGTTTCTGGAGAAACTCCTGAATGTTACAGGAAATTCTCCCGACGTGCATTCCATAATAATTCCTGAGGGTATGCGTTCGTGACAACCGGAACTCAACGCACTTTGGAACTTTTCTTGATATTTTTCTGTCAGTAAGTAATTACTATCCCTCTTGCTGACCACGTTCGTTATCTAGGTGTACATTTTGAGTCTGACTTCAATTGGGAAATGTATCTCAACTCGATACGAAATTGTGCCTACGGAACTTCCTATAAGCTGCGCTTTTATATTCATGCATTATCCAGAAAATTGGAACAAAGACTTGTTAATTCGTTCACTACTTTGTTTTTTCCAGGGGATATTATCAATTCCCAATCATTTGTGATAGTTTCTTGAAATTCATCGGTACAATCTGAAAAAATTCCGCAAAATCTCTATCCCTACAAGGAGCGAAATGAAACCATTGGGATCTCAATATAAAATTATGCAAGAGAAAAAAAAAATAGAAAATGAAAAATTTTCAAAATCAGAAATTTGCCATTTTTGCCCTTTCTCCATCTTAGAAACATATTCTGATGAAGAAAATTGCATTTAGGATACCAAGGGGTATTTTGTATAGTGAACGGGTTGAGGGTTCTATCTCCCATATTTTGATCATGCATGTGCAGTTCATAATGATGTCTCACGAGTACAGAATCCGAAACTCCATGGAGCATGACATTTTCAATAAATGCGTTCGCTTCGTTCAGGGACAGATTCTATGGCTAGCTCCAGCGATGCCATACCAGCTTGCGTTGCGCTAGCTCGCGGAAGATTTTCAAGAAGATGATTGTCGAAAGCACCGCTCTCGTGTGCGTGCACTCCTTAAATTGAGCTTCCGCCAAGTCTTCTGACAGATGGGTGCTGTTCCCGATTTGTGCAGGAACGTGACAACCACATCGAAATCCAAAGGGCAAATCTTCCAATCATACGCTCACTGGCCATTTACCAGTCGATTTCCCATAACAGGCGACAAAAGCCATTGTCCCGGTACATTATTCCAGAAACAAAATTATAGCTTCAGTTGGCGGGTATGATGTACGTTCGAATAGTTGCGATCACTTCAAAAAGTATCGACTGTAACGAAGTAAACCGATAAAATTCTACAGCTTGTGGTGCACTCAGTCTCGTCTATCGCTCGTTTAATGCAACTCGCTCTGTGTTATTCAAAGTGCAATTGAATCAATTAAAATTGATTTCTTTCACTCTCAAACGCATCTGGCCTCAGATAATCACACCACCGCATCCCGCATCGAACAGATTGATCCTTTGGTTACAGAATCATTTGATCGGTAACGAAATTCAATAATAACACTCGATTTAAAAGGAGTAAGGCTGCGTAGAAATGCAGTTGTCCGCGATGCGATCTCGACGCTTGTCACACGGATCGTGCGGACAAATACACACGCTCTCATTACAATTGCGTACGAGGCGGATGATCCCACCGCTGCACATGCGAGCCAGTCTAAAAAAAAAAAACAGAAGAGAAAAGGGGGTCCGAGAAAGGGTAAGTGCAATTGGCCGATTCAGCTGCATCACAATGAGAGTACCGAGTGCGTGAGCTCGAGGAGCGGTATTATATATCACGATGGAACACTGCGAGCTCTGCATCAGACAAGGAAGCTCGCGGGGCATGTTCGCATGTGCATGCCCGTTCGATGCGCTCGCATAAAATACATACCGTTAGCGCGAGCTGCATGCATATATCACAATGGCACACGATGCACTCGCACCGATTGCTGTCGCGTCGTCGGCAGTCCCCTCTTTTTATAACGCGGTCCACATTACTCCGCTTCCGATACTCGATTGTCACTACACTCACACACGCACGCAGATAATGCTTTATGAACTCAATTTTGCTCGTGCAGCTCACTCGTTCATAATTATCTTTGTCTTCATTACGTCGATGCTTTCATTCTTGATAATCGGCCCGTTATTAATCCAAGGGTCATGCATGCACCTCTAAAAAAATTTTTTCCAGACGGTGAGTGCTTTCTCATGAGTTAGTTGGTACAACTCTTGATTGGTGGAGTTATAGCAATGCTTGAGAAACTGGGGATAGAAATTATCTGGGCATTGAATTATCCACATAATCAGTGAATTTAGCGTAATGTCATATCATGATATAGATACGATCAGATCATCATATAGGTTCAAAACTCGTCTTGCAGCAGGATCAATGGGAGTACCCATTATTGCGAAGGAATCGAAAATGATGAATGGAGAATCATCTGCAGACAATCAGTAAGTTTTGGGTGATGATTTGATGGAAACTGTCTTTTAGGATATCAAAGTAACTAGAACTGGGACTTTCACCTGGATTTTCGAAAGGTCCAAACTATCCGGATCTTCGGATAATCCGGGTTCGTCCAACAACTCCGAATGGATCCAATTATCCGGATAGAACCCGGCTATCTGGATGTTTGGATTTGACGGATTTTATAGATGAATTGAGATTTGTATCGGTAATATATTGGTGATATAATGAAGCAGATTTGAGAATCCTGATGCTATCCGACTATCCTGGTCGAACCAGTAGCCCGCCGAGGCACAGTGGATAAGTCATCGTACTTCAATGCGGGAGTTCTACGTTCGAATCCCGGTCAGAGCACCTTTGACATTTATTTCTCATGCGCCTTTTTTTCGGCGGTCTCGGTAGTTCGGATCGATCCTAAAACTGTAGGTCCTCCAAACGGAGGTATAAATCGGTAGTTAGCAGTATGCTGACGCGCTGGTAGAGCGTATCTCGACTCCACGCACATGGATGCCGTCTGGGTGAGTCCTACCGATGGAACTAGACAAACTCAAACCAAAGTTTTATCCTGATCGAATCGGGTGTATCCGAATACTTTCGGATCCGAAGACCCGGATAGTCAGATACTATCCGGATAATTGGAACCACCGATATCCTTCACAAATTTCTCGGCCTAATGTACGTAGAAACAAACGCTAGAACAAATGACTTCCCAAATAATTCACAACCACAGCACACGCAGAAAGATTTAACGAAGACCAGAGATACTGATTATTCCTGTAAGCATCACAAAATCCACAGCGGTTAGTTTACCGATCGAGCTATATGAATAGTTCCACGCGAAAGCGACCCACGAAAAAAGGTCATGTCTCAGATCCTTTTGTTAACATTCTCATTCGATTCTATGGTACAAAATATGAACTTTTCACTACCTATGGGGTCCCAAAAAAATTTTTTGGTCCCATGGCGAGAATTTTCGAAAATGAAGTAAAATACATTTTCTTGAAATTCTAGCAGCTTTTTTGCACTAAAATGCGAATAAGTCGAGTTTGCTCCCAGATAAAGATATGCGGCTTGCGGCATTCGAAAGGTCTTTCAAGAACCTATCAAAATCGCTCTTGAAAAGTTGTTTTGGGGGTTATGGGCAGCCTGTACGAGCAAAAGTGTAAAAATCACTAAACAGTGAGTTTCTCAGTTGCCTATTTTTTTCAATTTTTGAAAATCATCTATTTGATGTAAAATTTTGTGTTCTTCCAGAAAAAAGTGGTCCTGATTTCCTTTTCCGACGTCTAAGGCCTGTTTCTTCAAATTTTCGCAAACCTATTTTTTAAACAGTTTGGATTGTCTGTTTACTGCGCATGCGCAGGAATTTGGACTGTTAGAACCAATCCCATTGGGAAGCCAAGAAAATTTCCTGCAAAATGACCACTTGGCAAAGTCAATTTCATCAATTTGGCTCGGAGCTACAACGTTTGAAAGACCACCGAATCTCGATAACCAACAAGAGGTGGATCGGAGACACCGCGACAATAGTAGGAAAATCCGGGCACGATCTCTGGCCCGATGTATCGTTTGCCTATTGACGCACTCGAGCTGAAGCCTCATCTTTTGTAGGCTGTAACTCCGAGCCAAATTGATGAAATTGACTTTGCCAGTGGTCATTTTTAAGGAAATTTTCTTGGCTTCCCAATGGAATTGGTTCTAACAGTCCAAATTCCTGCGCATGCGCAGTAAACAGACGATTCCAAACTGCCTAAAAAAAAGGTTTGCGAAAATTTGAAGAAACAGGCCTTAGACGTCGGAAAAGAAAATTGGGACCACTTTTTTCTGCAAGAACACAAAATTTTACATCAAATATGTGATTTTCAAAAATTAAAAAAAATAGACAACTGAGAAATTTACTGTTTAGTGATTTTCACACTTTTGCTCGTACAGGCTGCCCATAAACTCAAAAACAACTTTTCAATAGCGATTTTGATAGGTTTTTAAAAGACCTTTTGATTGCCGCAAACCGCATATCTTTATCTCGGAGCAAACTCGACTTATTCGCATTTTAGTGCAAAAAAGCTGCTAGAATTTTAAGAAAATGTATTTTACTTCATTTTCGAAAATTCTCGCCATGGGACCAAAAAATATTTTTGGGACCCTATAGGTAGTGAAAAGTTCATATTTTGTACCATAGAATCGAATAAGAATGTTTACAAAAGGATCTGAGGCATGACCCTTTTTCGTGGGTCGCTTTCGCGTGGAACTACTCATATTATAAGACACGCATAATAATGAGGAATTGATTCCGATCTTTGGTCCCTTTATACATATTTTGAATTCAAGCAGTGACATTATTCAATTTGTCGGCGTGAATCAGCTTTCTGGAAGCGATAGTACCTCGTCCACGCCGAGTATCAGGATGAATCAAGAGAAGCCGATAATAAGAAGGTGAATCTAGTCCTTTTTCGGAGATGACCGATGTGGGAAGAGATTCGTTGTCCGTGATGCCCTGGCATCAAAAACAAAAATTGTTGAGAACTTGAGAATGCACGGTATAGAATAAGATTGATGCATGAGGGACATGTATTGGTACAGATGGTCATTCGACCGCTGGGCGAGATGGATTTGTCCCTATTTTGAACTGCGGGTGCAGGATCTCTGGCATCATCCAACAAAGTAACGTTCAACAAGTTTTGACTTGAACATATTTGAATATTACAAATTTTCATTATAATGATAGACGATCTGATCAATTCAACTTGAGTGTGCTCTCTACCTTTGGAAAAGCGATGGTGGCGCCTCGAGCGGTCAAATTGGTATAATGCCAATAACAATTTTCAAAAGCAAAGAGGAAGAAAACCAATAGTACCACACCCTTTGGATTATATTTTTCTATAAATTTTTAAAAAGTTTAATTGAGATCAATACAAAATTGAGCTCGAAAATTTTGCACCGATCTCGATGAAACTCTTTTTGAAATTTGTAGAAAAATAATCCGCAGGGTCCGATACTGTTAGTTCCTTTCCTCTTTGTTTCCAAAATATGTTATTAGCAATATACCAATTTGACCGCTAGAGGCACCACCATCGCTTTTTCAAAGGTAGAGAGCACTGTTAAAAAGAAAAAGCAATAAGATCCCGTCTTACATCAGAACATAAGTGTCCCCGACAAGGTGTTGAGGGATGTTTTTGTCAGAGTTTGCATCACGCAGACGATGGTTGGAAATGAGAAAAGTTATATCGCTAGTAAAATTAGTGGGCGGAGAAAGTCATGTCCTGTAAGTGGTGGTTCCTTGCCTGGAACAATGACAGAGGAAGAATGATAGGGAAAAGGACTGTATATCCTGTGGATATAAATATTCCGATCCCGACCAAAGTCGAGCTCAAACAGCGATGATATTGAAAATCCCAAGATAAAAAAGTGGTTCCATCCAGCTTATTCGGGGTCTATCTCTTCTAGATTCTGATCGTTGTACTATTTTCGCTAACCTCGGCTGAGGAAATGCCGAATTCATCAGATAATAAGGAACCAAGAGAAGTAGCAGTGCCAGCGAGTGCCAGTCTGTGGTTGTCTTGTCAAGTATCTTCGCGCGGGGGCTATTGTCATTTTAAACCCACTCCTCCTAGTGGAATCTTTGCAATCTCGCATCTTCTACTGTCTGCTGCTCATATATCCAATTGTTTACGCGTGCTACTTTGCCGTGGCTCTGGGCCACGCAGAGGTGGCACATACATATGCACGAAAGTCCACTGTAATAATTAAAAGTATATTCCTGATTATGATACCTCTGGAAAAAATTATAACCTTGCCAGAGCAGATTCTCGTAAATCGTGCACTCTGCTTGTATTAATTTCGCGGAGTTTTTCATTTGCCTCATAATGGAGTTGCGAACCTCAGGTTACGCGCTGGCTCGCTCTCTCTCGATAATACAGATATTTATTATCCGGCTATCTTACGAGTATTTTGTGCCGCTTATCGTCTCCCTGAGCTCACGAGTCATAACATCGCGGTTATTTGAGCATGCACTTAGCGGCTTAATGTACTGTCATCCGACAAACCCCAGGCGGCGAGGTCGCGAATGGCGAAAGAACATAAAATTGAATCATTGAAGATAAATTTTTCGGATGTGCGAAAAAAAATGTTCCTTACTGTGCAGAGTGTGCTGAAACGTCTTATTTCTCTCCTCATTTTAATCGTTTACAGAAAAGATATTGGGCAGTTTAGGTTGTTGATGTTACCACCCCCCCCCCTCCACAAGATTCCAAGAGTACTCTAAAAGTGAATAGCGTTGGTGTAGTAATCATACTCTGGAGGAGCCATCTCCGTTAGACCGTTATGAAGATCTTTACTAATGAAGACTGTACTTCCAAAGTGAATAATGCACAACAAGGCAGTTATATGGGTTCATGGTCAAAAATGCAGGTAGCATTATGTTAATTTTGAGTCAAAAATTATGACTCATGTCCAACAACCCCCCTCCCCCTCATGGATTGAACAATTACTGCTATGTGAGTTTTCAATGACTTTAAAACGAAACGGCAAACTTGTTTGATTCAGAGTCAATTCAAATTCAAAAGCTTATCTGAAGGAAGAAAAGTAAGTTACAAAAGCACGACAGTTTGATGTTTTTCTCGGGCTTTTTTGCAAGAGCTATAGCATTGCCTTATCTCTAACATGAAACGCAGAGATCACAGTATTAATGTTGCTCGTGGATTTGAAATACTTGGAGGTTGCGAAGATTGTTGACGGAACATAACAGTGGATAAGCAGTCGTATTTTACAGTATAGTCCCGATCGTAAACTCCGATGTCGAAATTTTTTCGAGTCATGATCTTGAGCGTTGCTTCGATTGCTTTTGAATCAGGTACAGCAGACCAAAGAAAAGAGACATATGTGAACTCATGATCCAAGAGTAAAACATCGTTTCTCACATCATTTCTCAACCATAATCGTCAAACATGTATCTATCACGTTATTTATGCGTCAAATATTTGTGTTGCAATTTGCTCAAATCGAACTTGAAGCAGCCATAACTTCTTAAAATCTTCGACTCTGATGAAAATCGAACACACAACCGCATTTCGTCGAATGTTAATATAGCACCCGTAATCTTCAAATCTCGCACTTGTATCGAATTAATCCACGAAAAATGTGCATAGCCGGTCGTTTTGAGTACTCAAATAGTAATCAGCGTTGGTTAGTGTATCTACCTCCAAATTTCATCTCATTCAACCTCGAATTCAACCGGGAGCCAAAATCCCCGCATTCGGTGCTGGGTCCATTCCACTCATAACATCTAGTGGAACGTCTCCAACTCTCGTAAATTCATCAGTCATAACCTGAGAAACCTTGATGATTTTCTCCAAAATGAGTATGTGGATGAAGGAAATGCTTACAAGTGACATTCCCGGATCATGTGAAGCATAAGAGAAATATAAGGTGAGGAATTCAGATGCATTATCTGTGTTATCCACGTAATCTGTGTCGTGGATCCATCAATTCACACTGACTTCTACAAATAACATAATAAAAACAGACCAGAATTAACTCATCGCGGTCATAAAAAATTCCTGACTCCATTGTAAATCTCGTCAAGAATGTGCGTCTGGTATAGTTGCATTCAGTTCATGTCCGGTTTTGGCCGGAAACTATTCATGTCGTCTCCCGCCGGTCCAGTCTGTGAAAAAGCTTGCAGGTGAGATCTTCTGTCTTTGAATTCTGTCACTACCAGCCCCAGTGGCTTTCCATTTAATACAGGAAGCAAGGACTATAGAACCGCGAAGAATCCGCGATTTTGGCGCGAAGCGGTGAGACATCCCTGCCCTTCTGGTGTCCCGCGAACCAAGCACGCATTCACACCATCAGGGTCTAAGCATCACCACATCGCCACTGTCAAGAAAAATGAACAATACACGCGAGGGAGCATTTAAGCCATCAGTTGCAGGATGCACCTATGATGATACGGATGGCTGCTAATATTTCACCCCTCATACTCGACCGGCAAGAATAACGGACCCTACTTGCTACGTAAACATCAGCGTCTGCTGCAATGCGTGCGTCTTTTTATTTCGTCTCACCGCTAGTTTTGACATTCCATATGTATACACTAGGGGTAGGTACCGCACACGAGCATTATATATAGGAAACCCAGCGATCAAGAGAGTGAGTCGGGGGAATTGCGAGTATAAGCATGACGAGCACCTGCAATCGACCTTAGCGGATTATCTGCACTAGGCATGCCTCAAAGTACTTGTATACCCTTAATCGATGATGGTTAATATCCGGGGAATTTTGGTGGAGGGTTGCAGGGAAACTAGTCAAGGATGTAACCGCGATGAAATTGGAGTCGTGCATGTTACATTTTTGACACGTTAAAAGTCGTGAGGGCTTGGAATAAGGTTGCAAAATATCGACAGGTCAGATATTTTCAAAATTCAAGACCTGAAATTGATTGAATCTCATTTAAGACTGGTAAATGGAGCAGGAGCTGACGAGCCGTGCATATTTGAAGATTCCAAAAAAGTTTGCAAATTGAGATTTTGATAGAAACTGAGAATGTTTCCTTGCGCAAGCTTATTTGCTTCCGCAGTACGGATTGAGAGAAGTATAATTATAAGAAACTACATATGATATGAGTAGTCCCTTCAGAAACTGCGACCCTGTTCAGATATGCGTTCTCAATTTTCATCTCTTTCTTGTAGAACGATCGTGATGTCACGTAATCCGGCTGCATAGAGAAGTAAGATTAAAATTCGTCGAATTTGGTATTTTAGACTATTTGGCCCGCTGGTCTACTTTCCAGAGGTGCGTGGCCGAGCGTGGCTCGAGGCATGACTGGTGGGAATTGACAAATAATAGATCCCGACCCTTCTAAACCGCATTGCTTTAGGCGCAGTTCATAAAAGTGTATTTTAAAAGTTCTTTTTAACTCTTATTGATAATTCGTTCGATATTACCATTTTAAATTCATTGTGTCTTTCTACCAAAACCCTATGCAATATGAACCACTATCCAAGCTGTACAGTCTCTAACCTGCATTAAGATTGCTTTGAGACTTTGTTCACAGAAATTTTCGAAGATCCGAATGGTTAGGTTCATCGGTAGTCGCGGTATACCGTAGGCATCCTGGATAGGTTCAAATTTCCTTGGCAGAGCATGATATATATTCATGCACATCACGTATGCTACGCTATGCACACAGAAAACGATATCCAAAAGCGATGACGCGACCCCTTTTCGCGATCATCTGCAGCTGACCGAGACGAGAAATAACCGAGGAAATAACCCGCATGGAGTGCGTACACTCGATGGCTCGAACCTTCAACACAATAGGGGGGGGGGGGGGAGAAAATCCAAAAAAGTCGCGCCATGTAGCTTGACACGGCATTATGGCAGAGTTTCGACGTTGGCGACATATCGGTGGCGCGCCAAGATCGACCGACGCATGGCGTCGACAACAGCCGGTGGCAATTTCGCGGCGCGCCAAGATCGACCGTTTGGCCTGCGCTACACTCCAAGGTATGCGCTTTTCCGCCCTGGGTACGCGCGACCGTCCCCCCTACCTCGTCACCCGTTATTTACGACTTCGGGGAAGCTGCAGATCGCGAGGACCGGTCGCTCGCTTCTTTTTCTTTCTCTCTACATCCTGATTTTATCCTGCAGAGCACTCATATACACCGCCTCTGTTCCGCACAGGTGATGGCATCGAAACGGGCGCGCCCCTCACGCGGGAGCCGGTACACGTATATGCGATGCCAATTTGGTGTCTCTCCAGGGTCCACGCCCGCACGAACTCCGTCTCGCATTGTGCGGGTCCGCCTCGCTGGACTGCGGACGACGACGTCATATCGCATCGCGGGGTCTCCTGGCCGCCCGCAGTATATACGGCCATTATGCATCAGCGAGGCAGGCAGGCACTGCAGAGTTTCGAGCGAGCCACGCGAATGCGGGTGGAAGGCGGTACATTGATGTTATACGTATATTATAAGGGTGAAGCTCTTCGGCGTCGGAGCCCTTTGTCCGTATACCCGGCTCTCTGATGCTCGCGCGCCACTCATTGTGATGCTTGCGCGAGCAGTGTTCGGTTCGGAGGCCGCCGCGAGGGATTTCCGCGGCCAGCTCGTTATTTCTGCAGCTCAGCTCTCCGAGCTGCATCAGTATACTGTGTCCATCCGCTTTTTGGCTCTCCTCGTCCTTTCTGTGGGTTGGGCGTATGCACCTCCATATAGAGGTATATTCAGCGTGTGTGTCCAACCACTGGACAAATAGCGCGCGCTGGCAGCTACGAACGCGTGTGCAAGCGGGAGAGCCGAAAGGGGCAACGCCGCAGCTGCAATTTCGCTAATTAACGTCGCAGCTCGCTGTATGCGCACCACCGATATTAATTGCAGCCGGGCTCAACGAAAAATTCTGAGCGCTGGTGCAATATACCTGCACTGCCCGTGTATATGCCTGTATATTGCCGACCTGCGTTGCGTCGTAAATTGGCGCTCTGGGGTACAGCCTGTGGGAGAGGGTCGCGCTCCCAGTTTCAGTATATATGTATCTGGATGCGCAAGGCACCAAGGTCTGTAGTAGAGTGTGCCATAGCCATAGAGTCGCACAATATCGGTATAATACGATTATCTAGAATATATCGTCATCGAAATCAGAATAATCGATAAAACCAATATAGGATCGAAATCGTTACCCCCAATATCGAATCGATATCGGAGAAGTCGATTCAACAGAACGTTTTTTCCCGAATTTCAACCCGTTGTTTTGAACATTTGCATTCTTTCACATCGTGAGAGTCTAAATTCTCAATCCGATTCCTATTGCCCTCGAATAATCACGCTACAAGAAAGACTCATTCTTTTCCCTTCATTTGCAACATTGTTTGCAGCAAATACGATTGTATTGCCGTCTAGTACAACCCAGGATAATGGATACTCCACCATCCAACATGCGTTCACGAGAAGACTATACTCATCTCTGTAGTAGACCGTTTCAAATTATTGAAAAATAGGGCTGGGATCTCAATCAAGATCGATCATGCCCAACAAAACTATCGGATCGAACTTTTGAATGAAGGTTTCGGCACAAAATTCCTAGAACAATTATGGCTAACCGACTTTTTCCGACCGAATCTTTGACGATACAGCCCAACGCTCCAGATTGATCAACCGAAAGCGAAGATCACTAATGTGTATCAAGTTCTTGATCGAAATCCGAATTGCGTGAAATGGTATGTGAAAAAATCAAGCACTGATGCGAAAACGATAATAAATTCATCAATAGGACCGTTTATTAAAAAATGTGTAATATATTTTTCTATACTTGAACAAAACTACCAATTATTCGATATTTTCCAGATATTTTCGATTAATCGATCTCTTTCATGTCGACATCGAATTGCTTCGTTTTTGTTGATATCGAATCGATATCGAAACGATTTCGAGATCGATATCATATGTATATCGAAATATCGTGCCCATCTACATAGCCTTGCACACTCTGTTGTGAAAAGTTCCCCTGACAGGAATTCGATTAATCGATCTCTTTTATGTCGACATCGTATCGCTTCGTTTTTGTTGATATCGAATCGATATCGAAACGATTTCGAGATGGATATCATATGTATATCGAAATATCGTGCCCATCTACATATCCTTGCACACTCTGTTGTGAAAAGTTCCCCTGACAGGAAATTTAGACAGATGAAATTCATCCCTAATCGAGTCACATATTGGGACTGCAGAAGGCGGAGATAAGAGATTAAAAAATCAAGTAGTGATAACGCGTGAGAATAACAACTACATTATTCAGCGTTCTCGAGGAAACCTTAGGAAAGTTGCTTAGATAGATGACCTTCATCTAATCAGGGTCAAATAACAAAAATTACAGATATCGTAGACCGGGATGAAGGTGGCCACTTCAAGCTTACAATTCGAAGCTTTTGGGTAAAGCAACAGCGAGAATGTTCCAAAGTGAATCAGTCAAAAGTGAACAAAAAAACAAAAGTGTTACAAAGTCACTCCTGTTTACGGTAACATTATAAGTGAATATGAAAAAGTCTTGCCTTCGTACCAGCACACGACCACAGTTCGTTATTACATATTGTCCTCGGTATTGTCCGATATAGAATTTGGTCGAGGCCATATTCAGTCTTACTTTTCATCACGGATATGATACGTCACAGTCAAAGTCTTGTCAGTACGAGGAGAAGGTTAGATGCACAATACAGCCTATTCTGATCGAGTTCAACCTCTGACCACCCATGTGAAAAAGGTTTGCATAGAATATGCATAGCATTTGAGTAGCAATTGTGTAGCTCATGTGTAGTGCACCATGCATGGTCTACACTAATTTTGTCGGTTGGACTTTTTATGCGTATTACTGTACCAGCTAACGATTAGGCTGAGTTTTGGCGTGCAGCTGACTTGGTGCAACTGAGATTTGGTGTTCTGGAGCTGGATATCGTGTGTGGGTGTCTGGATGAACAGCATCATCGTATCTCGCATGGCTCATGCTTTGCATAGTCTCTCAGAGAGTTGAGAAAGCCTAGGTATGCAAACGGAACTGCGTTGATTTTTTATGTTCAATCTTCAATACGGAGTGGTCGCCATCACCGGGCATCTTGAGGATGCTGAGTTCGGATCTGAGGATGTCCCGCCGATCTGACTCGTGACACGTGGGTGGCAGTGGGGGTGGAGGCGCATACGATCAGAATCGAGCTTTAGATGCCGAGAAATGGTGTTATAGGGGTATCTCGACGTCGCTGAGTTCGATTAGATATCACCCAGTCTCAAAATCGTGATACGGGGGCGGATGCGAGTGCGGGGTCGGGTATTTCGAGGTCGCTGAGCTCGAATTTGATATCGCCGAGCCTCTAAATCGCAATGCGGGGCGGGTGCGGGGGTGTAGGCATGATCTCATCAAAAACGAGTATCAGGAGTCAAAATATGATGTTTTCGGGGTATTTCGAGATCGCTGAACTCGAATGTGATATCGCCGACCCAACCAATTGCGATGTTCGGGCGTGTGCGGGGGAGGTGGCACAATTCCATCAAAATCGAGTATCAGGAGCCAAAATATGATGTTTTCGGGGTATTTCGAGGTCGCTGAGCACGAACTTGATATCACCGAGCCACTAAATCGCAGTGCGGGGACGGGTGCGGGGGTGTAGGCACAATCTCATCAAAAACGAGCATCAGGAGCCGAAATATGATGATTTCGGGGTATTTCGAGGTCGCTGAGCTCGAATTTGATATCAACAGGCCTCTAAATCACAATGCGGGAGTGGGCGCGGGGGTGTAGGCACAATTTCATCAGAAACGAGCATCAGGAGCCAAAATATGATGTTTTCGGGGTATTTCGAGGTCGCTGAACTCAAATTTGATATCGCTAACCCAACCAATTGCGATGTGGGGGCGTGTGCGGGAGCTGAGGCACAATTCCATCAAAATCGAGCATCAGGAGCCGAAATATGTTTTCGGGGTATTTCTAGGTCGCTGAGCACGAATTTGATATCACCGAGCCTCTAAATCGCAATGCGGGGGCGGGTGCGGGGGTGTAGGCACAATCTCATCAAAAACGAGCATCAGGAGCCGAAATATGATGATTTCGGGGTATTTCGAGGCCGCTGAGCTCGAATTTGATATCAACAGGCCTCTAAATCACAATGCGGGAGTGGGCGCGGGGGTGTAGGCACAATCTCATCAAAAACGAGCATCAGGAGCCAAAATATGATGTTTTCGGGGTATTTCGAGGTCGCTGAGCACGAATTTGATATCACCGAGCCACTAAATCGCAGTGCGGGGACGGGTGCGGGGGTGTAGGCACAATCTCATCAAAAACGAGCATCAGGAGCCAGAATATGATGATTTCGGGGTATTTCGAGGTCGCTGAGCTCGAATTTGATATCAACAGGCCTCTAAATCACAATGCGGGAGTGGGCGCGGGGGTGTAGGCACAATCTCATCAAAAACGAGCATCAGGAGCCAAAATATGATGTTTTCGGGGTATTTCGAGGTCGCTGAACTCAAATTTGATATCGCTAACCCAACCAATTGCGATGTGGGGGCGTGTGCGGGGGCTGAGGCACAATTCCATCAACATCGAGCATCAGGAGCCGAAATATGTTTTCGGGGTATTTCTAGGTCGCTGAGCACGAATTTGATATCACCGAGCCTCTAAATCGCAATGCGGGGGCGGGTGCGAGGGTGTAGGCACAATCTCATCGAAAACGAGCATCAGGAGCCAGAAAATGATGATTTCGGGGTATTTCGACGTCGCTGAGCTCGAATTTGATATCAACAGGCCTCTAGATCGCAATGCGAGGGCGGGTGCGAGGGTGTAGGCACAAATTCATCAAAATCGAGCATCGGGAGCCAAAATATGATGTTTTCGGGGTATTTCGAGGTCGATGAGTTCGAGTTTGATAAACCCGAGCCTCCAAATCACAATGCGGGGCGGGTGCGGGATGTAGGCACAATCTTATCAGAAAAGAGCATCAGGAGCCAAAGTATGATGATTTCGGGGTATTTTGAGGTCACTGAGCTGGAATTTGATATCAACAGGCCTCTAAATCGCAATTCGGGGGCGGGTGCGGGGTTGTAGGCACAATTCCATCAAAAACGAGTATCAGGAGCCAAAATATGATGTTTTCGGGGTATTTCGAGGTCGCTGAGCACGAATTTGATATCACCGAGCCACTAAATCGCAGTGCGGGGACGAGTGCGGGGGTGTAGGCACAATCTCATCAAAAACGAGCATCAGGAGCCAAAATATGATGTTTTCGGGGTATTTCGAGGTCGCTGAGTTCAAATTTGATATCAACAGGCCTCTAAATCACAATGCGGGGGCAGGTGCGAGGGTGTAGGCACAATCTCATCAAAAACGAGCATCAGGAGCCGAAATATGATGTTTTCGGGGTATTTCGAGGTCGCTGAACTCAAATTTGATATCGCTAACCCAACCAATTGCGATGTGGGGGCGTGTGCGGGGGTTGAGGCACAATTCCATCGAAATCGAGCATCAGGAGCCGAAATATGTTTTCGGGGTAAATCTAGGTCGCTGAGCACGAATTTGATGTCACCGAGCCTCTAAATCGCAATGCGGGGGCGGGTGCGGGGGTGTAGGCACGATCTCATCGAAAACGAGCATTACGAGCCAAAGAATGATGATTCTGGGGTATTTCGACGTCGCTGAGCTCGAATTTGATATCAACAGGCCTCTAGATCGCAATGCGAGGGCGGGTGCGGGGGTGTAGGCACAAATCCATCAAAATCGAGCATCAGGAGGCAAAATATGATGTTTTCGGGGTATTTCGATGTCGCTGAGTTCGAGTTTGATATCCCCGAGCCTCTAAATCGCAGTGCGGGGACGAGTGCGGGATGTAGGCACAATCTTATCAGGAAAGAGCATCAGGAGTCAAAGTATGATGATTTCGGGGTATTTCGAGGACACTGAGCTGGAATTTGATATCAACAGGCCTCTAAATCGCAATGCGGGGGCGGGTGCGGGGTTGTAGGCACAATATCACCAAATACGAGCATCAGGAGCCAAAATATGATGATCTCGGGGTATTTCGAGGTCGCTGAGCTCGAATTTGATATCAACAGGCCTTATCACAACGCGGGGGTGGCTGCGGGGGTTTAGGCACAATATCATTAAAAACGAGCATCAGGAGCCAAAATATTATGTTTTCGGGGTATTTCGAGGTCGCAAACTCGAATTTGATATCGCTGACACAACCAATTGCGATGTGGGGGCCTGTGCGGGGGTTGTGGCACAATTCCATCACAATCGAGCATCAGGAGCCGAAATATGATCTTTTCGGGGTACTTCTAGGTCGCTGAGCACGAATTTGATATCACCGAGCCTCTAAATCGCAATGCGGGAGCGGGTGCGGGGGTGTAGGCACAATCTCATCAAAGACGAGCATCAGGAGCGAAAATATGTCGTTTTCGGGGTATTTCGAGGTCGCTGAGCACGAATTTGATATCACCGAGCCTCTAAATCGCAATGCGGGGACGGGTGCGGGGTGTAGGCACAATCTCATCAAAAACGAGCATCAGGAGCCAAAATATTATGTTTTCGGGGTATTTCGAGGTCGCAAACTCGAATTTGATATCAACAGGCCTGTAAATCACAATGCGGGGGCAGGTGCGAGGGTGTAGGGACAATCTCATCAAAATCGAGCATCAGGAGCCAAAATATGATGATTTCGGGGTATTTCGAGGTCGCTGAGTTCGAGTTTGATATCGCCGAGCCTCTAAATCGCAATGCGGGGCGGGTGCGGGGTGTAGGCACAATCTCATCAAAAACGAGCATTAAGAGCTAGAATATGATGATTTCGGGGTATTTCGAGGTCGCTGAGCTCGAATTTGATATCAACAGGCCTGTAAATCACAATGCGGGGGCAGGTGCGAGGGTGTAGGCACAATCTCATCAAAATCGAGCATCAGGAGCCAAAATATGATGATTTCGGGGTATTTCGAGGTCGCTGAGTTCGAGTTTGATATCGCCGAGCCTCTAAATCGCAATGCGGGGCGGGTGCGGGATGTAGGCACAATCTTATCAGAAAAGAGCATCAGGAGCCAAAGTATGATGATTTCGGGGTATTTCGAGGTCACTGAGCTGGAATTTGATATCAACAGGCCTCTAAATCGCAATGCGGGGGCGGGTGCGGGGTTGTCGGCACAATCTCACCAAATACGAGCATCAGGAGCCAAAATATGATGATCTCGGGGTATTTCGAGGTCGCTGAGCTCGAATTTGATATCAACAGGCCTCATCACAACGCGGGGGTGGCTGCGGGGGTTTAGGCACAATATCATCAAAAACGAGCATCAGGAGCCAAAATATTATGTTTTCGGGGTATTTCGAGGTCGCAAACTCGAATTTGATATCGCTGACACAACCAATTGCGATGTGGGGGCCTGTGCGAGGGTTGTGGCACAATTCCATCAAAATCGAGCATCAGGAGCCGAAATATGATATTTTCGGGGTATTTCTAGGTCGCTGAGCACGAATTTGATATCACCGAGCCTCTAAATCGCAATGCGGGAGCGAGTGCGGGGGTGTAGGCACAATCTCATCAAAAACGAGCATCAGGAGCCAAAATATGTTGTTTTCGGGGTATTTCGAGGTCGCTGAGTTCGAATTTGATATCGCCGAGCCTCTAAATCGCAATGTGGGGCGGGTGCGGGATGTAGGCACAATCTCATCGGATTGTGCCTCCGCCCCGGCACCCGCCCCCGCATTGCTCTTTAAACCATTCCCCAAACTTGCCGTTCCATCCCTTATTTTTTCCAAGGTGACAATCGTTGACGGCAGTGACGAACTGGAGTCTCTCGAATGTCATCAACGTACCTACTTGAAGCATTTCCAAGAGACCGATACCTTCCATCTTTTTAGTCTATGAGGCCCTCGTTACTACACATCGGCATCCCAGTCCCTCCTTCATTTTGATTATGAATAATAGATGAAATCCTGAGGGAACTCCACGCGTGCTGTTGTCACTGTTGCCGAAGGAGGTAATAAAAATATTCAAGCCAGAATTAACCGAAATAGTATCGTGGTTGAAACGAGCTTGGAGTGAATTTTATGTATATCTGATCACTCCAAATCGGTTTCTAGAACCGTTTAGAGATGAAATTCACAAACGCTGGCGAATACTAACAACGATGACAGGCCATTGCCGCTAGAGCCCCCGGCCGAACGTGTCATTTTTTAGTGTTTCAAAATTGCTTAGAACAACGTTTGCTCAAGGTTTCCAATATCTCTCGCACACTCGCGTAGCGCATTACATCAGATCTCGCGCCGATACTCTAATACTCGCAACGTGGTGAAGAATATTAGCGTCACGCAAAAACAATCAGCGAGCGCGCTCAGTTGCTGATGAGTGCGAAGCAAAACCATGAGTCCGACGTCTCGCAGAGCTGGCCTAGACCCTCATCAATAATTCAGCGAGCCACGACTTCGTCTGTAATAAAGCCTCTCGCGCGCGAAGCAAGGCCTATATATATGTACACCATCAACTTTGCGACCGTCGCACGAACGCATATAGGGGAGGAACAGGGCGAGCGCATACATAATGACAAGCGGGCGCGGGAAAAAGAAGCGAGCCACGCAGCCATCGGCCTCGCGGCGGGTGAAACATCAGCTACATATAGACGTCCGATATACAATGGCCGAGCCTGCTGCTGTGGAATATATAGGGCCATAAGCTCGGCAGCATCAGCAGCAGCAGCAGCAGAGGGTATATACGCGCGCCCGAGGCTGCGAAGCAAAGCCGCCACCACCGCCTCTAATCGATCGGCCTCGCCGTCGCGTAATGAGCCCCGGCGCCGCTGCCGTTGCCGCGCGCGAATTAATCCCCCCGAGGGCCGAGCCCCTGTTTTTCGGCGGACGTGCCGCTAAATTATTCCGAGACCACGGCGAGCTAGTCTCAGCGATCCTTCTGCGTTCCCAATGAAGAACTTTAATCGATATTCATTTGAGCGCCGACTAGGATTCATTTTTTGAGTCAGATTTCTTATGGGAAAGTGAGGTGGTAAGGTTTCTGAAGAACCTCGAGACCTTAAAGTGAGATGTACTTGATGATTTATTATTGATAAATCGTGACAACTTTCTTAGAGAGTGGCGAATAGCCCTGAACAAAAATCTCTGAAAACTCAGGAGATGCATAAATGCTGCGCTACGTTCTGCTACCGGTCTTATGAAATTAGATCATATTACTTGGGCTTGTTGGGAATGATATTTCAACTTAAACGGCGAAACGCGGTTACTTGTGTCTCTGCCTATCAGGTAGTATTATGAATCATCGACAACCTGAGTACCTGGCCTGCAGATCCTTGTTCCGCCCTTCAAATAAAGTTGGCTTTAAAGTGTGTTCACAATTGGATTTATTGGTTGTTAGTTATACAGGTTGGGCTAGAACTGAGGCTCTTAAAAAAGTTTTTGTGTCTACATCTCGTAAGAGTGGTGCAAATGATGATGAATGCATCATTTAAGAAATCTGTACACAGCCATTTCCATATTTTGCTTCACCCCACTTCGTCCAGAAGGCCGGTCACACGTAATATTCACAGCAAGGATATCCTCAACATTGTGCAATCGAAATGCACAGCCGCGATTATGATTTCCTTGAACAACGCTAACTTATTACGACACTCACAAGGGGAGCATCAGGTCTGCGGAACAGGGATCTTGATGAAACTTTGGGAATCATCTTGTTTTCGTGAAAAATGAAGGTATCTCCAAGGGTTAAGTCCAATGCGCGTCCTATCCCGAGATACAGCTATGGAGGTTAGCATTGTTAGTATATCTATATATGTGTCATTTTAACATGGGCCTATATGGACAATGCTAAATTCATGGCCGTATCTCGGGATAGGAGGCCCATTGGACTTAACCCTTGGAGATACCTTCATTTTTCACCAAGTCCAGATGATTCTCAGAGTTTCATCAAGATCCGTGGTCCGCAGACCTTATGCTCTCCTTGTCGGTCGAACGACAAGAGTTCTACATAACTTCGTCAAACCATACAACACCACCGTAGCGAGATTTATCGTATGTCTCTACCTCGCCGTCTACCGTTATGCGTCAAAGATGATTGGATGTGGGTGCTGCTCGTCCGTTACCGTGAAATTGAACGCCACGGGCAAATTCAGCTGCCAAGCGTCGTCTACAGCTGTTGTCGTTCCTATACACCGTCGGATCGCGGTCGGATCAACGTGACTTCGTTGCGCAAATAAAACGTCCACTATACTCAAGTATTATAGCCCCGCGTGTCCTGTTCACCGATGCGCATACCACCGCGAAGGTAAAAACGGATCGGTAGCAGAATCGCGGCGCCACCGATAGTGCACGCGATCGAAAATAGTCTTCGCCGCTCCATCGATGCGGACATATGAGAGAGGGCCATCACGCAAGAGTGGCGTTTGCCAGTGGCTCAATATGGCCCCACCTAAAATTCTCGCAGAGTTATACTATACTACCAAGTACTGCGTGCATTCATTGACGTATATACGGCTCAACTGCGAAACTCGAAAATAGCGATCGAGGCTCGCGATATCGAAGCCCAAGGTTCGATCGCTCTCTCAGACGCAAAGTCACGCAGTTGGCCCGTGATGCGCGCTTCAGCCGCGATAGCCGATAATATGTGCTCAGCGCTTGACACGGCGAGTATTATAATGTATGCCGTCTCTCTCTCTCACTCTTGCTCCCGGCCAGTCTCCCCTCCTGTCGTGCTGCTTTTTTTTCGCGGACCGGCTCCCGCTGCTGCTGTTGTGCAGATAAGTGTGGCGGGCAATTTCGCGGCCCCTCGACATCACCCAGAGCCCGGCGAGATCGTCCCGATATACATATACAAGCTTTGCGCGCTCCGCTCCCCCGCTATGCACAGGAAGCAATCATCGCGCACCCGGAGCACAGCTTACAACGGAACGGAGTCAGAAAGAGTCGTTTTATTAACGGCGAGCGATTTTCGAATGAGAGGCGTGAGCGCATCGTGAGCTGTAGTCACACCACGACGGTTCCGTGCGGTCGTTATAGACGAATTGAGTATGGAATTCGTGTAAAATTGCCAAAGACCATTGCTTCTCCAAAATGATACTCTTGATGAGAATCCAAAACTGATGGGGTAGAGGCTCAGAGGTCCGAATTAAACTCTGCATTTGTGTTCAATCTATTTCACTACTCTATGGCGAGTGAAAATTGACTCCTCGATTATCACCTTTTCACTGCATATAACTCGGCATATAATCTAGAGATTGATCTGCTAGATGGTTCGTACAGGTCGAATGATAAAGTAATGGGAGATAAGGGTGACCTTTCGGGTTGCTGCCGATGAGACCTTTTTTATTTGGAATGCAATCGATTAACGAATAATGCCTCTTTAGAAGCATAAAAAAATTTACAAATTTTATGACTTTACACCGCACAAAAGAAATAGCTCTACGAAATCACTTGCATTTTTGTGTGTCATCACCAAATGTTGGAGCCAAATGCTCATAATAGCGGGTCGAATAGTCGAAGCGATTTTAACGAAGTCGGAAGGAAAGATAAGTAGAAGAGCCAAGATAAAGATGAGAAAAATCTTTAATGCCAATAAGAAGTGTTCAGTGTTTGGGCGTATCACGTGATTAACATGAGATTCACCCCTCGTCACTGCACTCATCCTGCTTGAACGTTGACGGGCACTCGAAGTCCGATCATACTCTCAGAATCCGATTCCTGTCTCGGTTCGGTGTTCTTACCGCATATGATTGTATACTAAGAAATCCAATATTGCTCGCACTCTTGTCACTATGAATTTTATGTTAATATCGTTTAAACCACAAAATTGCGAAAGAGACAGCAAAAATCTGTAATCAGAGCTGTCTTCCAGACGGTTTCTTGATGTGTAGATCATTTCCCGTTAACTTGTCAATCTCATAGAGTAAGCACTATGGAAGCTGACTTTTGGGTGAGTCGCCGATCAAATGCAGAATGATTTTTCAAATGTAGTACATTGAGTAGTGCCAACATTTTTCCCAGCAGAACTTACTTAGGAATCTTAAGTAAATTTCGTGCCTGTGATACTTCTCAGAGGTTTAAGTTTTGATAAGAGACCGATGTGAATTTTCTACATTCCTCAGAGCCATGATATATTTTTTTGAGTCAGAGCGAACTCGTTCCCATTCGGAATTGAGTTCACAGAATGCGATTATTAAATCAATCATCGAATTCAAAGCTTCAATTGCACAAGATTATCCATAATTGTTTAACCGTACCTATATCCTGCGGGTTGTTCGTTTAAAATACGCTTTCAACCCTATTTTTTTTTATATCCCAGTGATCTCTTAACAGTGAGGCGAAAGTGTCTCCCTTCAAGTTGACAGAATTACTAACTGCACAGAAAAAAAGAACAAGAATGTTTTCAAGTCTGCTTGACATCATGGCCCAGCTCGCAAAGTTTCATCGAACAGCAGGACGCTCCACTAGTCCGACGAGGGGGAAGAGGAGGATCGAGTGGACTGCAGGCAAGGCGAGCCTCGGGAATAAAAGTGGCAGGACTATATAGGTATATCTCAAAACTCCAGCTCGTCAGTGTACGAAGGTAGCCTTCTCTCGGTGTCCGTAGCGCGTGAAATTTGAAGGCGCGCACTGGTGCGCGAGAAACGCAAGCTTCACTGCACCGTAGAGGTGTACATATATATATGTACACCTCTACAATTTTAACGAGAATATTGCCAGGCTTGATTGCGTGTCCGTTCTCGCGGATCCATTCGTAAGAATTGACAAATGGGAAGAAATTAAGTGGAATGACGTTTTTAAAATGATGAAAATCTTGATGGTTCCGTAATTGTATTTCTTTGTGTGAACCCAGTAGAGTTTTGTTGTTTCCAATTTTATTCAGAAATAGGTAATTGAGGTATAATTGATTCCTAATACAGATTGTACGAGCTAAATTAATGCGATTACGTGAGACTTTAGCTGGAATTTTACTTCTCGCATGCATTGCCTCGAATCTCATACAGCATATTCTCCACAGAGGACCAACTATTCTCATAATCCTCGCGTAGTGTACCAAAAAATGATGCTTGGGTTTCAAGTAATTAGGATACAATGAATTGAGTAGGAATAAAAAATCTGAGACTGTTTTTTCAAGCACAGTGTGAGTTGATTCAAGAATAACATTACTGGTAGTAATATCTACTATTTTTTTCAAAAGAGTGAGTAGTAACCAATGATAGTCATGGGGAGGAACAAGATCACCTATAATCATGTGGATATGACGGATGAGACTCAACATCTCAGAGGCTGACATAATAATACAACCATTTTTCAAATTTATTTCTGATATATCGGGGGGATGGTTAAAACTTCCGTAGTAAAAGTATCTGATTCTCTCATTTAAAGTCTCTAAAGTGAAATACTTACGAACATAAATGAAGTGAGATAAAATTGCGGCTAAATCATATCTGCATACACCTTCAAGAAGATCATGCATCACGTCCACGGCAAAGTTTTCCGTAAGATGAAAACCATCAAGATAGTTGAAAACGCAATCGCTAACGATTCCAGTCAACTTTGAGCAATTCATGAGTAGTTGAGTGGCATAATTCGAAGGGTCTCTTAACACTAGCATTTGCTCTGTAAAATGCTTGCAGATGTCACTTCTATGAATTTGACAGAAACGGCAGAAAAAATTAGCTCTGAAACTTTCGTGGAGCTCAAACAATGAATGTAACCCCAAATTATCACCGGTTATTAAAGCCAAAACAAAATGAATAGTGTGTTTGCCAGTTGAAGTGACTATCTCTATGCCAGTCTCCTGGAGATATTTTAGCTCTTCAATGAATTTACTGAACATTTTCTTGTTTTTGAAAATTATACGATCTTTGGTTTTGAATAGGCCAAACAGAAAGATATTATCGAGCTTCGATTGGTATTCCGGAGGCAAACAAGGTATTGATAAATATAGAGCACCTGTTTTTCCGGAACCTTTGCTACTGCCGAGAGGATTATTATTCTGGAAGTCATCAAAAAAGAGAAAAAGAGGCAATACAATCTTATTTCCGAAACGAGCGATTTTTTCTTTCCAAAAAGCAGTCTGCACAATGTTAACTATGATCTGCTTGAAAGATTTGAGATAATTGAGGTAGTTAATTGTATCTGAAAATACATTTGGAATCTCGAAAAAGTTTTGTAAAACATGACGGATAGGGATGAATTGAGCCACCGCCGATGCAAATGTTAAGACTCGCTTGCCATTTTTTTGTTGATACACTCTACGCTGTCCTAAATAGTGATTAGAGGGCATGATAAGAGTGCCCATTCCTTGAAACTGTTTCATTATCATATAATCACTTTTGACTTTGACTAGAGGCTTGAAAATGTTATTGATCGTCTTCAACACTTGTTTTTTATTCATTTCATCCAATGATATTGTTTTAATTTCAGACTCGAGTATTTCATGTAATTTAGAAAGAAAAGTTGACGTATCTTGCAGAATTTCATGTATGCGACTTTTTGAGAGATCCATGTAAGAATAGAGCTTTGCAATAATATACAGCATGAAAATACGATCAATAATAGCATGAGCTGACTGAATTTCATTTTGATGATCACTTGAACATAAATCGTCTTCGAATTCACTCGCACTTCCGTTATCTGAATCACAAGAATCGTTGAGACAGTCATAGAATCTTTCACAGTCTTCTTGGTCAACAGGAGGAAAATCACTGAGAGATTCAAAGTTGCTTACGGGATTTGGTAAATCATCTTGATCTTTCTCACTACTTTGAAAAACTATTGAATCGTTTAGATCAGGATGTTTTGATTTTCTATGTTTTTTGAAATATCTCCAACTAGTGAAAGATCTATGACATTCCCCTGTACAACTGAAACATCGAGCATTCTCATGCGTGCTTTTGATATGCTCAAATAAGTGTTGGTTGGACTCTGAGTCTAAATTACAAATGGAACACGTCGGCATTGTAGATATTATCTTTAAATAGCGCACAAAAGGGAATTGAAATAGAAATTCTGTAAAAAAGCTAAAAATTTGAACAAATTGCAAAGATCGTGGAAACAACAGAAAAATACGTCAATCCGACATGAATTATCTAAGCGCTTGATTTTTTAGATTTTTCTCTACATAATCCATTAGAGTTTTCATATCTGCAGTCGCAGGCTTATTTGTGTCCAAGTCGATGTCATAACCGGCCTTTTGTATAAAATACCAGAATTCTGCAGCCAATTCAGGATATTTACAATCTAATGCATAGAACGTCTTGAATACTGAATCTAGAGCATTGACGCAGCTATCTACTGGATACCTGACGTCGTCGAATACAACGAATTGTTGATCAATATCTGGAAGCTTCCCCAACAAGACTATCAGAGGTTGGAGGGTCTGTTTTTTTTTTCGGAGTTTTTCTCTGAGTGAGTTGATTGAACTTTCTAGATCTATGGATTCCTATAAGAGATATGATTATGAGAAAAACAACGATATGCTATTATTTATTCAACATGGTATCTCCTGCAACCTTACTTGAACATTGAGAACAAAACACTCTCGTCTCTCTTGTACAGTCAACCTTCCGGGTGACGATGGGCTTTCTGTTTCATCTTGTGGTTCTCGATTGCGCTTAACCCCACGACGTGCACTCAAAGCGTATGACAAGAGATACACAGCTACTGCGTCTTGTTTATCTGTAGCGAATTAAAACAATCATAAAAGATAGAACTGCTAATGTAAATCTAATAATTGCTAAGTAGAGATTTACCTGGAGATAGTGACTTATAACTCAGAAGCAATGCTTTATCCTCCTTACTCAGTGAAGATGATTGAACTTTCTGGATGATAGCCAATTTTATAGCATCCCATCGTTGACGCAACAGCTGTCCTTTGTCAGGATGGAGAAATATGAAATCTCTCAAGAGCTTGAATGGGAGATATACACATATACATTTATATATATACATACATATAACCAACTGCTCATAGATAGATTCATGTACGATTAGAATTGACTCACCAATTTCAATCCATCTTTATCTTTGACAAAAGAAAATCTTTCGATATAATCATGCACAGTAACATTCGGACGTGCCAAATATTTCATTCGAGCTTTAATATATTTGTCCCATAGCAAATCTAAATTTTCCGATTTGATATTAAGAGTCGATAGTTGTTGAAGTTGTTGCTCTGAAAGATTGAATATCAAATCAGAA
Organism: Eretmocerus hayati; assembly: GCA_029851415.1. NCBI lineage: Eukaryota > Metazoa > Arthropoda > Insecta > Hymenoptera > Aphelinidae > Eretmocerus > Eretmocerus hayati. The sequence goes on along the minus strand of CM056743.1, from coordinate 163,843,112 downwards.
ATTTATAAATTCAAGATACATCTAAAATGAATCATATGATTTCTCTTGAATACCTTCGTCTGCTGAACTTTGAACAAGCGGCTCAACAGAGACGGCATTTTGTTTATTTTTGTTCGATTCGGCTAATATTCCACTTGCTCTGTATACACCTTTCATATACTCAAATCCTTCCTGTAAACTACCTCCCACAGGTGTTGTCTTGCCTTTTTCACACTTACGCGGTTGGTATGCGAGTGTACATGTTTGATTGAATATAGTCTCGTAATGTTCAGATATTTGTATTAATCGTGATGAGTCAATTCTGAAAAACGATAAATCATACATTGAAGTATTGAAGGATTGAGATGAGATTCTATCGGATTATCCATGGAAACAAGGCATTACGTGAATAATTCCAGTTGCTCCCCACGTTTTAAACCACGGAAACCTTTCTCAAACTCTCGCTTGATTAGAATCCGGCATATTTTGTTCCTCTGCTTGGGAAGAATGGTTTTTTGGCGATCAAACTCGCTTAATACTGCCTTACCGTCGATGTGATCAATTAAATACTGTAACGTATCCTGCATTGCATGATAAAATATTACGAAGTCGTGATTACTCATACATTTCAATATTTACATTCGTTTCTCTCGAGAAAAAATATTTCAATTCTCACCTTATAGTCGATACCATTAACGTACTCAACTGTCACTATCGCGTGGTTTTTACTTGATGATCCATCTTTATATTTCACCGTGACTCCGGGATCGTGGTCCACGGCATTTGTCTAAAAAGCAAGATATCATCAGAGTGAGAAGAATGTTCAACAGGCCTATACATGAATACATATGAATAAAAAATCAATATACATTCACACCAGTCGATGAGCCTGGCGATGATTTAGATCGACCAACTCTGTTCACCGCGCTTGTTGTTTCGCTGATGGGCTGAGCACTGGTTGTCGCGACATCGTTGTCGATTATCCGTTTGTTGATATTCGACAGCACTTGAGCATCAGTAGCTGATTCTTCGATTACCCGATACTAACGAAATAAAGGTCTCACATAATAACCATCGAGGAATATTTAAAAAGAAAACGAATAAAATCACACACCGTATGTCTGTCACACTCTTCTGGTTGATAACTGTCCAATTTAGAAAAATCTTGCGAGCGACTATTCAATTCAGAGAAATCTCGAGGACTACTACCCAGCGAACAGTATATAGCACCTGGTAAAGGTGAGATCAAATCGGGTGGATTGTACTGTAGAAAATGCATTTCAGTACAAACAGATAATAAATCGAGTAAAACGAAGTTACACTATTCAACTTTGTTCAAATACTCACTTCATCATTCTCCATTTCACTTTTAACTGATCTATATGATTGCGCCTTGGATGTTTTGCACTGAACGATTCAAATTAACTGCTGCTGAGACAACTGATGTATACGATACGAACTGTAGAAGCTTGACAGACGCCGCATCAAACTCTAAATACTCCAGAAACGCGGTTCGGCTATAAGTTATTCCTCTATACTTCACTGGTGATATTGGAAAAGAGAAAATAGTGGGGATGTGTCCAGGTAGCCCGGTACCAATGACTCTCGCGCTCATCTGTATCATTTCCAGAACGTGTTCCGTTAATTTTCCTGAGGCATCAGGAGATTTTCCCGAAATATCGGGAGATTTTCCCGATTGTGGTAATCGAAATATTCCGTAAACTACTTCCGAAAAGATCCGCAAGAGGTTCTGGAAGTATTCAAGTTCAAATCTGGAAAAATTCCAGATATGATCATGAGTTTTTCCTAACACAATTTTTCCTGATCGCGATCAGCACTTTCTCCAGTACATTCTGGAGAATATCCCGAGGTAATGAGGAATAACTCCTGATGGAGTGCGTATTGTGCACCCGAATCTCAAGGTTTCTGGAAAAATTCCAGAATCCTTTTTCTCAGTGTAGCTATATAGGCACTCCCGCGAGGGATTCGCGCGCGGACACCGCGTCGCCTCTGCAAGTATCTCCCATATATATATACATGTGCATGTACGTGGGAGTATGCTTGGTTGCTCCTGCATCCTCGTGCATACCGCATACATCCTCGATGCAATATACAGATCATGCAGTGGAATATCATATATCTGTACATACTTGTATATGAGCTTCCCGGCGATCGATCGTCGTCGTTGTCGGCTCGCGGAATTTCTCGAGCACTACACATTTAAACCAGGCCGCGGGGCAAAAACTCCAAAGCTCTCGCAGCCAACCTGAGTTCTCTCAGCTCGGGCGTAATCTCGGGTAATTAACACCCCCCGGCGATCCGAGAACCTCTCCGCGGCACAATGAACGCAACGCGTCGGATATGTACGGCCCGACTATCAGCCTCTCGCAACCCCCATCCTATTCTATCTTTCTCTTTCTTCTCTGTTCGAGCACACTCTGCACTTCTTCTATCGTCTATCCTCTGATGTCCGACCCTGTTATTTTCAGAGCAACGTGAAGCTGCCGATAAAACAAGGAAGAAGTGACGGGTGAAAAGGTGGCAGTAGGCGCTTCGCCCTTCACGCACGGGTTGTCGCAGCCATTGCAGGCAGGCGCTTTTCTAAGTTAGCGTGCTCTGCGACGTGCTGTTTTCGTTTTACCTCGCGTTTTACTGAAAGATGGACTTTCCCTTCGACTATTTTGCGAATTTCGGAGATGCATATGAATATCGCATGATACGATCGAGGATTCAATGATAGATACTCCGTGGAAAAAATACGATGGTGTGGATTAGAATAATAATCAATGTTGTTTAGATCGTAGAAAATACTTACTGTTCTGCGAGATTTATATTCCAATTTGTCGAACTGCTCAGCCGCGCACTAGGCACAATCTTCTAGACATGCCATGTAAGAGTATCATTGCATGTTGTCTCAAATCATGCGTACCACTTTTACTTATTATAAAACCCAGTATACTGGGGACGGCTCCGCGAGCCACGCAACATCCGTGCCCTGCTCGCTGACCGTCACAGAAGCACCAACGCGCCTACCCCCTGAGGTACTACTTCGCAGTGCGACCCATCGTCGTGGACGACGGGCTACGCATCGGACAGACCGCTCTGATCAACTTAGATAATCACATCACTCTCTCTGGCCAACTTGTTCTCACGTCTTCATCAAAGTCACTCCTTCTACTCAATCTCGTGTTCCTTCTGGAAACCCTCGACCCACATTAAATCTCTTCTGATGCTAGGTGGAGTGGTTTCCCGCGAGTTTTTAAATTTTCTTTTTCAAAAAGAGAGAACAATTTTTTCGGGAAAATTTGGCTTGAACTTTGCGAGAGTGTCGTTAAAGCAAAGAGACTGAATCGAAGAAACGAAGGGTGAGCCAAGCCGAATCAGGCAGGAAAGATTTTGGCCTAGGAAAGATTTTGTAACCGGCTCGGCCGCGTGCCCGAACATCACTTGTTCCATGACATAGAGTTAATCCACAATGAAGCAGAGCCGCGATCAACAGCTGAATGAGATGACTATCCGGGCAATCTTCACCAACTTCAGCCGAAGAATTGACGGTTCAAGAAGTGAAGAGATGAGCGACCACCATCAATCTACTCGTCGCATCAGCACAAAGCAGCAAGGCATCAAGCACAATACTGTTATCAAGCATTTATGCCCGTTCATATCTCTAAATAAAATAAAATCAATGTGTCTTGAATACAGCGCGAGCCAAATCTGATTATCATTCCATGTTGCCGTAGCAAAAATTTTCTGAACTAATAATGGGGCTTGAAATCGTACGGAGTGTGAGATCTCGTGTATTAAACATATTCGATTGGGGAAAATAATAGTATGAATGTGTCATGCGCTGATTCTCAATTTGTTAAGAAGAATCAACGTGCTCAATTAAGAGTGTCAATTGAAAACTATTTGACTAATGACAGATGTATGTCAATGTGAATGACGTGATGTTACTATTCTCAGCTCAATTTGGTGTAACTAGGATGAGTTCTCCAAAAAATATTGATAGATCTGACCCAGCCATTCCGAAAATTCAGAACAGTTACTATAAACTCCCAAAAATGGTTCATCTATTAGCAGATATAATCCAAGATGTAGTCATTCCTGTGAACTCCATGGGTAATCCCTTCCTGACACCTCAGATTGACCAGCAATCATTCTTTTACCATCAGTATTGGACTACAAAAGCATTTCAGAGTCTCCTGGCTTATCGGGAACATTTACTAGCCGAACGAGCGGTAACGAGGGAGGCAATAACTGCTAGTCAAATAATCTAAAAGGCAGAGTAAAATATATTTTTGAACCGCTCATGATGGGATACCTTAGAGTACATACATTCCTGATGGATATTTGCTTCAAATTTGGACAGCTGACAGCGATTAACAACTGCTCATATCGATTGAAAAATTTACGGAGATTCTCAAGAGAATCGTTCTTTGATTTCAAAAGGGAATTGTACGAAATCCATCATTTGGCGCAATATGATCCTATCATTTAGAGATTTCGAAAGCCCGCAGAGGAGAATAATTCAACAGTGGCATCGATAATTATGGCACAGTACGATAAACGAGTATTTGAAAAATATGCGACCACATTTGGCATGGCTAATTCAAATACCTTGCCCAAAAACCTGAATTGATGCCAAAATGTTGTCTAGAAAGTATGCAAGTGATGGATTTCATGTTGTGAATGATTGTTCCATTGGACGAGTTGATCGCGCATATTATGAGACTGGGGAATCACATCCGGGGATTTTTGGTAGTTCATCACAAGCAACCCGTCACAAAGATGGGATTAGTATGGAGCCAAAACCCGTTATTGTTCTGCGAAATTATCAAGAGCATAGCTCAAATTGTCAACATTTCTCGGATCAAGAATATGGAAGTCACAGAATCCATACCGAAAAAGAGATAGGTCCGAAATTTAAAAAATAGAGTATCGCAATCAGTCTCGAAAATCTGAAATTATTTTTCCAAACGCGACCATTTTGAGTGAAAATATTAGAACTGAGAAAATACAAGAAGTTTCTGTCGATAAAGGATCCAATGAGTAATGTCGATTAGTTTTTTAAACGCCTTTAGAAGTCGCGATACAACATCAGTCTCATTTGTTAAAGGAGCAATAGTAGTCAATGTAGAATGTAGTAACAGGCATGAGAAACTTTACGTTGAGCTCTGAGGAAATCCGAACGATGACCCGCTATCTGCGCTCAGTCTGTGAATGTATACGCAAGCATCACCGTAGCTCATAATTATAGTGCTCGTGATAGTGGCCAGCTGGCATATGAGGATACCCAAGTTAAGGCAGTTACTCATGAGACCAGTTTCTATTTCGATGAAAATCTTGAAAACTCATCTATATTTCGATTCGACCATGATTCAACTAAAGTAACCAGCTCAACTGAAACTCAAACCATACTTTTGAAAATTCGAAAAGAGAAAAAAGAAATACAATCATCAAACTTGCAAACCTTTTGTTCGAGTGAGATGTCACTCGACTTGAGTACTTAACGAAACAACTGTGGCAAACGGACGTCAGCAAAAAATGCGCGATAGAGAGATAGATGAGAACGTTAGTCGCAGCAACGACGACAGTCCACAGCTGTTCAATCCGTTTCAAATTGCAATTGCATTTTCGGCCCTTTGCTTATCGAGACAAAGTTTTCAATTCAGAGAACGCAAAAAATTCCCATGTTCCAAGTTCATCAGATAGTCTTTGGAAGAACATTGATACTCATTTCGATTGACGAGGACATACTTCGTTCTCACACCAAATTTAGTAAGCAGTGTGCCAATTTTATTTGTCGCGTAATTCGCCCACTATGAATTTGTTTCGAGCATACAAATCTTTTCAACTCTTCTCTTTGTGCGTGCCCACATCTCGTCTTCTCTTTCTTGCTGTTGATGCTTTCCTATCGTGAGTATAAGAGAAAGAAAAATACGAAGGAAAAAAGTAGGTAAAAAAAAAAAAGAAAGGGACGCGAGCTTGGCAAAAGCAGAGGCAAACCGGAGGCTCAGTCGGGGGTCAGGCAAGGGGCGGAGGCTAAAAAGCAGCAGCGGCAGGAAGGCGATCGAGAAATTAACGACCCCTCGACGTTGCCTCCCTCGCGGCCCTCGGTACGTCGTTTCCTACCTTCCTTCGTATAGCTCGCGGCTCGTCGTTTCTATATCTTTTTTCGCGCGCGCCTCTGGACTATACGACGAGAGTTGCTGCTGCGCTTAGCAAAAGTCGCTGGGGAAAATTCACACTCCGATATCTGGCTTCTAGTTCAACGTTATAAATGTTTGAGCCAAGAGAAAATCGAGATGAACGCTGCTTGATATAACTCCACGCCCCGGATGCGATACTCCTCGGCAATTGAATCATCAACATCTACGAAACTAGCTCAAGAATCAGAATGTCAAAGAAAGTCACTGGAACGCAATTGCTATAAAAATATTTGGATCAGAATTTAAACAGAACAAAAATCTCTGATACAATAGATTTGTAGAGGTGGATTCAGGGAAAAGCCTTGGAAATAACATTGCTCACAAGTCAATTCCATTTTTACTTATAGACATAGTACTTATCCATTAATACTGTAATATATATCTGTGTGTCCTTGTGCGCACGCTAAAAACAGTTTGGTTAAAGTAGCAAATTTTTCTGCTCGACTAGCGATTTTCTGCTGCTGTTTCCAGACAGCGAAAATAATTTGCTGTCGTAACTAGACCTCAACCCGCTGGGACTCAGCAAAACATGTCATTTTTATTGAATTTGCTCTGATGAATATGAGGTGAAGGATCTCTTATGAATGGCCACATGCAATTGTATTTCAACGGAGACATACCACCGTTGGAAAAAAATGAGTAAACTCACCTTCTAAATCCTAAATTAATTGTGGAGGGTGGGTGATTTGGTTGTAAACAATGCCAAGAGGTTATATTTATTTTGGTTGCAAATTAGCCGTATCAACTAAACATGAAGCTCGCCCAGCACGCAACTTGTGCTGTTTTACCCATTTTGAGTCGCTGCGACACCAGAATTTTTTGCAGCGCAGATGGCGTAGCTGTTTTTGCAAAATAATTTGCTAGCTGAACTCAAAAATGTTTCTAGATTTGCAGAACGTCTTCTAGCGAAATCTGTTTGCTGATTCATCGAGACAAACTGTGCCTGATTTGGCAGCAGAAATAGCAGGACCAGATGAAAATATTGTTGGATAAGCGAGGATCCTTACAGCAAATTCTGATTTGCTGTCGGAGCTCGATCTTCTTTTAGCGTGCGTGTGCGGGTATAAAGTCTCCTCACCATTTCAGAGCATTTCTTACTAGGAAGTATCGCGAATTTTCGGCAACCGAGTGAGCAATCAAAAACCTAATCGTAAGACGCGCCCAATTGCACATTACCGTCGGGGTATCTACCCTGGCTCCAGATCCTCAAACCACTTATCGATCATGGCGGCGAAATTCATACAAAATACAAGTGTTGATTGCGAGATCAGAGGTGAAATTTTTTGTCCATTTCTTTCAAATTGATGGGATGATTAGCTGATTCGTCAATCTTTCAACTTGAATACGTTCAGCAACCGTTGTACTTGACTCCAATTTTTCGGATAATCAAATCGTGATTCGTACTGTCGGTATCCCTGTGCTGTGATACTATCGGAATGTACGATACGCCACCACACGATGAAAGAGTTCAATGCGGCTGCAAGCAATCATATAGTTCCGAAGCGATTGCGAACATTAAAAATTTATATACCCGAGCGGATAATACGTTGGTTTTAGGACTCATCTCATTAAGTGTTAGTGATAATTTTAAATAACGCTCGATGATTTCATGTATGACTGAATCAATTATTGTTTAACCTTTTATCCTTTCAATACACCAAATATCATTCTGTTTGCCAGAATTTACTTGCTCATTAATCCATTTCAGCATTGATTTCCCAAAATGAATATGAATTTGTTATAATATGTATGCGTCAAAGTGATCGAAAATCGGTGAAACGGAGAGTACGTAAAGAAATGTACAATTTCGAAGATAAAAGTCGGTGACAAAATTGGACGAGAGCGAAGATTGGAATCAAATTGGCGAGTGACGCAGAGAATAATTCTTGCACTTCGCTTCCACGAGTAGTTTTAGCAATATTCGTGTCAAATTCTCTCAATATTTCAAGGGCGCCATGCATACACTTTTCCTGAGTCATTTTTGCTCGAGTGAGCTCCATTATGCACAGCGCCTCAAAAAATGTATATCAAGTAGTATGAGTACGAGTATAGTACGGCGTCATATCTAACGTGGTAGGTGGATCACATGATGTAAGTCCAGATATTTGTAAAATTCTCAGTGGTTTCATTCTAGTTGAAAAATAACGTCATGATTTCGATAGGGGTAAAACATCCAGTGCAAGTAGCAACTTCAAAATTGACCACAATTCTTTTGATATAAGTCTGTCACGTAGTGGTACATGAAATCGACACCTCACATCGTTTGGCAAAATGACCCACGTTGTCAAATACATTCAGCTCTCGAAAGAGGTTATATCCTGCAGCAGCTTGGACACGAACCTGCAAGGATGCCTGTATATATTCGCTTTTGCGACCAAGAGCCGAGATATACATTGCCGTTACCTACATATATGTGTTCAAATACGTGTGTGTGTGTATGCCGGTGCGGGGGCTAACGAGCGCGCGAGAGCAGGCTGATGCTGCTGTTGCAGCAGAGCAGAGAGCTTTGAGATTGGCGAAACGGGGCGGCTGCAGCTCTCTGCCTCTCTGCTGGATGCCTATATACACATGAAATTCATAGCAATATACCTATATAGAACGCGCCAAAGGCACGTCGCAGCGTCAAGCGGGCCGGAATTAATTGGAGACGCGGCTGCCGGTTTCTCTGTCTCTCTCGCTCTTGCGCTCGCGAGCTCGACCCGCGCTAATATATAACACCGACAGAGCCCAGCTCGATCGAGCTACCGGTGCACACCTTCACTCCGGCTTCTATACCTCGGCTCGCGTCATTTTCGCAGGCGCTAATAAGGCCGGTTCACCCTCGTCTCTCACTCATACTCGACTCAACCTCCATCCGCTGCTTGCACTTGCCCCAGAAAATATTTGTGCAAGCACTTCAACGAATATTATATTTACGATAACAAAGAATGAGAAAAAGGAAAAAAACGCACAAATCGGACAAATGTGTGCATGATAACCATGATTGTGAGAATTTCAAATGGTTAGTACATACCAGATATACTCCGTGACTTGATACAAAAAATTTTGAAGCGTCCTATTCTGGGAGTCATTGAAGCGAGCATTGAAACATCGAACATGGAAACCGACAGATCACCCATCGCCTCAATTGTTGTAGAACAAAAAATCCTTAAAAGTCCACTTAACCTTCATTCTTACCCTTTTTAGTCATATTTCTCTCAGGAGGTTACTTCGCTCCCAACCCGGAAGGTTTCTCCGCCTTCAGGGAGAGTCATTTTCTCCTATCATCAGGAAATCAGGTATGCCCCAAGGGCGTAAGGCCAGCCCTCCATTTTCTTTTTTCAATATAAGCAACTAATCAACAATATTGGAATATTATTGTTACTATCTCTACGTGGATGATTTGATTCTGCACTGCTCGATCGCTTACAAAAAAGTTACAATACTTACACCATGTCATCGATGGTGAAAGTATTGCTTATAGCGACTCTATCGAGATTCTTGATGTCATGCTGGACAAATGTCTTTCAATTGAAGACCAATGTGAGACCACAGCTAGGAAAACAGTCGTTACCCTGTCGAAAACTACCTATATGACTGCGCTGGACCGTTCATTTGTAAATGAATCGAACTTCGAGTCAAAATGTTCCGGTGTATGAACTCTGCAATTCGTTATACAAACTTATCGAGTGGATTCGACCAAATCACTCCAACCTATCAAGAAATGAATATCCTCTCGTACACACTACCAAATAAGTATTAGATACACTGTCTCATAGCCTGCATCCTCAGCATCAAATAGCCGTAGTATTTAGCTCAAGAACTCCATTTTCGCCCTCAGGCCCAAAAGGGATCCAAAAGATGGTCTAGCCTCGATTCAATTACCAAATTTTTCCGCGCAGAAGTTTACCGGAATTTTTTCCGAATCGCAAATCTTTGTGTATAGAACTGAATCGAGAATTGAATTATCTATGCGATGAGCGATCGATTCCATGAAGAATTCGAGAATAAATATTTTTACGCGTACTATATTTTTTTGGAAGATGATTGAAATTTGAAATGGATGGAAAGTAGTTTGGGACGAGGAACGCCTGTCAAAAAATTATAGCGCAAAGAATCACCCAAATTCCTCCAAAAACAAAGGAAACGAGAGATTCCTAAAAGTTTGCCCATAGAAATAGTTTGATTGTCGTGGGAAAGCGACCCTGGAAATTGCCACCAAACATAGTCCACAAGAATTTTGAAGCAGATAAAAACATCGACTAAAAATTGGTTCAGCCGCACCGTGTGCCTTATTTCTTCATACCTAACTCATTCTAGGTGACAGCAATGTAAAAAAAAATTGAACCAACTGGTTGAAAGAAGAATTCAACAAGTTAGTTGAAGTTTTTCAAAATAAATTTTCACGGTGTGACGAGATGTGAGACGTCTTTCATCTCGATTGAGTTGAATCAAAATTGTTCAACTGAGCTGGATCTAGGTTTCCCAACATCGCTTACAACCAGACCGTTGACCAAAATTTGAAAGTTTCAAGGTCGGTCCTATCGAATTGTGCTCTTTGTTTAACCAAAGAGCAGCTATCGGGATAATCTCCCAGAAGATCTTTCTTGTCACATAAATCAGAGTAATCACATTCACGGCTGTGAAGATGCCAGTTGACACACCCGATACCGAACCGGGTAAATTTGTAGATAACTCGATAATATTTTATCACCTCAACCTGCCATATTGCGTAACAAGCACGAGTGGTGATATCCCCAAGAGACAATCACCACCATGTACAACAATCACTATCAGCGAAATTATGCTTCACTCGTCTGATGCGCATCCAACTCTCGTTTGACTCATATACTTCTTGGCGCATTTTCGCAAGCGTTACCATATAACCCAAGTGGAGTGAGATCGAGACAGTGAGCACACGTTCCATGCCACGAGGTACATTATATACTTGCAAGATGCCAACTCTCTCTCGCTGTTGCTTCTCATACAATGGTCCAGTGGCAGCTCACTCGTGCAGTGGCAGGTGAGAGGCAACGATGCCACTCAATAATCGCGAATCGTTTCTTTTTCTTGTTACGATTATATTTACATGGGGCAGAAGCATCGGCTCGACCGGTGCTATATCAAAATGACCTCGCAGCATCAACATCCATTAGTTGAAAACCCGGCAACCGACTACATACGTGCGAATCCACGCGACGAATTTTCAAGCCTTATTGAGTTTTACGCAGGCCCCAACTTTTATGCTGATTTTCGAGCCGGGCTGACTCAGCGGTTTCGAAATAGCCCTCAGGTCTTCAGCACTTCTTTTTCCAAGCGATGTATAGGACAGGGTCCTCCGACAGTATATAACATAGCACTCTCCCAGCCCAGTAGCTTATAATTCATGTATTACGAATAGGCAGGCGGAGGAATAGCAAATTCAGAGACTGCCGCGCGAGCTTGGCAAAGCCCGCAGACTCCTGATAACTATGTGGCTAATAATTGGATAGCTCAGTCGAGATTCGCAAAAGAGAAAGAGAGAATGGAATAATATGGCTCGTCTCGTCCTCGAGCTCGGCCGATGTAATGTGAACTTTACAAAATTTTGGCAACGGCTCCGACAACTCTCGTCTTCATCAAATAATTGCACACCGCGATTTTTGCACCCGATTTTGCACATGTGCGCAAATTTACCGAACAACGGAACGGTATGAGGTTACTCCCCTGTTCGGTACGCGTATATACCGCGTCCGGAGCAGTTTCCAATTTCACGAGAGCAACGAGAAATTCGAGGCCCGCATATACGCGCAAAATTAACGCAACGGGGCCGTCGTTATGCGGTATATACGTGAACTCTCCCGAGAGAAGAAGAGCCAGCTGCTTCATGGCGTCACGCCCGCGTAATGCTTTTTCGGCATCAGACTGCTCCGAAATCACCACCACACCTTCTCGAGAGACGCAAACTATACCACTACGTAGCATTTGTACATGCTACCCGGTGTAACTTCCAGGAAGAGCTTCACGCACGTATCTTCTGCAAGGATATTAAACGCTGTTGGAAAAAAAGTCAGGTTTGCTGCAGCAGCACGAGCGCGTCGTATAATGGCTCCGACCGACAAAGTGGCTGACCATCAGCGGAACCGACAGCAAAACGAAATTCGTTCGTTGTAAACTGCTTGGTGTTATTTCAGTGCGTTTGCCCCTGGCTACCATATATATATACAAGCGGGCGGATGGTCAGATACGCTGACGCGAGGCATCGCAACTGTGCACGCATGTATCGGTGCTCCACCGAACCTTATGGATATGCATACACAAGTATGTAATTAGTTCCGCGGGAACTTCGATATTTTAGGTCCGAAAATGTGTAAATCGTAAATTTTACTTCCGAAGCTTCCAAAATTTATTTTTCGACTCTTCAAAACATATGAAGCGTAAGTTAACTCGCGCACGAATATAAATAAATATTTTCAGTCATCGGCGCCATAAGGATAACATGGAGAGACGTGGTAGCGTCAGACGGACCTGACATTTTAAAGTACGGATCGGACCTGACATTTTTGCCACTGAAATTGATCTCACGGCCGATCGGTTTGAGCTACAGCTTTGGCATTTTTGAATTTTGATTTGACCACCAGATACTGCTTTGAAAAAAGTGACTAGGACCTCTGTAGTCTCGCGATTAAGGATCGTACTAATACCACACGGACCTGACATAAAAATTTAACAAAACTAGATTTTTCCCGGAAACAGAACCGTAAACTGTGAAAATCAATTTTTTTCGATACATTGTGGCATGGAAGAGTTGCAATTGACAATTTATTTTAAAAATAGATTGTTGCGAAAAGGTCTGAAATGGGGAAAATTGACTTTTATAGAGAAAAACTGAGGGGGTAAAATTTTAAGAAAACTTGCACCACAAAATGTACGTGTTTGAAATGCACACAAAAAGAGAGCCTTTGGGCTCTTATAGCAGTGAACTTTGGTGCCTTATGCTATCATATTTGACGTATTTCCCCACCTGAATCCCAACCGAGCCCTGCTGCGGCGCTTAATTCTCACAAAGGTCTAGAAAAGTTGGAAAATTAAAAACCACAGCGAACAGACCTGACATTTTCACCCCTTTCTTAATGATAATATTTTTGGTTAACCCCAAATCGAAGAACTAATGATTGCGCCAAAAAATCACAAAAAAGTACACCGAAAATGACTCATGGAATTGTTTTTTTCGATCTTTTTGAGGATTCGTAAAAGGTGCCACGCTTTATTCTAAAGTTTCCACGGAACCACTCATATATATGTGCAAGGGAAGACTCGCGAGATTTTGATGCTTCGAGTCACGAAAGCCGAAGAGATCGTTAGTCGAGGCTTGCCAAGGTTTCCTTCTCCGTTTGCTGCTCAACGTCGTCGTCGCCGTCTTGTCGTAAAGCCGGAGTCGCGAGCAAAACCGCGTCATTAGCCCGTCTCGCGCGTCCGAGCCGCGGCTCTCAAGTATATAGACGTGTATAGGTATATGTACCACTGTATATTCCGAAGCTGAGCTCTCGCGAATTATCGATTCTCTTCCCCGCACCACTTTCGCAAGCTCGTTCTCTCTGCGTGTCTGCATGTCTTGCGAAACATCCTATCAGACTGGCTTTGCCGTCAAGTCTACGCTGAGACCATGCCTGCGCACACAACTGCTCACGGAAGCACTTTGGTGAGCACACACGGCATCTCTGAAAATGCGACAAAGTGTGAACTTGGACCGAGTACAGGCGAGAAGGTATACACAAAGATAGAGTATACTCTTGCAAATAAAAGTCGGTCCGGATCCAACTACACTACAAGAGAAAAATTGGAACTGTGCAATTGAGTCGTTTTGATAGAGATTATCGTATATTTTCCTAGAATCTATTAATATCTCTCTGATAACATCAGGCTAAATCTAAGTCCGTGCGACAAGTTACAATGTTTTCAAGTACCACATGGGGACCTCATGAGAGGAGTTATTGAAAGATGCTGAATGATAATATAGAAGTAGGAGTGAGTGAGAGCGCACGGGGGTGTATTTGAGTATGTGCGTCTCTTCTACTCTACGTCCTTGTCATCATGTTTCAAGCTGGGGAGGGCATAGAGCATGCGGCCGTTATGCCGTGTCCGAGGAGTTAATCTAGTATCCACGCTTTCGGTAACACGTACGATACTCGCTACCCTCACCGTATTGTAAATAGCGTACATTATTCCCAGCTCGAATCCCATCGAGTGCTAGAATGTGACTTAGCGCGTGTGTTGGTATGCTCTAAACCGAGCCTCTGATGAAGAATGGCTTTTCTCCAAAGCTGTTTTTCCTAGATCCAATCTCGGAATATCATCGTGGATGATGTAGGGAATTGCAAGATGCAAAGGCGATTATTATGTAACAAGATCAAATCTTTGAAGTTATACATACTTTAAAAAGGAGATCATCAGATATGGGTTGACCGACGAAGGTGGAAGTTGATGGAGCGAAAAGTTCCAAGAATGGGATAGTTGTTCAGGCCTCTATTCGTCGAATATTTCGTACGAACTGAGTGATTGATTCGTTCATCCATTGATCAACTAAGATTTTGAAAGTAAACCCTCACTCTCTATAACCCTATATTCCCGTTGCGCTTATCATACACGTTACGCGCGAGTTTGACCTGCGCAGCTCATGCCATGATCAGTCCATATATCGATTAGATGCATAATCAAACATATTCCATTCCTACACAAGCTTGTTTACTCAATATTCTGGGTCACGCGGCATCCGCGTTTTTATGTCGGTTGCCCAGGGGTGAGTAATCCGTTGACCAACCACCTAATTATCGGTCGCCCAGGTGCCGTCCACAGAATCCGCGGATTCCACGAATGACCATCGAGGAATCCAGGAAATCGGCGGATGCCGCGGAATCCGAGAGTTTGCCGGATGCCCTCAAGCGGCATCCAAGGAATACGCGGATTCCCTGGATGTCCATAACAATGAGTATCTAAGAAGAGCCGAGCACTCGCTTGAGAGATCAGTTTTCACCGAAATCTTTGACTGACCACTACGCGCGTCGCACCACTGACCTCGTAGATGTGCCCCGACTTGTTTACGCTATATTCACCTTACGCCCCCTGCGTTCTTACAGAGGATCACGATTCTTACCATATCTTAAAGTTCTATCTGTAACTGCTAGTGCACAATTTATATTGTAGGTCAGTCACCGCGTCAAGTGGGTGCATAATTCTTGTTTATTCAATTCAACCCGTTCTTCCTCAGTCCTCGAACTATCCATCGTTATTCTCGTCTCACGAACCTCAAATCATACTGTCCAGCACGGAAGTGCACCCATACATACGTCGAGTGTATAACACGGCCGTGCCATTTTAGGTCAAATCATTCACAATGTCGACTCATTCATTGTGTCCGTGCTTTCATTCAACTTTCGCACTCTATCTGCGAACTAAGGTGTGAAATTATCGTGACGAGTCCAGACTTTCGTACTTTGAGTCACAGACCACCGGCTGGCCTCTCGGATCACACCAACCTGACATGAGCCTCCGACGCCGCCCTGCCAATCTTGGCGCCCAACGTAAGGCCAAGGAGCTGTGTTCTCCCCCTCATACGGGCACGGGTGGACCCACTCTCCGATGAGTGGTCAGCCACCTCCACCGTCCAGGGCTCGATCGACGAGATCCAGGACCACTTCTGGGAGTGGTAAAACACCCAGCGGTGCCCAACTGTCTGTCGGTGACCTAGAGAAGTTATCTTCCTGGGATGATAGACATTTTTTTTACCTCGGCATAAGAAAAATATTTCCTGACTGCGATATAATATTGCATAATTTTTTTGTTTATTCTGTAGTTCTTCGCATCATTTGTACCTTAACTCCATGTATTACTTTCTCGATTTTGAAATAAACAGGTATACCTATCCATCTATCTATCCTTCTCTACGACTCTAGCATCTATATACCTGCATTGTCCCCCCAATGAGCTCCTTGACCACATTGCACTTATTTCGCTGTATGCACAAGCTGTTGCCAAGTGGGCAGCAGAAAATGGTCTCAAGCTTAATGCATCTAAAACAGCTGTGATGATCTTACGAAGCAAGCTCTATCTAAAAGAGATTAATTTTGACCAGTTGCCGCAAGTGCAAGTAATGGGGACATCAGTACCCTACTCCAAACAGATGAAGAGCCTAGGTATGATCATTGATCGTTCACTTGACTGGAGCAAACAAATCAACCAGATAAGCCAGCGTATCCATGGTTCTCTCTACTCTCTGAGAATCGCTGCCCGTAGTTTAGGTCGCCCGCTGCGGCAGCAGCTTGTGAGTAGCTTGGTTTTGCCGTATCTTGATTGTGGCTCAGCGTTGCTCACTGATTTGAATAAGGAGCAAAACCTGAAGCTTCATCGTCTGCCTGATGCTTGCATTCGATTCATCCATGGAAACATCCCGCGGCGAGCAAATGTCACACCCTATCGTCTAAGAAGAGAATACTTTCTTGGGTCACTCGCAGTTGCGATCATCAAGTACAATCAGCCAACGTACCTAAGACCCAAATTTTCTTTCGCGATTGAGAACCCTGCCTTGCGCCAGTCTGAAAGAAAGGACAAAGCCTCATTCACGTATCGCTCCCCCCGAACAGAAGCCCTCAATCAATCTTTCACCATCCGTGCCTCGTATCTATTGAATAATCTCTCCGGCCTGAACTTTGCAATGGGCCTAAACAACCTGAAAGAGATGCTTCTAAATTTTCTACGGGATCGTAATCGCGGCGCGCGCTGCGAAGGACTACTAGCTATCCCATCATGCCTACGCAATACTCTTTCCCCACCATTGTAATGGACACAATTGATCTTTCGTATTGAGAGCTCTCCTTGCTATGAATTCCAACAGATGGCAAAATTAGACAAGTCCCCTAGATCTTCACTGTATTTGAAACAAATTCGAAATATTTTCGCTCATGCTACCTAGCACTTATTTTGGATATCTATTTAGTTTTAGTAAATTCTATATGTAACATGCTTTATGTATACCCGTTATTTGGACAAATGGGGTCTTGACCCCCCCCCCCGTCCTCAATAAATGCAATATCAATCAATCAATCAATCTCAACCGAAAAGTTCGGCCGTTTTTGAAACGTGAGCTCAAATCCGGTGAAAATCGAAAATTAGACGTAGTATACCAACCAAAGAGAAGACGCATTGCAGTTGTCGGTATAAACTGTTCCACATCTACGAGATGCATTAAGGCGTATGGTCGAATGAAACGCAAAGTGGCAACGTGGTAAACAGAAAAGTCACGTGAACAAACGTTGTCAGTTCCCGTTCAAACACATGTGCGAACTCCCACACATGAGGAGAAGCGACCAACAAGAAAACGCGAGGTTACTGCGAAAGCGTATCAAGCGGGGAGCAAAAAGGCATATTCGCAGTTTCCTGCTGGGATGCGTAAGCACGTTGTACATAACCTGTCTACTGTCCCAAGTACGAGCTTTACATCGCGAGTTGCATCAGTGCAAAGTTTCACCAGATGCGCTGCAGCTTTGCGCGAGGGAATCAATTTTGCACGCCTAGCGGCGACTGCACCAGTCTTGGCGAGGATAGAAAAGATTCGTGCTCTCGCGTCTCGCCACTGTTTTGCATATATATATATATATACGTGTGCGTACGACTGCACACTCGCCGAACCGGCGCGGGAGCGGGTGAGTGAGGCGCAGGAGGAGCTCTCTCTCTCTCTCTCTTTCTCTGATGCCCTCCGGCATCTCTTCCCGTCGCAGTGAGTGCGGGTGCGCCACGATGGTATAGTCATCCTCTTTAGCCTTCGCGAATCCGAATCCGCGCCCCGAGCGAGGCATTTGGTTCGCGGGTAGAAGAAAAAAAACGACTGCGAGAGCCGTCAATTAGGAAAGAGCGAGAGAGAGAGAGAGAGAGAGAGAGAGAGAGAGAGACGGGCGGATAAGAGCTGCTGCCTGGCTTTCGAACAAAGAATCTTCTTCGTGGCTTCAGCCCGGCACTTCTATACCTACAGCTATACTGTTCCAACGTATAGGAGCAACGCAACCCACACCAACGAGCGTACGCCGATCGCGCGGCTCGCAGCTGAGCCGCGACTCGCTCTCTTTTTCGCCAGGCAGGCTCCTTTTATTAATCTCCCGCTTCGATTGCTTTATTTTCTCAGTCGATGCCAAGCTCTGTATATTCTGTACCGAACGGTGGAGCAAGAAAAAGGCAGGGGAAAAAGCAAAAAAAGTTTCCGTCGCGAAGTTCCCAGTAATAGACCCATATAGCCCTGCGGATACATCTCTAGCGAACGTACCCTGCTGTGTACAACCTGTAAGCTCCACCTTCGAACGCGCACTGACAAGGAGAGTCCAAGGGGTTCGGGATCTGGATCTGGCTGAAACTCTGGGAATCATCTACTTTTGGCACCAAAAGATGATACCCAAAGCCACAGAGTCTAACGCTCAAGCGTTTCCGAGCTACAGGGCACAACCCATGCATTACAGTATATCTATATATCTATATCCGGGTTGGGGCCCGTAGCTCGGAAACGCTTGAGCGTTAGACTCTGTGGCTTTGGGTATCATCTTTTGGTGCCAAAAGGGGATGATTCCCTGAGTTTCAGCCAGATCCAGATCCCGAACCCCTTGGACTCTCCTTGTAAGCCGATTATTTGTGACATCGAATCTAATCACCTTTGTAGCGTAGGTGTTATGTGGAAGCATTTATGCGTAAAGAACTCTCTTCAGAACCCCAGTGATTTACGCATATCTGAACTTCTGTTGTATCAATTCTGATTTGATAGTCTATCTGATCATAGAGATAACCAAGAATGTTAAAACATAAATATTTCTGATTTTGTGAACAACACAAGGGAATGCGAAGTCTGCAGGGGATATATTGGGTTAATTACAAGCCGAAAAATTGATATTTTCTTCTTATCTTGTTGAAGTATCTTGAGCCTGCGAATATTCGAGAGAAATCCAGCAGTTGGAGCACGGTGCAATGACCCGCGATTTCCCCTCGATGTCACGCGAGTGACATCATTCAAATTTCATTGGCCGAATTGGCACCTGATGATCCTGTCATCCGCCCTGCTCTTCTCTGCGAGTCTCTCTCGCAGCTCGAAATTAGTCAGTTAGCCCCAGGTCGGCAAGCAGCGATCAGCTGTGCTGCTTGGGCACATAATTATATCCGCGCCGGTGCCCGTCCTCGCGACCGCATACTCCCGTTCCCTTCCATTCTTGCGCCGCGCCCACACCGCATCTTATCTTTTTATCACAAGTGTAGCACACCTTATAAGAGAATATATTCTCATTTTAGTGTTCAGTATAATCAAATAGTGAGTCATCAATTGGTGAACCTACCCTGCACATTCTGATCCTAGAATCCGGGCTCCAAGGTACCATATCTCAAAGTCTATTCCCGGTATCTCCGTGCAATGAACTATACCAAGAATCAGAAGAAAGTGGGGTAAAGGTCCAGACATTATTCTAAGGACTCTTTCGTGAAAAGACCCTCTGATAAACGATCTCGGGAGATGTGTGACTGACAAGCCTCCTGAAGGAAATGTAGAGAGAATTGAAAGGGCGTCTTGGAGGGAACTTTGGTCACTACACTCGTCGTTTCGAACGGTGGTTTTCTCGAAAGTTTGCGAATTCTGTGTTTTTGTAAGTAATCAGTGTCCACATTAGACTCCGAAAAGTCATTCAAATTGCATCTTTGAAACATGTTCATCAAGTCTCGAATTATGCCACCCTTCGCGGATTCCGAATCCATAACGGTCGTGGATAACGGATGCGTACTTCATACATATCGCTCAATATTGTACTCACGATACAAAGGGAGAGGTAGAGAGCGATGTAAAAATTCGGTCACGAATCGCGTGACCGTTGGTAATATAAAGGCAAGGCAGTACCACGTGATATTATATATCCCGGTGTCCTTTCGCGAACATCGTCGCACCGATCCATCCCTCACATATACTACATCACGTATACATACTCTTCCGGAGGAAGTCCACAAACCACCAACGCTATACATATTTCTATATACAGTTGACTCCTGCTTCGGCTTGACGACGAGCAATTCGCGCTCTATGGCGATTTCGTATGTGATATATAGGTGTAATGCGTCGCGTCCGCGAAGTTGCGTGAGCTCAGAGCTTGCACGTGTCGAGCACGCGCAACGGCGTATAAAGACTCCGCCGACTCCAACAATCGGCATCCGCGACCCCGCGCGCGCGCGATAAGCTGGAATATAATAATAATGTATACGTGACGACGACGGCTCCGTATATATATAGCCCAGGCCGGATGGCGGGTTAGGACACACGTGTGCGTGAACATATACACACGTATGGATATATAATGGCGACGGATCCGCGAACTCAGCAGTGCACGCGTCGCCACATTCATATTATGTGAAGCACGCACAGCCTGCGGCTGACTCTCTCGAGGGCGGCGTCGCGCGCGTCCGGCTCGATCCGCGATATATTGTCGAGCTTTCGGGTACCTATACTATATGGTCGCGTTGACCCGACTGTAGATGACCCCACAGCTGCCACTGCTACTATACTTTTTGGCATTATCACAACGAGCAATGCAAAGATCGAAGCTTGTGGCGATAATGGAGCCCTTTATATATTTGACCCTTTAAGTGCACACGACGCGATTGTGAAATCTTGCTGCGAGAGAGCGAGCTTGGTCTTTTTATTACTCGCATACCCACGGGAATAGTTGGCTGAGGGGGTGTGTCAGGAGATCCAGGAGCAAAGCTATAATTCGATAGTGATGCGATATAATAGGGCCTATGGAAGCGGGCGGGCTGATATGATTCGGCCAAAGGTCGTTTTTTTCCATAAACGCTTTCTGCCCATTTGAAATTTGATACTTAACACCCGAAAATTTAAAATATCAAACGATCACATTCGATCAAAAATTCAAAGTATTTCCAATTGCTTAGTGTGATATTCGGGGATCACGTGAGATAAGAACAAATTTTTAAGAATAATACAAGTCTGCCCCGGCAACGAATGAGCGCATGAAATATTCAGCATAATAACTCTTCGATCGGATGCATGCAATCGGATCAATTGGACGTTATGGCTGCTGCTAACTGTCCAGATACGCGTGTATATTGAGTATATGTAACTGAGAGCGACGATACTGCAATAGGGGAGACAAAGTTGTGTTAGCTTCGAGATAAGAAGAAATGGCAGGGGTCCGCGTACTCGCAAGCCAGTACAGAATGCATTTATGCTCGCGCACGAACGATATGCAGGGAAGCAGACGAGGGCGAGCGAGCCATTCTCTAATTATGCACTACGCGCTGCGATCAGCTTTCGTATAGCGCATTGCTCGAATATTTTATGTGTGCACCGCTCGCTGTCATCTCGTAAGCTGCAGCGAGACACTTTGTTTTGTTATTCCCTGCATCACTCACGTTATACCTTGTCAGCTTGGCTTTGATTCGAAATATGAAGCCGGGTCGAAAACTTTGTTTGTTTCCTTCTTCGCTCATAACTGGTTCAATTCCTGACATTATTGTGTAGACCTCGGTGTAAACTGATAATCTTCGGTGTTTGCGAGTAGTGCACATCCAATATTCAACGAAACGTTAAGACTAACGCATAGGGGTTCGGAAGAGGTTATATTGGGCATAAATAAAAACTGTGCGTGTCCTTGGTCGTTTTGTATGATTCTAATGAGATTATGCAATCAAAATAATTCTAACGCGGGAAAAGTGAGCTGAGAATTAAAAAATAGTACATTACGCGACAAGGGCTGAAAGTGACCCATCGCGGCCCGGGTAGGTTGCCGCACGAGCCGGTAGGCGAGGGCGGCATACCCGCGGCCGCGATGGGTTATTTTTGGCCCGAGGTGCGTACACTGTTTTTCGGTGACACTTGTATCGAAATTCTATGCTTTCCGACGCGATGTCGGGGCAAAATGCCGCTCCGCCGTACAGGTTAGAAAACGTCAGAGCATGCAATGTAGTGGCCCGACTCAGGCCCGAGGGCTACTGCGCATGCTCGCTCGTTTTCTAGCCTGGGCGGCATTGCGGCATTTTCTGCCCCGGGATCGGGGCGGAAACCATAGGCTTTCGATGCCATTGTGCCGAAAAAATTAATATGCATAAAAATGGAGTGTACGTTATTTTTCCTATTCTACGGGGCTGCTCTTGACTTCACGATATCGTCCAAATTGTCCAATATAATACTCAAAGTACGTGAGATGACCCTACACAACTATCCTGGAGTATGTACTCGTTTGCTGTGAATGGCACATTCCCAAGTAAGGCCAGGCTTGAAACAATTTGTCAAGTGCTAGCTGAAATGTTCTCACCTGGGAGTAAATTTAGGTGGTCTACACGATTTTTGGATCCACGTGATATATTTTGGCTAAATGAATGATACAAACCGGACGAATTGGTAGATTTGTCAGCAACGCGCAAGAACTCGAGATAAATGCACTGCCACCGACCAGGCATCAATTTTTCGTCGACTCTCGAGTATAAATGTCACACTTGAGAGCATACAGGTACATTTGAAATCCAACGAGAGTTTTGACACGATAGCCGTACATTCAGAGCTTGCCAAATGAGTGGTGCATGGTGATGAGTAAATACGGCAAGCCGCGCACGCGTCGCGAGATAATTTTTCGGGCGCAGTCGGCTCGTTGGTGCGTTTTGTCAACGTCGAGCTACCATACACTTCGAGATTTTACGCAAGGAATATCTCACAACTTTTGGTTAGTCCATAATATACTCTCGTCTCGACCTCTTTTTTTGGCTTTGCGCAAATCGCCATCTGCACGGCATCCACGAACCATTTACAAAAGCACCAACATTAGAGTATGAGAGAGGGATCCTTTCTGCGCGAAATTGATAAACGTAAAGCGAGGCCCGCATGCGTTTTCATTTGTATGTGTAATCGTGTATGTGTCCACAGCATCAGGAGCCACAGCATCAACCTCGGGTGCATGAAAGAGGAAAGCGCGTAATGAAATACGTTAATTATGGCAGAGAAGATAAGTCGTCGGTGGAACCGGGGATTCTTGGCAGGCTTGACGGACGAGTCAAGTGGTTTTTCCTGTTTGCGGCGCGCTCGCGAGCTCTCGCGATGCGCCCGTCCCGAATTTAAGCTTCATTACGCAAACACATTCCGACGCGCTTAATTTTTTTCGCTCCTCTTACCTCTGCTCCTTCTCGGCTACTCCACTGACTCTCATTCTTTCTCTTTATCCTTTTTTTCCATCCTTCATTTTCTGCGAGGCTACCCGCACATACAGTATATGTAAAGAAATGAGGTACGAAGCTTTCGAGTCGCGAAAAAAAAGTTCGCTCGTAGAAGGTTCATGCTCGATCGGTATAGCACATTACGCAGCGCGACGTGACACTCGAGTCCCAGGCATGAGGGTACGTTCTGTAATGCCGAGTGGTACGCACGAGCCAGCAAACACTCCCGTGTGGTCCTTACTCATCCTATATATGGTGCTCGCACGGATGGTTAGACCAAAATATATATGAAGCCTGCGGGGCCCTTTTGCGCGAATTCACTCATACGCACGTCCCACCCAGCAGGAGCAGGAGCAGCGGCAGTGGCATATAGAGTTAACATCGGTGATGCGGTGGCGTTGGATTTCGAAGGAAAGAGACGAGGAATTCGAGCCCCGGAGATTATGCGGAGAATCATAATTTTCTTGGAGGAAATTTCATGGAGGTGTTTGAAATCAGAGCTCACAAGGCTTGCATCGTGTTTGATAATGAGAAAATGAATAGAGAATTGTAAATAATAGTGTATTACGCAACAAGTGTGACAAGGTCAATTTCCGCACAAGTTGCCAAACGAGTGCGAGGAGTTATAAGATTCACGCACACTTTGGAACTTCTCACACAGCCAGAAGAACACAGTCCCGCACGATCGTATAACTTATTAACTTACTTGTTGCAGATCCTACACTAATCAGAGGAGTTAAACATGCAAATGGTCTCGTCGATATTCACATGAGCTCAATAGATTATCCAGCAGCTCAGAAAGGTGAAATTTCGAGATCTAAAATTTTGATTCAAAGTACACTGCAAGGACTGTTGAGGTGCCTTTCCGAGACTCAGATTGCGTGGCAGAATCACTACGTATCAGAGGGAGGAACCATAGCGAGGACAGTGGAGTGATTGCTCTAGCTTTCAAAAGTCAAGGTAATGTAGATGAGCTTACGTTCGTTGGTGGTGTTAGGCTTCAATTTTGGATCGAGTTTCGTTGAAACTCGAATCCATCAGGTTGGTTGCATATTTACGCGAAAACATTTCACGAACAATCCAAAGCTTATGTTTATGGGTCCGAGAGTTCTGTAAAGGAACCATGTGACTTTTTTTACAGTAATAGTTAGCCCAGTCACAATACTGACAAGAATAAAAGGACAACCCGAGAGGACAGACTTCAAGTTGACTGCCAGAAGGCCGAATGAAATACTTTCGAACCAATAGAACCTGCTCAGTATCTTTACGGGTCTCTATAGTCTTGATGCAATAACGCAAAAGTACTTCGAGGTACCGGTGACACATTTTGAGTTACTGGCCACAAACTTCTCAAGGTTACTGCACAGGAATGAGATAAATCTCACTGAGCTACTAATTGTAGCACCGGTAGAGTGCTACAATCAAGTTGCCATCAAAATACCGCTAAAAGACTGATCAAATGCTAAAGGAGTTCTGATGCATCAAAGAATAAGAGATTGCTGGTATGAATAGAAAAGTGTAAAAGTGTAACCAAAAACTTGCTGTGGACTAAGGTAGTCCGGAAAAATACTTACAAGTTTCCACTGTGATACTGCAACAGTACTGGGGAATATCTATGACAAGATCTATGATAAACCCTGTAAACTTAGCATACTAAAGATGAATCCTACACTTTTCTGTACATCTATGGTTAGGAGTCAACAAAGTACCGCTGAAGTACGGCGTAAGTACTGATCATGTACTGGTGCATGCATCCAGTGTCGTGTGGGAACGATGATATCAGAGTATTCTCGGCCATGGTATTGATAAAGTGTTGCTAATATACTGACATGGGGAGTCCGGAGTGTCCGGGTCACCAAATCGCACCAAATTTTTTTCGCAGTCTCGTGCCACCTAGAATATGAAAAATCCAGAATAACTCCGTCAAATGGGCCTCTTCTTCAGAGCTACGAGCGAAAACGTTAGCATTATCAGTATATCTATGTATATCAATTTTCAACATGGGCCTATACGGGCGATACTAATCTCAGTGCCTGTATCTTTGGACAGGAAGCTCGTTAGACGGAATTACTCTGGATTCTTTATATTTTAGGTGGTACGAGACTGTGGAAAAGAGTTTGGTGAGATTTGGTGATCCAGACCCTCTGGACTCCCCTTGTGAGTACCACTAGTTAGATTGTCGCAAGATTCTAGTTATGGTCGAAGCTCTCGCAAAAAATACATGACTATCCAAATATAGTAAGCACTCGCCAGTTGAGGTCTACCGCAGTAATGCTTCAGCAGTGCCTCTATGGTATCAATAAATAAATGCAGTACTGTCGCTTTGATTTTTAAATATTCGATCCCCGATCTTGACTAAATTCACTTTTTAATTCGAAATACGTATTACTGGTACATTCTGACCCGACAATCATATACTTGCCACACCCTGTATCTCTCTACAACGTAACTTATACTCCAAGAACCCGTCACTATTGCAGTCTCAATTCAGCTATGTTGGTGAATTCCAGCCCAACTTCGGCAAGCCGTCGCTCTTGAGCGAGTTTCATGAGCCCAAATGATAACTTCCTGCAAAATGGACAAACTCGTATTTTTTTTTTTTTTTTTTTTGAGTTATAACAATATCAAACCATACCCAAGGTACCGTGCCCAAAATTTTGAGAAATCGTTGTACCAAGCATGATAAAACCAGTATTTAATATAGAAGCCAACGTCATCGCATGCAACCCGGTTGCTATGATATATTTCAATTTTGAAAAAAAATTACGCTGTCAACGCGTGAAAACTCAGAATTTTTCAGAGCCGAGCAGCATACTTCGTACACAGGCGTACACATATATATATCCGTACATTTTCTGTATTATATAGTACACGAAGGGTCGCGAGGAGATTGCACGTCAGTGAAACGCGAGGATAAAACCCGCCGGGGACGTCGGTCGCTCGGAGTGGCAATGGTCTCTCGCGGAAGAGCGAGCCCTGGAAAAAAGCAAAGAAAGCAACAAAAAAAGAAGCTCTGACCTCGGGAAAAGCGTCAGAGAAATTTCTCTCTCTCGCCGAAGCTCGGAGCTGAATCTGTGTCCAGGTCTCGCTCACACGTATACGCGATCGTGCAAAGCTTGCAGTAAGTACATCTACGTGTGTGTGAGAATGTATGTGTAAGGGTGTACGCTGAGCCAGCTCTCTGATGGGCGGACGTGGGCGAAAAAGGGCAGGTAGAATTGTATATAGGTATAGTAGTAGTACTGGTTTGCCAATTGAGGTGCTTTTTGGAAAAACGAGAGATACGCGCGCGAATGGAGAACCGTCAAGCCAAATGCTGCAGTTGAGTGTATTCGTATCTGGGGCTCTACTCTGGGACGCATTTCGGATGGACCGGAAGAGCGACTGACCGTGCGAGCATGTATCTATACATATAATTTTGCTCGATGCAGCTTTTTATGCCTATGATGTGGTTATAGAGATCGCGTTACATTGCATCGACGCGGTTTGCTAGATTAATTCCACTCGCGTATCTGGACCTGAGCTGATTCTGCAGCACCCGATGAACTCACAATTCGTAAAGGCCACCACTACAACTATGCAGTTGAAGATGTCATTGATTGAACTGCTCTGCATGCTTATTCAAAAGGATACTCATCCGGAAGTTAAGCATTTTGAGCCGAGAATCGAATGAAAATCTTGGTTGACCAATTATCAGAGACAAATGGATAAAACGACTCCTCTTCATTCTGTCAATTAGAGTCTCAATGATTTCTCTGACACAAGTTACGATTCTCTTAATCCCTGTAAAAATAAATTCCCAGAGTCGGATCGTTTATGGTTGGCTGCGGCTTCTCGCACTTGACTATTCCCGTATTCTAATTATCAAGCTCGGCAATGGTTAAAAATGGCTTATTTTCAGTGAGATGCGACTGATTTCAAAAATTCAGATCACCACTCGCTGAAATCCAGTTCGATATTGATACGAAAATGCCAAGATTTACATAAACAGTTGAGAGCATGTAGTCAATATTTCTAAATCGTCACAGCTATTTCATTTTTTGCACGTGGAAGGGTGGAAGCTAAGAATTTTACCAACGCACAAGTAGGTGTCCGTACAGTTTCAGAATGATTCAATCGATGAGTTGATCAGAATCAGTAGTTGAATCACTGATAATATGGGTAAAACAAGAGCAAATGACTCAAGATCAATTTCAGGCGTCACTGACTTTCAATTTGCAGCAAACAGTTGGATGAAGGTTCTCCTGACTTTCAGTACAGGCTAAGACCACTTATGATCGAAAAATCTGACTTTCAGAGCAAATACTATCTGATTCTAAGAAATCCTTTCTGCAACGTTGATCAAGGTGATCTAGCTTGTCACAAAAGTGAATCTAGTCGATTCAAATTCTCAAGAAATTAAACTAGAGATACAAATTCGAAATTACAAAGATGCTAATATGACAGGATATATGACTGAAAATCAAAGTCCGGAAGGTCCACAATGTCTACATACATCTTAAGGACGCTGACATCATTGAATTATGGCTTCGAACCTCGATATTTTCAAGATACATGATTATAAATCCGGATTGAATCATCATTTCTAAATGTGTAGAGAAATCGAGCGGAATATTCATACCGCATTTTCCAAAGCAAAACAACGTCGGTCTTTTCAGGAAACATGGATAGGACAGCGATTCAAATTAATAGCTCAAAATGATATAAGGAATAAGATTTCATTCTAGTTTGGTTAACTGTTTCAAATACAAGATCAGGATGTTATCGCATCTTCGAAGGCATTGTGAGAAGTTACTTCTGAAAAGTGAATCGAACGTCAAGTTGTTTGAGATGGGTCGATTGCTCCCAATAAAAAAAATCAATTGAGAATGGAACGCGAAAGGGAGAGTACGGTAAAGCAGAAAGAAAAAAAACGATATTGGCTCAGGTATTGAATGAGAAATATGGAAGGATGACTTTATCCTCCGTAAAACGATAATAGGGTATGCGATGGCAGAAAAAGGAGATAAGGAAGAGAGGTGGGAAGGGCAGAAGCTTCGATCTGAAACTTTCTCTTAAAGCTCAAAGTTTGCCGTTAAATTGAGTGCGATAGCTCATGTCAGGTTTGCCAGAGCAAGCTGGCTTGTTTTGATTGAAAACACTTGTTGAATCTGAAAACAAGTGTTTCATGTGCGGCACGAAATGCTCTCGGCGCTTCATCTTGCCAACGGCACTCCGCTCGGCTATATATTGCCAGTAAGGAGCTCTTTCATTCGGTTAAACGACTCGCGCACGGTATAATGGCACAAAGTGAGTGATGATTCGACAAATTTGTCTTCTCTCCTCTTGGCACTCACTCTAGATACGAAATAAGATACGGCAATTATCGACGTTTTCGTCGGTAATAAATCAGTAATCAGCGTCTTACTGTGGATTTGCAATAATATGGAATATCAAGCAATCGCATGAATCGACCAATATTTATAGTTCCCCCAATTTGATTGAAATTAGCTACATCCGGCTGTGGGACTGTGAAATGTACACTGCGTAAAATTTTCCTTTTGTTCACGCAATATCGTACGGATGAGTAATCCAGAATTCACTTGAAAATTCAAACCTGCTTTTTCAATGCATCCAAGTGTAATTTGACCATTTTTTTACCTGACCCGAGAAAATTTAGCTGACTACTTTGTTGATTCGAGTCTAATTAGGGCACTTTTCACTGGATTCGAGTGGAATTTCCACTTCAATTTTTCAGAGAGTCAGATAGTAGAATGTTGCCGCAGAGATATCAAGACTTTTGTTCTCGCTTTTGTTGAAAAAATGTTGCACAGTGTATTCAAGATAACTGATAATTAAATATTGTTAACCCTCGCCCACTCATAGAAAATCACTAGTCCCCCAAAACCAAAAGAAAAACTCAATCATCAAACCTACCAAGAAAAGAGACGAGGAAGATCTGCTAGCACATCAGCCTCCGAAAATTGTCCGAGCTGATCCTCCCTGCTCTCCAGGGACACATCATATCGCATACGTATCAGCAACTGCTCTTATACAAAGTAAAAGAGATCACACAACAATGAGACCAGAGCAGAGAGTAACCTAACCAGACCACACTCCTCGTATCCAGCAAACTTTATACATGTACCACGTCTCGGGGATCCGTTTTGTTCCGCGAACGTCATCCGTGTGTCCGTCCATCCGCCCGCCTAGCTCGTGAAAAAAAGAAAGTGGAGGTGTAGACGTGCAGATGGCCGATGGTAACATGCATAGCTCAGAAAAAAATGAGGTCGCATACGTTCACAAGGTCAATAATTGAATATCAATACATCTCCGTCGCGAATAGAGGTTGAAATGCATTTATTGAGAAACTGAGAGCTAGCTGCGAGGGCGCGAGCGTAATTCAAAGATCGATAGCAAAGCGAGATTCACCGGAAGCCCCTTCGATTAGGTAACGCCCCATATATAACGCCCCCACGTATCACCTTCGGCATGAATGTATGTAAGCTCGCAATAAAGCCGCGGGCATTTTGAATTTTTCACCGACGAACGCTATACGCGTGGCGGACTCCTATTTCGACCCTTTCCTCAACCTTCTATCACGATGCGCTTCTTTCGAAAGGCAATGATGCTCTTCCGGCCCTTCGACGCGCTTCCTCGTCCCATTTTGCTCGAGATATACATGCATATAACTATAGGTATATTAAAATGAGTATAGGTAAAAATGCCCG
This sequence comes from Eretmocerus hayati, assembly GCA_029851415.1. Taxonomy (NCBI): domain Eukaryota; kingdom Metazoa; phylum Arthropoda; class Insecta; order Hymenoptera; family Aphelinidae; genus Eretmocerus; species Eretmocerus hayati. The sequence continues at coordinate 163,813,021 of CM056743.1, read as the reverse complement.
CGACCAGGTATAAAATACGAAAACGAGGGTACAAGCGGTGGAGGCGCATCGATCAGCCTGAAACATGTAATTAAGTCGATGCTTGCCAAGACGAAAGGTAATTTGTATATATATGTATACAAGTATAATAATGAAGCTGAGAGAAAAAAGTAATTGATAGAGTAATCATTTAATTGAGAAGCAACATGCATTCACTCATGTAATGGCAGGAAGTAGTTCAACATGCATACTTATAGGTATAATTTGAGAACGCTAAACTGTGAAATGTTTAGGCTTTATATATTACGTGTGATATGGAAGTAAAACGATTCGATAATCCGTTGTGTGGAAAGGAAGAGAAGAGCAAATAGAATCAGAATGTGAATGAATCCGGAGGGAACGACGAGCTGGCAGCAATGTCAATTCACTGAATAAAAAGCAACCCTTGCTATAGCAAATATACGCGAGCCATATAAACGGCACTAAGCAAATATTTTTCTCTCAATCCGCACACCTCGCACAATCGTGTGTTTCATCACACGTACGTTTTAAACTTGCACTGTTAGAAGGAATATAAACGGCTAATAGAGCTCGAAGCAAGGACCGACGGGCATTTATCGTCTGAAAGCAAGCGTGTGATATTAATGTAAAGGGTACAAACTTTGGACAACTCAGATGTATTATCGTAATCTGGTATCGCTTGCCAGCTTCGTTTTGTGAATAACGTGAAAATATATACCACTTAGGAGTTGAGCAACTCTCAAATGTTGATTTTGACGCTCGGTTGCGCAGCTCAGATGTAAAGGAAAAGTTAGAAAAGAAGAAAATATACAATAAGTGAGAGCGAAAGCGCAAACGAAAAAGTTTGCCCCAAAGTAGCATCGACGACGACGACGACGACGGCTCTGCGAAACTCGATAAATTATGCATCCCTCAGGAGAGAGAGAAGCTTTCGCTCTCGACATCGAATTATTATCGTTTTTCTACTTTTTCTCCGACTATTCATCGCATACGGCCTTGAAGCTGTATATATGTATACAGTTGTACAAGAAAATGTAAAAAGAATTGGAGATGTTGAACGTTCGGAAGATTAACCCTAGGGTTGATATTGTTAAACAGCAAATTAGATGTACCGTCAAATTGGGTAATTTTGGTACACGTGGGGTAACTTTGGTACACTCTCAGAAGTCTTGTACAACGCTCAGGAGCAACTCAGTTAATTTCACAGCACTCCAATCAAATTCTTTTATCAATTCTAATACTATGGAATCCTATTTATTGCTCCTGGAACGTACGACAAGCCTTTGGAGGGTGTACCAAAGTTACCCCACTATTCCAAAATTACCCAATTTGACGGTATCAGTTATTCAGAAGATCACCTCATTGAGAACCCGACGAAATAGAATTCAGCTTGGTGGTAAGAAATGCGTATGTTGAATGCTGTCCCTGCAAAGTTGGAATGATGAAATTCTGGTTCATTTGAGCCATGAGCCATTTGTTAGTCAGCCCAGAATCAAACATTGTCAGTATTTACTCAGCTTTTAAAACTGTTAAATCTTAAGATATAATGGGACTAATTGACTACTCAGACGAAGTGCTTGCTCAATTTAAAGATTTATCACTTCGATTTGTTGCATCTTGCTCTGAGAACGAAATTAATCTGTAAGTAAAGATTTCTCTTTGTAGCGAGAAGGTATAGTGATGTGAGATTGAAATGTGGTCAGGTTTGGTTGATCAGTGGTTAATAACACTTTGAATGCCTTCGGGTTAGACTTAAATGGTGATGGAATCCATTTACTTATATTTTGGATCATTCAATTGCCTTGTTATGGATTATCCAATTGCATTATTATGGATATCGTAGGTTAAGAGAAGGATTGGGCACTGCGTTAAGAGGGTGTCGGGGATCGACCCGATGACTTGTGCTAGTGCACCATCTTTTTCGTAGGTTTCAACTCACGCCCTCGATTTCCACCCGATTGATCTGAAATTTCCGCAGGAGGTAGAAGATATCCGTAAAAATGGTGCTCTGGTCCAATCTGTACGCTAATATATCGCCCGAGTCAAAAATCTTGCGCGAAGGTAAATGCTCAAAGAGGTTAGGTGGCGATTATACTCAAATATTAAGGATCCCAATAGTTGAGTCATAACAATTGGACTTGAGAACCATTTTTACAGATTCTGCGCATCGAATGACTAATTCCCGCACGTAGTCGATGCTGAAATCGAGAAGTTATTTGAAACCTACGATTCCAGTAACAAAACTGCAAATGTGAAAACTAACAGCTTGCAGACTCGAAATCACTCGAGGAGGTGGATCTTCATCCAGTAGGAGGCGCTCTTGTAGATAGTTCCGAGTTTTGTATTCGTATATCCTGTCGTGCTGTGACGAGCAGTCGCTTATTACAGGTGCTGAGCGCTGAGTCATGGCATGAAAATGACATTATATATTTTACGCATAGTTGATTTACATTATTCCTACGCCATGCGATGAGTGCTTGAGTGCTGCATACCGCAGAACGATATGACAGCTTAACGTCGTCTGCTACCCCTCGCGCTCGCGGTCGGCGGTCCAGCAGCAGCGTCTTGGTGCTTTTTTCGGTACGTTTTCGCGAATAATTTAACCTGAGTGAGTGTCTAGGCGACCGTTCTCGAGGTGCCCGTGAACTTGGGAAACTCCTCGTCCGCCGCTGATCATCCAGAATCCTGCTTCTTTGTCGCCGTCTTCGCCGCAAGCATGATGGTTGCTTGGGCTGCAAGATGCTTGTGATTGATCATGTGAGTAATCACCTCTAAACGCTTTCCTTGGGTGCTTTTTTGTATGTAGGGCCTAGATTAGGTCGCCCTGCAACATTCCCTGGCTCTGCATTCCCCATTTGAGCCGTACATTTTGCTTGGCCATGTTTCAATGGGAGCCGGTTTCCGTATGCATTAGCATTGAGTCTGCCTTTGGCATGCTCAAAATGTTGTAACTTTTCTACTTCCTGATATCAAAGCGATTGATGAGTGTGCTCAAAATGTCATAAAAATTACGTAAAATGCCGTGCAAGGTTATTATACTTTTCACATGAGTGGAGTGATATCTGTAGATGAGTAAATCTACGCAATTGACATATTCACAACTGGATTCTATCAGCATTCTCTATAGAATTCTAATTTATTCCTGTGGTTTCCAGGTAATTCGCATGGAAATCGGCAGCTGCAGCAACAGTTGACATCGAAATCTGGGTCATGCTATCTTTCGCCATCCTACCTCAACCTCATCCTAGATTCAACGAAATAGTGACTACTCGTGAATTTCAGGTGAACTAACCACACTGACTCTTCTTATCTCTTCTTCTTACAACATATATAAGACTCTTCTTACAACAAATTGTTACACTAAACTTGAACTACTTTGATGTTTAGTACTGATTGAAGTATTGAATTCTAAGTGCTATTCTCTTGAATGTCTCTAGGTAACTGATGTAGTTTACGAAGGGTAACCCAGGGTCTGCAAGGATCCTCAGGTCATCCTCCAAGTACCTCAGCAGCTTAAGAAATTAGAGTTACGGAACTTAACCTATACACTGGAACAACTATGGTAATTTTTGTGAGATAACTCTCCTCACAGCCAAAGTATCTCTCCAATTTATAACCTTGAATAGAAATATGCATGAAATCAAATTCTATCATCTATAAATGACAAAACAGATTCAACATTCTCTCTCATCCAGAAAACGGACGAGCCAGGCGGGATCAGCTGGGGTAGAACGGGCAGGATTATATTGTGAAATGTATTGAACTTGACTTATATATGCCAAACTGTCTTTCTGAGAAAAGCTTTACTAAGTGATCCGCATCAAATTTCGCAGACACGTTGAACCAGTTGTAAGCTATTCTTGTTGAAGAGAGCTTACGCATATGTTGTTGACAGGAAAGGCCTCAATATCTTAGCTGCGTGGTGCTGTATTTCTTGATCAGAGACCCACAACTATTGTCTCCTACACAGGGGATGGTGAGTTGTTCTTGGTGAAGAACAAAAAACATCTGAGGATTTCGTAACCTGGGCAGTGGGAATACTCTCCTTCTCTCTACCCTCCCTAGTGGGAATGTACCAAACAGTCTTTGTTGACGAACTTATCACACGTTGCTGAACGTGTGTTGTTCTTATTTAAGAGCACAAACATGGATTGTTTCCTAACCTAGGCAGTGTAATTACACATTCTTGTTGGAGAATTCATTTCACGTTCGGAAACGTGTGTCGTTCTTATTGAAGAACACAAACATCCGGGCATTTCCTAACCTATGCAGTGCAAATACATTCTTGCTGAAGAATCCATTACCCGTTACTGAACGTGTGTTGTTTCGATTGAAGAACATAATTATTTTGGGATATTCCCTAACTTAGGCTGAGTAGATTCACAAAAAATTCTTGTTGGAGAATTTGATTTCACGTTACTGAACGTGTTCTTATTGAAGAGCACAAACATTGGAGTATTTCCTAACCTAGATATTATAAATTCTTGTTCAAGAATTTATTTATTCATGTTACTGAACGTGTATGAGCATTTATGAGCAAGGGGGACTCTCATCATGGACGTCTGGTACGTCAACTCCAGCTACACCTCTGGCGATCCCGTATTGTTGGTGGTTTTTTTGTTTAGTAACATTAGTTGCAGATCCGAAAGTGTACAAGTTGATCCGCCACTCGTACATTTCCAATCTTGTGATCTACACATGGAACTCGGTCGACCAGCGCCGCCACTTGTACATTTCCGAACTTCACCTTTCGCATGGAACTCGGTCGGTAACACGCGGAACTCCGACATCCTCTTCAAGGGTCTGCAGCTCAGGTCACTTTCTCTTATATAAGCACTAGAAAACTTCATCTGAAAAAATTTGATAATAATCTATAACTGAGTTCTACCCTTTACGTATGCTGGTTCACTGGGCTGACTCATCCTTTATTAGGATAATGGAACTAGCAGATCAGATTATTTTGCAGAATAAAAGATTCCCAAGCTCAAAAGTCGCGTTAAGGGTTCCGAGTAACTCCGTTCATTTGGTTCCAAGGGTGAGACAAGACAAAGAGTTAAAGTAAAAATAGCAGCCCAGACTTGACGATAGGCTCAGCATGAAATGCGTAACCATGCTTCGTTAACATGAAGAAAGGATGTCCATCAGATGTGTTATATGTGAATCACCAAAGCCTGAAATGGAGCAGTCTTCGCGTAGGGCTAGATCCACAAACAGAATCAGTTTCACGTGTCAATCATCGTGGCACTCGGCACTAGCTGATTAGCCACTTCTCCGTCCCAATAATCATTGTCTCTTAGTACATAACTTGGTAATCGAACACCCCTTAATACACACCACCAGCATCAGTAGCTCCCTTAACAAACTATATATCCTCGGCGGAATACCATCCATGGAACGTTTGATGAAGCTCATACAGTCCCTCTGGACGATTGTAGCAAACCATGATGAATACTATGCAAACTTACCCTACGTATATAATACGCGCTTATCCAATACTCCGGTAAATAAAGCTGACAGACGCGCATCGAATCACGAGGACTTCCAGTCGTCACATCAGTACGTGACCCGTTTCATCGTCATCTGATATATATGCATGAATGCTACGTTCATAGAGAGTAACCGGAGGAACACAACACCAAATGCATCTAACAAACATGTACTCAGTCCGGCCTTTGGTTCAAACAGACCAGAAGGGTGAAACCAAACGCGAACATTTAGAAAAGTATGAATAAGTATGGGGTAAGAGCTTTGCATTCATCAGGCACTTTTGCGCGACAGAGGGGGAGGATATCATCCACAGAGAGTTTAATACCATAGTATACCACGCACATTGAGAGATTGAACGAGATTAGGCTTTGTGTTGATGGGGGTGGATCGCGGAGTGTTCGCGACGTCACACGCGGTCTGCACCGTATCGTCCTTCTATTTATATAGTCAGTTTGGTTTGGGGTTGGAGCTATACGATCGCAGCATACGAAATGAGCGGCGTCTCGTGCATATCAGTACGTCCCAACTGCACATGGCGTCGGATGATTATCGGAGAGCTTTGCTTCGTCTGCGGAACGTCGAAACCGTCAACACGAACGAGAAAACGAAAGGGGTCAAACAAAGCACGAACCAAATACAGAGAGCATGCAGCAACATGGTTGCGTTTGCACCTCAAAAGCTCTGAGCTGATTATTGCGAGAGTGCAGAAAGCTGCAAAGGATGATCGCTGAGATGCAACGGTTTCCGTGGTACGAAAATAAAGAAACAGTTTTGTGGTTCGAAAATCTAATTTTTAACTTGGTCAATAAGCTCCGACAAACTGCTAGATAAAATTGATTCGAGTAAGAGGTTGAGGATGTATTCGGCGGTCAAGTTGACAATCAAAGATTCTTCAGTGCAAACTACGCTAACTATACCCAACGACGTATCCTGTTTCATCATTCTCCTAGTACGACTGCGATCACTAATTAGTTGACCAGGTCAATTGTTCTAGTTTCGGTAATAGCTATGATTTTTGGTTTCTGGGATCAACTCCGAGAATTCTTATCATCTCCAACCCACCCCCGTTGCCTTGATATAGACGTTCTGTACAGTATCTGTAGGTCACGCGAAACGTGGAGTCGGGAATACAAAACACCTGTGAATTTTGTTTTGGACTTTGTTCATATGACGCAGATAGCTCAATCCATAACCGAACTCGAAATTGTCAGGAATATATATTCAGATGACAAATTGTTTGTGGTTTATTCGGCCTATTATCATTATTTTACAATTTACGTTTTTTTCTCAACCTTTAAACTTTTGCACCCTCTGCACACTTCTACTTGCTTGTTTCTTCGTGTAAGTACATAAATATTAGTCGGATGGAATTTGACTTGTATGAAACATATAAAAATATGTCGTAGTTGTACGTTTTCTGAGGACTCGGGGTATTTGGTTACCGAAACAAACGAAAGTTTTGGAAATGATGAAGAATCGTCGCTTATCAATCGGGTTTTTGAATTACACGGCACTGATACTGTCGAATCTCGGATGCTGTTGAAGTGTAAAGCGACAGATGTGCGGATCGATATGGAAGACAAAATTCTGAGGTCAGTTTCACAAATTCTCTAGCTGTGGTAACGTACAGCATCATACATATACTATGCTCATAGTAAATTCAACGAGTGTAAAGATAAGTCAGAATGCCCACGCTGAGAGGAAGCTTGAAAAAGAAGAAACCGCCTTCCAGCTGACGCCCGAAACAAAATTCAAGGGGCGCACCCCCAGCCTTGTGTGTGCTCGCGTAATAAGACCGTGGCTTGGACTGAGGGTATCTATATCTTTACATGCATGTAACATCAGCCATGCACCTTTGGCGCGCATCCTACGAACGCGCACTTGCATAAATTGCCCAGCCTGACTCGCTCCAGGTTAACATATAGCGGCAAGACGTGGACTTTGGTGCATGCGAATTTCCTCGTCAACTTTACACAGCCTTCATGGGCATGTGTGATATCTTATGACACGATCCTCTGACAGCACTGTCACCTCTACAGATTTTGCACTCCGTCGGAAGTACTTTTTTGAAGGCAATAGCACAACAAACTATCCAATGCACCATCCAAGTTCATCATCTTTATTGCAAGATTTAGTGGTAATTTGACCAGAATGCAATCTTGGGAACTGTCCGAGAATTGTCAATTGGCGAGAGAAACCAGAACTTCTGAGAAGTTGATAACGCCATAACACGAGAACTCAAAATGTAATTCAGAAAAATCCAAAAAGCAACGAAAGGCTCATAAACCCGGTTCGCTTACCCTAGAATCAAGAGAATTATGCATACTAGCTCCCGTATTTACCTCGATATTCATAACCTGTTTGTAAGATGCACCATAGATGTGAAGCAATCAATTTTTCGGAGGAAGTACGTATGAAAAAGAAACGAAGAAAGAATAAACAACGCATGTAAGATGCTCTCATTGATGAGACGCACTCCTCTCTTTCTGACGTCGCAAAACAAATTTTTAGTTTCGTTTTGTACACAGATGAGCATGGTTGTTGATTTATCATGCATCTCTATTATGATGACTAGCGCTATTGCCTTCCTCGCTAACGCTCGTCCGGCTAGAAAGTGCCTCTGATATGGTATGAGCCCCTGCGATGCTTCTATAGTTCAACAATGTAACATTAAAATTTGATAATACAGTGAACGCGAAAAAAAATTCCCTTGATATAACCAAGTGATTGTGATTGAGAACTGTCAAGTAGCGTTGCGCCTAGAGAAGTTCCTGAAACTGCAGTGAGTATCTAAAAATTCTCCCCAGTTGGCCAACCTCAGCCCAGCCACAGCCTCAGACCCATACCCGCCCCTACCTCAGCCACGGCTATAGCCCCAGTCCCAGCCTCTTTCCCGGTCCCAGCCTCAGCCCAAACCACTGCCGCAGCCTCGGCCCCAGCTCCAGCCCAGCTCACGCCACAGGCACGGCCCCAGCCTTAGCTCCAGCCACAGCTTCAGCTCTAATACCAGCCCCGGCCACGGTCAAAGCCCCAGTCCCAGTCCTAGCCGCAGCCTCAACCACAGCCCCTGCCCCAGACCCAGACGCACCCCAGCCTCATCCTTAGCCACAGGTCCATCCTCAGCCTCGACTTCACCTCCAGCCATAGCCCCAGCCTCAGCCCCACTCTCAGCCCCAGCCCCAGTGACAGTCTCAGACACGGCCCAGCCTAGCCCCAGCCCCAATAACAGTCTCAGCCACGCCCCAGGCTAGCCTCGGCCCCAGCCACAGCCCCAGCCTCACCACAGCCTTACCCATAGCCCCAGCCCCGGCCTCAGTCATAGTCCTAGCCGTAGCCCCATCCCCAGCCTCAGTCCCAGCCGTAGACCCAATGACAGCCTCAGTTCCAGCCTTAGCCCTAGCCTGAGCCACAACCTCGGCCCCAGCCCCACCCTTAGCCCCAGCCTTATCCTCAGCCCCAGCCCACAGGCGCAGACAAAGCCCCAGCCACAGCTTCAGCCCTAATCCCAGCCTCTGCCACGGCCATAGCCCCAGCCTCAGCCTCAGCTCCAGCCATAGCTTCAGCCCTAATCCCAACCTCTGGCACGGTCATAGCCTCAGTCCGAGACCCAGCCTCAGCCTGAGCCCCAGCGCTAGCCCAGTCCCAGCCCAGCCCACGCCTTAGGCACAGCCCCAGCCTTAGCTCATCTAGCCACAGCCTCAGTCTCAACCACAGCCCTAGCCTCGGCCTCAGCCTCAGACGTACCGCAGCCTCATCCTTAGCCACAGGTCTATCCTCAGCCTCAACCCCACCCCCAGCCATAGCCCCAGCCTCAGTTCCAGTCCAAACCTCAGCCTGAGCCACAGCCCGAGTCTCAGCCCCAGTCTCAGCCTCAGTCTCAGCCTTAGCTCCAGCCTCGGGCTCGACCCCAGCCTTAGCCTCAACCTCAGCCCCAGCCACAGCCCCAGCCTCGACCCCAGTCACAGCCACAGGTAAAACACCAGCCACAGCTCATCCATCCAAAAGGAAAATCTCGACTGAATCGATCTCAGATCAAGTGATCGGACCATTGAATAAAAACCATCACCAGCAACATCAGCAAAACCCCAGCAACACCAGCAACACCAGTAACACCAGCGACACCAACACAGGCCCGGCGGACCCACCACCCACCAACCCTCCAACAGCACCCTCCAACAGCTCCAACAGCACCAGGGCAGGCGCTTAATTGATTTGAATAAAAATTAAATTTAGATAGTTGGAAAATTGTTTTGGTTTCATATGAATCCTGAGGTTTTGAAATAGAAAAACCTGGAATATTTCCTATATATTCAAGCGAGATTCAAGTCAATAAAGCGCACAACGGAAAGTTGAAAATCATCTCATTACTCTGATATAATTTACTGACTTCCTCTTAAAAGTCTGTCAGCCAGATAAGCAACCAAGCATCGTCGTCAAGGGCTCGTACACTTTGCGTCAACAGATACTTTCCAAAGGTGCAGGGGATCCTTTCCTGCAACCGAGCTTCTGATGTCTTCACCGCATGAAGACAGGTTATATTTTGATGTCCGCACAGTCCGCAGGAAAGGATCCCCTGCATCTTCGGAAAGTATTTGTTGGCGCCAAGTGTACAAGTGCAATTAGATCGATTTGCAGAAATATAGGAGCTAGACGTCTGCGAGATTCGAAACAAAGGATGTGGGCACAAAATCGCCCTGAGTATAATAGAGCCAACTTTCACACGAAAGACGCTCGTCGTTGTCACGGACGATCGGCTCCTTCTATTACAGGGCGTAATGAGGAGCTCGTCTTTTATAGCAACGGGAAAAGGGCGCGCCATGTGCAAGGCGCGAAGCCAAATTCAATGTGCATATATGAGAGGTATGCGAGGGCGCGGGACTAAACGCTGCAGAATATCATGCATAGAATGGTAGCGTGCATATAGCAGGTGACGGCAAAATAAGTCGCCAGTGTACCGCCGTAAATGTCGCGGCGCAGACTATCGGCTGCAGTGGCGCGCCTTTGTGCGGAATAATATCCCCATGCGTCCTAGATCCTGATGGCGGGCGCAGTCCTAGACAGTTTATATAAGGGACCGCCCGCGGAGCAGGAGGCTTGTCCTAGACATCACGTTTCGCGGCCTTGCCGTTCGCGACAGTCGCGGATATTTTAGAGGAGGAGAGGATATACTCTGGCCTGCTGGGGCGCGAATTGGTCTCTGACGGGGCTGAACATCAGCCCTCACACAACGTGGCGCCCTTTGTGTCTCTCGCCGCCTGCGGCTGGTCCCTCTCGAAAATCGACCGCTGTTTCTGGGCTCTCCCTTTGATATTGCAACTAGCTAGTGTGTAAGGGCGAGCACTGGCATGCAATTGGGAGTAAACTTGTTTTGAGAACGCCGCCATCTTGAGCCTGTATATTTCTTATGGAAATGTTTCGAGATTCGGCCATATTGGATCTTTCTGTAGTCTAAAATAACACAGAGTTTTACTCCCAATATGATGTATGTGAGAGAATCCCAGAAATGTTTGACTTTTGGCCCCTAAAAGTGAGAATACTAAAAAAAGTTGCGCACATGTCAGAAAATTTCTGTACAACCTCTTTGGAGGCTCCGAAAACGTAATCACTCCGAAAACATCATCTGAAAAAATCGCTAAACGACTTACAGAACAAAGTCTTGCGCCACATTTTGGAAATTTTTCAAAAATCCAATCCAAAATTTTCATTGATTAGGTGAGCGTCGAGGGTTGGCCGGCCGGGGATCTCTTATAGAATACTTGAATGAACGTCAAAGATTCTCAACTTTTAGAGTTCATGGTTAGGATCGCCCAATGGTAATAAGGAGTAAGCCTCCAATCGAAAGGTTTCCAATTGACCTATCTCGATCCTACCAGATCCCATCATCCACCGGCCTACAAGATGCGAATATTAAATACGATCCTAATCATTTTTATACGAATTCGGAGTGCCTTTGAACTTTTTGAAAGATTTTATGGAACATTTCATGACGATTTTGTCTATGTAAAATTCTCAGTAGCCCCCACTTGCACAGATGGTACGCCAGAACCCTCTGAGAGTAGCGAGGTGGATATGGTATCTTGTTACTATTGTCCAATAGTTCTCGGTAATTTGGAGTCCGTCCTTTGATTACAGCAAGTGTAATACACCGCCAAGACCGGCGCGGATATACCATGAGTGACACTAATTTTTTTCCGGTCAACGTTTTCCCCATATACTGATGGCTGGATCGGAAAATGTACTCGAAAACACGGTAGAAACACACCAGCGCCCGACTAAAATTGCTTCTAGAAAAATGTATACTGGGGTTAATCTGGATAAGATATGATGAAACAAGATCTGAAAGCTACGTGCAGCTACCCTAGTAAAAATAAGTGCCTCATGGTCATATATGAACATGTTTCCATCCGAACTGTGGTCATCTATGACCATCTATGACCTCAAAAAATATTATGTCTCCATGGTTAGTCATAGGTACACAAAGCCAACTCGTACATGGCCGTAGGGTTTTGTAATCAAGTGGTTGTACATGACATTTTCAATATCGGATGGAGGCCTAGCAGTTGGAGACCCAAGCGCGCTTATTTCGAAGCTTCGGATAGAGAAACATTTCGAGTTGGCAATGAAGTGCTTCATTTCCAACATGAATTCCTAGGATCAAGTATGGAGACCAATGACGACCTATGACTCCGGCCTCATGGTCATAGGTGGTCATGTACGCCCACAGTCCGGTCGGGAACATGTTCATATATGATCATGAGGTACTTTTTTTTACTAGGGTAGCTCAATTTATGCGCTGGAATTTCAGGTTGAATTTCGAATAAAATTTTGATGAGAAGTAGTACTTACGTTCTGAGCCATATTTTGTATTGAATTTCTGAAGAAGCTCCATTTTTGTCTCCAAATGGAGCTACTTCTCGAATAATTCAAAATAGATGGAGATTAACCTCAGAATTGACTGTTAATACTGATGGAGAGATTTCACTGTACTTACCAATAGCGGACACTTCCGGCCTCATCAAAACTGTCCCTTACGCGGAGTAGTCAAATAATCAAACGAGCAATCAAAGGTATATTTCTGTGGTTATAATCCTACCGGTCGCGAAAAATTGCCATTATTGAGAGGTGCCCACTAATCATGCAGAGGTGTATTTTAAGGGAGAGATCACTGTACACCCATCAAGACTTCATTTTCATGTCTGAACTCTGAATTTGCTAGCGAGAGGTATTTGTGAAACCTCCAAACTCTTGAATCCTATTCTCCGAATGTGTCGGAAAATTCTAGAGCAACCTCTTGAAAGCAAACATCAACCATCCCACGTGAAAATCAATCAGTCGTATATTTTAGTCGTTGAACGAGTCATTGAACGAGTCAAATATTCGTTTCATTATGTGGAGTCGTAGCAACGACTCGTTAAAATGACTATTTGGTGATTTTTGTAATTCAAGTTTTTTTCCACCGACACTGCAATCTTCTCAGTAAAAAAGGTGGTACCATTAAAAAACTTAGATTGTGAAATTTTCGAAATGAGTCGTTTTAACGAGTCGTTGCAACGACTCCACATAATGAAACGAATATTTGACTCGTTAAACGACTCGTTCATGAACGACTCATTTGTTTTCACGCGGGTGCAGTGTCGCAAACAGATGATCAAATGTCTCGACCAACTAATATGTCGCACAGAGTCATCATCAATTCCAAGGAATTTCTGAATTTTTCCTCAGAACTTATTGAAACGAGTCCTCATTCAGCTGGTTGATCAGAAAATTCAACAGTTGGAGCATTTTCCTCGTCACTTCTCTAGATTCATAGTCAGAATTCTCGAGACAAATCCCATTACATCTGAAATTGGAATTTTCGCCTATTTGAACTCGTAATTCAATTTTATTGGTCATAATCATCAACTTGGAACATCAGATGAAAAGTGAGCTATTCTCTAAGCTATGTCTGAGCTAAATTTCTACTAATCGCGTATCAAGGATGTAGCAGGTCACTAGCATTTTCATGACGTAGTAGTTTCCACTTTTGCTGAAATTCTGACGATCTTTCTGTTTTTTTATTTTATGGTCAGCTCAGCAGGTCCATTAATACAAATGAATCCCATCCGTTTCCGTCCGGATGCACAATGCACATAGTCCTAGCGGATTAGAAGCATCCGCGAGCATAAAATCATCAGACAAGGCCTTAGTCACTCGCGCGGTCGCGACCATCAGCAACGGGCCATCTGCACAATATCCATCTCGCGGCCACAGAAAAAAGAAAACGTCTGCTTCGCAGTCTGGCATCAGAGAAAGTGCATAATATATATACACACACACGTTGAAGGAAATTACAAGGCGAAGAACCGTTGAAAGCGCGAGAGGCGATCACATGTTCTATGCGCAAAGCTTTTCAAACGGACCGCTATTGGGGGAAATCCGAGGCCATCAACTGGGCAGACTCTCTTTCGTTACATTGGTCATTTTCCGCGGATGCCACATTGCTTCGGTGGCAATAAACCAGATACACACTACAGAATGCAGAACTGAACAGAAGGAAAGGAAATCGCGAGAGAAGATCGCGCGCCATGAAGTCGCGGCGGGGCATTAAAGCCAGCGCACCCCGTCGTGGCCACATTCTACATCTACGTCGCACAGATCAGATCCAGCTGGCGCATTTTTCTTTTGCCAGCGAGAAATACGAGGGTCTCCGCGTCTCTGCTCGGCTCACTCCCTTTGATTCTATACGCTGATGATGCAACAGCGCAGTTTCACCCCTCCGACGACTCGTTTTCTCCGCTCCATCAACGACGACGACGGAGGTCGCTCCACCCGAGTTGTGCATATACGCGGAATAGACGATCGATGCCGATTATCGGGGGTGGCAGACTCGTCGCGACTCGTTCGCGCGTAAATTGAGTCGATGGAAAGCACATATGGGTCGCCGGGGGGTCTTTGCAACCCCGCTGACGACAAAGTGCGGGTGTCGTCGAGAGATATCTGTATGTATGTATTTGCAGTAATGGTGACATGAAGCGGCGACAAGACGCACCGAAGCGAGTTATACGGAGTGGCAAAAAATCGCATTATGCAGATTGGCCGGCCTTTTTATGGGCGATTAGTGCAAATTATCCCCGCGCCCAGACGACCCCCCGCGATCAGACTTTGCAATGCTCCCTTACAGCTTCACGTGCGTGTTGTGTAGCCTCCCTTGGGATTGTAATTCTGTTCGCGATGCCGAGTGTCCTTGGTGGAATAAACTTGGTTGTGCAACCCTCGCCTGATGCTGATTCTGTAGCGAGGTTATATACAGTCACAGTGGTTGTATGGGTGCGCATATGCTGCTGGTTCGCTGTTACAAATCGCGGATGAACAAAGTATAGAGCCCGCAGAGTGGGCGCGAGCGCAATCGTACACCCGAATTCACACCCTAATAATTTTATTCGATGTCGATGATGAGTCACCGTGAGACGCTAGAAATTTATTATCGCTAAGGATTGGTAATCTTGTTCGTGACATATGAATTTTGGTTGCAGCCCACATGATTCGTTGAGGCTTATTATGACCACAACTTCTGATTTTGGGGTTGAGGAAATCAAGTACTTGGTACTTTCGCAACAAATTTTCAGACTTTGAAATTATTGATTCCCTGTGAACGACATGTGAAGGTTGACAAGTTGATCTAAGTTAGAATGCAACAAAGTTGACGATTCATTTCTTTGGAACCAGAAATGAAGACATTCGGGTCAATTCAACAAAGTTACCGCAACCGTTCTTGGAAATCACTCATACCATTTTTTTCCATTCAGATCGATTTTTTGCGATGGTTTCCTTATCGTAGGTCCTCTAATATGACTCATTGTCAGAGAACAAGTTGTTTAAAGTTCTCAAGTACTCTTCGGATGGCATTCATGAAACGAGAAGCATTCTCAATATTTCTGAATTAGGGGAACTCATGATAGTCTCACAAGTTATTAATTGGTTGATATTTGAGTGATCTTTCGTATGATTTTAAGAAAATTAGAATCAGTTGAGGTGCACCCAAGTTATCTCGTAATTTATTAGAAATGCACGCGATACCGTAGTGTGAAAAACTGATTTTCCGAGTGATTTTCTGAGAATGTCATCGATGTGATACTCAGAAAGAGCCTCATTTATTCCAAGAAAGTTTGTTTCGAACAAAAGATGCTGAAGTTAACATATTCCGACACTCTTTTGAAAATAAAATGAAACCAAAGGCAAAAGATGGAAAGATAGATTCTCTGATACGGTTGCAGAGACGTTACTAGTTTGCCATTGATTTTATCGAACACGAACACTGGTGTACTGACAATGAACAATTTCCGGGACGAGCTCCAGGTTGTTGCAGACACTTCATGATATTTAATAATTCCATAAGGATACAGCCCGGATCAGTTAATGAGTTACCTATACAGTCTCTTGGTCCTGTATACAAATAATTTTTCGCTTTATTGAATATAATGTCACAAATTCTGAAGCCCCATTTTCAGAAGCACCTGCCTAATGGTGTTCTTTTTGTCAAAAGTGACCTATTGTGATAAATCATAACTGTCGACACCATAGCTCTCACAAACAAGGGTAAGAATGAAGAATCAAAACAGTGACACCTGCTGAATACAAAAATCATTTGACGCATGGCATAATCTGCAATTACCTGTTCATCATTCACCACTGCCATGCAGGCAATCCACAATTAATTCACGGTACAAAAACCCTCACACTCTTTTAAAATTTAGTCGAAGCCAACCAGGATATAAGTACACCCATCTGACTATCATGTGGCAAAGTATCGAAAGTACACAATAGACACGGCATGTATTACGCATACGTGTGAGACAGATTCGACCAAGTATTAAAGAATAAGGGAGGGACCAAGCGTGCATGAATTGGATCAAGCCGGTGGCGCAATAGACCCTTTTGCCGTTTGGCCTCTGACACCAGTAGTATAGCGCAGCAGCAAGCCTAATATTCATGAATTTGAGCCAGGCACAGACGGGACTCGTTATAATGCCACTTGTGCACTCTCTGTTCAGGCTTTTATATCAAATGTATTATGTAATCCGCAGGTCCCGGTTTTACACAATGCAGGCCTGGCGACACGAGACACGCGCTCGTGTTCCCTAGGCATGAAGCATGTCTGACACCACCAAAAGTCGCATAATATTTGTATCCGATTTGGATATGGTTGTATGCGAGGGTGATGTCGTGAAGGCCAATAATACGAGGGTAAAGGAAAAATGAGGAAGAAAAACCGCGGTTCTTGAGGGTCTTAGGCATTTGACACAAGTTATGCTCCCTGCACAGATGAAACAACGGACCATGGGGTTTAACCCACAAATCTCTGTGGCATTTTCACTTGCGGAATCTTTGATGAATGGTAGTGGCTATTGCACGTTCCCTGCGGTAGCCCCAACCCGGGTATCCAATTTATACAACATACGCATCGACGTACGGACTCACTTAGGCAAATTGAGCTGCCCTAGTGATTCTCTAATAACTTGCAATGGTCTAAGACAGTAAATAGTACGCTTTGTATCCAGCATGACTAAGCTGTTTTTGCAACCCAGGCGAAGGTTGTTTCAGAATATTTTTTGCCAATGACGGCAAACCGGCGCCTAGAAAGTGTCGGAGACACTGCGCGATTTTACTTCCGAATCGAGTTCCGAATTTGTTTTTTGACCACGAGACACCGTGAACCGTTGAATCTGGTATGAAAAATCCGAGCTTGCTGGGTACTAAACTTGATGGATGAAAACCTCGCTCATAATTCAAAGCGCTCGTCTTTCTCTAATACATCTCTAGACAATTGAAACATTCTAAAAGTGTACTTCGATTGCTCAATTACAAAGTAGACAAAGACTAGAAAATACTCAATTCTGTGAGTATTTATCAATGGCAATCGAACGACAACTTAATGAAAAAGTACCACGTGGCTGACTGTTGAGCCTTCAAGTTCGGTATTTTTTGTGATTCATATGTGGATTTGTATCAAGTGCGCATTGTCTATATATCCGCTGGCATCAACAAACTCTCGGTGACCACCGTTGGCCAATTCATGCAATTTGTTGAGTGAAAACTTCCGTCCCTTTTACATAGAATTCCATGTCGACATTTTCAACAACGTGATTATAATCAAAGCTATGAACAGTGACTTTTGAATGTTTGAATGCCTTGTTGCCACCTCTTTCCCAAATGACTTTTCGTCTGATTGGAAAAACCGTACTTAAGTGAAACTCCCAGCAAGTTGGGTGGATCTGTCTGATGAGTATGTATGACTCACAAAAATATCGGCATCAACTCATAGCTATTTTGGAACCGCGTATTTAGATAACTTTCTACATCAAAGTAAAATCTGTCAAAGAATCCACGTCCTGAGAAAGCAGATCGATCAAAAATGCATGCCTGTGACTTTTTTGCGAGTTTTTTTGCATCTCATCCTTCTACCGAGCCTTCTACCCATATACGATATTTGTTCGTAACAACAGCTCGCAACGGTAGTGGCCGAGATCGTCGCAGCCATAATACATGCTCTCCTCCAAAGCTCGTCTCTCCGTATAACTTCGTGCTGGGGGTTCGCAAAAGGGGGTTCACACGATCGATCGATTCTATAGGTATTCAGCTCACACCAGCCAACACATGACCAAACGTCGGATATATCTATATCTATCGGTCCGCAACATCGTAGAATCTCAAGAGCGCGTTTGTGCAACCCCCTGCAAGGGGTTTTCGGTCGAAGCAAACGCGCTTCGCTCGCCTCTACGAATACCTCTGACCCGAGACCTCTATATATATGCCAAGCATCCGACACTGACGCGGACTGCATACAACAGGCCTCGCTTGGCCCAACCCCCTGCAACGTCGTGGTCGTTGTCGACGTCGTCTATATATTGGTGCTTGGATGGAAGGCCGGGGGGGTTTCAGAAGCGCGCAGTGGCGCGGCGGCGGAAATTCAGCGGAGCGCGAGTTACGGGCGAACGAGCGTAACAGCGCGGATCTAACCTATAGGTGGATATAACTATATATAGTGGATGTATAGAGGCAAGCAGAGGCGAGTGGCAGATCCCAACGGGGGGAACAGGGTGGCAGGTGGTTATATATAGGTATATATCTGATGTGTTGTCGGGCGGGTTTACCGAGCTCGCGGGCTTTCGTGCCATCCGGCCACTGCATGCAAGCTCTATACTCTCTCACTCCCTTTGGTCCTCTTGCTTTGCGCGAGTGACGCGCCAAGGGATAGCGCGGGATTGGCTAACCCGGGGGCTTTACCACCACTACTAACACCATCAGAAATATCCGTATGCAGAGACGGACACCAAGTCCGCTGCTGCAACGTCAGCTTGTTTGGCCGTGCATGCATCAGGCAGTTCTGCGCGTTGCATGCATGCATAGATTGCGAGCTTTTCAGCCAAGCTGCCTAGAAGATTCATGTGTGTGCCCAATTTTGCCTCTGTGCCCGATTTCATCGTCCGTGTGAAATTATATCTATAAAACACATGTGCTTAAATTCGATCAAAGGTTTCATTATGTAATGTTTTAGGATTGACCATTTCATATATAAGTTGTCAAATTTAGTTTTAGCACTTTTGAAATGCACTACCCAAATGCATTCAGAAATAATATGAAATTATACATATATTTAGGTTGGCCTTCCTTCCTTCCTTTCCTTCCTCGATTCCTTCTCTTACGTTGGCAGATTAGATGTGATCAATGACTCCAAGACACTCGATTCAAATAAAATTTGAAGAAGTATGACAATTAAGACTTTGGCAGTAAAGTCTGTTTAAATCGAGTGTTTTTGGAGTCATTCGTCACATATGTCTGTCTTTCGTTGCTATAAATCGGCGTTGTGGGGGAATGAGATGGTGAAACTAGACGCAAAAGGTCGAAAATATCCAAAAAGTCACTTCCAGGTATTTGACATACGCTTCACGCTCAGTTGTCAAAGTTAGATGTGTCACATATTAATTGATAGATCTGTCGATAAGGTCCAAAATGAACTGTCACTTTCAGAAACATGGACTTTCACAAATGTCTCGAAAAATATAGTCACAAAATTTGAAAACCCGTTGAAAATACTCTCCCTAGCTGAAAACACCAAAGCAAGGCGCACTTTCAGGACTGGAAAAACTGAGACGAGCGTGAGTACTGCAGTTGCATCTACGGTACTATTACGCCAATATAGTGGCCATGTGCAAGCCAGCTGAATAGAGAATACCTGCTCATATCTCTATTGCCCGTGACCTTTATTTTATTACTTTATGCCCCATCGTATTTAAAAAAAAATGTTCGACGAGGTTCTTGTGAGGCATTTTCCGCAAACACCCTGTACACGTGTTAACTCGATCTCATCAGTGCTGCTGAAGGTCTCCTGGCCTGACGATAAAGTTGTTTTCATGCTTTCTCCGCGAGGCCCATTCTTTGCGAGACATCTGGACCGTATTTGACGCATCTAAATCTGCCAGATGCCGGCGCTGATAAGTACGACGCAGATCAGCCAAACCCGTTACTTGTTCTTTTGCTTGCACAGCTGCGCATCTATCAGCGAGTTGCATTCGTGAGACCAGCTCTCCATCTGCATCGCGGACCTTGAAATTGTGGTCTCCTCGACGCAAAAAAAACTCAGAGAAGAAACAGCGATGTATGTAGATAATATTCATTTCTTTTCTCCAGAGAAAGTTCCCCGGGTGTAAGCCAAGACCAGATGGCAATATCTTTTGGAAAATATCCAAGAAGAGTAACTGCAACTCAAAAATTTTCCCAGTCCATATTTCCGCTAAGCTATTAGGAATGAATTTTTGTACTGTTTGAAATGGCAGAAAAAAGCCTCATGGGCGGATCTGAAATCTCTCCTGAAAAGGAGGGGAGATAAGAGCGCTTATTGCACGTTCACTCCCGATAAGTACCCAGATCATCATCAATAATATCAAATACTCGGTGAGTATTACATGAATGCCACGTGCCACTTCGTAAACTTTCAAACTTGCGAATAGTTCCGCGGTGCGCAGCAGTGCCGTTTATATATACTTGAGATATTTATTATCGCCTCGAGAAGCCGCGACTGCTCGAATGACACACTCGGTTAATTGACACCATCAGACCAACCGGATGTCAACAAGGGTTTTATACGATTGCGTTACATATGACGAAATCCCACATGTTATATTTAAAAGGGATGCTGAGAAATACTTTCAGTTGCACAGATCTGCAGGAGCATATATTCGTTATTGGCGGTGCCTTATCAAAAATCACATCACAATTTCCTGATGCAAAAAAGGTTCACAACTAAAAGGTTGATCACAAACCATGCGCTAGACACCAGAATCTTATACGACACGACACCACCCGACATGATCTAAAATTCATTCCAGCGAACCGAACGATCGATGAACTGGACTTATTTCTACTTACCCAGACATGGACTATGAAAATAAATCAAAACCATCGATGGTCGGACTCGTGGGAAAGAATATAGTTGGGTGTCAGTCGGTGTCGTGTCGTGAGGTTCATGTCATAGCGGGTTATCTGTCTCATCACCCTAATGAAAATATGTTATCATTGTGGACGGTATGGCCCCAAAAAATTAAGTATTCTGTTCGTAATATTGCCGAAAATGTCGCTCACGAGTACGGAAACTATATACAGTACGAGTACGTGGCCCACAGGAACTCCCGATACATCTCGGGAAAATTTAAATATCCGTATATCGAAGCAAAACGCATTGCAAAGAATGCGCTCTAAAATAAAAAAAGAAGCTGTCGCGTAGGCTCACGGTCTTATAAACGACCGTGCATCGTGCATAGGCTGCGATAAAATTTTTGACTATGAAAACATTCGACGGACGCCTCGCTGTAACGCTGATATATAATGCACCGACTGGTTGGCCAAAAGCCTCGACACGGGGAATAATATCAGCCGGGCCTGATATCAGCAAAATTAAAAATTGCTTTCCGATCGCCGGCTCTACTGCGATGCAATATCCCTCCGGCGGGCGGCCACTATGACGCCCGCCGAGCATATATTCGCACACGAGGGTCTGCAACGTGCTATGCATCGGTATTTATGACGGCGTATGCATTTTCGCGTTGTAATATGCAGCAGAGCTCGAGCGCTGGTGAACCGCAGCGATGCAGACACGGGCTACAGCATAGGTATTATAACTACTGATATGAGCAGCTCGGCGAGCTCGGCCCTACGACCACGAATACAAAATAAAAGACCACTTCGCAAGTTTCCCATACAGTGGTATTGGTATATAATGCCATGCGCGCACTGTACGGGAGCTTCTGTGGCCTCAGAGAGTAGTTTGATGTAGCTACGAACTACCCTCTGTCTCTATATTAATCGGCGACTGTATATGTCCCTAAAACGCGAGGCTAATTAATAGCGCAGTCTTAGTACAGGGCCTTGCGCATTATGTGTATGGGGTAATAAGCAACCCAAAGGGCTCGGAAGTGCGTTACAAGATCGATAGCGCCAATTATTCAATAATGAAAAAAGAATGATACATACCTACAGAGATGGTTTCATAATCAAAATCGTCGACCGGGGTAACTGTATTCGAGGTGTCCAACGACCCGTGGCGCCTATCTAGCGGATCCTGAGCTCAACTAAAGATATGCCTATTCAGCTGATATTGAGTCGGGACCCGCGAGCGCGAGTGTTATTGTTATTTGTTAGTCCGATCGATTCGGGTCGATCTGAGTCCCTGGTAATGCACTGCATGCAACAAATTATCCTCCCTGTACTCTCAAATTCCCACCAATATGTCGTATCCGAATCATTTCACTGACTTCATTGAATATGTCAGTGATGCCGCATGGAAAGATACGTAGCGGGAGAGAAGGTGATGACTGCCAAGCATATAACATGCATGAAAAGTTGGTTTTAATCTTTGCGAATACTATGGGGAGTACACAGGCGATTGTTTGACATGTGCAATAACCACCCGGAACTCAGGTCGAGCGGAATAACAAATAACAATAACAACAATACTCGCGTGTCTCGCGCTCGCGGTCTCGGCTCGAAATCCGCTAAATAGGCATGTCTTTAGTTGCGCTCAGAACCGCTAGAGAGGCGCCACGGGTCGTTGGACACCTCGACTTAGAACACCTGAGTAAAACCTATTCGCTATATCAATACTAAGGTCCCCATAATTCATGGGTCTAGACAAGGAGGGGGCAGCCACCATATTCAGCGAGCTACACTTACACGGGCGCACCGGTGTGTGCACACTCACACAGATGCGTCCCCATCTGGCAAAGCACGGGATCACTGGATATGGCGTAGCCAATCAGAAGAATTCCCCCCCCCCTCCCTTGTCTAGACCCATAAATTATGGGGACCCTAGTCCAAGCTGCTTAAGGGCGCCTCTTACGGCTGGATCGCGCATTGAAAAAGGGGGGGGGGCGTGCGTACAGCTGCACATACATGCACTCACACAAGAACACCTAGCTCAAGAACACAGCAATTAATACAACTAACATCGCTCCATTCGCAACAGGTTTTGCTATTTTACACTCTCATTACACATTTATCCACTTTTATCGCCAAAAACAATACACTATGGGTTGAGCAGAGCATGAAACATGTCACAACCCAACATGATCCCGCGATGTCGAAGTATAGAACCAGCCCATCTCCGAGCATGCGTTTGTTGTTGTTTGTTGTGTCCGGCGAATATTAGAGGTAAACTTTGATCATCGACATTGTGTTCGAAAGTCACAATATTAATCGACTCACGTAGATCTCGCGATAACCTATTTAGGATGATTAGCCGATTGACGGAGTTGATGTGAAAAGTAGACAGCAGCAGGCACCATCGACACGGGAGGTCTATACTTATATTATATATACATAACTAAGGCGCTGCTTCCCTGTCGCTGGCCCCCGTGTTTTCGTAACGTGTTTGGCCACCGCGAGCGCTACAGTCAGATTTTTCGCCGCCAAATAAAGGTGGACGGAGCGGATTGTACATCCCTGCGCCCGCGAACTGAGAGGCAAGTCATTCGCCGATTCGCAGTACTTACCAATTCCACTCCTTGTAAGATGCAAGAACAATGTTTTGCAGTGCGGTGTGCTTATTAACACATTTGCTGCAGGGCCGGTTTTTCGTAATTTTATTCCGGTCATGAAATGGACTCCCGTATTCTGGCAAATATGTCTGCATAGGAGCAAATTATTTTTTGGATCGTTGTTTACGCCCTGGCGAAGTAAAACGCCTTGAAAAATTTCTTAGAGGGAGCATTTTTCGAGTCGTTACGGAAAGGTAAAGATTGAAACATGAAACGTGTTTATTTGCCTCCATAGCATTTCTTTTAATTTGTACTTCACTCCGTGGAAATTCATCTATGACACTGAGGGGCTTAAAAAGAGCTGAGAGGAAACTGCAAAATGAGTGAATAAATATTTTATTTAGACCTCGGGAGGCCGAGATATCCCGGTTCATGGAAAACTCATTCATATCTATGGAAATGGGTCTTCTTTACATCAGGTGGGGCCAAATTAGGCCACTCTAAAGCTACCCTCTCAAAAACTCACGTAAGAAATCGTTTTTCTTAATCTGTAATAGCTCGGCTGATGGATCTTCAATCATTTCGTAGAATTTGAAAAAATCTTTCAAATGAGTTGGGATACGTTGAGAAATATTGAGATGAGCCAAAATCTCGGCCAAAGTGGTGAGCAAAACAAATACAGTGGGGGCAAACTAGGCACTCTCACCTTGAGAAGGTACATAATTTGGCAAGGGACGTCGTATAAACAAAAGATAATCACCGAGTAATTAGCACAATGGGACACATAGTGTATAGAAATACATTATGTAATTGGCTGTTGTTATCCACTAGTATACATCAAGGAATACCTTTCGAAGAGCACATCCCAATAAAGCGTAACAACCGCAACACAAGCAGATCAATCAATCAAGCCTAATTAATCATCTCATAATCACATGTAGTATAAAATAGAGTGAAATCACAATACTGAAAGTGAAGGCAGTTATCGCCCACACTAATATCCTCATTCAATGAATGAGCTGTGAAAGATGAATAGATATCGAGATGTAATTGAGATGTACCCGTGTGAGTGAACTCAAACAGACACTCTCTTAGAGGATCGCCGAGTGCAGTAGATTGAGCTTCAATGGCTATTGGCTATGGGACATGTGAGTTTCAGCGCCTCCGAGCGGCGGAAAACGGCATTCCACGGGAGGTAACATTCAAAGTTTTTGAACGTGTTTAGTGCGGGCTTTGGTCTTCTCATGCACGTAACTCAAAAACCGTAGCTCGGATGTGGCAACAGTATGCGAGGCGATTGTAGGGTTTTCGAAAACGAAGAGTTTGAGCGCTTGTGGGTCTGAATCTGAGCAGAATTGAGTAAACTAGAGCGAGTTGAAAATTTTGCCTAATGCTTTTTGCATGGGCCCTGCGGTCACCGCTCAAGCTACTGATTCTGCTCCGACTCGCTCCGATATTTTTCTCGCTTCGGGCTCTGTGAATCCCTCAATAATGGTCTGATTGACATGTGTGATAGCTCGAAATTTTCGCAATTAAAAATCTAACAAGTTTCTCGCTCACTTTTTTGAGGTTTCAGCAACGGTTTTCCCAAAAATCAAGGTCAGAAATAGAGCATGCAAATTAAGCGCGTGGTAGGGGTTTTCCTTCATTTTTGAGAGAACCTATCGCTCAAACCTCGTAACAGTAAGCGAGAAAGTTGTTAGATTTTTAATTGCGAAAATTTTGAGCTATCACACATGTCAATCAGACCATTATTGAAGGATTCACAGAGCCCGAAGCGAGAAAAATATCGGAGCGAGTCGGGGCAGAATCAGTAGCTTGAGCGGTGACCGCAGGGCCCATGCAAAAAGCATTAGGCAAAATTTTCAACTCGCTCTAGTTTACTCAATTCTGCTCAGATTCAGACCCACAAGCGCTCAAACTCTTCGTTTTCGAAAACCCTACAATCGCCTCGCATACTGTTGCCACATCCGAGCTACGGTTTTTGAGCTACGTGCACGAGAAGACCAAAGCCCGCACTAAACACGTTCAAAAACTTCGAATGTTACCTCCCGTGGAATGCCGTTTTCCGCCGATCGGAGGCGCTGAAACTCACATGTCCCATAGCCAATACTGACTGAAACTTCTCTCACCATCTCTCCTTCTATCCTCTCTTCTTTTTCTGTCGGAGCTGGGTAATTTATGACGCTTTCGTCTCTATGATTTTACCATCTGTTTATAGGGCAGTAAAATGCCTGAAATGAGTGCGAAAGGAATTAAAGTGCGATGCGGCAAAATAGCGTTTTCCGTTTCTCTCTTTCCGCGCATTGTTGCTTTTGCTATACCTTCTCTCACACTTCCTCCAGAGCTTTTTAATCTCTTGACCCACAGCAACGCACTGTAAAGCTCAGTTTGCCATCTGTTTCATAGATTTCCTCCAATTGATTTCCCTTTTCACACTCGCCACGCTCCAACACTTCCAGCTTTATCTGTCAGTGATTACATTTATAGGTAAGTATACCTCAACACGCTATCCCTTTGGTATGAGCTCTGGTATAAGTATAATTTGACGAATTTTAAGTGAATGTGCCGTTTCCATCTTTCTAATTTTGCATCTTTTAACTCGATATACAGGGGATCAAATTTTTTTGTTTCATGTATTCAACGGTCGTCTTCAGTCACTGGACTATTACAACCGGGGTACAAAACGTTAGGTACCGAGAAATTTTGCTAATTTAGCCAATTTGTTTTTAGCGTGCGTTTGCGACTCGTGCTTTGCACTCATCACATAAGATATTCTGTTTCTGTATTTCGATCTCCCTAAAATTTTCAATGCTCAGAATAAGATGCGTTCTAGCGATTTTCAGACCATCAAATCTAGGATGGGAAGACTGTTTTGTTGACCATTCTCCGAAAAAGCGGACGATCCCGTCTTCTTTCAAGATTTGGATAATTGTCACAACTTTTTCTGATCGTAACTAGATGTCGCGTGGTTCTGAACACATCATATTCTTAATATCATAACCCATTTACATCACTGTGAAGTAAATTAAGCGCACTATTCTTTCAGCGTTTTTTAGTTCAAAAAATCACACTTCTGGTGGAACTACCCCTGTTCTCACTCGGGACTTCTTCATTTCACTCTCCTGATTCCTCAAATCTCCATGAATAGTATTCTCCAACCTCGCGTTGACGACCATCATCGGAAATAATAAGTGGTCCTCGTGTAAAATCATATAACATGCAAGCTTTCGACTCTGAGTCGCTCTCCCTATCTTGATTTTATCTAATGATAATTAGAATTTAATTCATTGAAATTACAGATATCTAGTGACCAGAAGGGCAAACTCGAGTATAAATCAATATACAAATCTGTCAGTTCAAATCTCGGCGGCGACAATGTTTTGGACGATTTGCCGTGTCAAATGGGATATGATTGGAGAAAGAGACACTTGTTGCGCATCAAAGTGGCCAATAATTTCAATCTCAAAGTCTCTACCTCTCTGTCTATCCATCTTTCTCACTATCTCACACACACACTCGGATGGATTTCTGGCAAATAGTACGACGGGTGCATTATATATATATATATATATGCGTGGTGATTTGAACTATATGTGCAATGGCATAACGGGGGAAAACAACCACTTGTACGAGTCAGCAGAGGAGAAAGATGTAGGAGAAGAATATTATGAGAGCATTAAGCATATCATAAAATCAAGCGGGAATGCGAATGAATGGGAAACGTTGAAATTTGGCCAACTCGATCTCCTTTGATATACTCTGATATTTAATTGGATGGGTTCAATTAAATCGACTCGCACGGAGTATCTGTGATGTAATAATCCAGAGGCTATGGTGGACGGGCACTACGAGATTTTATGGGATTTTTCACGTGCATCAGATAATGCTATTGTTACTGGAATTTCTCATGCTTATAATCTCTCAAGCTATTCGTTCAACCAAGACACCAATTAGTTGAAATATTTGTGACGGCTTTTCAAGTTCGTTTGACGGAATTAATGAAAAAGTTGTAGCGTTGAATAGACGGAGCAAAAATTGATAAAATTGAAAATGAAAGAACGTCGTTGTTCGTCACTTTTTTTTCGAACAACTCATGGAAGCGATTTCTCATGGGTAGATTTTGAGTATTTATAGCGGTATTTTCTACAGGTATTGTAGAAGTTATCCAAATTTTCCCTCCAGAATCAGCATAAAAATTCTCATCCTGGTTGATTAATAAGTTGAATTTTAAAATCGAATGAAGTTTCAATTTTACACCGATAACACGTCGGAAATCTTGATGGAAAATGACGGAAAAAATACTCGTATCAAAATCCTTAAAATAAATCGTATACACCTGGCACATCGGTGCAAACCCCGCGAGTGTTGAAAATTTCATCTGGCGATTTTCTCTTGCAGCTGCTGCTACTACTGCATCACGTTTACGTTTATACCAAAAGCTCGAAAGTACACAGCTTGCACTCACCCACGCACGCACACTCACTCGAGCAATTGCAAGCTCTCTCACTCTCTCTTTGAGCGGGGCATCAGAGCCAGCTTCAGAGTAACGGCAGGAGAGCTATATACATATAACCGATGCTGCCAGCAGGCTCTTATCTAGCTTGCCATTTTCTCTCTCTCTCTCTCGCACTCGCTTCCCGGTATTATACGTACATCTGAGAGCTTGCAAGCTCGCTGCTATCTCTCTTTCACTCGTTTGGCCGAGCTTTCGCGTTCAGCCTGCGTATACCTAGCTTGAGTACACCGTAGTGATGCATGCGTTGGCTCTCGGGCTTCTCGATGCTCGCGACAGCTCGACGCGACGTCGACGACGACGACGACGACGACGACGATGGTGGCATTACAGCAACCCAGCAATATATGTATATAGATACATTGGCTGACATATCGGTTCGTCAGAGAGGTCTGAAATTCTCGCTTACGGAGCAACTATATAGCCTAAAGCATGTGCGTGTGAGAGTATTCACGGAATATAGTATGTAGGTGTAGAATGTTACAGGAACGAGAATTATATGGGTGATTCCGTCGAAACTATGTTAACTTAGAGAGTCAACTTCGTCCTTACTGTGGAACTTTCTACTCTTTTGATTTTACGTTTTTTATTCATCTCCTGGTCACCGTGTGATCAAAATAGAGAAAATTTCGGGTGAAAGACTTTTGAAAAATGATCTTGACCCAAGAGGTATCAAAAATTCTTGGGTCAAGATCAGACAAAAATCGAATTCGAGTCAAGATTCGGGGGCACGCGAACTCTTAACCGACCGGCATGATTCAAATGGGATTTTCTTTATTTTTATGACTCTCTACAAAATGCGTTGCTGGAAATTGTGATTTGCGTGCAACTAATAAGAGCCCAAAAACGTTTGGTAGCAATCGTGATTTTAGCGTTGATCATATTGACGATAGACTCTGAACCATGAAATTTTAAGTCTCCCGGTCCTAGTAGCAGCATACAAAGTTTCAGGCGGGCTCCAAATATGACTTTGACATACAAAACAGTATGAATGCGTAATTTAGATCGAAAGATTTCAGAATCCTGCAATATCTAATATCCCAGCTACCTAAAATTCGTGTATCATCTAAATCAATGGATGCAGATAATACATTGACGAATACTTTACGAGGTATACGTCAACTAGACACCTAAATATTGTCTTGCCAAAGTGTCACTTGCAATCTCACATACTTTCGAAAACTTCCTTATCGCTTGGGCTTGGACATGATCGTGGCAAGGAAGGATTATGACCTTGAGTTGAAAACGCGGTATTTAAGTTTTTATCGTAATTGCCTTCAAATACGATTTTTGTGCCCTCAGAAGCGCTTAAATCAAGATTATCGAGAATGCATCTTGTAGAGCGGGAAAAAAAAAACAAAGGGAGCACCGATTGAATCATGAAGATCGGTTGAGAATTCGCGTAGTGCCAAATCTTGTCCCGAATTCGATTTTAAGCCCCACCGTGGCGTCGTCGGTTCGCATTTTGAACCCAGCGGATGATGAATTTTTTCAGTGTATAAAATATGCATGGGTGCTCGATCATCCACGCGTGAACTTTGGACTTTTGTCAAGTGCGAAATCTTCTATTGTCTTGAACGCGAGGTTCTTGACATAACTTATGTCTTTATTGCAAGAACGAAAATGATCTCAAACTTTAAACACGCACGTCTATTTTGCGCGTATGAAATCAGGAATTTTGAACTCTCCAAGGGGTTTTCCTGCATGATAAACATCTCAATAACGCATTGGAATCATATATATTTGGAAGTACAATACGGATTTACCAATACACGCTCTAGAATTTCAGCGAAGCCAATGTCGGAAATTCAATCGTCAAGGCAGATATCGCAGAGAAGCACTCGAAAATATACGCATGGCGTGCGATTAATACACGCGCTTCAGATTATGATTATCGCGGATGAAAAATACGCTCGGGTCACGCTGCCGGGTATACATTACATCAATTCGCAGAACTGACCGACATCTCATCGTCTCTTTTAAGCTACGCAGAGCTACACTATATACATCAATACATCATCGGAGTGTCGCGGGGCAGCTGCAGCCTCAGAACCATATAACGTAATCTCGAACTGCGCGGTGGCTGCGTTCGGGAATTTTGCGACCTACATTCCTGCATTACTTGATGGCGCGACTGCTCAATCGAGAATCTCTGCTTCATCAACGCACGCGTGTATTTTTCGCCAAGTAGAATAGAACAAAGCATCAGCTCGCGAAGTATATAGATGTGAATTTCGGTGATGCGGTGAGCCCGAGGGAGGAGGAGGAGGAGGATGCGTTGTTGGCCGAGTCGACATAGAGCTGCAACTTTTGCATCAGATTATCTCTCCGTCGCGACGCGACGCATCTCTTATTGTCTATATCATGGTCAAAAGAGAGAGTGAATACTTGTTGCGAAACTTTTCTTTTTATTTGCTTTATCGATGGATGCTGATGACCCCGCGAACATTGTACAGGTACAAAATGTACCGACTAAATCATATTCTTTCTCAAACGAAATGAATTTCACCTGTCCAACGTAGTGAGTGGTTGTCTTGAATATCAAGATAATATTCACCAAAAGCTCGAAAATTTCATTGCCAACGCCATCGATATTCAATCATAATACCAAGTGGTTCAACGGGTGGATCTTTCACCCTATATTTAGATACAAATCTAAGTTTCATCACAGGCGCAGGATTAAAATGAAAACTGATTGAAAAATTATTCACCAATTTTTTCACGGAAATTGAGGTTACCTTCTATAGTTATTGAACACCCTGTATGTGCGAGCTCGTGTACTCATCTTACCACCACCTCAACAATTTCTCGAAAAGTGTCTGGAGATAATGAATCATGACTGAGTAATTCGGGAGCAAGCTTAACAAAACCATCACCAAGGCGAGCACCAAGGGAAATCTGGGAAAAAGTGGAAAAAATCTTTCTGCTTAGTCTTATGTTGGAATAGTACGAAAAATTTTTTTTGGGATTTATACGACCCTCCCTACCCCTCCCTTCTTGTGGGTATCATGACAGTTCACGGTGTTCCTGAAGCGCTCGAGAGTTTTGCAAAAATGACGAAAAAAACTGGATACGCTATCATCTTCCTCTCGTTTTCCCGTTTAAAAATCTGTTTCTACCGAAATCGGATCCGATCTGATAGTGAAATGTGAGTAGAGAATGTAAAAATCCCATGTGATCACGTGTACTTTGGTTAGCCTTGATAATGACTCGACGGGCGAAGATATAGCCAGTTGCTGATTCAACGTTTCTGGGCGGGTTACAGGAAAAGAAACATGTATTTCCATAGGAAATTTCCCGTAGAATTAGCTGGTCGGACTCATTTTTTGATATCTAGAATCGTATTTAAGATGCGGAGGAAATGGCGCGAGAACTGTCAGCAGAACTCGATCTGGCAGCAACGCTTGGGCTCATGAGTGCATTCGGCAACACGGGCTGATTCATTATTTCTTGACGTGTATCTCCATGTAGAATCCAAATTTGAGGCCTGTTTCAATCCTACTTGCTACGTGCATTTTTGCAAAACTTTCGAGCGCTTCAGGAACACCGTGAATTAAGAAGGTAATAATTTAAGGCTCTTTTTAGCCTATTCTGAAAAGATCATAGCTCTAACGGAATTGAACATTTCCCAACATACTTGAAAGCATTTTCCTCGTCGATTCAAGTAAGTACCTATCATGAAAGAATTATCCAATGCCGATAACTGAGCCTGACGACTTGTGAGAGCTATTTTCGAGATTTTGTTGAGAGTGAATTTCAGCGCTTTTCGCGTCTTCTCCGGGACGACCTTTGGTCCAACTATACCCTGGTAGAAATTTACTTCGATGTAACACATTAATAGACATAAAATGGCTATTTTTGGCCAATTTTGGCTGAAAATGGCCAATTTATGGCTAATAATGTGTTACATTAGGATGAATTTCTACCAGGGTAGAGAGGAGATAATTAACTCTCACCGATGGTCATTTTGAAGGTCTAAGGGAAACCTACAATTTGCCTACATGTAATAGTCCATTATCGTGAAAACATTTCACGCAGGTTATTTTTTTCCGAGCATTACAAAATTTCGTCCCAAATTCGTCATTTCAGCAAAACCGGTGGAACCAGAACTTATGTCCACCAATATGTGTGGAACTACCCTTGAAAGTACATCTCCAAATAAATGCAAAAACTTCCAGTGATAAGCTTCGAGCCAGGAGCGAGCTGTAGGTTCAATTTACCTAGTTAAAACTTGGCATTATTTTGTATTGACCATTTGGGCGCACGCGACCGTGGGCATGATTTCATTCGTTCTAGTCCCTACCGTCCATCAAAATCGACGAGACTTTGAATTCATCATATTGAAGCTCAAGGACGGCAAAAGCTACCAATATTCTCTTGTTACACGATTTTCGCTTTTACACTATTGTACACTCCAGCTCATGTTTCTGTGATGGGTGATTTTCCTTTTAAACTTGATTATAAAAACCACGATCATGTCTTCTGTAAAAATCTACCGGTATTAAATGAGCATTTCGAAAACTAATAAGTACTACTAACGACGACGGTCAAAATTGAAATCCTGATTCCATAGAGTGCGCATAGGAGAAATGAATTTTGGCCCGTTCACCGCGAATTTACCCGCGCGAACCTCGGTGTGTGACCATCGCTTTTAGTGTATATAGAACGAAACGAGCCACGCCGCGTCGGTAGAATTCGCGCTCGCATTTTTAGCCCGACCTATAGCATCGGTGTCGCAGTATAGATAGGAGAACTACGCGAGTTCGGCACCATATAGATATATTAGACCCCAACGGGTTTGTATAATAGAGGTCTCATGCAGGCAAGCTTTCTGTCCGGTGCCAAGCTCGCTCGGTGAGCAGCATCGCAGAGAGGCCAGCAGCGAGCTCCGCTGAATATTTCAGTCGGTTCGCGCAGCTTGCTATCGGACTTCCTCCTTCCCCCCTTTACCCCTCATCTATATCTCTAAACCTCTCGCGAATATAACGCAAGCAAAACCCCTCTTGCGCCAACGCTATATTCTGCACGAACTGCGCTCTATCGATCAGTCCCGCGTCGCACTCACTCTATCTTCACGCTCTTTTTTTTATCTTCCCGCGTCAGCTATATAGTGCCTGCTGTTGCTGAGTTGCCCATCCGCCATACGAATATATACGAGTATACATATAGCTCAAAATAGACTTGATATAGATATATAAATATGAGCATCGTGTAAAAAAAAACTGCCTAGTAGAGTAAAAAAAAAAGCGTCGCGAAAGGACAAATTATGCGCAGTTCGCGCTGATGCTCAAAGCGCGCGAAATCCACCGGCCCGCTGCAAGCATCAACGACACACGACCGGACAGAGAACCGCGAATCCGGTTTTTTTTCTCGAAACAGCTGCTGAATATAAGTACGCATATTCGCGCCCGCATACTGCACTGTCGTGTATGGTATGTGAGATTTATGAAATTATCGGCTCGATCGTACTCATCATCGGACACGTCACGCGAATCAAAGATGAGACCCTTGAAAGCCCCTCTTACATCTTCGTTTTTATACAATTTTCCAATTTTCGCTGGCATTGTCGACTTGCGACCGCAAGCTTGCAAGTTGACTTGGTAACTAAAATTCCAATGGAATTTTATTGCAAAATCGCGGCACATGAGTTGCTCATTTTTACATCATCTTCACTCACTCGCGGACGCGAATGTATGTAAACATTTCTAAGCGATAAGATTGGTCAATATACGGGGAGAGGACTCAATAGAAACTAATATATTTTGGCTTTATCGCCTCGCAGTAAGCCGCGTACACTCTTTCTGACCTGCTTGCTCGGTGCTCAAGCTCACTCGGATCGTTACTTGCATCGAATCGTGCCAAATTGACGCACGCAGAAAATCGCGAGATATCGAGCGAATCGGCTTGCTTGATGGAGATTGTTGATGCGCAAAGTTGACTTCTGTCATCTGACAACTCTCTCGGTGACAATTTGTGTAAAAATCCATGATGTGCTTTGATACACAACTGAGTGGATTGCAATGAAATAGGCAAACTGTGCAAGGATTATGAATTTGTTCCATTCAAATGTCAGATAGTATGATAGAGTAATGTATTGCATGTTCGCACAACCCGTATTTGGAACATCTTCGCACGTAGCTATACCACTATCGCTCTATTATGATCCTTAAATATGATAATCGTTCATCTTACACACAAACAATCTGAATAATTTTACAACTCGACTATTACTGATCCGACAAAAATAAAATAATATTTCGTCGGTCAACACTATACACACGATATCAACGAGTTGTCGGGAGGGAACTCTTCGCGGGAAATCAGCGATACACTGACATACGAATGGCTCGTAGATCATCGGTTTTGCGTCCGCGTGTGCGTTTTTAACACGTGCTCGCGATTCATATGCAACGACGCGCACTCACCAATAATATGACGCTTTTACCATTGATGGTTTTTGTCGTTGAATATGTGTTGTGCCACGCAGTACGTACGCTGTATCGCCGCCAAATTCTCATTGATACACACCAGTTTTGTCTGATATCGTGTGTGCGTGTGTGGGCGCGAGTTCAATGAATATAATATAATAGTTGTTACCCATGTACTACTCACATGCACGAGTATAATTAGTCAGGAGTGTGACCCTCTGAATTCGATCACTAAGAGACTAAACTCGTTACTTCAATACGATCTTGGGCTTAAATAATAGGTGGCACATCCAATAATCAATATTGATAAGAATTATTGTTTAAAAATTGGGGCGCGGCATGAATAAACAATAAAAACATGCAGTTTTTCACGTATTTTTCGGTTTTTCCGTCATGAGTCGAAAAATATCAAATATTCAGGAAAATGTGTGGAGTATTTATAAATTTGTAGACCTTTAAAAGATCTACAAAATTTATCTGAACACTTTTCCTCGCAAAATGCAACCCTTTGGAGTTATTCCTCATCAAAGTCAAAATCTAATTTGTTTAAACAAATTTGCTGAAATTGCTTATAACGAGCTCAAACTATTTTTTAAAAGTAATTCAGTAAATTTCGAGCAGAAAATATCTGTAGGTACTTTCTCCTAAATTTGATCGTTTTCGAGTAATGGGAGTGGCCAATTCCGCGACTCGCGACCGTCAATATGCGGCGCTTTCATGAATGGATTTAGGGTCGCGCGTGGCGGAATTGTTCATTCCCATTACTCGAAAACGATCAAGTTTAGGAGAAAATACCTAGAGATCTTTTCTGCTCCAAATTTACTGAATTATCTTTAAAAAATAGTTTGAACCCGTTATAAACAATTTCAGCGAATTTGTTTAAACAAATTCGATTTTGACTTTGATGAGGAATAACTCCAAAGGGTTGCAATTTGCGAGAAAAAGTGTAGATAACTTTTGTAGACCTTTAAAAGATCTACAAATTATCTCTCTCCACATTTTCCTGAATATTTGACGTTATCCGACTTACGACGGAAAAACCGAATAAGATGTGGAAAATTGCATAGTTTCTGTTGTTCATTTATGCCGCGCCTCAATTTTTAAACGATAATTCTTATCAATATAGGTTATTGGATGTGCCACCTATCATTTAAGCCCAA
The DNA here is from genome assembly GCA_029851415.1 of Eretmocerus hayati. Taxonomy (NCBI): domain Eukaryota; kingdom Metazoa; phylum Arthropoda; class Insecta; order Hymenoptera; family Aphelinidae; genus Eretmocerus; species Eretmocerus hayati. The sequence continues at coordinate 163,777,422 of CM056743.1, read as the reverse complement.
GATCGTATTGATTGTTTAGCCACTTTCTCGAACCAAAAGCGTTTCTGGCACAACAGTGTCCATTCAGTCATACTCCTGACTAAATGGACACTGTTGTGCAAACTCACACATTTCGTGTCTAAAAATCCAGAAGTAGAAAATCGAGTCTTCGCATGCATGCCTAACATGCCGATTTTTCTCATCCATTTTTTTTTATTGAATGATAATTTGCATGAAACTCATGGGCGAGTGTGGTTTAATTTTTTTGTGCTTATTTTTTTTTGTGCTTTTTGTCCTATTGGATATTCAAAAAAACAGCTTTTGAATCCACGGAACTGACATCTCGCTCTAAAATCAATCGCAAAAATGATGGAGTTGACATAGAAACTTCTCCACATGGACTTCATCTATCCTTATCGTACTTTAGTGGAAAAAATATTGCCCCCACACATAAATTCAGTTTTCGTGTGGTAGGATGGTGTCGAGGATGGTGTCCACGAATCTGACAAACTTGATTGCATGGCTGATTTTCACTGCACTTTCGCGTGATCTCCGTCCCAGGCTTGTGGAAACACTAATTTTCCCTCATTTTGATTGTGGTTGTGCTGTGTACAACTATAATTGATCGACTAATGAATGCCTGACCTCGATTTGTTTATGGCGACATACAATGGCGGACATGCACCAGTCACCCCTTTGCGTCTTGTACTGAAATGGCTGTATGTAGAAAATCGTAGGAAACTTCTGACAGCCTCATTGGCCTGACCGCGAGAAGAGCTGGGTCACCTTGGTGGCGCGGCTCTGGGGTCTGTCAGTCCCCCGGCCCTAGGGTCACTAGACGGGGGTCTCGACACGGTTCTCCCACCCCTGGGTAAATCGCCGCCATATTCAGACAAACTAATACTTTTTGTATACCTATATCTACCGGATTTGTCTGAATATGGCGGACCGTGTCGAGACCCCCTTCTAGGGACCCTACCCGGCCCCAGTCAGAGCCGGCCAGAGCGTAAAGTCCGCACAGCTCCATCTAGCGATCACGAGCACTGGGTAAGTATCTTCTCGGACTTTCCTGGTGCTCGAAGGGATCCCTATAGCCTGTAGGCTCCAACAAAGCCTAGACGAGCCCGATCGAATCCCTCACCGACGGATGGGTTCGGCCATGTACTGGTGACTGATCTCAAAATTCGGTAGTTAGTTGGGAAGCTGTGTTGTTCTCGAGTAGCTCCCAACTCGAGAACACACCAACGCGTCGGCAGAGGCGTAAAATCCCATTACAAGGAAAAAGTACATGGCTCCGAGTCTAATCTGAGCATTCTAGACATGAAACCTATGAATAAAAGTTGATACAGCACTTTATATTGAGGATAGAATTAAAAACACCCTCATGAGAAACTGCAAAAACAAATTCTGCAGGAACGATGACTCCAACGCTGGCGCTGACGGTCTCAGTCAAACTGCAAGTTGTAACAGTGCACGGAACTGCAGACATTTTGACCATTGACGGATCGGCCTAACACTCTCGTACCTGGCGAATTTCCGAGATTTCAATAAAATACACGTGGGAAAGTTTCGTAGGAAAATTCAGGACCAGCACACGTTCTGGGTAAAATTGCGCGATAATGACCCATATGTATATAAACTAGGGCTTCCGAGATCGAGATGAGATGAGATTTGACGTCGTCTCGATCTCAGTCCACTCGAGATCTCGAAGTTTCGAGATTTGTCTCATCTCGGTTGAGATTTTTGGAACCAAATCTCATCTCGTCTCATCGAGATCGAGATGTCTCGTCGAGATTTCAAAAAAAAAATGCACACGGTCATCGCGTGCCAGTCCCGGGCACAACACCGTTGTTAATTTGTTATGTTGATAGAATCAATATCTGCACCAAATAGTCTCAAGAGTATGATAATATAGGGAATGATATCATCGTCCATCAATGTATCGGATAATCACGAGCTTCAGTTGATTAGTGAACAACTGATGAACACCGTCCAGCTGAATAGAATATTGCGCGCTTATATTTCTACGGAGTCATGGAAAAAGTAGTGAGATTTGATTATACAAAATATTTTCAAGTGCAGAATAGAGCAGATGGCAAAGTTGGTGTGTGCACTTTATGCCATGATATGACAAAGAGAACCGTGAAAATGAAACATGGAAATACAACAGGGCTCAAGAGGCATCTCAAAGTACACCATAAGAAACTGTACACTGAATTATTCGAATTACAACCCAACGTTCCGAAAAAGCAAAAAACGGTTTCGACTACTATTTCCAGTGAGAAGAGAGTTGTATTGCCTAGTGCTGTCATATTGTTCAATATGCTTCTCGATAAATTAGAAATTACTCTGTCGAATTTGATCGAGAACAATAATAGAACAAGAACTGATGAACACCTTCTCTTGGCATATGTAGCAGCCAGAGACAAGCTAGTGAAACATTACTTGAAATGCAACTGGATCTACTGTGTGTCACTAATTTTGGATCCGAGGCATAAGGTGGAAACTTTCGATCTGAGCTCGTGGGGACGTGATCTTAAGGAAAATACAATAAAGAAGTTCAAGAGGATATATAAGAAGGAATATTATGATATTTATCATGTGGATGATGTTCGAATTCATGAAAGTGATAATAAGATGGAGATTGATCAGGATGAGCTGAACTTGGATAATCTGTTAAGCCCACCTTCTAAGCATCCGACATGGGATTCTGAAATTGATCTTTATGTTCGAGAACCAAGGGAAGCTTCAAACGTTGATGTTTTGAATTGGTGGAGATCGAATTCCTCAAAATTTCCTTTTTTATCTAGGATGGCTAGAGATATTTTAGCAATTATGCCAACTTCAGTGCCGAGCGAGAGAGTATTTTCAGAAATGGCATTACTGGTGACTAAGAATCGCTGTTCTCTTTCAGACCAACTGATTTGATGTTTAATGTGTATCAATAGATGGATGCATTGTAACTTGAAGGAAACTATTTGTCAAGTTGGAATCTAGATTTTAAATGTATAATTGTTTCAAAATGTTTGCAATTTTTATAAATGTATCAAAGTCATCAAAATGTTTGCAATTTTTATCGTGATGATGATGTTACTGATTATATTTTATCAAGATAATAAACAACGTAATCATTGTAGTCATCTAATGAATTTTTGTTGGAAATTACATAATGTACGATTCGTAACCAGCCCGAATCAATCGAAAAATTCGAGATTTTTGAACATTTCGAGATTTTTTGCTTGAGATTCTCATCTCGTCGAGATTCTCAATTTTGAGACAAATCTGAAATCTCATCTCAATCTCGATCGAGATATCTCGAAAAATCTCAAAAAATCTCGAAATCTCGGAAGCCCTAATATAAACGCTCAGATGGATATTCAGTTGATTTTATTGCTCATACGCGACGATCAGAAGAGCGAGAGGGTCATCTACACTCCTGACCCGATCAGACCGCGATAGATGATTTATGGGCAAATCTCAGGAACTATGCGATTTCGACTTCGAAATTTTGAGAATTTCCAGAATGGCAGCACACCTCCCATAAACTCTTGTTTGGTCCAAGTAATGCTTAAACAATGATGAAATACTCGCGTAAATTATTTTGGAGCTCCGCCGTGGATTTGTGAGGGAGTAGAAGATTTTCCCATGTATTTGGATGGGACCCTCACATTTCCGTAATTCTAATTGGCTCATGTGTATGTGAATACGTGGCATCCTCGGTGTTGGAATAGAGGAAAGAAGATAAGTTTAATAGTTTACAGTGTCTTCTGAAGGTCTGTGGTACAAAATGAAGATGTGCCACAGCCGCCAAAACGCTCATTTTCGTCATTTGTCAATCATCACGAGCCTCGCATCACGACCGGGGTGAGGATGTAGTAGGGGCGATTCTCATAGTCATTTCTTGGGGTACAAACATCAGTTTACACGTGGTTTTAATACCAACGGAATCGAAATTTTCGTGTGCTACACGAAAAACGATTTTTTTGACCCCATTTACGCGAAAAAAACTTTTCTCATTTCGAGCCGCATCGTCGTGCGGAATCGAGCACACTATCGTTATTGGGCTAGATTTGTAGGTTTTTGGATGGAGAATAAGATGCCGTTTCTGCAGATACGAAATATTCACCGCCCCGAGCGCTGCATCCATTAGAAGAGCGATACAGGAAAAAAAGTAAAATCGGAGTTCGCTCCAACGAATCATCGCCACTCTGACGCATTGATAGGCACATCCCCGGGTGAAAATTATATGTTTCTATATATTGTAATCCATCACATATCCAATTTTCAGACCGATCGGTGAACCGCCCCGCCTGTGGCGAGCTAAGGCGTGAGAGAATCATGGCCCTGTTCGGTCAAAAATTGTGATTTTGTCACGAAGAAGCGTCTCCCAGTACCTTCATATAGCAAGAAATAGACTTCTGAATGATGCAGAACTGTTGAATATGAGTGGATCTTAAGAATGATCTAATGCGAGCGGCGGAAAAAACGCGAATGTTCTTCTGACAACGTGAAAATAGGCCTGTTCGGCCAAACCGCATACTTCGTGAGATTTGCCCTTATACAGCCACGAGATGCCGGACGCGTTGCCATCGTCGCCTGTCTGTCGAACGGGGGATTTTCTCGGCTCGCATCGAGATATACATTGAATTGTTTTCAGCAAGACTTTTGAGCATGACTTTTGAGCAAGAATTCTGAGCACGAGTTTATATGTATAGAAAGACTCCCCGAAATTGATGAAGATTGCACAGTGAGCTCTAATTTCTAAGATTAATCTGCGAACGGCAAATTCCCTGTTGACCTCCGAGTGCGCGGATATAATAGGGAGTACCCCTCGAATCAATGGGAATTACCTCCAAAGTTTGAGCGGCTCAGGAAATTCGAACGCGTCGATAGTGATTATACGCATCGCGATAGTAACGCTTGATGTGACTGACGTCTCGCCAGTGATTACAAGCAGAATTTTCTGATCCAAACAGTTATGACGATCTCATATTCTTTTTCCCGTTATGGATTGACATTATGTTTCTGATTACTCTAGCGCAGCGTTGAGACGTTTTTTCCACATTAGGACAAGTGTAATCGGATCCGGAACCATAAAATTAATCATTATTAATGGTTCTTATTATATGATATAGTCATCGTGAATCTAATGAAGGATGTTCAGCAAAGAATGAACAGTCAGTTATTGAGCTGATTATCTCAGACGATAGGAAGTTTAAAACGAACTAATGAAAAAGCTCATAGATTTCTTCATGTTGAATCAGATCCGGTCTCCAGAATTTCATTATTTTTATCGCCCCGATGACAGAATCGTAAGCAAGAGCGATTCTTCAAAATTACAAAAATTTTGTGACATAACCAACAGCTACCATCAGCTCTCACATCTCGGCGAGGATGGCTGTGAGGCAAAAAAATTCAGTTCTTCAAAGTGTAATCCATCATACACCCAATGCCCAGGATGGTTTATCAATCGCCCTCGAACCTACAAGCTAAGGCGTGCACCTGAAAATCGTTGTGACAGCCGAAAAATCGACTTTTCTCACACAACACACCCCGCATCATTGAGCCGAAGCAAGATATGGACCTCAGAAGCGTTCGAAAGTGTTGAGGACGAGTGAATCCTCGAAAATTTCTGTTGGAAGACCTCGCTTGCCGAAAACCATGTCTCTTGAGACGTAAAATAGTTCGTTATCACAAAGTCGCCCGAATTCTGAGATTCACCCATATACAAAATTTTTGAAGTACTATCGTGATAAATCGATTGAACTGAGGGATTTCTATGAAACTATAATAAGCATAATAGCTGAAATTGGACGTACAGAATACTCAAATCAAATTTCAGAGGTTGCTTGTGGAAAAAGTTCTGCGAGACTGTTGTGATTCTAACATGTGGTCTTTGGAGTAAAAACAAGTATCTGTTCGATTTTATTACGTTCGGCCTGATAGACTCTGATAAGCTTCTATTTTCCCATTGGTAATGATGAAGAATATACTCAAGAGTTTTTGACGGAAAATCATTGTAATTTGTAGCTTACCCGTGAGCCAATATATTTACTTATTAAATTCGTTTTGAAGTCACGATCAAGTCACAAATAAGACAAAAATGCCATGCTTGTAGATGGATATCTCCGGCACATCATAAGCCTCTGAAATTTAGACCATACTAGGATCGGAGTGCAAAGCCTGTGACGGAAAGGGCTTAAATAGTGAAGGTTTGATCTCCTCGTGCACACGCATAATTCCTGTACTTTCAGACCTTCGTTTTCTAGTAGATTCTATACTTACAATGGGAGTCCGGAGGGTCCGGGTCACCAAATCTCACCAAACTTTCTTCCACAGTCTCGTACCACCTAAAATATAAAGAATCCAGAGTGATTCCGTCTAATGAGCTTTCTGTCCAAAGATACAGGCACTGAGATTAGTATCGCCCATATAGACCCATGTTAAAAATTGATATACATAGATATACTGACAATGCTAACGTTTTTGCTCGTAGCTGTGAAGAGGAGGCCCATTTGACGGAGTTATACTGGATTCTTCATATTCTAGGTCATACGAGGCTGTGAAAAAAGCTTTATGAGATTTGGCGACCCGGACCCTACGGACCCTCCTTGTTAGTGGGGATCCTAAAAATTATTTTGAGCCCAAACACGATACGGTAAAATCATACCGTATGAGAGTTATGTCAGCATACAATTTTCAAGGTCAAATACGAATGAGGCACTAGCATCGAGAATTACACGATGAACTTCATGAAAAATCATCAATACCGGTTAGAAAATATGCCGCGACAAGTATACTTATCCTATTATCGAAGTTCAGTGAATTGTAACAGTCAAAAGATGAATCGTTGAAAGTGCATGATCAAGTGAGATAGTTCGTCATAATCATCATCTATAATGGATCACTAATGATCACTATGTTCACCAAAATCATGGAACTTCCTTCTGTTTGGGCCAAGGAAGATGATGCTTGAAGTATTTCTCGTCCAAAGTCAAAGAGAATTAGAGAAACTCGATTCAAAGATGTATCCACGTTATATGTGGACGAATGCGGGAAGAGGCGTTACGATAGTATTATCTCCACTTCATCAATATCGAGCTGGCATCAAGGCCAGGATACTCGAGCTATACGCTTAGAACCCAGGTCAATCTTGAAAAAACTCTCTTAAAATAGAATAATCACAAACCAGGGTACTTTTCGTGATTCTGGAAACTGCGAGGGAATAGCCATTATCTCTAATTGTAGGCTCAGAGTTTCGATGAGCATGAAATGCTTTCTTCGAAAATTGAAACTTCGAGAATTGCATAGTAGCTCAGGTTTCCCAAAATAAAATCGACTCCAAAAATCTTCACCGCCGATTTGAGACCCGATATGGTGGTTAGATGGCTGATAAGAAAAAATCTCAAAAAGAACCATTCGGTGGATGAAATATTAGAAAACGATTCATGTACCAATCACTGCTCAAGCGATGTATTACGGTTCCCGCTTATCACATATTCCGCTTACGCTCAGCTTGTCTCGATCGAATTCGAAGTTAAATTTTGATCGACATGCAGGATTGTCGCTCTGTTAAGCGCTCTGATGTGTAAGACAAAATTTATGGGAAATACCCACGGAGTGCTCGAAACGTCCCAAACGTGTGCAAAGCCGTCATCTAAAACTCTCCATGTAACGAGTCTTGCCCGCTATTCATTAATATAATCATCAAGTTTGTCTATTAAAAGGGAAATAAGTCTATCCTCGATGAGCATTTACCGCGGCACTTGAGGAAGTCGGAAGAATTTTCAACTCGATTTTCAATACATTGTTGAGATATTAAGAGTCTGGGAACGTTGATTCTCAAGTCATCCGGAATATGCGTTACTCCTGACATAATGGTGTCTCAAAAAGTCATACTTGAATTTGAAGTTTTTTGCAATTTAAAAAAAAAATTTAGCTCTGTTGATAGTATTCAAAGATTAAATTGAGTCGCACTCCGAAGACTATACAAATGCGAATCTAATATACCTATAGATGAATTCAAATGAATCTAGATGTGCATAAAAGCAACATTCTAGTCCGATGACTCAAAAAAAGAACACAAAAAAACCTTTAAGGGCGCTCTGTACCTCCAGAACAACGATTGTGGCGCCATCTTACGGTCAGATTGGTTTATTGTAAATATAAAATCAACCAAACAACGGAGAACGGAATGCGATGTTTACCCACGTGCGGATGATTTTTCTGCAGATTTAGAAAAAAGTTCCATCAAGATCAGTGCAAAATAAAGCTCATGAAGTTGTGGCGAAGTATCTCACTGTTTTGAAAAATTTCGCCACAGTTTTATGAGCTCAATTTTGCACTGATATTGATGAAACTTTTTTCTAAATCTGCAGAAAAATTATCCGCACGTGGGTAAACATCGCATTCCGTTCTCCGTTGTTTGGTTGATTTTATATTTACAATAAACCAATCTGACCGTAAGATGGCGCCACAATCGTTGTTTTCTCGGAGCGCCCATTGCTACGCAACAATGCTCTGTAATGAGAACGTAAATACGCTGCTAAATGAGATTAGCAGAATGCTTTCTCTTAGCGAAATAGTTTAAGAGGTTCACTGAACCTAATGAGAAATTTGCAAAACTGATCAAATTCCAAAATGATGATTGGGATTCCTACGGAATAATTTTATTTTTTAATCTAATTTAATTGCATTTCATATCACACTCACAATCTAATGATTGGATCCAACCAATCGATGTAGAATGAGGGAAAAGTATCTCTCTAGTCCATTAAAAGGTGGATAGATTAGTTGTAGAGGGAGATATGAGGATAAAATGAATTTTAGCTGCAATTTTCCTCTAATATTTTGGGTTATTATTACGAGATTCACTTTTAGGGGAATTAAGATGACCTAAACTGGGGTTTTTAATGGAAGATATGTAGTCTGGTTGAGGGAAAATTTTGATACAGTTGGTGAGAAGATCATAAAAATGGAGTTTTTAAAAAAAAATTTGGATTTTTCGGGAATAAATTGGATTTTGAATGTATTTAAAAGGATTTTGAACAATTCGGTATCAACTAATCGATTTAGAACGATGAAAAAGTATAAACTTAGTTGAGTAAAATTTGTATATATTAGTTTAGGGGGTGGGTAATAGCGGAAAATGAATTTTAGATGCGATTTCCTTCTGATATTTTGAGTTATTATAAGAAGATTGCCATTTAGGGGAATTCAGATGACCTAAACTAGGGTTTTCCATGGAATGTATGTAGTATGGTTGAGGGCAAATCTTAATATAGTTGGTGTAAGGATTATAAAAATGGAGTATTCTGAAAAAATTTGGATTTTTCGGGAGTAAAACGGATTTTGAATGTATTAAAACGGATTTTGAGAAAATTCGGTATCAACCAATCGATTTAGAACGATGAGAAAGTATCGACTTAGTTGAGTAAAATTTGAATAAAGTAATTCAGAGGAGAGATATGAGGAAAGTATGAATATTGAAGAAAATATTTTTGTATATTTTGAGATATTTTTTTGAGGAAAATAGTTATCGGGATTTGCGCTACCTAAAGTGAGGTTTTTTTAGCAAAACGTGTAATTTGGTTAAAACAGAATTTCGATAGAATAGGTCTAAACATGCTCAAATTGCTGTTTTTGTTGGAAATTTTGGTTTTTTTATAAAAATTTACGTTGATGGAGTTTGAATGGAATTTCGGTATTAACCAAAAGATAGATTGAGCCAAAAAAACCATAGCCTAGGTAATCAAAATTGGGGTAAGGTGAAGTTAGAAAGAGATATTTTAGTATGAAAGTACACAATTTCAGCGATTTTACCCAAAAAACGTTTTCGGCACACTGGCATCGAAAGCCTATGGTTTCCGCCCCGATCCCGGGGCAGAAAATGCCGCAATGCCGCCCAGGCTAGAAAACGAGTGAGCATGCGCAGTAGCCCTCGGGCTGCGCCCTCGGGCCTCTACATTGCATGCTCCGACGTTTTCTAACCTGTACGGCGGAGCGGCATTTTGCCCCGACATCGCGTCGGAAAGCATAGAATTTCGATACAAGTGTCACCGAAAAACAGTGTACGCACCTCGGGCCAAAAATAACCCATCGCGGCCGCGGGTATGCCGCCCTCGCCTACCGGCTCGTGCGGCAACCTACCCGGGCCGCGATGGGTCACTTTCGGCCCTTGTCGCGTAATGTACTATTAAATCAGATTCGATTTGGAGAGGAGACCAGACAAATCACTGGTCTCATCTCTGAGTGATTCTCTACAACTTGTAGAGAAGCAAAAATCGATAAAGTGGAGTGTAGAAGAGAAAGCGTGGCGCAAAAAAAAACAACACACATACACACACACACAGACACAGACAAAGGGCCGGAGAGATGAGTCACTAGGGGGTTTTTGAGGGTTATAAGGGGAAAAGTGTTACTTACAATCGTTAGATTTTGGCGAGAGGAATAAGATGGTTAAAGCACTTTTTTGATAAGATGAATTATGTTGAAGAAAATATTGGGTTGAATGGGAGTATTTTGAAAAAATTTGGATTTTTCGGGAATAAATGGGATTTTGAATGTATTAAAACGGTTTTTGAGGAAATTCGGTATCAACCAATCGATTTAGAACGATGAAAAAGTAACAACTTGGTTGAGTAAAATTTGAATAAAGTAGTTTAGAGGAGAGATATGAGGAAAGTATGAATATTGAAAAAAATATTTTTGTATATTTTGAGTTATTCTTTTGAGGAAAATAGTTATGGGGATTTGGGCTACCTAAAGTGAGGTTTTCTTAACAAAACGAGTAATTTGGTTAAAACAGAATTTTGATAGAATAGGTCTAAACATGCTCAAATTGCTGTTTTTGTTGGAAATTTTGGTTTTTTTATAAAAATTCACGTTGATGGAGTTTGAATGGAATTTCGGTATTAACCAAAAGATAGATTGAGCCAAAAAAACCGTATCCTAGGTAATCAAAATTGGGGTAAGGTAAAGTTAGAAAGAGATATTTTAGTATGAAAGTACACAATTTCAGCGATTTTACCTCAAAAAACGTTTAAATTAAATTCGATTTGGAGAGGAGACCAGGCAAATCACTGGTCTCATCTCTGAGTGATTCTCTACAACTTGTAGAAAAGCAAAAATCGATAGAGTGGAGTGTAGAAGAGAAAGCGTGGCGCAAAAAAAACAACACACATACACACACACACACAGACACAGACAAAGGGCCGGAGAGATGAGTCACTGGGGGGTTTTTGAGGATTCTAAGGGGAAAAGTGTTACTTACAATCGTTAGATTTTGGCGAGAGGAATAAGATGGTTAAAGCACTTTTTTGATAAGATGAATTATGTTGAAGAAAATATTGGGTTGAATGGAAAAATTGATCAAAAATTTGCTGTGTCGAAAACAAAGCTTTCTCTTTAGAGAAAGCAAAAAGACTTGTCAGAAGCGCAGAAGAAGCCGGAGTCAGAGAGCTGCTTGGAGTATTATAGTACTTGGGCTCTCGCTGGGCCGATAATGAAACAAGCGTTTGAAATATATACGCCCGGTGTAGTTCTCTTGGCTCGCAGATCAGGTGAAAATGTATTGTCCTACAATAGCCGCCGACCAAGATACGACCAACATTACGTGTCTTATACACAGGACCTGAGTATTCTAAGTGTAATGGTGATTACACACAACCCGCTACGACGAGAATCTCACGACACGACATCGCCCGACACGACACCAAATCCATTTCTGCAAAGCCAGTCATCGATGGATTTGATTCATTTTTATAATTCATTATTGTTACTGTAAAAATGAGCCCAATGAATCAACGGTTGGGTTCCCAGGAACAAATTCTGTGTCATGTCGGGTGGTGTCGTATCGTGAGATTCGTGTCGTAGCGGGTTGTCTGTCATCACCCTAAGGCCAGCGGACCGGACGGAATTAGAATTCGTTTTCTCACCTGATCAGGTCCCTGATCGGTACCCATAACCTGCCTCTGTACTCAACTAGTCCGCATATACCGGTCTCAGGAATAGTTACTAGAAATAGGAATACTCGTTGACCCTACCTCAAATTTTTTTCACGCTTGTCATGTTGAAATATAAGAAAATAAGTGGTTTAGATCGACTCTGAACCATTTCTGCAATTCCCACAGAACTCAAAGTGATTTTTTCATCCTTTGTGTTTTTACAGCTAAGAAATCACCCAGACAATTGCGTTCAGTGAAAGCGTTTCCAATTTTTTTTTAGTTGACCAATATTACGTACCTCACCGCTTTCATTTCTTGTCTCAAGACCTTCAAAATTCGATTCAAGAAGTTGCAAAACTTTGATCTGGAGCTATTTGATGTGCATAATACGCAAATGATTTGGAAAACAAGAAAGCCAACATCGGAGTGCTCCCAAAACTGTTCGGAAACAGTATTTTGGACCGGTGTAAGCTTCAAACGTGGTTGAACAGCGATACAAACGGATAAAACCGATCTTATGCACTTTATCGCCGATTTACATTATTTTGAATGATGGGAGCAGGTTGGGTACACACTTTTGTTAAACTCTCAAAAATCACTTTTTGGGAGAATTGTGATGGTTCGGCTTTGGTTGGTCAAAATGAGACATAATTAAACTCATTTGGAAAGTCTTGAGACGAGCTCTAATACTAGATATGGTATGTTCAAAAATATCAAGGTGGAACAGAGTTGTTAAGAAAATGGTTCCATGGAGATAAGCTGGGTACACCCACCTTGTATGGACATTATTTCGGATTTCGGTAATTATCCATTAGAGTGCGCAATCATTGATCTGCGTATATTCTGCAATAGTCAACGCAGCAATTTCTTCGCACGGGTTTTTATCTTTCGTTATGATACTATTATATGTACTCTTGAAAAGAAAACAGTTGTGAATTTTCCAGATTTAGACGGCACAAGAGACGGCGTTATTGTGGGTGTGGAATAAAAAATGCGTCGAAGGGGGTGACAATAAATGTCGATTACAAACCAAAACTTACCTAGCATAATGATGTCCTCATCGTGAGTTTTGGGTTTCAAAATGATAGAGGAATTTCAATTTAAAGAACGAATGAAAAATTTCCATCGAAAGTAATGCAAACTTCTTTCACCGCAATTCGGGAAGCAAAGGACTAATAATGATTTGCGTCTGGCAAACGAATGCCGTCCATGGAACCGAACATCTAATGACAAATATATTTCAATAGAATGTCTGAGGAAAAATTTGAATGGGGTGGCCTTACCACCACTTGAAATTTACAAGGTATCGCGATAATGCTGACATGTATTGTAGATATTGTGCTCGGTGTCTGTGTCTGATCTGCAGATGAGGCCTGTTATCGGTTTGCGAACGAAATTGCATGGACATCAGAATCCATACCATCGCACATCTACACACGCACGAAGGTATTCCTACATCCCCAACCACCCTTTTGTCCACGTTTGCGTTGGGCATCAGTGGCGCAGCATCAGGAAATAGGGCAAAGGGGAGTTCTTGAACATCAGCCTGTCACCTCTCGGGAGAGTAATCCGAACTTGCGCTTGCGGATCGCGTTCGCCTCGTGTACAGCAGGTATACAGCTACACTTGCAACAAGGTAGGATAAGAAAACCGTGTCTCACCTTCATTCGGGCTCCCGGGCCGCTCGACGCTCGTCCGTCCACGCCAGCCTCAATTTTAGCCATCCAAGCGTTCTCGACAACGTCATCGCTATTCTGCCTCTGAAATCAGGCTTCCTCGAGCGAAATTCCGCTGATTATCGTCGAAGCTGCAGCAACTGAGAGAAGAAAAATTCGACAGGTACACTACAAGGTAATAATTATCCCAGGCGATGCAAAAATTATTTGTGCGTCGTGTGGGTGTAAATCGCAGCTGAAGTGATTCTTAAATCCTAATGTGGAGATAATTTATGTACCAGCCGCCGAAGAGACTCGATTATTCAAGAGACAATCTGTCGGACAGTTCATTGGACAGCCGCCATAATGCGCTTCACAAATTTGCTCAACATAACGATGAAAAATTACAAACCGGACTGATGAGTGAACCGAAAATCGCATCAACTCGCTCAGCTCCTATGACACAGTCGTTTATCAATCGAGCTCCCTAGTATTTATTTACCAGTCTGCATGACTCGACACATTTATTATCTATAATGCATGGAGGAGAACCAACACCGAACTCATCTCGAAACTGGCTCATGGGAGATTCCGCTTTTATTCCAAAGACAAATAATTATTCTCAATTTTTGCGTATCTATCCAACGCTTCAATTTCGGGTAACTGCATGATGAGAGTGACTCAAAATTATCGATAGTGCGTCATGCAATCCTTATATCTCTGCAACGCTGTTTCTCATACTTATATTTACCCCAATACCGTGGCGTTCGGTGCGCGGCGACTTCGATATATCCGCAACGAGCGACGTCTTGATAACAAAAGCTGGTGCACATGATTCTGATGCCAGTCCACGGAGCCGCCTTGACCTCGCCTTTGCACGCGTGATAAGATCGTATACTTTGTTTAAGAGTTACGTGCAACCCACAATAGCACTTTTTGACACTTAAACTTTAATTTATTTCAACCGCGCGCGTCAGCTAGTATGATATTGAATAATTATACCTTCATATTTTTTTCGAGCTACTGCTTGCAGTTGATCAATCAGTTTGCGTAGTACAAATTTCACGAATTGAAGTGACATGTGTGGCATAGGTCTATCTCGTTATGGCTACAAATGAGTAGTATTGGTAAAGGTTTTGCACCATGACTTGACCGCTAAAACAATGCGCTCGAAGAGGTCTGGGTTTGAATCTCGGTCCAATTTTTTTTCCAAGTAACTCAACCAGGAATACGAACTCTTGCGTTCCGGTAAAAAAATTATAAAATGCTTCAAGTACAGTAGAACCTGTCTAAGTTGGACACTTTAGTTCCGAGGAAAAGTCTCCAACATAGCGAGGTGTTCAACGCACACGGACATGGGAAAAATCTCACCGTAACGTCAAGTAATTCATTGAATAAATCCGTACAACCTCAAGATGTACGCTAATTTATTGAAAATCAATAAGGGATTGAGTCATATTTGAGACATAGAGATATTATATCGAAATTTTTGTGTAAGAAAATTCAATAGTCCAATCATTAAACATCACGTCAAGAATGTTCATCATCCGACATTGCATGAAATGTTCGAGGATTTTCTCATTGAAGATAACATTCTCTGTTATTCCTGACTGTCTCTGGTGAGTCTCCCATGTTTTGATGATTCCGTCAATGCTTTTTTCAATATTCGGAACGGTACTCTTACTGATGTCAAATTGCTGAGCCACACCGCTAGTAAGGCATGGTTTTTGACTCTGTAGATCGAACACATGTTTCTTCTCGTCAATATATAATTCCACGCAAGTTGTTCGTCCATCACTCATCGCTATGAGCTCTTTTGCACAATCGCATAAAAAGTCGAGATGATCAAGACTGAGCTAATCAGCCGATTCTGTAGATTCGTTTAAATTTGAGTGAATATATCGAGCAACTCAATAGAAAAGTGACTGTTTGTATTGTGGACATCGTATTCATATAGGTGTGCTCTCTGCTAATTGACGATATTCAACATCTTATCATCACGTAAGCTGACGAATGTACATATATTAATCATAAATTTCCAGCTTTGAAAGGTCTTTACACATTGAAATACTATTGTTGGGTCCTCGGTAAGCGGTACAACTTAGGGAGGTGTTCAACATGGGGAGTGTCCAATTTTACATCTTCTTCTGTACTAAGCTCATCCGAAAATTGGAATGAACAATGAGGTTTCGATGAGGGTTGGTGGTATCCTCCCGCAGCCATGTCGAGCATTGAAATTGGCTAAGACTGTCATTGGCAGCCCAGAAGTATCAACAAAGGCGCCGAATGACTCGCATCGAATTTATGAAACCATTGACATTTGTTTATTGAATCCGCGATCAAGGCGGTGAGTGTCGACCATACTCGAAAAATGCCGCGGTGGTGCTCGGAAACTCCTAGCAACTTTTTGGTTGAGGATGTTCGGAAAATCTGACTTCCCTGAAAGGATTAGATGGAAGTGATGACTAAAACTGGAATTTGAACCATGGCCTCCACCCCAAGGCGATGGAAGTAACACGTAAAGAATCGAGAAGAGCGTATATCGGGGAAAAAAGTACAATACTATATTATCAAGTATTTCATTCGAATATTGAACTAGGTGAAAATGATGGAAGTCAGAGTATAACAAGTATTAGCGCTCGTCTAATAGCACTTCTGATAATGAATACAATCTGGCACTGAACAATTGTATGATAATACTCCAATTCTGTTGATCTCACTATGAATGAAAGGTCTCGAGGCCCGTGGAGTCAAAATTAGCCAGAACCCTCCGAATATGCTGAAATGACTTTTACTTTTAATGTGAATATCCGAATATGTAATTATCCTACTCTCTCCTAGCTTCAAACGCCCCAAAATCTCTTCAAAGAATCACTGCAACCAATTGAATATGACGAAAAGGCTCGCGAAAAAGATTTGCATCTTTCTTTTCCAAGTTCTTGATATCAGAGTCATAGAGATGATATATATTATCAACGAAGATGGTCGAGTTCTTGGACTCTATAAACATCAATGCTCGCAAATATCTGTCGACTCACATATCGGCTATTTCCCTGATTAAATATCAGCAGAGTGACGCGATCCGCGAATAGAATCCGCCTTCTCCTCTCTGCGCACACGTGCGCGAAAAAAAAAACGAACGTCGCAGCGCGAGGAAAAAGAGTGTGGTAAAAAGTACAAAAAATAAATTTGCTCGACTCAGAGTAGAGCGCTCGTCGAGATAAAAAAAATTGAGAGCCAAGCTCGAGCGCCAGTTGCGAGATATTCCACTTCGCAGAGGCACTGAGAGTTTGCGGGTGACGCAACGATCCAAGCTCGCCGTGCGATGAGCCTCTAAAATGGCCCTCCGAGTACTTATATCGGTGGTTCCGCGGAAACTTCAATGTTTGGGGGTCGAAAATGTGCCAGCACTGAATCTCACTTCCGAAGATTCTGAGATGTATTTTTTGACTTTTTGAAACGTATATAGAGTGCTAATTAACTGCGGCACGAGTATCAATATGTTCACATATTGGTGACATAAGGATAACACGAATAAAGCGGTAGTGTCACACAGACCTGACATTCTGCCACTGAAATTGATCTCACGGCCAAACGGTTTGAGCTCAGGCTTTGAGCCTCTGAAGTTTTGATTTGAGCACCAATTACATTCAAAAAAGCTGACTTGGACCTCTGCAGTCTCGCGATTTAGGGTCGCACTAGTACCACGTGAACCAGACATAAAAATGTAGCAAAACTAGATTTTCGCCGAAAGCTCCTCCGCAACGTGTGAAAATCAATTTTTTTCGATACTTGAGAGCATAGAAAAGTTGCGCCTGACGATTTACTTTAAGAATAAGTTGGTGGGAAAATTCTAGAATGAGGCAAGTTCACTTTTATCGAGGGCAACTGAGGGGATGAAATTTTAGGCAAAGATGTGCCACAGAATGTATGTGTCCAGCGCGCACATAAAAAGTGGTCTTTTGGTCCTTGTAGCTGTGGGACTTGATGATCGATACCATGAAATTTTATGGAATTACCCGCTTCATTCACTTACAAGTTCCTTGGTGGTGCTACACAATCACAAAAGCCAAAGAGAGGAAGAACCACATCACATGGACCTGACATTTTGACCACTTTTTGATGATGATAGTTTTTGTCAGCCCCGCATCCAAAAACTAATAGTGATAGCACCTGAAAGGTTACAAAAAATACATCGAAAATGACGTTTGAGATTTTTTCCTCAGGCGTGTTGAGGGTTCGTACAAACAGGCACACATTATTTCAAAGTTTCAGCGGAACTACCGATATATATATGTGTGCGATACATATACGAGTTTGGCATGAACGCGAGCTTGCATTCATTATCGCGTTGGATTTTTTTGCTCGAGCAGAACGCGATCGGGCGTAGGATACGACGGCTTTTTCGAAGCGTGCTGTCCGAGGTGCTGCTGTCGCTCTCCCGCGTCGTCGGGTTGGCCGTTTTCGCGCGAGCTATTCTTTGTCTCGTCTCGTCGCGTCGACCGGCGGGTCACCGGCGCGTATTGCGAGCCGCGCGTGCACGATCGATATATCTCATCTTCATCTACATAGATACGTATTAAATATATATTTATTGTACGATGTGTACGTAACACCTCAGGGCAAATCACTCGAATGTTGCAAATATTGGTATAAGATACTCTACCACCGTTGTGTAATGAGAGTGTGTGTGTGCCCAAAAGAGAGGAAGGCCTGGGTTTTCACGGGAATCGCGGCCGGAAGTGCAGACTGAGAATGTGCGTTTTCAATATTCAAAGGCTATCGCTCGCATGTGACTCGCAGACCGAATCGTTATGGTAGCAAACGCAACGAGGAGTCATGAGTAGAGAACTTGCAAGCATCGCAGTAACCAGCCTGACAATATCACGTGGTAGAATCTGTGATACTTTGCTATAGCAGATCTGGGAGATCAATTTTTTTTTCTTTCAGATAGGCCGGGGAGGGAAATTCTCGAGATCTTCATAGAGTGTCGGATTCACCCGAGATAACTCGTGCACCACCGACTGAAACCCCTTCCCAGAGGGCGCTAAACATAATGTTACGATAGTCCCAGAAGAAGGAGATAGTCGAGAAAAGATGAGAGATACACAGGAGCTTGCGAAGAATCGAGAGTCCCGATGGAGCGATCCAAGATGCCACTCAGGATGGCATCATAAGAGGTGAACATGATGGTGAAAGCACACACACGGGCGCTGGGGCTGAAGACTAAGGCCGGGGGAGTTTTCGTGTGCTCCCGAGATACTAAGATCTTCCTTGGCGGAAGACTGGGACCGGGGGATGCGTCTGGCTCTCAAAATCAACCAAAAATTCTCCATGCGGTTAACTGGGCCGGGGTGTTGTTACTCTCCCAAGACCCGAAGATCTCCCTCACAGGAGATGGCACAACAGCGAAGAGGCTGTTATTGTAAGATGAATGATGAATTTTAGGTGTGCTAACGAGAACTCGTTAGCCACTTGTGTATAGTGACCGCAAAACGATGGTTGGCGAGGCTCGTTACTTTTTCCAACCATGTTTCATTTCTTTTGGGAGAAATGTATCAAATTCGTTGTATGGATTCATACGAAATGAAGGTATTTCATTGTGGATTGATCGGGCTAACATCTTGAGCGAAAGCCGGACAATTGAGGCTTGGGTATCTTTGATAGGCGGTAGCACCAGCACCACCTGCATAGCTCCACCAATCCACAACAAAACACCTATATTTCATTGACATTCAAGCTTTCCGAGCACAACAAAATCGATACATTTTTGCCAAAACTCCAAAAATCCACCCGTAGCGAGACCCGTAGCAAGTGACGTGTCATGATGACCGCGTTTCAGAAGGAGTTTAGTCACAATTATAATCTTGTCTTGCCATTTACGCGGGCACTAGAGAAAATTGATCTTCAAACTGTTGTCTAAAGGAAACTAATTCATACGACCTACATTTGAACAATTTCAACGCTGATCACAGTATTTGAGAATTGGGCCAACTGAATTGGTCATCCACACTTAGCAAGGTTTAACCAGACACCGGAACGTGGAGCCTATGAGCAGCACAAAAAAGTTGAGTGAACAAGCAGATGATTCTCTCATCAAAATGTATTATAATAAACTGAGAACACTTGGGGACTGTTGGTGGAACGTAAAGAGCATCCGTCAAGAGCAACTTCACAGAGGAGTCGGCTCGGCTTGGGTGAGTAAAAGCTCGTCGCTCTACAGAGATACAAGTTGAAGCAAATCGGGTAAGGAATGGTCCACCTGGGATGAAACATCTCTTAAATAAATAATCTGCATGTACGTATGGAACATTTTGATAAAATACGTTTTTTCTCATTCTTGCTCATTCCCTGAGTTTTTAACCATTTTTCACGACAGAATAGGACCCGCCACTCATAAATTATGCAAAGTAAACACTTTCGCTTTCACGGTATCGTCATAATCCATAATACAATTACCCTCGCCCATTTGCACACTTATACATGATACGGACAGTCACGACGGCGCGGCGTACTAATAGGTGTTTTCATGCCAGGTAATCCTGTTCACTTTTTTCCTTGTACCCCTTATTCCTTCATAGATCGATATTTCAACATCAAACAAGCAAACTGCTCGCCAGCTCATTCGCACATTCCTGCGAAAGCCTGTTGAAGAAAGAACCATCTATGTGCAAATTTATGAGACTAAAGGGGAACCAGAGACTATCCTTTGAAACTTCGTAAATGTTTCGATAAATTGCAACGGTTAAGGTCGATCAGTGAATTAACAGCGAAATTAAGAGGCCACTTGCACTGAGTTATACCGTTTCACCCTGCAAATATGGGTCATGAAAAGCATCATATACATACACATGAGTGGATATAAACTCCAGAATCAAGGAGGTGGAGGAAGGAGGGCAGGAATGCGGTGACTAAAAGAGAGAGCAGAAGAGCATTTCATTGAAACCGAAACCAGCTATTAGCAAGAATAACAAGCCCCGAGCTCCCCTACTAACCGCATCCATAAACACGGCATCAAAACGGGCAAAGAGGATGGAAACTCTGATGCTTGGATGAAATGCCCGCTATGCACTTGCTTTGCTATATAACCTCTCTGAATCGAGCTCTTATTATCAATTAGCGCTGTGTGGAACAGCTCGTGCAGCTATGCCAACTTTGCGTCTGGCAATTTTCTTCTCAGCCGACCCTCGAGCGCCTTATATTCGCCGCAACAACTATTAATTCACTTGCGCCCATAGTACTTATTACGTGATATGCCGCGAAATTGGGTCCGCTACCACTCTTCACGAACGTGGTCAATCCTTGCTTGTTTTGATATTAGAAAAGGAGAAGTATTATTCACAAGATTACGAAATTGTAGGGTGAAATTAAGGGACGAAAGCTCTTTGTTGGGTCAAGAGTGAAAGGGTCTCTTGTGAAATTTAACGGTCTGCCCGTTAGGGTGGAATTCCTCGTAACTAAGATGTTTTTGGACAATAGTTTCTTGCTGAAAGGTTCGTCCAAAGTTCATGCACGCTTCGGTCGGACTTTTCCCTTAATTCTTGCGAGCGATAGTCAAAAACTAAGAGAGTTGTTGCGAAGTTCAAGAGTAACCTAAGTTAGCCACGTGGATAGTCGTACTGAAGATCTTATGTTTAGTCTGACATTGTCCATTAAGAACTATAAGAAAGACATGAATTTAAAATAACAGAAATTCCTCGTTGTTGCGTTTGACAATGCGCATGTTGGCCAAGTACAATAGATGGATGTATGAATCCACCATATAGTCGATGGGTGGATGGAGGAATGGTCTAGTCCGGTGGTCCTGTCTAGTTCGGTCTAATGCGGTCTGGTTAGATACTAGCACGGTACTAATAAGATTCTAGTACGGTTATACTAAGGTTCGAGAACGTTTCTCTTACGGTACTAGTACAGTTTTGGTATACAATACGAGAACAGTACTGATATAACTAGACACCAGACAGTGTCTAGTGCGGTCTAGTATTAGTTCAGTTTAACTCGGTCTGATACGGTCTAGAACGGTCTATTTCGATCTAGTACGGTCTAGTTCGATTTAGTTCGGTCTGGTCCATTTGAGTTCCGTTGGGCCCAATCTAAAGTTTGGTCTGGTTCGGTGAAGTTCAGTCTACTTCTGTTTAATTAGATTTAGTTCGTTCTAGTTCAGTATCGTACGGTCTAATCTGGTCGGGTTCGGTCTAATGCGCTCTGGCACGGACTATTTCGGTCTAATGCGGTCTAGCATGGTCTAGTTCAGTTTACTTAAGTCTGGTACGGTTTAGCATGGTCTACTTCGGTCTAGTGTGGTGTACTAGTTTTAGTTCAGTGTGGTTCGGTTTAGTTCAGTCGGGTCCGGTCTAGAGTTCGGTCTAGTTCTGTTTAATTAGGTCTATTTCGGTCTGATACGGTCTAGCATGGTTTAAATCGGTCTAGTACGGTCGAGCTTCCAATTAGTACGGTCTGGTCTGATTTAGTCCAGTCGGGTTCAGTCTGGAATTCGGTCTACTTCGGTCTAGTTTTGTTTAACTAGGTCTAGTTCAGTCTAGTCCGGTCTCGTACGGTCTGGTCCGGTCTGTCTTGATCTAGTTCGGTCTAGTTCGGTCTTGAACGGTCCTCTACCGCCTAGTTCGATCTAATAGGATCTATTACGGTCTAGTTCGGTGTTTTTCAGTCTGGTACGGTCCAGCGTGGTCTTGTTCGATCTAATTCGGCCCAGGTCGATCCAATTTAGTCTATAGACTATAGCTGAGTCTAGTTTGGTCTCGTCCGGTCTGGTCTGGCTGAAACATATCTCTTGGCCGTGTGGGTTATAGATGGGATTGACTTATCAGTTACTGATTGATAATATGTCATCTTTAAGAACTTCACAAGAAACCTATTTCCATTATCATGAATTGATCATTACCCTCAGTTTAACAAATATCGTTCTTGAGTTGCAAAAGCATCTCAGGCGACTCAGGGGTCTTTGGCTCATCAAGAACAGTTACGAGCCGAGAAAACTGTAGCGAGAGAGGCAATAACAATAGTTTCTAATGATGCCATAAGCACTCACCAGGGTAATCAAATCACCAAAATCAGATTTTACGACAACAGAAAATCAGAGAATATTAAAGCATTGATGGCAATGAAGTTTCATTAATCATTTAGAACACTTACTGTGGCATTTATAGTCGTTTGTATGCCGCTGTCTTTAGAGCTGATCCGCAGATTGCACTGTTACTTGGCGTGATTAGAGCCTCTGGTCCTCTGCTGCTCTCGAATCGCGGAAGGTTAGATGCAGAGATTGTCACTCATATCTTGACCACGCCGACTCCAGCGCTTGACCCGTAGATCAACTCTAACCCTCGGTTTACTAACGGCTATGGGCACCAGTGGGGATAATGCTATTCAACTTGGTTGATTTGTCAAACAGGCGTTTAACCGGTTGGTTAACACCTGTACCCCTTGTTGTACGAAAAATTTAACCAGCTGACTCAATTTTTAACCAGTCGGCTGAATTTGTCTTCCAACAAGTGTTTCAATAAAAAGTTCTTTCAGGCGGTTGAAGTTTTTCGACAAAAAATTCTACAGTAAAGTCTTACATTACATGAACTACGTCGCGTTCGAAAACTTACCTCTGAAGGTAAGGATTTAAATAATTGGAAAATGCTCTGTATAAAAAATTAATTATTCGCAAGGAACATCCAATCCCTTTATAATGTCAGTGTAATGCCAGTTCTGCGAGAAGTAAGCAGTTTATGATTTGATGATACAGAGCTCTCAAGAGATTCCAAATTCTCCCGATGAAACTTCCATCTAGATGCGCACACTTATCTGACTTTGATGAAGAAACGATATGTGTGCATGGGATTAGTTCATCTATTACCTCGTCTATTACTTGATGATTTGTATGTCAAACCAAAACCATCATCCAAAGAAGAGCTGTAAGAAGCCCTTGAAAGCCGATAAGAACGTACTTTGCCATTAATTGGCTCCAAAGGGAGAAGCAAACATAGTCCGAGCGATACATAGTTCATCCGGTGCGAAATTGGGATAATATATATCTGGAGCAAAGTCGAGATAGACAGCGCAGTACATAAGAACAACCCTCTAGCTCATCTTTTCATCTTTTCTCATTCAAGTCTTTTGTGAGAGCAACCCCTCAAGAATCACTGCGAAGTTCTATATGTAGCGCCCCGATCGTGCTCTCGTCTCATTCGACTTTTTTTAGTGGCGGATTCGATTCTCTTCCATTTCACCCTCGTTTGTTTTCTTTTATCGCTTCAAAACCGATATCGAGTTTCCAATTGTCTCACACTTGAACGCTTACTTGAACGAGTCAAACTGTAGAGTAAATATTGTGCTTTTCATCCATAGATCAAGCTAGAGCTCTGGATCATCACACAGTTTTTTTGCTCCAAGAAATTGAGCAGGTTGATTTTGATGAGTATTTATGAAGAATAGAATTAACACCGCGAATGAACAAGATTGGGGAAATTGAGAAGAAAACTTGAACATCACTTTATTTGTGTCTCGATATGTGCGTGTTCACTTGATTTGTGAATTCTGGGCATGGACTTGGATCCAAATTTGATCGCTAAGTATCCTTGTATGACTCAAAAATGATCATTTTCAAAAAAAATCACGAATGATGGAAATCGATAAGACGACTTCAAATCAAAATCAATTCCAAGATATGAGCCCAGGAATGTTTTTGAATAAAAAATAAAAGTGGTCGGAATAGAATGAACAAATGGTTCAAGCTAAAATGAATTTGCAGACAAAAAGTTGAACCTCGAATTGGACATTGCAACAACCCTTTACACGAAAATTTGTGTGAACTTGTAATGTTAACAATGATATGAGCAGTTCTGCGTAAACTTGCTCGAAACAGACTCAAAAATGGACGAGAGGCAAAACTGAACTTCTGGGCTTGTGAGGTGGATTTTTTCACCACTAATATCATCTAGATCGAGGATCAAAACTGAAAAGTATTGGGAGTTGAAAAAAATTTTTGCGTGTTAAATCCCATAAGAACTCAGCTCGATATCGTTATTTCGCTACGGAAATGACAGGTACGGAAATGACATTTCGTGTTTGATCAGTGAATACGGGTCGGAGAGTTAACGAATCGCTTATTCCGCTTAACACGGTCTTTTGCACACCAAATACTTGCAGAAAGTCGGACGAGTAGTTAGATTATCGATATTTTAACCTTGTTGCGAGATGCGTACGAATATGACACTCTTATTTACCACGGCATTTTTTCGAAGAAGAGCACGCCGCCACTTCTCGGAAGTGAAGCGGTGGATGTTTATACCGCAGCTGTTTGATAGTTTGGAGCAAGAGGATCAAAATGTGCCCATGAGCGAACGCTTACAAGTTGATAGACGCTCTCACGCAGCACATATTGTCAAAACCGTAATTTTTGCGCGAATTCGGAGACATAATGTACACACAGCGTTGAGCGGATAAACGATCTAGTCGGGACCTCTAAACTATGAAAACATGTTCAAAATATACCCAAATTTGATGTCTTTTTGTGGAGGAATCGTTTAGAAGTCGTATATCTTCATACCGTGACCTTGAACGCCGAATTTTGGAGTGCGGACATGGTACGGAAATGACATTTTGACCCCTGATTCGCTATTTTCGACCCTTGAACCTTAAGATAGGTCTAATATGACTTTTTGCTAAGAAAGAGCACAAAAAAATACACAAGAAACGTGTTTTGCACAATCGATTGAGAACGCGTAGACGCTGCAATAAGCCGAGACACATTCGGAGCAAGTTTACGCAGAACTGCTCATATACAAGTTGGAACAGTATCTGCAAGAAATTGACATTCGGAAAAGACGAATAATTTTCTAGTGTGACCCTACCAAACTCGAAATGTCGATATATTTTAATTTCGAGTTACGTTTACGATCAATTTTGAAACTTTTCATGATGTATCCCGAGATCTTTCAGAGTGATTTTTCAGAGAGCTCTCATTCGTGCAAACATCGAATTCTCAATGTACCAAGAATCTGAACTGACCCAGGCGTTGGACTCCGCGGCAACTTCAGACCGTCTGGCAAAAACACGCGCGAGATAGGCGAGATAAAAGTACCTGCTGAAGTTGCCGAGTCCAATGGCTGGGTCAGTTCAGATTGTTAACGAGTGTAAGGTTTCAACAATTCTAATAGAGGATACCTAAATTTAGTCTGACTGGTTTTTGAGCCATCTCATATAAATCCAACACAAGTCGATGAGGGTGGTTGCAGCTCGAGCTGCATCTAATTGATGGAACATTCGATAGAGAAATGGCAGTCACATTGGCTCGGACATGTCAACGTTGCACGTGTGTGTAAATATAGCTGATGGACATCTGGCTCTCACCCTCGGGGCAACATATATCGCAAGTTTGCTCTCCATATACGCGTAGCGGGCGAAAAATGTAAATGCGAGTCCCGTCATCAATAACGTGAAGGAACCTCGCGCTCCGACCATAGCGCTTTCGCACGCGGGACGCTTTTCCCCGTGCAGCAGCCCCACGAAAATAACACATAACAGCTGGTCACGCTGGTCCACCATGTGAACGAAAGGCGAGGCCACGAAATTTCTCGTTCTCACTGCTCGCGGCCAACGCGTCCATGCAATCCACAATAGAAGACAGTTAGTCTCGTCTCGCGACCATTAGGCGCCGCGCGCCGGATTAGCTATAAAACTTTCTATTCGGCAGCGCGTATATTTGCTCTCGCGGATCGAGGGTCGCATCTCATCTCTCCTTCTATCTACACGTATTTTCCGCGACGCCTCATAGCGGGGGCCGAGGTAGTAGGTTGAGTCACATCGGCTCTGCTCTGCAGCCGTGGACGTCTGGGTCCGGGAAAAATTTCTCGCGCGCGTGAGTGAAGCAGCACGAGCCACAGCATCTCGTCTCGGGGAAAGCCCTCGTATAGCTTTCCTCTAGTCTCGCAGGGCGCCTGATTTATTGCGCGCGACTGACTTATCGGTATTGGCGGCTTGGCCCGGTCATATAATATATGTATATATAGCATCGCAGACCAGACCCCAGAGTTTCGCGGAATTTACGCGAGCGGACGTTGTGTATATTTTATGTTCCACGAGGGAGAGCCTCTCGGCTTGTTTGCGAACTTTCGGACGCGCTGATAATGCACACTTGCCTCGCAACCGCGACGCAGATAAACAATTATCGCGTGTTTGCCAGCTACGTATGTTGTAGTACACAATCCAACATTGAGTGTATGGTTCGATCGACATACATATTGCTGAGAATATCCAAAAAACGATGATGGTCGCATGCCACTTGATCAGTTTTTCGAGAATCCGAATACATATTTGGATAGCTGAAATTCGGAGCGACGAGAATTTGGAATGCCCAAAAAGGCACGATTCCGACACGCAAAATTCGAGGATAAAATTCGGAGGCATGAAAATTTGGAATACCCAACAAGGCAAATATCAGGCATGGTATAAATTGAAATTGGCAAAATTTGAGAATGAAAATTTGAAGTGTTCAGAGAAATGGAAGATAGAAATGATCGGACTCGGAATGGCAAAAATTTGGAAGTATTGTTCTCAAGTTTTGGCTCTCAGAACAGTTATCTTCGTATTCTGCGAATTCGAATTCATAGGTCGTAACTAATTTCTCTCTTTCTGAATATTCGAAATTTTTTGAGTTCTGGCAATCCGAAATCTCATTTTTTCCACTTTCTCGGTTTGCAAATATTTGCTCTTCCGTAGTTCTGTATTATAATTCGTCACTCATAAATTTTTGTTTCCGGAATCTAGCTTGCCAAATACTTGAATTTTGAAAATTTGACCATATCTGAACGCAAAAATGTCTGCATAACCTCGTCACATAATGTAATTTTGCCCGGTGGTTTGTATCATGCAATATATACTCTTGGCAGATGTAGCCATAAGAATAATTACCGTAAAGCGGGATGACTTTGGCCTCTTTGGATCTTCTAATCAAATTCCCATTGCGATTTTCTGACCAAACTTATGTGTATTCTAAGTCATTCGACGCGTCTTGACTTCTTCTTCAAAATGCCGTACTCAGAATTTAATTTCATCTATTTGCATTCTTAAACTGTGAAAAAACGGGGCATCCGGGGTGACTGTGGCCACCTTCATCGAGTACCACGAACTTTGGGCACTTTTCATCACAAAAACGGGTATTCTCCCGTCGGAACAAATTTTCTAATCACGAATAAGTCCACAGACAGAACACCAATGTCTTATAACATTATGCCAATGAACTAGAGACTTGCTACTTCAGTTTGAACAACGAAATTGAGTCGACTACTTCGGGGTGGCCAAAGTCACCCCGGTCGAGTGATCCAAGTCACCCCGGATTATCAGACAATTTAACAAAAAGTTAAATGACAAGTTTACGCCCAAATGTATGCTAGAAGTGACAGCTGGACTGGCCAAAGTCGACGTGGATGACCCAACCCTAGGGAAGCCAAGAAATCACAAGTTTTTGTTCAAACGGTTGTTCTAAATGACTGTCGCACCTGACTTCAATCAGCAATAGCGCAAAATGTAGAGGACGTTATTACCCCCCAAGAAAAACGTCATTGGAAGGAGATAAAAGTGGATCTAGTAGGTTGTTCAGCTAGGTTTTTGCGTCGTGAATATTTTACCTCGTACTTGAAAATGTTCACTTCGTTCCAACGAAAAAAAGGATCGATGGAACCCATCTCACCACAAACGAGCTGGTATATTCTAAAAGTAGAGTTTCTGAGCTTGCAAATGGCGTTGGAGCTATGACTTTGACAATCTTTTTCCGGAAAAGTGGTTATAGTCTCGGTCACCCCGGTTTACGGTACGCAAAGTGCGCGAGAATTACGCCCATTGGGTATCTAAAATGGGTGAATTCTGAAGAAAGAAAGAAAAACGTGTTGGAGGGCACAATTCTTAGGTAAATTAATTATTATCTTGCTACACTGATACCTTTGGAGACTGGATTACTAAATGAAACCAAATTGTGACAGATTAATTCAACCAATTACTCATCGGCTACCCCGCCAATAATGAAGCAAACGGCGGTAATCCGGTCTTGGCAAATGCGGCTCACGAAAAAATTTTGCACGCAGCCATCAGAGTCTTATGCCTCGCTCGTGATGAGACGCTTTATTGTACACGAGCGAGATGCCAACTCAAATGAGATAAATGATGATGAGAGGGGAGTCGAGTGAGTGTCGTGGGCACGCGATAAGTAACTATACGTATCCGCTAAATTGTGCAACACAGCAGTTCGTGAGTCGTCGCGTCGGGTTGTCATCGGTTCAAAGCTACTCTGAAGCTTCAGCTTTACCTACCTATAGCTCGTTGCCTACAAAGTATGCGACACGATGGATAGATGCGTCGCGCTAAAATCAGACCCGCCTCGATCGGCGTACGAGGCTCGACCATAGAGATATTACTCGACCGGCGCGGCGCCTCACCGGCGAGCTCAAGTAGTTTTGTAGATAAATTTGCACACTGCTGAAGCTGCAAATACACGATATATTATGAGCTCAAGTTTGAATGAGTGTCGCAAATCTTTGAGAGAGCCGGCACTCACTATGTATTGCTACGGTCGATATGGATTGCGTTGGAATGATATAATTACCCGCAGTGTAGCACACGCTATGAGGATGTTCTCGCGCCTCGCGGCTAAAAATATAATAACGAGCGCCTACGCAGATCTCAGTACGTCACACAAGTAAAGTAGCATCAGCCCGGAAACGTACAGAGTAGACGTTATTTCGCACAATATGTTATGTTGAACATACACGAGTCTCGCGTCTGCAACACTGTGGAATCAGCCGTTGACCATACGCCCACGCAATCTCGCGAGATCGGTCCCGAGTCCCGTGGTGACTTTGCGCTCAGATATAATGAATGTTGATTGTACACTCGCCGGACAAAATATCTGTACAAGCCATTTAGTGATTTCTACTTTTTGGGTTGGCATGGCCTATTTCATTCCGTGCTAAGGGAACGCGGAAAATGGAACGAATGCATGGCGATACCAACCCAAAAAGTGAAAATCACTAAATGGCTTGTACAGATATTTTGTCCGGCGAGTGTACAATCCCCAACAATCTGAACTGACCCAGCCGTTGGACTCGGCAACTTCAGACCGTATGAAAATAACACGGGCGAGATAGAGGTACCTAAAGTTGCCGAGTCCAACAGCTGGGTCAGTTCAGATTGTTGAGGAGTGTATGTCACCTATTCGGTGGGGTTGGACTCTGGAGCTAAGATATTGACACGAAGAGTAAGCCAAATTAACGGAGGATATACTTTATTACAACTACATGCTGGCCGACAGAGCCTCCGGCCAGCTTGAGGGCACAACAGGCACTGAAATCATACGCCGCGTGGGGAAACGTGGCGTTCTCTCCAAAAAACCAGCTCACTTCATTTTCCATTCTCCAGCGCCGATTATATTATCTATCAAGGTTTTTCTATGATAACGACACAGCGCTATGCTGTTCTATTCTCGACGTTCTATTGAAGCATATTGACGGCTGTCTTATATTCATTACGGAAAACTCTGAGCGCGCGGCTACGCGTACTGTACTCTTGCTATGCGCTATGTATATTCTACGTGAGGATATTATATGTAGGGAATAGTATGTATATGTATATAAGGTAGATTGGGTCTAGAGGACATGTACGTTAAAGTATATTCTCGAAATGCGATTGAAGTATTTCGATTTTGTGATTGAATTCCCTTTGAATCAGAAATTTCTTCAAGAATTGTGCGCCGGGAAGTGCAAACATCGTGGTTTTGAGCATCGATCTTTATCAAGATCTTTATTTTCTCTAATAGTCTCGGCATAGGCATGGGCGTATTAGTGCACAAGTACATAATTTCCGCAAATGAATTCGAAAGTCCACAGAAACGATGAGCGTGAAGGTATAAAATATACGGCACAGCTCGTGCAGAGCAATTCGATAAAGTCTACGCCCAGAAATGACACAATTCCAAAAGGAATTCATTAGGTGTAAACCCTATAATAGAGCGGTGAACCTCCGTGTTGTTTTAGGTGGCACGAAAATCCTATATCGCCGAACTTCAAAGTTTTCCTACGAAAAATATACGGAGCCAAGAAAGATGGTGGTGTTTCAGAGGATTGTTACTCTCAACACACGCTCAGAGAAAAGCTCTAAAAGAGTTCAGTTGGATTAGCGGGATTCCATATCCGTTGGAACTTCAACAAAAGATTATGGGAGTCATTCGAGAACTTTTTAGGCAGTAATAAGAGTGTTTTTGGAGTTTCTTTCGAACTATTCAGAATTTTTTGTCCAGAATCCTCGAAGTATTTTGTCCAGAATCCTCGAAGTATTTTGTCCAATTTCCAATGGATGTCAAAATTTCCTATTCCCTGCAACAGAGCTCGGGACTAGCTCTGTATTCATATCTAGTTTTGGAGCCCTCGGGGACTCTATTGGAGCTATTTCCGAGGCTATTTCAGAATCGTGTCGTTTTCTGGGACAGCCATCAAAATAACCTAAGCAGAAAAAAGGTATTGTTGTCAATGTAGCAAAAGAAAGAAGAGGAGAAAATGCACCCCGAAAATGAGGCTGAAGTACGCAGCTCGCGTAACTATCTTCTTGCGTACATCGCGGATTTCCGACGTCTTTTCGTGTTCTTTTTTTTCTACGCCTCCAGAGTCAACCGGTCTTACACATTCAGCAAATGGCCAGAGACAACCATGGGTCAATCGACGCATATTCGAGCTGCGACAGCGAAGCTCTCGAGTCTGCTGATGCCATGCCGTCGGCAAAGGTACCCTGGCACCGAAATTGTGAGCTGTGGAAAATCCAAAAAGACAGATCGATGCACCGAAAATTCTACTTACCGAATCCGCAGCCGGAAAAACTCTACCTTTTTTCATTTTCTTAGAATTATCAAAAAACTAGCTCATTTCACCCATTCTGGTGCGCCTTAACCCTTGATCGTAGCGACACACTCTTGGTCTCAAAAAATTCTACTCGGCCCAACAAAAATTCTACCACCTCGGTTTTCCCAAATTTTCTATTGGGTTTTCCGTGATTAGCAGTAATTAGGCTTTGACTCGTGGTCAACTGCGGTCAGATGATACATTTACCGCGGTGTGGCGTATCTTGCTGGTGTGAACGTGGCCTAATGTAGCACGTTCACACAAGGGCTTGGAATAGGGAAATATTTCAACTGATCACGGAAAATCCAATAGAAAATTGTGAAAAACCGAGGTGGTAGAATTTTTGTTGGGCCGAGTAGAATTTTTTGAGACCAAGAGTGTGTCGCTACGATCAAGGGTTAAGGCGCACCAGAATGGGTGAAATGAGCTAGGTTTTTGATAATTCAAAGAAAATGAAAAAAGGTAGAGTTTTTCCGGCTGCGGATTCGGGAAGTAGAGTTTTCGGTGCATCGATCTGTCTTTTCGGATTTTCCACAGCTCACAATTTCGGTGCCAGGGTACCTTTGCCCATGCCGTCCGGTATAGTCAGCCGCCGCCGCCGAGCCTCGTGCCAAAAAAAAGTGAACGCGCCCGGGCACGCGAAAAAAAACTGCTCGCCGAAAAGCGAGATAGAGATAGTGAGAGTATAGTTGATGCCGCGGGTCGTCGACGAGCTGTACTGTGCAGGTGAATATATATAGGTATAGGTTATGTATGGTGATGATAGCTGAGAGCGGCGAGGCATCGCAGAGAGGATTATTTTGTGCGAGGTCGCGGAAAAAAAATATACACGTGGCCACGCGCGTGACGGACGATATTTATATTGCGTGATGCGTGCGTTGCGATATGCGCGAATATCTATATACTTACGCGGCTGTATAGAGCGCCCCTTTGATCCTTTGATGCCCTCTGTGAGCGAATATATAGTAATGTAGTCCTGAATAATATGTAGGTATATATGGGACTACACAGTATTATAGCTAGTTCTCGTCGAGGCCGCGAGCGTTGAAGCAGTTTATCGGGTGGATAATGGATGGACCGGATTCGCTGCTTCCAGGAAGAGAATTCTAAGAGAGCCAGCCAGCCACCCGAGAGATCGCGCAGCTGATGCGTGATGGGCCAGTCGCGGATAATTGGCCGTCGATGTTTCGAGGATCGCGTGCGAGATGCGCGATGCAAAAATTAAACTCAACGAAATTTCAGGAGCCCTGAGGATGCGTTGCAGAGTAGATACGGCTTTTTGGAGCAGAAGCTTATTTTTTAACGAAAAGGGGCGTGTATGAAATTCTTGAGAACTTGGTTTCTATGTCAGACTTTCCGGAAAACTGAACTGATAAATTCTACAGTTTCGAGCATAGGCATAGTGGAGGGCTTCGAAAGATTGAAGTAGCCAACAAACAATTCGTAAGAATTTTATACGTGCTTCCCTGCATGAAAATCTTATCAAATGGGGTTCGTGGTATGATCGCGAGCCTCGGCGAATCGGGGGAGATAGCAGCTTACTTACCGGGAAGAATATGACTGGGTACGCGGACGCGAGGCTTGCTCTTCCAATACCCCGAAAACGTATAGTCCAAGAGCCGAGCAGGGTCCCGTAGCATCTTGAAGATCGCCGGGTAAAACTTGGTGAATACGATGTATTTAGACCCGCCGAATGCGATTTTCGTTGGTACAAAGTCGCCCGAGTGGTCAAAAAATTATCATTAACAAATTTTTATAAACAAATGAAAAAGTTGGTGGATCGTCGGGAAAATTTTTTTCATGCTTTTTGGGTGATTCTGCGTCGAAAAGATCTCATGACATTTTTCATGGAAATGCGTAGTTTTCCCGCAATAAATCCCCAAAGTTTGGAAAAAGTCGGTTTTTGCAATATTCAGATTGTTGCTGCTCGTTTGCAAATTAAAATTTTTCAATGCACCATGGCTTGAATTACTCTCTGAAGCCTCCCTAGTAAAAATAAGTGCCTCATGATCATATATGAACATGTTCCCGACCGGACTTTGGTCATACATGACCACCTATGATCATGAGGCCGGAGTCATAGGTCGTCATTGGTCTCCATACTTGACCCTAGGAATTCATGTTGGAAATGAAGCACTTCATTGCCAACTCGAAATGTTTCTCAATCCGAAGCTTCGAAATAGGTGCGCTTGGGGCTCCAACTGCTAGGCCTCCATCCTACATTGAAAATGTCATGTACAACCACTTGGTTACAATACCCTACGGCCATGCACGAGTTAGTTTTGTGTACCTATGACTAACCATGGAGACATAATATTTTCTGAGGTCATAGATGGTCATAGATGACCATGGTTCGGCTGAGAACATGTTCATATATGATCATGAGCCACTTATTTTTACTAGGGCTCTTCAATCAGTAGGGATGATAAGTCTGCCATTGGATGTTATAACTTCATATTCCACCTATTTTCAATCACCTAATTCACCCTCAACCATCCGCGCTTCGAAAAATTCGCAAAAATGCATACGCGTCTCGATAAGGGCAATTATCCTCGAAAAACACGGACACGCAATCGGTCGGCCGATTCCAGATGAGATTTAGCATTGTCCTAATGCGCCCCGTCCAGTTTGTCCTAAAATGCCCCCAACCAGTTTTTTTTTGACAAATTTGCAGTTTCTTCGGTTGAACTGGGCCGATTAGGGCCCACAATGGGTCGAAACCTTCGTTTTGTGATGTGACTTTTGACCCCCGAATGGCGATTAAGCTCGTCCACTTTTGCAGAAACAGCGTGAATTTTTGTATTTGAAAAATGAACCGCGTGAGGCCCTGAAAAAGCACTCCTTAGTCAGTGTGAACTTCCAGTATCGTTTCAAGAGGTCTAACTGTGATAAAAACCATTGACGGTGATGCTTTTGAAAATGTATTTATGCGGCGGAAGCCCAGACTCACCCACAACCGAGCTATCTTGCTTGTCTTAATCTGATGCTCTTGTCCTAATTCGCCCTATTCTCTTCTCGCCGTCAAAAAGTAGGAAAGAACCATTCTACTTGTTCTGCAAAACATGCGTGGTTCTAGTTATAATATGATGGAAATTCCGGGGAATTCCAAGATCGAAGATAACCCGAACAGAAGGGAAAAAGAAGTCGACTTGTTGCTTCAAGGTTAATCGAAAAAACGCATGTACAGGAATAACTATTCGCAAATTTAGCCAACAAATTTTGTACGAACGAAAGCTACTTCGCGTTTTCAGAATTGTCTCGAGACATACAAAAAAACAGCGACTGAATGAAGAGATCTCTTGAAAATCTAAGTTTCGTCTATACATCAGCTATACAATAATACAACGGAGCAACACGAGTCAAGAGCGAGAGCTCCGAGTCAAGATCAAGGGCGCGACAAGAGAGTTCATGATGAGACTGAGCAGAGTGATGCGCGGGGGCGGTGAAAAAGTCACAATAACAGAGTTTGCAGCGCCTGATGGGACTTGTCTCCATCTACTCATCGACTCAACTCTATCTATAATACTCGCTCATCCTGCTGTTGGCGGCCACTGGAACACACGGTATCTCTCCTATTCTATATTCTGCGCGAGCGCACTCATATCGCTCTCACTAGCTCGTCTCATCGCAAAAAGCAGCAAAAGCCCCATGATCTTCGTTGTCGTCGTACCAGCTGTACGCTATAATACATACCTACTATCCGGCAACAGATAGGCACCAGTTTCCACCCACCCACCTATCCACCCACGTAACCCACTCCGTAAAGGCATCACAGCGACTCGTTCCATTCATAAAAAGTTGGCTTTATTACGTTCTCTCTCTACATCTCTCTTTCCACCACACACACACATCTCCCTTCTCCGAACTCTCTCCCTGCCACCACCATCAGTTGTTCAACTCGCCACCCGGCCACCAGAGCATAGAGGGCACCAGCTGCAGGCTCTTTTTAGCGCTACCCCTCTGCGAACCCCCACTCTAGACTCAAGACTACCAAGAACAGTGAAACAGGCGCAGGCTGGCTCGAAATTCGCGCGCGCACTGGCAGAGCGTGTTTGACGCGCTAGCTGTTAACACACGGTCCACGTCGCGCTCCGTAAAAGTCCAAGTATCTCGCGGTCATTGGGGTACTCATACTTTACGAATCCCATCGGATAGTGTCGCGCGGTTTCTGAAAAAAAAAAAAAAAAAATTCAGTGGTGCCGATGCAGTGCTATAACTAGAGTGAACTTGAAACAAGTTTTTAGTGTTTATACGAAAAAGGAATCAGTTCTTTTTCGTACAAAGAGATACTGTTTATAAGTGGGAGTCGCGCACCGGCGAGTGTTTAATTAAGCCGGTCAAAACGGCGCTAACACTAAATTACCGCGTCGCGGTTGACGCGGCGCTTGACGATCATCATCATCATCACCATCATCACCACCAACAACAGCAGCAGCTGTCGGATCGAGACGAGCTGCTGGCAATGGGCGGCGAGTCAGCCCGACCGGGCAAGAGGCCCCAAAGAGCTCTCACCACCCTGGAAAAGATCGAGGCGATAGTTCGTGTTCACGAGGGTGAGAGCAAGGCCAGCGTAGCCCGAGACATCGGCGTACCCGAGTCGACGCTTCGAGGATGGTGCAAGTCCGAGCAGAAGCTCCGAGACACTGCTGCACGTGGATCACCAGAGTCCGGTGCCTCATCACCGGCATCGACTTCCGGACCTTTAGCTTCATCGGCATCGGGACTCCAATTGAGTAGCGCCCTGGCCGCGGCTGCTGCAGCTGCTGCTGCCGCCAACAACAGCGAGGACGAGGCACAGCAGGTGCCATCGACCCGTTCGAGGCAGTCGAGCCGTAAACGCAAGTCGGAACTCGCCGAGGATTGCTTGGCCGAATCTACATGTGCAGGAATAGTGAGCAGCTCGGTCGATTCTGCATCAGCCACCTGTGGAGGTAGCTCAATAACCGTTGATTCTAGTACCACCGGCAGCAGCACCACCACCGGTGGCGTTACCTCGGCAAAACAGCCAAAACTCGACTACGTACAGAGTTTACTGACGAGTCTTGCCCAGGTCAACGGAGGTCTTCGTTCAGCCCAGGATAACAGCCTACTCCTGCAGCAGCTCAATCTGTTATCCAAGGTACAGAGTACAGCAGCCCTGGGAAATCTTATGGGATTGGCAGCAGTGACAGCCGCAGCGACGAACCAGAGCAGTCACAATCTCATCGGTAACAACAACAACAGTACCTCGGCATCTTTCGTCGAAAATGGATTACAGTACAGTAAGAGCAACAACAGTAGCCGGGGTGCTAGCAGAACGTCATCGGCAGTTGCACCAACCAGTCACCCTGACTCTGTTGGCAAATCCACGAGGAAGTCATTGCCACCTGCTGCAGAAGCACCAATAAGTCTAGTACCAAGTTCACCCAGGAGTAATGGACTCTCGGCGACGACGATGACAACGTCGACGTCGACCAACAACGGCAACAGCAGCAGCAGTGGTCACAAGTACAACGGTAGTCACTCGAGCGGTACCGGGGTCAAAAAAGATAGCAACGGATTGACAAGAGAACAACGCCAGCACGAGGAGACACTCAGACTCTGGTTGCAACAACAGCAAGCACTTCTCGGACACGCTAATACACTGAATCAACAGATGGCCGCTGCTTCCGACGGTTCGTGGTTTTGGCAGTGGTATAAACAGTGCAGTTACCCATCGGTTACAGGTGCAAGTCTCTCTTCATCTCACGTGTCAACGAGTTCAAATTCACCGAGCAAGGTCAAAGCAGTGCTCGACAACGTACTAAGCGAGAACACGATTAATAACAACAATTCTCATACGATCAAACGTAACCTCAATTCTACGAATTCAACGACGATAGCCGAGGATCTCAGTATTTCTGGAACCACGACCACGGCATCATCAACAACAACAACAGCAGCGTCGGTGCAGGATGAAAAAATTCCAAGTAGCGAGGAGGCGATAGAGTACGGAGAAAAATTTTTCAAATGGTTGAACAGGTGCTCCGATCCATCAGTTACTCAAATGCAGATAATGCAGTTCAAGTTCCTGCTCGACAGTCTCAAAAGTTGCAGGGCAAATAAGACGGCCAGTTTGAAACACAGCAGAAAATAGAAAATGAAAAAAAAAAGAAAAAGAAAAGTGTTTGTGTGTGCCCCATTACAAAACTTGAAAAATATATACTCTCTGAGTCCGCGACCAGTGCTGTTTACCTCTCCTAGACGATAGTGAAAATGATAAAATATTGCATAGGCACGTGCAACTCTGTGTGGATGAATGGATATGAATGCGAGTTTAGTGAATGGAAGAGTAAAGAGAGAGTGAGTGATAACGAGGAAATGCGCGGGGGAGGATTGTGTATGTATTATATCCAAAGAGAGTGAAGGAAAAGTAGGGGGAAGAGCATGCGCGAGAAAGTAGAGTATATGCGGAATTCACCGCAAAATTTTCAACTAAACACTCGTCTACCTATACATACCTATACATTTCCTGATGTGCAACTCCGATATAAAATTCTGTGCGCTGTGAATACTAAAAATCTATGCAATCGACCCCTGCGCATTCCATTTCCAAGATATATTAACTACTTGTGTATGTAGTGTAGTGTGCGAGTCCATGTGCCCCAAAATAATGATGATGATGATGCCCAAAAAGACTGATGAAGCGTATATTTACAGTGAAAAAAAATAAGTGCAAATGCGCAACAACAACAACAACAACAAAATATCGCTAGTGTGAATATTGAGGGCTAGGGCCTTGGGATATAAATCGCAAAAACCCTGTACATAAGATAAAACCAAATTCGTTCGTATAAAAAAAAATAGTTATAAGTTGATTCATAGGTGTATTTAAATCGCGTCTGTCGCTCTCAGGTCTCTTATTCAAGTCATTGCTGTGCATGCGTACCTAGATGAGAAACGATTTATTATCGCGTATTGTCGAGATATGGCTAATGATGAAGTATCTAGGTTGAGTGTAAATTGTGTCGCGCGCGTTCCATGCTCTAAAATTTACATGTTCTACGAAGCTTCATTCTCAAAGTTATTTTTGATTATACCACCTCTTCAATTTCATTTCGGACGAACAAAAATTTCGCACACAAAATTCTAGAGTGAAAAAGCTGAAAAAATCGCATAGAAAGAAGTGTTTCAAAGGCACATTAAAGAGCGAGCGACCATTCAATTTTTCGAATAGACCACGCCATACAGAATCAGTGATCAAAGACGGAAATAGTCAGACGCGGTGAGCGTATACAGAATACGGAAAGAGATAAAGAGACATTCCACGTGATGCGGTAAACCGGTTTTCTTGATTGTCGGGATGAGAACACGTGCTCTCGACTAGACTAGGGAAGGGGCGAAGAGAAGGTACGAAATGAACAACTGTATTTTATAAAGGGGGAAGACTATACGGTCGGCACTTATAATCACACAGGTGCTCGACCGTTGTTATTCTTGTGTCGCCCAGGCTCATTCGAACGGCACTCGTTAACGCAAAATTACTGTTATTTCTTACACAATGTTGCCATATTTTAGTGCCGCGACACCCTAGTAGAATTTTGTTTCTTTCCAATCGCGATGGAGATTGAATTTGACAACTGATTATGGATAAGAGATTGAAAGAAATAGCAATGATCTCATCTATTTCAGATTCGCAGAACACAAGTTCATCTTTGTCAGATTGTTTACACCTGAAATCGATGTGATTTTTATCAATAATCACAAGATATTTACAAACTGTCAGAATATTTTTCAAGTACCTCAAAACCGTCTTGATGTGTAAATTAAACTCTGTCTGTTTATTGTGTAATGATAATGCTCATACCATTTTGTAAAACGATGTAATCCAATCAGGAAAAGTAGCTTCTTCGAATTTTAGAACTGTGAAAACTTGGATGGTTATCGAAAATACCTTCATGATCACATGAATTGACTCGTCAACATTCGTAACTGTAAAAAATTAGCATAATTTTCCTATTGGATTTAGTCGTTCACATTGTGTCTCAATTTTTCCAGAATTTTGAAAAAATTTTCAAAATTGTGCTAAAATGTATCTTTTGGAGAA
The DNA here is from genome assembly GCA_029851415.1 of Eretmocerus hayati. Classification (NCBI taxonomy): domain Eukaryota; kingdom Metazoa; phylum Arthropoda; class Insecta; order Hymenoptera; family Aphelinidae; genus Eretmocerus; species Eretmocerus hayati. The sequence goes on along the minus strand of CM056743.1, from coordinate 163,737,890 downwards.
ATCCAAGTGCGTGTAGGTGCCGCACATCTAATTGACAAAAACAAAGAGAAGCTCTTGGACACTCGCTCAAGTATATCGCAAACAACGGAGCAATAACTGTAAATTGTTGAACATTTCAAGAATTTTATGCAACTTGTACATACTATTATCACGAGACTCGAAAATTGATCATGATGTAGTCAAGTCATCAGATTGATAGTGCATATCCATTTCCAATTGGAAGACTATAAAAGCTTAATTTGAGCGAAATTAGATTTGATTGAGCAAACGGAGACGCCAAAATTCTGATACATAGATTTTGATATTGATCTCTTCACTCATTTTTTCAAAAGATACATTATTTGCATAAAATGATCGAATCAGTGAAATCGAGCGAGCGCGCGATCAGTAAGACAAGGCAATGATCAATAGATGAAAAAACCAAAGTGTTTCTTCTTCCCTCAATACTAGCAAGGGAGCTGACGACTTTTTTTGTGCCATATTTTCGGATGGCTGAAAATGAGATATGTTGTGTGCGGCGATCTAACTAAGCGTTTGGTTTTTGTCAGCGATCCCAATTCCGTGGCAAAGTATTTTTTATTGAATTTTTTATAAATTTTTTAAAAAAGTTCTTGTGCTATATGTTCGTAAAAATAAAACTTATTCTAGATGATAGATTACGATGAGTTATGGCGAAAAAAATTTGTCAGCGATTCGTAACTAGTGGCAAACATTGTCAGCGCAGCGGTCAAACAATTTTGTGTGACTAACAAAATAGATTTACAATAGAATCACAAAAAAGTCTAACGTATCAATTGTTCTTATTTTGCTCTATCTAAAAATGCTAATAAATAAATTTGCACACTATTATTACGTTGCCTGACGGCCACAGAAACTTCCAACACTCGTAAAGGTGCGCCATTGAAAGCCGAATAATCCGAAAATTCTCCATAATACGTGTGACAGGTATACTTTTTGATAGGCATTTGCTCACTTTACTGTTAGGTCTAAAAATAGTATAAAAAAAGCTATGACCACTACCAACATGTCACCACATGGGCCTTGTATGTTGTTTAGCCATTTGCTCAAAATATATGGCAGGTACAAATTTTTTTGTAAGGACCTTTTGTTTATTTTGATTTTGCCTACAAATTTGTATATCATGACTTTTTCTCTAAAATGCGTCCTTTTCGAGATAAATGCGTTCGAACATGGGAAAATTTTTTTTTCTGTAACATCACACAAGAAAGCGGATGTGCTCAAAAAAGAGGAGATGGCCAACGAGAATGCGCAGAATCAAGCGATGGCCAATGAGAATTTGCCAAATCAAGAGACGGACAATTCGAGTGTGCCGAATGAACAGACGGTGGATGAAGATACGCTGGATCAAGAGATGGCCGACGAAGATCTTGAAGGTGAAGAATGAGAGTCTTACTAGTTTGTCATACGCGAAAGTCCATCTTCACTGACTGAGCATTCGTACGTGAAATTTAGAAGGGCCCAATATAATTCATGCTTCTCTTGACTTGATGAGAATCTCCAGATTCTTTTCGGAATAAGCCCCTGCAACAACTTGTAGCTACTTTCTCCGTCGGGCGCTATCCCACCTCTTCTAGAGATCCATCTTTCTACTGAAAATAATTCCGCGGGACCTCATGGAAGTTCGTGGGACCCGGCCCTGGAGAAATTTATATTCGTTTCTCCACGAAACTTGGCATTCGAGACGTATAGCGTACAAATTTTGACCAAAATCTACCAAATTACACCATATTTGGAAGAGAAGTGATATAGTATATCATGTACCGAGTTGCGGAAAAGACGCTTTTCCGAACGAGGTGCAGACAGTATTTTCTCCGTTGGAAGCAAGAAAAATTGGTATGCTGCACGTCTTCGATGCCCAATTCCTCAAGTGTCAAGATTGAAAATCTCCCCAGGGCCAGGTCCCACGAAGTCCCATGGCACCCCATGGAGTCTCACGGAATTATCCTCAGATGGGTTGCAGTAGTCTGGAAACTATGATAATGATATTTGATCCAAATTCCGTTCCAAGGAATCGTTCCAGCGCCTCCCAAAACTGAATCGACTCCTTCATTATTTTTTCCAAGCTGAGGCAGTATAAATCAGTGTTGAAACAGGGTTCTTTCGTAAAAGCAGAAAATCGGTCGTATTTATGCATATGAGGGTTTCCGCGAAACTTCCAACTATCGAGGTCCTGAAATGAAGAAGAGAGTTAGTCATGCACATAATTGGAATGAGTTTCATATGACTCTTAGACCTCGATAACGTATGAAAAATTGGTGCCACTTATATCCAAGCCTAGGTATTTGTTAGGAACCAAACGGAATTTGATTCATCTTCCTTCAAACTTCGAAATCTCTGTACTACATTCTCAGGTGTGGAAAAGGTACTTCATCATCGGAGCAAACTATACGAGAGTGAATGTCTCCACAAAATCGAGCCACATCAACAAATCAGGGCTACAATCATAGCTAAAGCCACCTCTGAATCAAACTTTTCTTCAAAATATAATCATAGTAGACCTGCAGTTTCTTACAATAACGTCCACATCTACATTTTCAACGAAATCGATTTTTTGATATCAATGGATTCGTTAAGAATAACAGAATCAAACGGTTCACTCAGCATGCGACAATAAAGATTTACCGTGGAGAAAATGCCAATGAAAAGTTCAGAATCCTATATGAGACAATGTACTTCTAGAACTTCCAGGTCGATTTTCTCAGCTTGACCAAATTGTACATGTGTACGTTCTTGTGAGAAACTGCAGAGATGAATATGTCATTTTATTAGAATTTTCAAGGGTTAGGTATTTATGGTACAGCAATATACATTTTTAAAAAGAATCGAAATTTCAAATGCAAAACTCTCAAGAATTGGTGTTTGCAGCTTGCTGTTGACAAACCAGGACGCGTTTCAGCAAAAGTTAATAAAATGCGTCTTGAATGATGGAAGGTACTATATAATGACACTTACTTTGGGCACCAAAAGCTCAGAATATCCGTGAACCACTGGAGTAACATAAAACTTAAACGTTTGGCGGAAGCCCTCATATAGCGGCGTTCTTATACATAATTTCTCTTTAGATAGCTTATTTTTATGAAATTCTTGCAAAGTCGGGAAGGGCTCGAGTTCCATAGCCTCAACTTTATGGACTGTGCTGGGGAATCTATCTTAATTAACCATCATCACCTTACTGTGCAGGTAATGATGTAGAGACGTCTTCAAGCTCGGAGGATGAGGACGCAGACCTACTGGATGACATCGAATATAGGAGATACAGGGCCAATGCTGGCAGCGAGGAGGACAGCGATACTGACAATGATTATGAGGATGATGACTGAGACAGATTATTATCCCCTTTCAACTTTCTTGCATCTGATGAATAGCTCTGTGTTATCGCTTCATACTTTTAAACTGTCTGGAATGTTCGATTATGGATATTCACTTACAATAAAGCGGAGATCTTTCATATATAATTCATATATAAAGTTGATATTTGCAGTTTTTGTGAATTTATGTTGATATGATTGCAGAAAAAGACCATTTCTATGTTTGAACGCATTTATCTCGAAAAGGACGCATTTTAGAGAAAAAGTCATGATATACAAATTTGTAGGCAAAATCAAAATAAACAAAAAAGGTCCTTACAAAAAAATTTGTACCTGCCATACAAGGCCCATGTGGTGACATGTTGGTAGTGTTCATAGCTTTTTTTATACTATTTTTAGACCTAACAGTAAAGTGAGCAAATGCCTATCAAAAAGTATACCTGTCACACGTATTATGGAGAATTTTCGGATTATTCGGCTATTTTATTCCAATGGCGCACCTTTACGAGTGTTGGAAGTTTCTGTGGCCGTCAGGCAACGTAATAATAGTGTGCAAATTTATTTATTAGCATTTTTAGATAGAGCAAAATAAGAACAATTGATACGTTAGACTTTTTTGTGATTCTATTGTAAATCTATTTTGTTAGTCACACAAAATTGTTTGACCGCTGCGCTGACAATGTTTGCCACTAGTTACGAATCGCTGACAAATTTTTTTCGCCATAACTCATCGTAATCTATCATCTAGAATAAGTTTTATTTTTACGAACATATAGCACAAGAACTTTTTTAAAAAATTTATAAAAAATTCAATAAAAAATACTTTGCCACGGAATTGGGATCGCTGACAAAAACCAAACGCTTAGTTAGATCGCCGCACACAACATATCTCATTTTCAGCCATCCGAAAATATGGCACAAAAAAAGTCGTCAGCTCCCTTGCTATACTGTCTCCCCCTTGTCTATTCCTTTTGTAAATAAGACTGCGGAAATTCCGAACCTCGTACACTTGTAGATTTACCTCTGTTTGAAGAAAAAAAAAACCATGATTATCGAGTATGAAAAGGTTTGTGCGAATGTACATGTATAGCAACGTTTATTTTCTTTATTCAATGCGAACGCATGAAAAGATCTTCACGCGACATTGAAACTACCCATGTAGAATATGAAAAGTGAGTGGAGAAAAAAAGGAGACGCTTATGGGAAAGCGAGAGTGGCAAAAAAGTTTTTCATTCCCAGTTCAGTTGTTGATATAGAAAGTCGAGAGGGAGGAAAAAAAATTGGGTCAAAGTATAACCCAATGCTTTTACCGTGCTTACTCTCCTATCTCGATTCCCAACTTTCGTCAGATATGTATGTATATCTATATATGTATCTGTACGTAAGTGTCTCTTTTCAGCTGTACAAAAGAATTATGCAAAAATTTGGACATGGAAACCATGATGGAGTAATTGCGATAGTGTGTGAATTTGCGTGATGCAAAATATTGAAAGAAACGTAAAACCTTTTTCGAACGCCATTCCTATGATTGTTACCTTTACATGACCTGGTAGTAAGTTGAAGGATATTGATTAATCGTATCCGTATCATTAGTGACTTGATTCATGTTCTGATTCTTTTATATGTAAAGAGAGCCTTTGTACCATGTGAATATCGAAAGTATTTATCAAAACTACCGAAAAAATAAAACAAAAATAAATAATAAATTATGGACTATTATTTTTCTACCCACAAAATCCTCTTGTATTATACATCGATTCTGAATGAATCAGTTTCAAAGAATAATGAAACTTGAGTTAATGAATTGAAATTTTCTCAATCAACCCAGTTATTTACTGGCATCAGCATATTAATTGATATTTTCTATCCTTTGATATTATTTCATATTCTATTATCAAAAATAATGACTATTGATTGCCTATTCTGACTAAGGGCCAGTTATGCATATCTTGATCAACTGGCCCTCGAAGCACAATGAGAAAACTACTCGGAAAAGTCCACCTGACTGCGATACATAACTGAACCGTTGATTTCACAGTTTAGAAAGTACTTAAAAATATCTCAAAATCTGATCATGAGTGCCCTCGTGTTTGGGTATTGCAAAGCATATTAGAAACAAAGAAAATTGTATAAAAGCAATTAACATTGCAAAACAAACCTATGAATTTCGACATCTTAGTCATTGCACTTCCCTCTATCTTCGAATTAGGATTTGCCAGATGATTTTTTAGGTGTGATCTGTACAAAGTAGAGTTACCCGGTGCGTAGAACTTTTAGCTGAAAACAAACGTAAACAAAGCCGGTGGCTCTTTAAATGACTCTTGAACACGTGATTGAGACAAGGTTAAGGTCACTTATGGAACTACTGGCGCCACTCTGTGCAAAAACTAAAAAGCAAACGATTTACAGTTTTGCCGCGCCACCGTCGATCGGTGCTTTTTTGCAAATTCATACTCAGCAACTGTTGGTAAGTTTACAGGTCGGGTCAATGCAGATGGCGCTCCGAGGGTAAAGTATACGGAAGCCTGTAAGGACCTCGCTTCACTTACCTTGCGAGCGAGCAAATTTCAATTGGAAAATTTTAAAATTTTCACTAACGTCGAGTCTCACACTAAACGTCTATGGGTGTTGGGATCTTGTTGCCCCTTTTCTCACTGGAAAAGAACATCTGAATTATGTAAATTAACACGTTCGCTGCGACGCTGTTTTTTCGTAATTTCATTCCGGTCATGAACTGGACCATCGCAATTCGGTAGAAACGCCCATATAGAGCTAAACTTTTCTTGGCTCATTTTTTACGCTCTGGTAAAGTAAACCACCACGATACATTATTTTGGAGAATTTTCCGAGCAAGTCTGAGTCGGGAAAGATTGAAAAGTGAATAAATTGGTAAAAACGAGTTTTAGACATCGCTTTGACTGATATTAAAATTTTTGAGTGAAAAAACCAATAGATCAACGATACTCTGTGCATACGATCTCTCCTTCGATTTGAATCGTTTTCAATTATGTCTGAAATCACATAGTTAGTCTCCGAGATAGTCTCTCTAATACAGCACGTATTAGGAAATATTGAAGAAAAAAAACGTGGACTGTTGCATGAGGCTCGGCATGAGGCATTCGCGAATTTGTGTACGCATTGTTACAACTGACCGTGAAAAAGTTCGGCGCGCTGACCGCGATCGAAACCATCTGACACATTTCTGATGCCACCGCGTACCTAGGAAAGCATATGATATGTGCATTCCTTGTCCTCTTACTACTTGCGACGATGCATCAGGTTCCGTCAAGTTTGGCAGGGGGCGGGGTGACCACGCGGAATCGCAGTGTACAGCCAATCACCGCAGATTCACCGTAGAGAGGGTAGAGACCCTATACCTAATCGCTCACACGAACACACTCTTTGACATAGCTAGATGTACGGTGCACAAACTTTTTCCAGGAAAAACGCCGAAAATCGCGGAGTAGGGTGAGAAATGGGTGGTCCGAGCGTCGAGTGGAGAGACGGTGAAGTAGAATAAAAGCGATGAAAAATTGCGGGTCCTACCGGCGGGACCCGTTGCAGCAAACGTGTTAATGGAAATATTCAATTTCCGAATATCAGTCTCGGTAGATTATACTCGTATCACGCCTTGTTTGCTGGCAATATCATTTTCACGGACTTTTGATCGTTATTCTTTTGTTATCAATAGAGAACTGATTCAAACTTCTTCTGGTCCTAATTTTCGGCTCGTGTCTAAGAACAGAAGAGTGCATCAAGGCAGTTTTATGTGCTCTTGAATTATTGAACTTTGTGTGAAACTATCCTAGAATAAACGGCGAAGTCCAGAAAAATGTATCAGGCAGATGTCGCACTATAATCAATATTTTTCCATTTTCACAGTCTATTCCAGAAACCTGGCCAGTAACTATGCACCTTCGAAGAAACAAAATGCGCAAATCTAATCACTCTGACGAGAGATCGATAAAAGTGATGGACGGTCGATCGAACCCCATTTGAGTAATCTTCCATTTACGCGCGGAAAAAAAGTTTCTGCTAAATCAAAAAACGTGGATTTTTTCAAGCACAGCCTTTGCTCTGTCGTGTGCGTATTGTCATAATGCACTGTAAAACTCTTGACATTGAAGATATAGAAAAAGATGGTTGGAGTGAGCCTATCACTCCTTGTGCTTGAAAAAATTTCAAGTACGGCAATGAAGCGCAGCCTAGAATCCTAGAATCAGGCTCGGCAATGCTACAGCACGCTAGAACCACGATCAAACATTATTTTCTGAGTGAAACAGGTATTGAAGTACAGGTTCTCTTGGAAGCTCATAACATTGAATTTGGTGATTTAATTAATAAGGTAAGTGTATCCAACTTGCCTCTGTACCCAACTTGCCCCCATATGCCGATCTCGGGGATGGGCACTCCTTGGCCTCCCGGCAATTCTTTCACGTTCGTTGTGTTGAAATATGAGGCAGTAAGTACTTTGTTTCGACCCCGAACCATTCCTGCGTTCTCCAGAAAATCTAAAGTGATTTTGATGACGGAGTCATCTTTCGCCGAGGTGAGTGAATCCATGCTTGAGGATCCATGTGGACACGCGCTTAGGACGAGTTTCCGTTTGGTACGTTATGCACAGGCGCCGTTACGGCGCTGCGCTATACCTATATATCGACTGCATGCATGCTCGTACCCGCAGTGCTGTCGTTGTGTACGACGAAGCATTTGTTCGTGTTGGTGCTCGATCGTGTGCTACCTAATATTCTATATATATATAATTAAGTCGTGCATATATGTTGCCCTCTGTGTTTCTCATATGCATTGCCGTAAGTCGCAAGCAAAGTTTACCACTCCCATCATGCAATGTTCGTAAAAATGTTCGAGGGCCCGAAATTTTGAGGCAAATCGCAACAATTCGTCGAGCAATTCGTTCATCGGCATTCTTCATGATATTCGCAATGCCCGTGCATTGCACATTTGTGAGAAGTATATACAGCAATGCGCGATTATGCTCCTGAAACTCGGAAAATGGTGGTACTGATCAAACCTTTCTCGCTCTTATACTCACTTGGGGAGGGGGGTGGGTAAATACGGATTTCCGGGAGAACTCATTTCCGAGATTCTTGTAGTTTTCGAGGAGAAGGTTTGTCTTTGATATGATCGGAAGTTCACATTAGTGAACGATCAATAAGCGTATATATAATAAAACAGGTGAAATAAGCGCAATTCTCAGATTTCTGATAGAACCACGATCGAGACATTTTCTTGCCCACAATATCCAAATGTAAGATGAAATTTTGTCTCATATCCCAGCTTCAATAACCTTTCGGGTTACGTTTGTCCACAATTTCAATACGTCGCACGGCTCTCTCAATTGTTGAGTAAGAATCTTGAGTTGGAAAGAGTAGTTTTTGAAATAAAACCATGGAAATATTGTGTCCACTCCTGATCATATAGATGAGGCTGCAAGGCTCTGCACTACAGTCGAATATATTTCTGGTGAACTAGTCTATGAGAAGTACAGTTCCCGCTGGAAAACTCAATCTAAGGAGTTGTGAACTCACGATGACTCCGTCATCTTTCGCGCGTTCTCTGTCGACGCACTAATTTTTTCTATTTTTCGTGATTGCTTAGCTAAGAAAGCACCGAGGGAATTGCGTTCAGTAAAATCGGTGTCAAATTCTTTGAGTTCAACCATTTTTGACGTGCCTTAGCGCATTCGATTCCTCATCTCAATACCTTCAAAATCCATTTTTCAAAATTGCAAAATTTGAATATGGAGCTGTTTTATGTGCAAAACACGGAGACGATTTGTAAACAAGGATGCCAACATTGGAGTGTACCTAACATGCCCCCATATGTTTATCTCGAAAGGGCGTGCAGAACGACTTTTTTCACCACTCAGAACGTGTTTATCACGTCAAAATGGGTCAGAAATAGTGTTTCGAACCATCGTAAAGCTCCAAATATGCGTGCACGGCGATAAAAACACTTTATCGCCGATTTCCATCATTTATTTCGGAAGAAATGCGACAGTTCGGCTCCAATTGATCCAAATTTGACGTAGTTCAGTGCATTTTAAAGTTCTTTAAACAAGCTCCAAAATGAGCTGAAGCACGTTGAAAATCGTTGAAGTACACCAAAGTTATTAAGAATAAGGCTTAATGGGGGCAAGTTGGGTACACACTTGTGTAAACTCTCAAAGATCACCTTTTGGGAGAATTCAAACAGTTTGGCTCCAGTTGGTTCAAATTGGATGTACTTTAACTTATTTTGAAGGTCTTGAGACAAGCTTTAAAATGAGCTAAGGTACGTTAGAAAATATGGAGATGGGCCAAAGTTATTAAGAAAATGGCTTAATGGGGGTGAGTTGGGTACACTGACCTTACTACTGATCATTCTTATGAATATTCTTCATATCAGACGTCAGTTTCTGAGCCCCAATGCTGGCGCTCGCCACACAAAAAGATGGCTGCCAACTCTGTGCGCGATCGGCTCCACCGGTGGGGCCCACAAAAGTTCATGCAAATACTGTAAATAATAAATGCCAAAGTGATGACTTTCCAGTAAGTTTGACTTCCGGAAGTGCCGAAACGCACATTTGTATTCTTTCGCAATATCCAGACCGGAATCGCGATTTTGCCTTTGCAGTGAACGTGCTAATATGGGTCGGAGGTAAACGATGTTACGAGGCCAACATTTTCATCTGAGCCCACATTAAAAAAATTATTCATTATTCATTATGTGTGACTAAACACTTTTTGAGTCCTTTGAGACGAGTGCTGTTACATCTACTAAGTTGAGACCGTTTTGGTTGAGGCAAGACTCGAATGTACCTTTTTCTCGAATGAATGAATAGGTGATGGCGGTTGACACTATGCACTCAAAATTATGAAGACACTTTGAGTGACACGTGTAATATCGGTAATTTTTCGAGAAACACAAGGTGTCCAGCTATAGCAAGTGTGACACATTCGGAAAGTATTCACCGCCACCAAGTGTGCAAATACATGGATTATTATCATAAGAGCTTTGCAAAAATAATTTTCAAGATTTCACAACCGCGAAACCTATTGACTGGGTGAAACTCTTTGAGTGCCTTCTGATAACGCATATGAATATTTAGGTCGAGCTTTGTAAAATAAGTGCCTCACTCACATGTTTCGCTTAAAACAGCACAGCGTCGCTTTTTCATAATGAGGTCTGAGTTCACTGTGGCCAGTCTTGGTCTGTTGACGTTGGAAGAATATTCGTGCGACGCGCTGCGTAACGACATTTTCTAAGACAGCTAGAAAAGATGTTCTGAGTTTGCATTATCTCCCTATAATACGTTAAAAGCATCATCGAACGGAACCACGGTCACTTATCTAACTCTATTAGTTGGATACACATAATTTGATTTCACAAAAGGATAGACAAAAAGGTAAGTGTACCTAACCTGTTCCGTGTGTCTAACCTATGGGCATTCCAACAGCGTTGACATTGACGCGAATGTTTTCAAGTTTGTCATATCAGCAGTGCTCGGTCGAGCTCGATATCAGGTTTAAGAAATATGTCAAAAAAGTTGAGCACGTAATACTATTTTCAAGGACCAAAATCTTGTTGGAAGTATGTAGCGCCTCCGTTTTGTTGAAGCACGTTCTTGATCTTTTACAGATTTCTGTACAATGGAAAGGACCAAGATGTTGGCTCTGTATATCGGCTTATTGCTTCTCATGTGCATCAACCCATTGGAAGGAGGACCAATAACGGTTGCCGGATGTTATAAGCTCTGCGGGTTGGGCGCCACAGCCTGTTTTGGTGGAGCCTTTGGAGTTGCAACTGCGACCATTATCGCTGCATCGCCGGCACTTTTAGCATGCAATAAAGCATTTTCGGTTTGTATGGCAGCTTGTTCTGCCCTTATTGTAGCGCCTACTCCTTGATTAGGCTGACAATGATATTATCATCAGTATTTCTTGACTAATAGAGACGTTTTCACAATCGTTTTATGGATACTGCCCAATTTTTACCGAGATAATTTGAGAGGCGACCATTTCGATGTGTATTCATTATCAGACTGTATTGTAGAACTAGACTGTACTGTATTGCTTTTCGTTGTCAGCTAGATCAATAAACAAACTTATTGCCAATTTGAATATGACATCTTACATGGGTATCCGTGAAAGAGCAACTTGCTGCACAAAATTACGATGATCAAATAATGCATGACTGATGCGACCATCGTGCAGCTAACTGAAAGAGGTCTGCAGGATAATGCTCAGATTCCTTCATAATTTTTTGTAAGAAATTGGTCGGGTTTTCAATCAAGAGTTTTAACAAACTGTTTGTACAATAGACTGAATGAGAATGATGGATAGTTGCAGTAAGGCTGTTTAAAAAATACTGACAAACATGGAGCCAAAAGATATTTCAAATATAACGAACATTTACCAGGAAAAGATTTTTTCAAAGAGTATCATTAATAGTTTTCTGAAAAACCCTGGTTTTTTATATATCGGTGAAAAAGTTCACCACTGAAGCCTGAACAACTATGGATATCTGAAGCAACTTATGGAGCCTGCGGCGAAGGACTGCCCACTTTCCAACACTCAGAAGGAATCTCTCAGAAAAAATAAATTACACAAATCAAAAGAATCTGACTCGATGATGAAAAATTTGAATACACCTCACAAAGTCCAAACGCCAAACCAGCAAATTTTATATGAAATTCTTAAGAGCGTGCGGCTCGAAAATACGCACGGTGCCTCCACGCGCGACCTAACAACTTTTAAAGAAACCAATGGATGACAACTATATGCTCCTATTAAATATTTCAGTTCACAATGAAGATTCATTTACCAGGTGACTTACAGATGTATGTCACCTGGTGATGTGATGCTACAGCTGGGAGCAAAACTAATTTGTTTAGATCACGGCCAAGATAATGAGAATTAAAATAAGAATAGGGATAACTGTACAAAAATTCGAGTAACAAATCTATGCTGCTATCTTACGTATCACTATTGGGTTGGCGAGAATTTCAGGGTCGACAATTTCTTCAATAAATCATCGAAAATGAGTTGGCGCGATTGCAATTCACCATCAAAATCACAAACGTTCTACGAATACAGCTTTTGAGATTTCTTCCCAAGAAACGTGACATCACACTAAGCCGTTTTCACATTCATGTGATAAACTGTTATGCAAATTTAAATTCACGCTTCACAACGGGTGGGGAGAGGTAACTATCCTCTTTGAACCCGGAGTCATTAAGATTATATACAAGTGTAAAATAATGCTATTTGACTCCAATGATCTCAGCTGTGGTTTTTAGAGTCACAGACCTTCACTCGAACCGATGGATGAATCAGTGCTTTGAATCCTGGACACGATTACGTCCTGCTAATATTCACTCGTTGCAGCCTTATCATATTTGTTCCACTTAAGGTAAGTGTACCCAACAATGCCCCGTTTGAGCCATTTTGCCAACAGTTTTGGTCTGCGTAGATATTCTTTAATGTACTCGAGGCTTTCAAAATGAGCTACGTCGTCGAATTCAATTATGACCCACTGGAGCCAAACTATCACAATTTTCCCAAGAAAATTATTATTCACGAGTTTGTGAATGGGCGTAACCAACATGCTCTCATCGGTAATGAAGTGCATAAGATCGTTTTTACCACCGAGTAACGACATTTAGAGCTTTTCGTTGGTTCTAAAGATTATTCCCGAACTATTTTGACGCGATGAACACGTTCTGACTGAGAGGTAAAATAAGGCGTGCTGCAAACCCGTTCAAAATAATAGTATGAGGGTATATTGTATACACACCAATTTTGGCCTCCATTTTTGCGAATGATTTCTCCTTATTCTGCTCATGATATCGATCCACTTTCGAATTTTGCAATGCACTCAAGTATATGTTGAGATTGGTCGAACAAAAAATTTCTGGCACTGGTTTTACTAAGCGCGATTTCCTTGGTGATTTCTTGGCTGTGCAAAAACAAAAAAATAAAATACTCACTTCTAATTTTCCGGGACACGCAAAAATGAGCGCAAATTCCCCATTTTCTCACATTTTAAGATGCCAAAAGTGAAAAAAATTGCGAGGAGGTCAACGGGTGCCCATCCCTGAGATCGGTATATTGGGGTAAGTTGTGTACAGAGGTAAGTTGGTTTCAATTACCTGATAAGAATTAATAAAGCTGGAATTGTTGCGTAGTAGATATCCTGAGATGTTTTGTATAATACACTACCGGTTAAAAGTTTGTAAACACCTTGAAAAACAAAAAGTTTTCCTCGTGACTGCTCCGATCTTTTTGGTCCAAAATAACTCTACCTTAGCTCATTTTGAAGCTTTTTCTAAGCACTTCAAGGCCTCTTTGAAATTTTTTCGCGCAGCTTGAGTGATGCTTTTGGAATCATCTAAATTCGTCAATTCCCGTCAGACTTGGAGAGGTTTGCGTATTGACCCGATTTTTATAAAATTTTACAAGGCTTCGGTTTGATTCTGCAAGAATCCCTCAAGCTGGGTGAAGAAAAATTACAACGAGATCTTAAAGTGCTTGAAAAAGCTACAAAATGAGCTAAGGTAGACTCATTTTGGACCAAGAAGATTGGAGCTGTCGCGTGATTAACTTTTTGTTTTTCAAGGTGTTCACAAACTTTTGACCGGTAGTGTATGCATTGAAAAATCCCAAAATATGCTGTCTAGATGGCTAGAATGTGCAGTTACAAATTTGTTTCTTTAAGACTTGTTATCGTGCGTACCACTTGAAACGTCTCCGAGGAAAATCAGTGATCTTTCGATTTCCACCAATATTAAAATAGCATAGGTACTTATAATTTTGATCAAAATTATAAGTCATAAGTACGCTTTTTTAAAATTGGTTTGAATCATTTAAGGTTTCACGACATTGATCTTCTTTGTCTCAATCATCCCCCCCCCTACCCAGCGTATCATCATTCTTCCCGGGAATTTCTTGGGCCCAAGAAATTCAGGACCTTCTTAAAACCATTCACATACAAGTCTTAGCTCCTTATCATTCTCAGATTACACTCGACTTAAATTTTGAAGTCAGGGTCGACAGTGAATAAAACACGTGAATCTCGTCACTTTTCATTCACGAGTGCAAATGTAACTAAGCAGCACTATAAGAGTTGAGGGGACAAACGTTTATTTTGAAATATCCATGAACGTGAAAAAATGCCGTAATATATGAAGAGATGCAATAACATGTAGCTATCTCGAACTGTTTGATAATTTTTTCAGTCGGATAATTCTACCAATGGCGTTTTGGAGATCACGAACAACATACAACTGGGGTGCTCTCTCAGCGCCAATCAGCTAGGATAGCTGCGAATCAGCTGGTGATAGCTGATTCTGTCAGCTAACATGAACGGATTTTCACTGATTGGATCAGCTATAACGGGATGTGATATGCAATGATGTGCACCACCCAGGGGTGTAATTCTTCGATTTCTCTGCGTCTCGTGATAAATTTTTGGCACAGGTATTCATAGTCGTTCATATTAGGCAGTGAGATTTATTTTATTGTACAATTTTCGAGTCACTGCAATGTCCCGAATGTGGGCCACTTATGCCCCGAATGTGGGCCACCCTCTATAGCTCTAAAGAGATTGGCCCACATTCGGGGCATGTAGTGTTATAGTAGGTGGCTCACATTCGGGGCATATAGTGTGATAAGAGGTGGCCCACAATCGGGGCATATAGTGTGATAAGAGTTGGCCCACATTCGGAGCAATGGCGGCCCATATTCGGGGCATATAGTGTTATACGAGGTGGCCCACATTCGGGGCATAAGTGGCCCACATTCGGGGCATATAGTGTGATAAGAGATGGCCCATATTCGGGGCATATAGTGTGATAAGAGGTGGCCCACAATCGGGGCATATAGTGTGATAAGAGTTGGCCCACATTCGGAGCAATGGCGGCCCATATTCGGGGCATATAGTGTTATACGAGGTGGCCCACATTCGGGGCATATAGTGTTGTAGAGTGTGGCTCACATTCGGGGAATGTTGAGTTTTAGAGGTCGGCCCACATTCGGGGCATGTAGCTGTGTGGAGGGTGGCCCACATTTGAGGGTTTCCATGGAACATTTGACTATTGACCCTCTAAAATAAAAAAAAATTTTTCTCATCGCACACGTTTAAAATGGGTTTCATGTGATTCTTATACCTCGAAAACATGTGAAAAAAGTGGTGCCACTCTCTTCCAAGCCGAGGTATCTGGTTCAGAACGAATTGTAAGGAATTTCACACTTGAAACATTCGTGAATCGACTTCAATCGAACAGATTCGATTCAAAACATTGTCTAGACGATCGATACGGATTATGTTTTGCCTGACTTGACTTTAAGATGAATTTCATCATTGATTTCTCCGAAATTCGATGTAAATTTCCAAAATCGAGTCAAGAGCTATATGAGTCTCATTTCAATTTCTAGAATACACTGTGGTGTTATTTTGTTCATTTTTTAGCCGTATACTATGTAAAAATCGAGAAAATCGCGATACCATCACATTTAGCGGCTTATTTAGCTTACCATCCAGATTCAAATATTTCTCCTCAGCTTCTCACAGAAATACCGATCGACAATTGCAACTCAGAACAGTGCGGTTAAATCCCTTTTGCAATGAAGAAAAAAGAGCACAACATTCCAATCCTGTGCTTTACGTTTCCTGAGTATGCCATCAAAAAATGACCGTTTTGAGAGCCAGTGGCGCGATAACTTTATGAGCTTTGAAGCTTTATAAAATTTGTCCGGATCAACGCACACTCACAAACCAAACGGGATTCGATTCGTCTTCTTTTTGACTTCGAAAACTCATTGCTAAATTTTCCGTTTTGCACAAGGTATTTCATCAATTTCTTAAACAATAGCCAGATAAAGTTTTCCCACAAAACTCAGTTACATCGATGAATGAGAGTTAATATCATAGCCAAATCAGCGCACACCTCTGAATCAAAGATTTTCTCAAAATATGAGATTAGTAGATGGATATATCATCCCACCGAAGTAGTTGAGGCTTAGGTATTTTAGTTACAGCCTTATCAATTCAAAAAATCGCGTTGGTACGTTTGTAAACTACCCAAAAATCACCCTTTGCGGTCGGCTATTGACAAATCAGGATGCGTCTCAACAAAAAAGAATGTAGTCCATATTGAATGATGCCAAATACTATAAAATGCCACTCCTGCGCACTCCGAATAGTTCAAAATACTCTTGGAACACTGCAGTAACACAAAAGTTAAAAGTTCCGTGGAAACTCTCATTTGGGACATATACTTCAGGCCAAAAACCATAGTAAACTGTATCTTCATATCATGACCATTCAGGAAACTCCATTATCGATCTAGAAAATAGTGCTTGAAATACGATTTATTTGGGACCTACAAATTGATTGTTATTGTGATGAAAATATTAGTCTAGAACAAGTCCTGGAGTAATTTGAGTATTTGTATAGAGTAACACTGTATAGTGTATACGGCACAACATGAATATCGTTCAGCTGAAAAATCAGCTATATTAGCTGAGATTCCAGCTATGTTAGCTGTCTGAATCAGCTATTATATATAAGCTGATATTTCAGCCGATGGTTTTTTACTGACACGAATAGCTACTGTAGCTGAATTTCAGCTACATTAGCTGATTTTCAGCTACAATCACTGATTTATAGCTGACCATAATCAGCTATATAGGGCCTCTCATATCACGAAATGAGTAAATATCGAACGAATACGCCTTAGTTCGTCGTGACTTGGTCTGGAGAAGTCGCTAATGTGTTCATGTCGATATTGGAACCCGGATTTGTAGAGTTTTCCCGTCAAAATTATCGATTCAAGCGTGATTTTAGTGTTTGCTGATTTGATCAGCAGTTTGACGACCCATGGGAGTAATAGCTCATATTTCAGCTATATAATAGCTGATTGATGCTGAGAAAGTGTTGAATCAAATGATAAAAATAGTGAAACTGATCAAATCGATTTTGAGTTTCATTATTGGAGTCCAGATATATCACATGCCTCTCACATAAATTGTGAAATATGATATTAACACTGTTCATGTTCTTTGATGGAACAACAAGTATTTATTCATCAATAAGAACCCATTACTTAACTATCTAAATTCCTCAATCTTTTTAGATCTTTTTAAATTCTCAATAATAGTCGGGAGCTCGTAAGCAAAAGACGAGCGAAGAATAGCCTCACATAAAATAGATGAGATTTCTTTGACACAGAATTAATCACGTGTTTTTGTTTTGTTCAAGAACAAAGACAGCTCCGCCACCGTCGTCTGCTAAAGAGCCAAGTATGTGGGCTACGGTTATAGAAGTCTTCGCGCGCGTGCCCACGTGCTTCCATGGCGATAGTTACTTTGTTTACATAGCTAGCAGACTGTAGTAGTGACCATTGTAGAAATTATGCTCCACGTCTAGAAGTCACCTAAAACATCGCTCCTTCGTCCTCCTCGTCGATCGCCATGGAGGACCTCGATCTTGAAGAAGACGATTACCGAGAATGTCCTTCGGAGCCATCGGACGATGATAGAATAGCTGAACTAGTCGAGGAAAAGCCACCGATTGTCCACCAATTCGACGATTTACTTATCGAAGATGACGAAGAGGGCGAGGAGGGTGAAGATGGAATCAGAGTTATTAGACGAGATCTGCAGAAGCAGAAATTGAAACGAGTGCGCCGAAAACTCGGGCTTATTTGGTTGAATTGGCCAGAAAAGGGTGTTGGACGGACAATCTCGGATGCAAACGATGGCTACTCGAGTATCAGCGATATTGAGAAGGTGCTGCTTTGGTACGCAGAAAATTTTCGGAGACAGTATGTGAGACTATATCCCAAGAGGAAGCCACTGTTGCTCACCTGTGCCAATGAGTGCGGAGTGCAGGTAGGTAAGCTTCAACTTCAAAATGTACTTTACACAAATCTTCAGCGAGTGTTCCATGTGCCAAGCCTACTTGTCAATGTGTGCTGATATTTTGCCGTTTTCTTTTGTAGAAATTTGTATCTTCATCGGTTAGACGATCATTGCTGTCTTATCCAGACCTCACTACGTGGCAGGGCTGCGCCAAATTCGTTAGCGATTTTGTCAAATACGAGCCACCAGGAGAGATCATCACGTTGGTACGTGATACATTTTCTAATATTGCTTAACAAATATATCAATCAACTTTCGCCGTGGTTTGATTGAATATCTACTTATTCAAAATTTATCAGTAATTTTTTAAGTCAACATTGTTGAAAAAAAAATTGTGCCCCGGTCGCGCCTAGCCCCTCAATTTATTATGTAATTTTTAAACCTGGGCATTTGAATCTTTCTTGAGAAGAATGAAGCTATAAGGTGGCTAAATTTAGTTCATATAAAAGAGAAGTAGGAATTCTTTTTTTTTTTTTTCGTGTGTTCAACGGTCGTTTTCAGTCAATGGACTATTACAACCGGGGCGGATCTCGTGGGTTTATCGTTTCGTGTTTTATCATGGCGAGGTCGAGATCCAGCCACTCACCCTAACTTAAATTCTCTCCGCATTTGCCCGGGAATCATGCCCGTGGAGCGAGGGAAAACTCCTGAAGGGAGAAAACCTGCTCCGGAGAGTTCGGCACATTTATCATGCTACCCTTACGGTGCTCATGCCACATTTCGTGAGCATGAACACCGCAGTTGTAACATTTCGTGCCTCCCGCTCACGTTGCTGAGGTGTAAGTGTCAACTAATCGATCAGAAAAGTCAGCAAGTCGAGGTTGGTTAGACCGAGATGGGCGGTCACCCATCCAAGTACTAACCGCGCCCGACAATGCTTAACTTCGACGATCGGCCGAGTTGACACTCAGTGACCCCACCAACTGTGTCGGTAGAAGTAGGAATTCATCAATTTATGTTTATAAATATCAAGCCCGACGCTCACGACGATGAATTACCAAAATTGCAGTTCTTTTATGATGTCTGACCAAAGCGGGACTTTATCACTGAATTTCACAGATTTGCAACAAGAACGCGCACGATGCTTATTTTTGCTTCGGTGAAAGGAAGCTTATCATGAAAATGGAACGTTACAAATTCGAAATACTTGTTGAGATTGACCTACAGTATTAATCCAACTTGGTCGTCCATGTAACGATGAGAAAACTGACTTTCAACGCTCCTTGATTTGTGGTTCATGGGTTCGTTCATAGCACCCTGAAATGATGATCAGATTTAAACGTTGGTAGAAAGTGTTCCTCGATTAAGAACGAAATCTTATTTGGATTTTTATCCTGTAATTTTCAAAGAATGACCAATTTTCATCAAAATCTAGAGTGGCCCTATTGCTATCAAGTTACAATTCTTAGTCAGAAAACCAAAAATGATGGATTGCTTAATCACAAAAATCTTTAATGAAAATCAATATCCTTGTTGCAATTTTAGCCAGAACATCTGCACTCTCCAACGCACTTGCTGAGCCATCAGCGAGGAAACAGCTTTGAGATGTCAACTCTGCTTGTATGTCTACTCCTTGGCCTTGGCTACAATGCCTACGTAGTCAGTGGTTACGCTTCGCGCGAGGTCAGCTTGTGCGATTTGACGATGATCTCTTGTCCTTACCTGGACGAAACAGTAAGTCCAGAGCCTCCACCACCAAAAATCGACGAATCCAAGTACCGTCCGAGATCGCCTTTGAACTTTGACAGCAAGTATTTGGAGGGAGTCGAGGCAAAAAAAAGAAGGAAGAAGGAAGAGGAGATGAGGCAACGAGAGGAGGAGCGTAGAAAGATTATCATGGTAGGCACATTTTCAACGTCAACATATTACATTATAGTTTTATAAAACTCGCAATCAAGTCCCGTGGTTGGTTAAAATCTCCATTTTCTACCCTGACATTTGTAAGAAAGAGATGCGATGGAAATTTATTATCAAAAATACTTATGAAGCTTCTCCTATATTTTGTCTATTTTTGTACATTTTTGAGTAATCATGTATGAAACACTATTGCAGATGAATTATTTCGAGACCACTCAATTTTTTGCGATCCATATACAACGTGTGCTCCAACTCGTTTTCTGAAATTTTGGATCAAGTACTTTCTGTGATGACGAGCGTTTAGAGCCTCATTTCAACAATTTTCAAGAGTACTCAGGAATGGAATCAGTAATCACATTTTCATCCATGTACACTCATTCTACAATTGAAGCCAAAATTTTCAGGAGTGCATCCGAGTACATTTATTTTGCATTCAAGACTTCTTATTTTCAAAAATTACTCAAAAGTTTACCAGTAATTTCTCGTGTACATGCTTACCATTGATAATGATGCTACGGAAACTTAAAAATTCCATATAGATGATTACCAAATTAAAAAATGTTTAACTCATCACGTTGGCTTACACATCATCAAATTAAATTCGCGATTGATTTGAGCAATTGCTAGGATTTTGAAACTCTTGGCGAAATTGCCCCACGGCACAACGCGATTACACTTCATTAATAAAAGTTTTCATCCGCTTGAGTTCAGGAGTTGGAACGACCACCACCAGACCCTCGTTTCGGCCAACGGGTTCACTCATGGGTGCTAATACTACCTGGTGGATCAAGGCCTACAGCAAGCTCCGACGATGGATCCCACGTGACCGAGCCGCTCTTCGTCGAGGCAACCACGGGAAATTCTTTATCACCTCGAGATTCGGTCAGCGAAAAACTCTACTTGGGTATAGAAAGCATATGGAATCACGAGAACTACTGGGTCAACATGCAGGACTGCGGGAACGCCTGTATGGAACTTGAGTGGAATCTGAGCGACGTTAAAGCTTGGGAACATCTGCTACCTGGTGAACCTGAGAGGTTGAGACTGAACCAGGAAGATGAGGATGACGAGGACGAGGAGACCAAGACGCGCAGAAACTTTCACATGGTTGTGCCAGCGTCGTACGTCGACAAACTTGAGGTGCCATTCCAGAGTGAGCTATAATTCTCGTTCTGAAGTTTAGTCTGTCTTAAAGTTCATCCAGATTGAGTGATGAATATTGCTATCAACTAGAATCTTTGTCCTAATCTTCATGATGTAGAAACACTGAAGAAGATGCCACTTTGCAAATGCTTGGAAAAACAATCATTGATATTATACGGCAAATTGCTGCATCTGTGATGAGAAATCCATCCTCAGATTTGTGACAATCGATGAGAAAACTATTCTATACCTCAAATAGATAACATATTCGTAAAATTCGATTTCGAAAGGGGTAGTGTGCCTAATTCGTCACTACTGCTTTCGTCTTGCTCATGATATTCACCCATCTGAATACTTTTTGGTGATTACTCGAAAATGTACTGTAATACCATTTTAGTGCATTTTGGAGCTTGTATTGAGAGCTTGTTCATTCAATCTGAATCAACTGGGGCTGAGCTATCTAATGTTTTGCGAAGAAAAGATCTTTGTGCATTTCCGAGAGGGTGTGCCTAATTCGTCCTCATGGTAGAGAAGAGGCCTGTTTCCATAAGACTTAAAGACTGTTTCATGGAACCGGAATATTCTGGCTTCCCAGCGTCCGAATAAGGCACTTTTTAGCTGATTTTCCAGCTTTTTAAAGCATTCTCTGGCTTTTTAAGTACTATGGATGAATTTCCACAGGATGAGAAAAAATTTAGCAAAATGCTATCGGGGGGAATCAGCGATACTGCATGCTATTTAGTAAATGCTCGTAAAATCTCTGAGATATCAAATCCTGCAACTCTGCGAAAAGCATTACGAAGTCGAAAAAAGACAAATAAATAAGCTAAACCGCATTGGAACTGGTTGGGCCAACTTTTTCAGGCATTGTTTTTACTCTCCATGAAGAAGAAAGTCAAAAGTTGCAAAAACGATATTTTCATCCTAAAGAGCGCAGGAGATCATTCTGGATCATCCCCAAGTGCTTGCTGTTCCATAGTGTATATAACATAAAAAAAACCTAAACAATTGCGCGTCAAGATCTGCGACAGCCCACTTTCGAGATCTTGAGTGAGGATAAATTAGGCACAGTCACCACATTAGTCATACCGAAAACCTTTACAATTAACATTCGTTCAACTTTTATCATTTGTTCGTGTTCTTGAAGCATAAATTTTGACTTGGCCGAGGAGCAAAGTGCCATGACAAGGGGATCGAAGCTCTAATCATACGAATTTCCTTCAATCCTGGAAAACATCAGTACCCTTCGATATTCTATCTTGCAGATTATGAGAGACGTTATCCAAACGGTCACAAGACTATATTCTACAAGAAAACGAAGGTGAAACTTTTTGGACCTTACGTTCGTTCCGATGGTATGGTGCAGTCGATCACCAAATACGATGATTATGGATACAACATGCCACTGGTTGTGTATGAGAAATTTTTGAATCGGAATGACCACCTGGAAGGAAGTGTGAAGAGGTTTGACAAGCATCTTGTTATTGACTACTATGCGACAGGGAGGCCAGATTTTTGCCGAGGTAACTTCCTTTTTGCATTTTTTTTCTAAAGCAATCAAAATAGCATTGAGTATTTGGTTTATCACAAATATACGATCATCTTTGATCTCACTGGTTCAAATCTGCATTGATGGATCTCTGAACTCGATTCGCCGCGATTCTTTCACCACATCCAACGGCATTATCAAAATGAGTATTACCTACTCCGCGTCCCTATGATCTGTCGAGAATCATCCTACAAATTGCTTTGATTGAGTGTCCCTGAGTTAGAAGAAAAATTATTTTTCAAATTCTTCAAATTTTTGAACAGCCCTGATGATTCCTATTTAGCAATAAGTGTCTTCAACACTTACTTTCTTGCACGAGCTATCGTTGATTCATAATGTTTGCTTAGCTCATGAGTATTCCATGCACGATCATGGAAAAGCCGACGAGGAACGAACGCTTGATTATAATCCGATTAAACGACTTGATAACCTGTATCGTATCAAGATGCACCCACTGTACGTAGTACAAGAGTATGAAAATCGGGAGGATGGACTGATGAGTCGGTGAGTAAAAAGCATTTCCTTCGTCTTATCAAATACTGATTTAGTCAGTCCTTACTCACTGGATTTTTTCCACAGATTCGCCGAGTACTCTCCCTTCATCGAAGACAACAACATGGAAGACATTCACAACCGCACAATTTTGGTAAGTGTTGGCAATAAATTCACAAAACTCTGAATCGACTTCGATTTTTGATGAATCCGATTCCTCAGAAAATCGTGGAAAAATTTCATTTGATCGAGCAAGTTTCGAGTGGGAAAAATATTGCCACCCGAGAGTTCGATTTTGTTGATAATGAAATACGTCTCACGTACCATTATTCTGGAGGTCAATATACACAGGCTACGAGAAGTTATATAAAACCTCCTATATCCGAGCGAGGTGACAAACTCGTTTTTACATCAGAAATGACGCAATCCTACAACGTGGGTAAACTTTGAATTCTAAAAATTTTTTCAATAGCAGAAATTCAGTTCGTGTCCCATTTCTTACAGCCTGATCCTCTCGCCCCGCCGGATAATTTTGACGATCTAATTGTTGATCTTGAAAAACAACTCATCGATGAGGAAGTGTCGGTTTCACAAATTCGTAAAGCTGAGACCGAGGTTGATGAGTTCATCACAATCCGGAAGAAAGAGTTTGCCAGTCCACAATTAAACGTATCATTGTTTGATCCGATCAGAAATCAAGACAGCGTTAAAGGATACGTGGCAGAGGTGAGGGAAATCGAAAAAAAACTGCACTCATATCCTTCAGAAATACTGATTCCTTAAGTGGGCTATTTTTTCTCATTGCCAATTCGAGATCTTTCTTTATATTACAATCTTCAGGAGGAAAAGAAGAAGGCTCAAATGCAACGAGAGGTGGAAGGAGATATAGATGTGTTGAGCCCGTATTTAGCTCGCCTTGGAAATCTGAAATACCTAACTATCAATCAAGCTTCGCAAATCAAAAACGACTGCCTCAACGATTTCAAAAATACGATGGTGAATAGAGCAAACGATATGATGAGTTACTTCAAAAGTTGCAGCGACGAGCTTGAGAAGATGCAGACTAAAATGACGGTGAGTGCCATCATTTATTATCTAGAATATTTTTGCAAAAATCTCAATCGTGATGTGATTTTACGCAGCATGAAGATTTAAGTAGAGAGGAAAAAGAAAAATTGATGGTAGATATCGAAGAAATGGATCTCAAACTCAGATCTCTCGAAGTACGACTGGAACGCCATCGTGAACTGACTCCAATTCGATACAGGAAACTTGTCGGTGTATTGAAACAAGATCGTCGACTATCCATCTTGATGGATCGATGATTTTCTGCAGTACTGAGCTTTTATAGGACTTTAAGGTTGGAAGAAATAACAAATTTTTATAGAAAAAAGGTCGCCTATTTTATTTCATTGAACAATAAATGACGCTTGGTAGATTCTGTACAGAATACGAGATTTTTTTATAAAAATGTAGGTTTTGGCTCTAATTTTTTGACAGGTATTATTATAATATTTGATGAAATAATTGGGGCTTTCGCAGAAGCGAATTGCTACTGGAAGGACCACGAGCCCATTTGGCCGATGCAGTGACCTGAAAGTAACGGATTTTGAGTATCATATTGCGAACGCAGTTTTTTTTATTTTTATCTCTCTGATATTGTACCTTCATCGTCAAATGTAGCGAGTGTGAATTTGCTAAGTTTGTTCGTGAAACTTCCAAAATTTGACAGCATTGATGGATCTTGTAATCTGTTATCGACATTTAATGCCTCATCAGCAGCTTCGTTAAGTCTGTTCTCCTCGACAAAACCAGATATCAGTGTATCCATCATTATTGCCTGCGGGGAGAATATATTATAAATGAACAACGAGTCACAAGTAATACGCCTATTGCATCAAGCATTTTTCCACCCAGCAATACCGACACTTTATAGAGAATTATCTGAAATCAACCTCGCTCAACCAGACTCATACATATACCTATACGACCCAGAATTCATAGACTTATTTTGCTCGATGCTCTTATACATCGATTGTTGATTCGACTCTTACACACGCAGAAAAATCAAAGAAGTTCCCAATTTCACCCAAATTAACCAAGTATAATCACGGTAAAATTATCGATCCAAGATGGATTGAAACAAGTGCTTGCGGTGACTTTTTGAAAGTGTCTGAGTTCCTTCAGTACAATCTGAGTAAAAAGATTCTGATTCTAGTACCCATATTTCAGACTGTGGGGAAAAACGACTCATCATGGTCCCAAACTGTTCATCAACAAATACATTCGAACCCTGTCGAATGATGGATACTTTGGTCACTCATGTCTCGTTGTACTAGGTGTTTTTTGATCAATCGTTTTGATAAAAACGATTGATCAAAAAACTAGGTTCAAAACTAGGATCAAAAAACTAGGTACTAGGTGTTTTTTGATCAATCGTTTTGATAAAAACGATTGATTAAAAAATACCTAGTACATTCGAACCCTGTTTCAAAGAATAAAACATCATCCCACCTGTTCAAAGTTAAAAGTATTCTAAACTCTGCATGAAATAATTGCATTAATCATTATGTACAGTTCTTGACTCGATCTTGGAAGACTGAGTGTTGTGCCGAAAAATTCTTGACACAATTTTTGTATACGAATTGAAAAGTATTTGCAAAGTTTGGTCGATGCAATGCACCGGCCCCTCCAGACGACTTAACTAGATCTTGAACACCCACATTTTTATATTGATTCGAATTGTAGACATTGAAAATCTGCAGTTACGTACACATTGACACAGCACCTAGTCTTCCAAGATCGAGTAAAGAAATTATACACCACATCAAAAAAAGAGGACGATACAAAATTCAAGTTCATTGTATTTGGAGAATAAATCCATGAAACCAGCAGTGGAAAACGTAGAAAAGTTCAAGAAGAATTTTAAGAATTTTTTGGTCGGTTGAAAGCTAATCCTTCCCTTTTTACGCTCCGACATTTATGAACGCTGAGATTCCGAGATCTCAAGCTTCTAACTGGCTGAGATCGTCTCAAAGAACCAGACATAATTTACAAAGGAAACAAAAACATGTAAAGTATAGTAAAGATAAGCACTCCATCTTGACATTTCAAACATTGCTGAGTAAGAATCATGGAACTATTATCAATTGATCAATTTCTAAATTGGACTCACTTGTCTCGAGAACACTTGGAGTATTTTATATACACGTGCTCCATTCTCTCTCACGGGAAACTGGAGAAATAGACAAGGCAAGCAATCGGGGTTCCCCTCATCCGAGGGCTTTGCCATTTCCCAATTTAATTCTGAATACCTCAGTCCCAGCATAAGACTCTGTAACAATGTGCAATTATGTAAACATTCATATTATTAAAGCACAACGTACAAAATTTTTTTGAAAAAATAGAAACCGAGTACAATAGACTAAATCAAATGTTGGAAAGATGAACCGTTTCGGAAAACATTTATACAATCAGATCCTGATTTAGAGTCTCAATTTTGCCCCGTCAAATGCAAACTGTGACAAGTGTGATTCTGAGTTGGTGAGAGTTATGGCAAGTCGAAAAATTATTGTCACATCAACAAAGAATATGAGTATGATATCTTTTGTACAGATGGATAATTTTATGAGAATAGAATTCACTAAGGCAATTTGGACTAATGTTAGTAACAAGTAAAATATGAGAAGGATAACTATCCAAAAACTCACGCATTGTGCGTCATCGACGATGAAGACCCCGAGCGTGTTAATTGCAACGAGTACGGGCAAATCACGATTCGTAATCCACGAGGCAAGCCCTCTAACAGGCCGCTCGATCTGACCGTGAAAAAAGGCTGCACCGTAGCAGGGCAGTCCCCAGCAGAACTCGAGATACTTGCGCACGAGCTTTCGAGGATTCGACTGGCTAGCCCCCGATCCAGGTATACGCTTGTATTGCTCGAGCAGCCGAGCTTCTGGGGCACCTTTGCCACCCAGACCGAGACCCCATAGAATTCCGGTACCTCCGTTGTACTGCTGAGGCAGGAAGTGTCGCCTGTGCTTGCGGAAGAAGGCCAGAGTGTGGGTCTGCGCGTTGTATGGGCCAAGCTCAATGCGAGCTTGCAGAGCACCCAGACTGGCGTATCTTGCCTGACTCTCGCAAGGATACCTCCCTGAAAAAATAGATTCATTCGAATTGTTAGTAAAGAAAAATCATTGGTTTAAAGAGCTTGCAGACATAGATAGACTCGGTTTATCATTGGTTGCTCTGAATAAATATTCAGTTCACGTGAGCTTGCAAGCTTGACTTGCGAAGAGTGAGTTCATGACAGAAATTCAGAACTTCAATAGTCAATTAATGTATCTTGTAGACTTCTGAAATCATACATCATCGCAAAGAGAGATAGATATCTCGTTATCCACGAATTTTATAAATTCATTGTTTCTCACAATCAAATGACTCATAGTTACCGTGGATTGCTTGTCCGTTTTTCTGATTGAATTATCTAAAAATTACTAGTTTTGAAAGCATAATTTTGTAATTATTTACTAGAGTGTCGCCAGACAAAGAGTCACTCAGACCGAGTCAATTTCAAAACAAGACATGTTCATTTCCAAGTCTTTTCTGGGGTGTTTCCTCTGTTTTGTGCAAACATGCCATAATATAATTCTCACTCAACCGGTCAACGCACAATTTTTTTCGTGTTTCGACGAAGATTTTGAATACGACCTTTTTGTATATCAGGAAAATAGAACTCATAATTATTATGGTGCTGGTTCTCATGTCAGAATTCAATGAGATAATTAATCTTGTATATTACTTTATAAACAATTTAAGCTTCAGGATAAATTTCTCTAATGTTAAACTTTCTAAGTCTTCTTAATTTAGATACCATCTAAGCTTCAACACTCTATCCACAACTTTGTGTCTATACTTGCTGAGTGGTTGAGCAACTTACTCATTTGACTGAGTTTATTGCTGCAGCGAAGAATTTTCGAGTGAAATTGATTCTAGTGTCAAAAAAGTCTCGAAATGGATTCGCTATTTGCTGTGCAATGTTATCTACCCTGAACTTCATTTCAGCAAACATAACTTTCGAGATAGCAATCGTTTATCATAGACTTGTCATGGATTATTTATTACTAGTTCTAATCTTTCCAAGCACTTTATAAATTTGACTCCAAAACGTGTTCGAACGTCTCTACTGCTGGCTGTGCTGCAAGCTCTTCGAACTCATTGACCATTTATTCCCCGGAACTTTTGAAGTTTACAGTTTTTGGCTTAACGTTTGAGCTTTGGAATCTCAAGACTTGACTGTTCTAATCGAAGAATATACGCACCCACTTCGGTATGTGTTCATTCAATTGAGAAAGAATGAAAAATGTGCTCTTCGGCTCAACTCACGTACAATGCACGCAAAAAAGATATTTTCAGAATAGCCCTTTCAAACCCACCATCGAGAACGTTCCTCTTTGCCTCGGCGCAAAGCAGCTCGAGTATCTTTGGCTCCTTGATTTGTTCCTCATCCCTCCTCGACAAAAAAACGTTCCTCCGAAAGTACAAAAGCGGCTCCTCGTCGGAGTCTGTACACGAGTCTGGGCAGTATTTTGCCATGAGACGAGGCCACTTTGTCGCAAGCTCGAGTGGTTTGTGGCTCGGCCTCAACTGTATTTCTAACTGCGATGAGCAGAGCCACAGAGCGAAAACCGGTTGCTGAGGTCCACTTGGAAACGGAGGTGTTCTTGCCAAGCCCAATTCCGACTCGGCCTGGACCCCGTTGATGATTTGCTGGGCTGTGGCACCGGGCTCCACGTTCAGCATCAGGCACACGTCCGACATTAGGTAAATCGCTATACATATCGGCGATTTTTCCGTGTGTTGAGTTTGTGCTGGTTTCGCTGCAATTTTGAATTGTGACGAATTAAATTCGTTATGGTTTCTCATACAGCATATTGTAGATTTAGTATCAATCGTCTCTCGTTATAAGCGGTATAGATACTTTTGAGAGACGTCCTGGTTATCACACCAAGTCTGCGTTTACTAAGGCATGTTCGATCTCATACTCTGCGAAGCTTGACGCTCATGGAAAAATTGAGATTCTGACCTCACGATGAACATGAAAGCTATGAATACGAAGTCAGAGCTTTCATTGGCTGAAATTATCAGATTTTCACCACTACTTACGAAAGCTTACCCAGATTCTACAACTAAACGGAATCAATGAAATATAAAGCATAACAGTGAGAATTTCCCAAGATCATTAGAATGAATTAAAAATCTTGACAGATTATCAATTCCTCAATTTTTTTCTCTTTAATAAATTGAATGCCAAAACATCTTATTCCAAGACTGTTTCAATTTAGATCAATATTTGAATGGAGCTCATCATTACTGCGGGTCAAATAAAATCTAATCCTAAATTTCACCTTTTTGTAACTGCAAATAACGAAAGATGAGTATAAGGAACTTAATGTCAATCCGCAGCTGAGAGACTTGCGAGCTTGCAGCGCTGACTCGATATATAGCTGCAAGCTCATTTCGAAATTTGGCAAGACTCTCAAAGGAGCTTTCACATTTACAGCAAAATCATATCGATGTATGCAGAATATATGCTTATAACAACTTCAATCAATAGATGCGTATCCTTCAGAAGAGTCTACATATGCGCGAAGTAAACATCTATGATCTCGCGACTAGCCAGCTGATTCTCTACTTTCGACTTTCTCACGCCCACGCAACAACCCCAAAAGCTCTCCTAACTCACATCTCAGAGCTTTATGACACATTTTAAAAAGAGCACAAAAAAGGATGCCCTAAATAAAATGCAAGTGATTTTCAAGGACGGCGATTAGCAAATTGACCTCACCAGGTGGACATATTCCATCAAGCTTGAATTCGTGCTGATAACGGCAGACGCCCTGATTTCTCATGCTCTTGGCGCACTCCTCGGGCTGCTCCATATTCCCTTCAGCCGCAATCTCACCGCTTCATCCCATCATCGAATCGTTTCTTTGAAAGCTCAAAAGCTCCATAGCTTCAATCTCCAGCCATGACCACATCATACGCATTGGCTATTTATTTACATCGTCGTCTCCTCGAGACACATTGCTGATGTGACTCGGATACGACGAGGCCCGAGATGAAGAATTCCACTTCACCACACTACTCATTATCACACGAGCTTGTACGAGCTTTTGTTGAAAAAATCTAACTGGATTGTCACTGTGCACTCAATTTTATGAGAAGATTTGACGACGATTTAGATAACATTTTTATTTTGCAAGTATACAGCAGCCACGGAGCGCTTTCGCCCCATCGACAGGATCGTCTTTACCCACCGAACTCGTTCTCTCTCTTTCACCCCTTGCGCTACATTGTGTTGCCGTGCGTGCTATACGTCTGCTTATTGATTTTCCACGGCCGAGGCTTGCTCAGCGACGAATGGATGGAAACTTGACGAGCTTTTCTTGATACACGTATCGCGCACAGTGTATGAAAGTAACTAACGATAAGTGAAATTTAACCAAGAGGATAGATTCAAATGACTTATTTTATTCAAATTGATTTATGGTACAACTATTGTTCTACGAAATAGGATACGTAAATGCTTTACTTACAAAAACTCTGCTGGAAATTCACTGTTTCCAGAAAACTCGGACAAATTAGAAATACTATCCATCATTTCATTAAATTGATTCCACTGACTTGATGCAAAATGCACAATAGGTACACGTTAATAACAAACATTTTCGATTCTTAACCTACCGTCCTAAGAATAAAGTTTGGGTCAATACAAAATTCATTACTTTAAATTAAATCAGCTACGTTCATGGGCATTTCGTCAATTTGCGTGGAGTAGTACTGCTCAATATCTCGCAGAATTCTGATATCGTCATTCTTGACAAAGTTGATGGAGACACCCTTACGTCCGAAACGACCTGATCGTCCTATCCTGTGAATGTATAACTCACGATTGTTTGGCAAATCGTAGTTGATAACAAGTGAAACTTGTTGGACATCAATTCCTCGAGCCCACACATCAGTCGTGATCAACACCCGACTGAAAATCGAATAATGGTACATGAAAAATTAGTGACAACAATTCAAACGATAACTGTGCCATTATTATTTCAAAAGTACAAACCTTTGACCGGATCTGAATTCTTTCATAATGTTATCTCTTTCTTTTTGAGGCATGTCTCCATGCATCGAACAGACTGTGAAATTTGCCTCCCTCATTTTCTCTGTGAGCCAGTCAACCTTACGTTTTGTATTGCAAAATATGACAGCTTGTGTAATTGTAAGGGTATCATACAAGTCACAAAGTGTGTCGAACTTCCACTCCTCTCGTTCCACGGCAACGAAGAACTGTTTGATGCCTTCAAGTGTCAACTCATCACTGTAAACAAAGTTAATATTATAGATAAAACACAGACATTCTAATCATTGGATATAGAGGTTTTGAAAGTATTACCGTTTAACAAGAATTCGAATAGGATCTGTCATGAACTTGCTGGTCATCTCCAAAATTTCGTGAGGTAATGTAGCAGATACTAATACAACTTGAGTTGCAGGTGGTAAATACCTATAGACATCATAAATCTGTTCTTTGAACCCCTTATTCAACATTTCGTCAGACTCATCAAGTACCAACATTTTGATTGCTCTTGTGCGCAGGACTCTCCTCTTGATCATGTCTGAAAAGTAGAAAAATACCAATCAACATTACGCGATTCATAGATAACAAATACATTTGGCCAATCATTTTTGTGTAGAATCTTTCCTTTCAAACAAAATTTTTTATTCAACTCGAGCACTATTTGAATAATTAATGTTGAATAATTCCCATGAATAGATTTACAACATTGTTAGTACTTGCAAAGGATTCAGATTTTAAACAACGATTGACCTTACAGTGACAACTTACCAAATACTCTGCCAGGCGTTCCAGACACGACATGTTGTCCATAATCCAATTTTCTGATGTCCTCACCCAAATTTGTACCACCAATGCATGCATGGCATTGAACATTCATGAAATCACCCAGAGCAAGAATAACTTTTTGAATCTGAGTAGCAAGTTCTCTTGTAGGTGAAAGCACGAGAACTTGTGTTTCACGCAGTTGTGTGTCCAAAGATTGCAAGATGGCAATAGAAAAAGTTGCAGTTTTTCCTGTACCAGACTGAGCTTGTGCAATAACGTCTCTACCTTTCATTATGGGTTTTATCGAACGCTGTTGGATTGCTGATGGTTTTTCAAAACCTGTAAATACAAGCATAACCCATAACATTACATACCAATCTTAGGCCGGTTTAGATAGTAAAATGCAAAAAATGTAGACTGATATACTACAGGGTGAATAAAGGAAAACTGTTGAATTTCGTCAAGATAGTAGGAGAACAGAAAATTGACTCAATTAGAGAGTTTTCGGATATAACAGTGAATTGCGATTTTGAGGCTAGGTTTGTTGGACTAATGAAAAATACTTGGTTAAAAACGTACCGTAAGCGTAGATGCCTCGCAGTAATTCATCTCGAAGGCCCATATTATCGAAAGTTGGAATAACTTCGACATCTTCACTAGTTTCAAACTCAACATTGGATAAATCTTCATTTTGAGCAGCAATGCTGCGGGCTCTATTAGTCGCCGCCATTTTCGACTATGTGTCGGCAGATGCGGAGCATACATATATATGTCCGCCGCCGTACGAAATATATATAGCTATATATGTTGAGCTGGCTAAAAAATCCAAAATATACAAGAGGAAGAAGAAGCGGCAGCGGAAATCTTTTTGATTCCTAAGTATTTCCTACTCATTTTTTTTCTTTTTATCTTGAGATAACCGAAAAAGATCTCTCGAAACGGCAGTTAGGTGCCTGTAATTTTGGTCAAATATTCTATTTGATTCACAAAAAAGGTCCGATGAATTAATCCTCATCAATATATCATAAGCGTTAGAAACTTCTTTATTTCTATTGCAACTTATAACATCATGCGACGCGGGGAGGAATGACAAAATTATTCTCAAATGTCTCTCGGAAATGCGTCCTTCGCAATTTGCCTTCATTTGTAGAATTTTATAATCAAATCAATAATGACTGGGAGACGTTCCAAAGTTTAGACGTTTCAAGACGATGGAAATAAAATAAAAGATGATACGGAGAAGATTCATACGCACACGTCGGGGTTTCGGGAAAGTCGAAGGTTGAACAATATAAAAAATGAATTCCTCTAATAGGTAAATACCCTTACGGTTATTTTCCCGAAAGAATCGAATCTTATTCGTCAATGGAATTTAGAATAAAGTCAATTTTTCGATTCCTTCAATATAAATGAAATATAGAATTATCAAATCTTCGTCACGATTTTCCGTCTTTTTGTTAATTCCTCCATAACAAGTCGGGAGGGATGATGAGTTTTTTCGGAAAAGTGGTATAGTTCTCTGTAGCTTTCTGAATAAGATCTACAAGGATCATGTGCTCTTGGTTTTTCAAAGGGGGATAACAACCGTTGTGAGATTCTCAGATAAAAGAAAATTAAAACATCGCAAAAATTAACATATATTAAACTTGTAAATCATAAATTATTATACATTTTTAATTATGAATGTTAAAGTTCCTTGCACTTTTCCCTCAAGTTTTTTCCACTACTATGGATATGGATTCAGTTTTTCATTTGATGTGAGCACATTATTCTGAGAATCATTTCCAAAACTGACCAAATTTCTATAATTGTAGAAATACTTATTTGAAAGACATAGTAAAATAAAAAAGGTGTCGAATGACATCAAATGAAGTAATGTAAATGTGACATTGATGTAAAATTGCTCCTAGAGTTTTCTTTTACAATGAGTTTGATTCATTTGATAAAAGTACGATCTATCTACTTTTTGATGGAGCAGTAAAATAAAGTAGTAGTTTTAAACCACCATGTAATGCAAATTTTGCATTTTGGGCAGTAATGCCCGGTTTCGAGAGATAAAATAGAAATAAAAAAATTAAATAAAAAATGCTATCATAAAAACTATTTCATTGATTTTACGATGAAACTCATCCCTCCCGACTTCTTACAGAATTACCTGCAAAAAGACGAAAACCCGTGAAAAAAAAAACGAACTTTCACGTACTTGAGCGCATTTTCTTTCTCAAGACTGGTACTTTGAAGAAAAAAATTGTCCAAGGACGGTAATTGAGCCTAGCAACTTCTAGGAGCTATTTGCTGAAAGCACATTTTAGCGATTTTTGGGCCTGCTTCAAAGTGATCTAGCTTCCTTTAGACATGAGATAATCGACTTTTACCATCAGTGGTCATTTTGAAGGCCTTGAAAAAAGCCACAATTTGACTACTTGTAAAAGTTGATTATCGGCCTTTTCATAGGACTTATACAGCCGTTACAAGTTGAGCAGTTTCGTGAAAATGCCAAACTTTGAGGTCAATTTAAAAAAATTGTTTTTTTTTCTTTCGACCCCAAACCTGTGCGAATATGTTTTTCGATACGGATACTATCAATTAGAACAATAATGTGGGTGGGCCATCAATTCTCGATTTTATTCAGCCAATTTAAAACACCCTTTTGGCTTTTTGCTCAAAATGACCTCACAGGTATGGATCGCATATGCTACCACCTGAACTAATGTGCACCAATCTGTGTGGGATTACTCTCCAATACCTCCAAATATGTGTGGAAACTTCTCTATGGGAAACTTCCGGAGGCGAGCCTCGAGCTAGATGAGAGCTAGAGGTTCTATTTCACGAGTTGAAAATGGGCATTAATTAATTCCTCTATTTGAACGCAGGTGAGCGTGAGAGGGATTTCACTCATTCTAGCTCACAAATGAGATGTGCGGCTAGAAGAAGGATCCAAATATATATTTCCGACTCAAAATGACCATCTAAACACGATTTCGTGGCTAGATAGGCTCTGCATCATCATCTGAAGCCACTCCACTGAAAAACGTGTAACTGAAGTGGTTTCTAGTCTGAGAGCAAGTGTCGATACTTATTTTAGAGCCAAATTGACCCTCAGCTCGTATTTAGATGGTCATTTTGAGTCGGAAATACATATGTGGATCCTCTTCTTAGATGCACGTCTCATTATTGTGAGCTAGAACGAGTAAAACCCTTCTCACGCTCACCTGCGTCTAAATAGACGAATCAGTGCCCATATTTGACTCGTAAAATGGACCCTCCAGACCGCATCTGACTCCAGGTTCGCCTCCAGAAGTTTTTCAACATATTAAGAGATACTTTGGGAAGTGATTTCCCACAGGTTGGCGAACGTAAGTTCAGATGAAAGCATATTTGAGCTACACCTGTGAGATCATTTTTAGCAAAAAGGCAAAAAGGGTTTTTTAAATTGGCTGAATAAAATCGAGAATTGAATGGCCCACCCAGATTTCCTCCAAACAGTCAATGTTGCCTCAACGTTTCTGAAACGTTGCAATTGCAACCTTGGAACGTTGCGTAAATAGTCGGAAACCCGGTAGGTAGTAGAACGTTTGAGCAACGTAACATGTGTACGAGATGTCTGTTGTCTCAATGTTTCCAGCACGTTTCTGGACGTTGCGAATATAAATAAATAAATGAATTGTTTTTTTTATTAATTGTTGTTGATTGGCTCTTGTTTCATTCAAGCCCGATCTAACCGTCTTAATTTCTTGTACTAAGTGGACGTGTTCCTGATTGAGCGAGATCGATGGGATTGAACCGGGATGGAGCTAATATCTTGCGAGAAAGAGGATTTTAAAAACAATTTATTTATTTATTTAACAAAAAATTTGTAAGTCTTGGTTGCACAAGAAACATCTCGGAAAGCACTGTGCAACCTTTGAAAAACCGTTGAGACGTCCCAGAAACGTCCTGGAAACGTTGAGACAACAGACATCTCGTAGACATTTTACATTGCTCAAACGTTCCACCCATGGAGTTTCCGACTATTCACGCAACGTTCCAAAGTTGCAAGTGCAACGTTCCAGAAACATTGAGGCAACATTCACTATTTGGTGGGTTATTGTTCTAATCGATAGTATTCGTATCGAAAAACATATTCGCACAGGTTTGGGGTCGAAAAAAAAATAACGATTTTTTCAAATTGAGCTCAAAGTTTGGCATTTTCACGAAACTGCTCAACTTGTAACGGCTGTAAGTCCTATGAAAAGTCCGATAATCAACTTTTACCAGTAATCAAATTGTAGCTTTTTTCAAGACCTTCAAAATGACCACTGGTAAAAGTCGATTATCTCATGTCTAAAGCGCTAAAATGTGCTCTAAGCAAATAGCTCCTAAGTTGCTAGGCTCAATTACCGTCGTTTTTTCCTTCAAAGTACCAGTCTCAAGAAAGAAAATGCGCCCAAGTACGTGCAAAAATTTTGAGTGTAGTCGGAGCTATGATTTTTGGACCTTTCACGGACCCTGAGTCCCATGGGGGGCTTCAAAAAAATTCCAAAAAAATTTTGTCGTACTATTTAAACATGGTACTAACAGAAAAAAAATTCTTGGGATTTTTTCCAGACCCCCCTGGTGATGGACCTGGCTGGAATGCTCCGAAATGGCCCATATACATTCGATCAAGGCAAAAATCCAGACTCTTATTGTTCCTTTCTAAGTGTCGATAAATTGTGAAAAAAAAAAACATAATTTGTCGCAAAAAATTGTTGTTGCATGAAACGATTTTGCAGGAGTTGAGATAATTTTACAAGTAAGTGTGCCGCTAGATAAGCAAACCAATTATAATAGTAGCTCTGCGTTCGAGAAGCAGGAAGAGGTGCGTTCGAATCGCAATAAATTATCTTTGTCGCGAGTCGCGCGCGAGCTTGGCCGATCGCGTAGGCGTGCTAAATATTGAACTCCTTGACTCGGCATACTGTCTCTCGAGTTTAAATGACTGTTTTGTCGAACACCACTTTTCAACATCCAAAATCTCCTCAATTGGTTTGAAAAATTTCATCTTTTCCCCAGATTAAAAAATGAATAATCATAAATACTAGTTGTACTTCATACTAACGAGAAATTCTCTCGGAATTTCCGCATTTATAAGACAGATTCTGTATGTGGGTTTCTCGGTTGACGATCACCATCACAATCTCCGATCTCTGAATCGATCTATCTATCTCTATCTCATGCTCATCCGTGATCCGATCTCTGATTAGGTAGGTATATAACAAAGTGCGCGCGTCGATTGCAAAAAAGATTCGGAGCAAATCAACTCTATTCCATCCATTCGTTCCATCCAATCACGATGTCGCAAGTAGATCAAGTCCGAGTGTGGTGAGCCATAAAGCATGTCGCGCACCTGTTCGGTTTCTCCAAGATAATCCAGGACGTTTTTTTTTTCTCGGAAATCCCAGCAGAAGTCTCGAGACGCCTTGTATGAGAATGAGCCGCGGATGCAGCAGTGATTATTGTTGAACGCGACCTGCACTCGCTTAAATATATAGATACGAAAGGTGAAAGAACGAGGTGGGAGCAAAATATACAGCAGCAAAAGGTGAGAGGAGAATATCGTGGGCGCGGGCATCAGACTTGCTTATTTTACCTGCGTCAATCGTCGAGAGAGGCCTCCGAGAGTCTTTGGTAATATCCTTATCTCCGAAGAATTAGCAGTATGTCACAGCTGGTGCTCATGTCGCAGCCACTCCTCGAAAATGTTTAGCACCTTGATAGTAAAGTTTTCTTAGCGCACCAGCTGTTCATCAGGAGGTGTCTACCTGCAGCTCGTCTCCGCGAGCAGACATCCAGGTGAGCATTTGTACACAAGGGAAAGAGTTGGTATAGTAAACAGAGTTAATTTCCATTGTCGTGATTAGTTCTATGAATTCGTGCCATATATCATCTCTCTGTCTCATTAGCAAAGAGAGAGTGACAGCTATAACCTTGGCATTTCACTATTGTAGTACTTTTTGTCTCTAGATTTTTGCCTCTTGACCCTAATTCGCGTCCTCAGATGTCTATCACGAGTACTTATCATTACTGTTTTTGACAGGTAGTCATGGCTATACCTCCACTGGTCAGCTCGACCCCGCCGCCTCTAGACGACTTCGGCGAGTCCGAGGACGATGAATTCGGTGACTTTACCACTGCTGGCATTGATGGTGAGATGAACTACTGCTCATAGATCCAAGAGAAACCTATACAACATTGTCATACAATTATGTTAATCGACACTGTTCTCGCAGGTCTGTCTATAGCATCGGATTCTCCTCAAAAGCTGTGTACCCCAGTGCCAACTCCCACACCCTCTCTGTGTGGTACGCCAAGGTTGAATGGTATAACGAGTGCATCTCCAGCATTAGCACCCTCGCTAACAAGGCCCAGTGTAATTGGCAAGGCAGTGGCGGATGATATTCTGGTTGTGGAAAAAACTAACGACATAGTGAGCCGTATAAGTTTAGACAATAGAACAGATAGTGGTAGCATTCGGAACAGTGGCTTTGATATTGATTTAGATTTACCTGACAGTGACGATGCAATCAACTCGGAGAGCAATAGTGTTAGCCCAAGCCATCTGCTGGATGGCTTTGGTGATAAGAGTACTGAAAATAAGGATGTAGTGAGTAGAAACAATAGTAGTCTAGATGATAGTAGCAAAACAGGATGCGAATTAGAGGATTCCTTGAGCAATATTGAAGCTAATGAAGATCCTGAACCTGGCAGCTTGATCTTGGACTACCCAAATACTATCAGCGATAATCAGCAAATTCTTGAGGATGATTTTTACGACTATGACCATGTCAAAGATCCTTTAGAGCAAGTCAGCCCTACCATGATATCAAATGAAGGTCTCTCATTGGATTTACATAAACATTCTCAAGACGTTAGGGCACACACTGGAGTTTACCAAGAAAACAAAACAGCTTCCTTTGCTGAAAGTATTAATAATAATGGTAATCCTGAGCTTTTTCCACGCGGAACAGAAACAGAATTGAGTGTAGCTTTTCTTTGTGTGAATCATTCAAGTCATCACAGTGCTTCATCTGAGGATCCAGTTATGGCAATTGAAAATAGTGAAGAAGTTGCTCCCCATGGTACATCATCAATCACTGCATGTGGGAATACATTGGGCAACTCGATAATAAATGAAATATATCTAGACAGTGCAGGTTCAGATGCAAGAAATGTGGATCATGCAGGTTTTAATTTAAGCTGTGATGATTCAGGGCATGACCAGTTAGTTTTGGACTGTAATTTTAGTGCTAATGAGGTGGATTTCAATAGAAATGATGATAGCCCTCATCGCTTGAGAGATGATCCTGCTTGGAATAATGACAATGTCAGCCAAATGGGAGACGTTGCATCTGAATTCAGGACTGTCAACGCTTTCAGAGATGCCAACCAAATCCAGAGCCCCCTCAAAAATAGTAACAACATACATCTTGGTAGTGAAGAAGATCCGTATCAGCACCACAAGAAACACGACAGTGATTTTCAGAATCCTCCAGTTTTTCTCACAAACTCTGCATGTTATGGAGATCAAAATGACAATAGCTCAAAATCAAATAATTTAATCAGCACACCAAAATTCATCTCAAGAAACCCTGATTCTGACTTGGAATCACCACTGCCTAAAACTCGAAATACCTGCAATCAAAATTACTGTGACGAGCAAGGGCCAACAAGTAGTTTCAGTGCTCCTCCTGAACTATCAATAACTCACACTCCAGAAAGCAAAATATTGGACCACCACACATCAGATTTGACTCAGAAGCATTCTGAAACTGTTCAATCAGCATCAGAAAAAAGTGATGAGGATGACTTTGCCGATTTTGCTGATTTTTCTAGTGCTCAAATGGGCCATTTTGATACACAAACAATTTCAGATAGTAATATTGAGAAGGCACATGATATTCCTTCCAATGATGATCAGATTGATGATTTTGGTGACTTTGCTGATTATGAATCTTCCACAACTGTAGTAGAGGAATCAACTCTTAAAAAATCCACGTGTCAAATAGAAAGTAGAATTGTAAGTTTAGTTCTGAAAATTTATTTTACACATTCTCAAACTCTTTTAACACCCTTTTCTCAGTTGAAATCTTGTGCAACGTGAATCTTATGAGAGAATGATTAAACTGTACTATATAATCATAATGATTATTTTCAGGCTTCAACTAAAATTGAAGATATTGTGGTGAACATGTTTCCACCCATCAGTGAAGAAGTTGAAGTTGATCTACAACCTCTGATAAACCAAAGTGATAAAATGTGGAAAAACCTAAAAAGTATTGAAGAGACCCATGCACTCAGTTATCAATGGACAAATAGTAGTAGCAACAATGCACTTCTGAATGCTTTGGGCATTGACTCCCGTAATATTGTGAGTTAGATAGAAATGCATAATTACATCTCATTACTCATCAAGTTCACTATTGGCTCAAGAAGATTTTTACAAGGGCGGAAATGTTTATTTTATTTCATTATATTTTATTTCATGTACCATCTCTACACCTTTTACCTTTCCTCATTTTATGAGGGCACCTTTAACACTTGTGGTAGTATAAAAATGATTTCCTTGATTCAGGAACCAAAGGTTTCACAGTCAATCATTTATATTTAAAAATCATTTCTCTAGCTCTGGATTTTATCTCAAAAATTTTAGTGTTAGAGGTATATTTTGCAAATATTGAATAAAATTGTAAGAATATTTTCGTCAATATTTACTAAAATTGATTTGGACTGACAGTTTTTTGTGTGAGTTTTAATGATTTGGATATTTTCAGTTATTTGGTCCTAGGTGGAATCCAAACATCCCCAGATTTGCGGCTAATTTGGGGTTCTCACCTCTTGAACCAGTTAGAGCATCAACTGAGGCGCAGCAAATACCAATGTCTCTGAATAGCAAAGCTCAAAAATCTTCTGCGATAGAGGTATTTGCATTTTTCATTAATGCATATCAGTTATTGTAATGCACATTTCTCAATACTCAAAATATTTCAAATGTTATGGTAGGATGTACCTGCAGCTCAATTTGACTGGAATAGTTCTGGCTTGGTGAACCCATTGGATGAAAGTAAGTAGATATGTAGGGGAAGATTTATGCTAACACTTGGTTCGACTTGTGGAATTTTTTCCACACTTTTTGCTTGTCTGCTTGAGACCTAACAGCCAATAACTTGTTCTCTATTGGGTTCCTTATAGAATTAATTGACATATAATGTTGACACAGGTGGCGGGTTATCAGCTCTTCTCCCTCTGGATCTATTATGTCCATTTGATCCTTTACTAACATCTCATTGTTCCGCACATTCCGAATCCTATCATCACCATACTGCTTCTGCCAGGAGCTCCATATATAAATGTAAGTGTTTGAGCTAGTTTTTTGCGAGAAAAATTATATTAGGCCATCCTCTAGTCTTCACGATTTCACGTTTTAAATAAGGCGGATCTTAAAACTGACATTTTCCAAAGGTAAAAAATATTGCACAAAACTTTTATCTGCATAAATTTTGAGCGCAACGACTTTTCCAGCTTCACTTCGCGGTAGTCAAATACGCATTACGCGGTTTATTTTTGGTGTTAAACGAATAAATAATTACATAGAAGTCTCAAAAGTATTCACAGATTATATCGGAAATGAAAATGAAAATGTTCGTCATGTGAAAAAAATTCAAATTGTGGCATATTGCTGTTAACTTATACATACCGGACTCTAGATTAAATATTTGCATGATATACTTTCATTTTAATAGTTTTCTGATCTTACAAATCCATAGTCTATTATTCTTGTTATACAGACCCAGATACCAACTTTTCTCAAGAACAGAGACAAAGTCAGACAGCTAAATCTCAAAGGTCAACTCACCAAAATGTAAGCACGTCTAAATCCCACAAACAGCAAGTATCAAGAATAATTGAACCGCTACCCGGACCCAGTACAATGGAATGGAACAAATTGGACTCCGATACCAAATCAAAGAGTGAAATACAAAAAGCGTCAAAGCCTCCACAAATTAGCAAGCAGTTCATAGTTACTAATTCCGCCATGAAAGTAGATCCTGGTAAATCCGAGAGCAACAAAGTGGATGCGCACAGACATGAACATCAACACAGAAAATCATCAATGGGTAAACGGGAGCTCTTGCAGAATCCCGAACATGTTGTTATAGACAAATTTGGTAGACCAATGAGTGTGCAAGCAGAAACTGTCAAAGTACTGAATCAATTACCAGATATATCTTTTTTAAGTGCAAGATCGCTACTTTACACGCCTGAACAAAATCAAATCGTTCCAGATCTTGGTGCTATGATAAATCGTAAGATGCCTGGTTGAATATTTTCACTTCATCTTAAAATACAAATTCGTAATCCGTTACGAAATATCATGATTTGTGTGACAGAACGGTGCAATCACTTGTACATACACTGTGAGTCATGTAAGTCCTACACTGCATTTTCAGAAAGAAATGAGATTACAAAAAAACAATTCTAATATTTTTCAAGATGAAAGTTATCTTTCCACAAATTGATGGATAGTTCTCCTCTAATGACTGAAATTCAATAATCGCGATAAGAGATCAGTTTGATATTTAACCACTCATCTCGTAGTTACTCTTATGACTGGTCTATTTGCGCATTTATGCTATTTATGCATGATGTAAAAAAGACTTTCAGATGTGAAAATCAGACTGAGAGCTCTAATCTCCTTTTGTAAAGCTTTTTCAGATCAATTCACATTGAATAATCACCGAAAATCTCGTGTATTACCAGGCTTTTGAAGTAGTTTTTAAACATTCCATGGGTGCTTCAGAACAGATTTTGAAGTGAAAGAGGAGCTGAATGCAATATTGTAAAATTATCACCAGAGATGGGTTGCATTCGTACGATTGTGATTTATAGCTGCAATTTCTTCTGTTGTACAGTTGTACTTAATTTCTAAATTTTGATTCTTGCATAATAATGAGGTGGGATTGTAATCAAATATTTTCCACTTGCCTCTATTAACGAATGCCGTAAACTATGGCTGTTACTTTGACCACTCCATATTGTGATTTGCCCTGAATTATTTTGACTATGGCTGTGACCGGTTCGCTCTAGAAGTTTTTCCATCAGGGCCCGCGGTGAATATAACTTAGATTTCAAAAGTGAAAACCAATGAAATGTTGTATAATAGGTCCGTCAGAAATCATGGTCAAAGAAATTTAGGGTCATTTTGTCTCCATACTTGAGCTCAGTGGTTTTATCAGTGATCATTTCCAAATGCTAATTTTATATTATCGGGAAGAAAGTATGTATCATGCGCAAGACTTGCAACTTTACTTCCGCCGTGGTAGAAATACAATTCTATCAATTTTCTCAACTCTTAGTTTTTCACATCTCTATTCCCGTGACGGACTCTCGTTCCGTCGTTCTTCGGAACAATCGAGTTGATTTTATTGAAACAATCGTTGGTGGCTCGTATTACACCCACTAGATTTGGTTTATTAAAGTTTTATTTTTATGAGATGAAGAGAAAGAATATTTCCAACAATCTACATTAATGATAATATATGGCCTTTCATGAAATTTGAAACGCGTCTATATAAGTGAGATTGCTAAAGGCATTGTAAAATATGTCTTACTAATGAGCTTTGTCCACGGAAGTTAGTAATGTTCCTCGTCAAATGAGTTATCTGAAATTCCAGGAACTCAGAAATTTATAGATTTGAGATGTAACAAATGGCAAATTTTCCGCATTGTTAATTTTATCAGTGCAATTATATTGTAACCGCGAGGATGCTTTATCACATAATTGATGAGAAAATTATGTCACTTTATTTTAGCAAATACCTAGGAGAAGTATTGCATTAACTCATCCATGCAAATCACATTGTAAAAAAGTCTTTAGTACACTAAAATACGATAAGATTCTTCCTTTGATTCGTCTAGTAATTTCTATTCGAGTCATCTTCATTTATACAATTGTTGAAGTTCCTTTTTTTTATTTATCCAAGTAACATTGCATGCAATAAAAATTGATCCATCATTTTTTGATAGTGATGAGAAAAACAGGAAATCTAAAATTCTACAAGCTATGTTACAAAAAAAATTGGTTCTTTGATTAGTGAATGAGAAGCATTATTTTAAACGGTATACAAAATGGCAAGAAATAATTGATGTACTTAAATTGAATGTAATATAAAACATAGTGATTGCGGTAAGAGTAAGCTGTCCATTAACTTCGTTATGCATTAACATTTGTATTGTAATATATCTGATATATATTTTATGTAAGAAATTGTGGATATTAAAGATATACAACTGTTTTATTATTCCAAAAATCTAGTTCTGCTGCATTTCTAATCCAAACAATATCACTGTGAAGTATTCTGATCTCGTGCGAATCCATCCCGCAAATTTGAATGTTTTGGAATGGTTTCCCTGAAAAATATTTATCTTCCTCTGACAGTCAATGTGCAACACTGTAAACCATATTACCTTGAGAAGATTACCCATGAGAATTAATGCAAAGTAGTTATCGGGGTTCGTGGTAAAAGTCCAGTTTACCTCTTTATCTGTACCTAATCAACGTATCCAACATTCCCATGGCTTCCGCAAACACTGCGCAACAAAATTTTGGGTCTGAAATAATGCGTGGACCGGATAATGATTTTCTTGTGTATTTTTTGATGTTGAACCCGAATCCGAGGCTCA
This sequence comes from Eretmocerus hayati, assembly GCA_029851415.1. Classification (NCBI taxonomy): domain Eukaryota; kingdom Metazoa; phylum Arthropoda; class Insecta; order Hymenoptera; family Aphelinidae; genus Eretmocerus; species Eretmocerus hayati. The sequence goes on along the minus strand of CM056743.1, from coordinate 163,692,989 downwards.
GATTTGCGCCTACACGTCAGGATCATTTTTTAAATTGAAACAAACTAATATTCTTAAAAACAGCGTTCTTTCACGTTTTTCGCTATTTTTGTAAACTGAAAGTCTCTTAGCGAGGGATTACAGATGGAACCAAATGCATATCAAAATGTGTTTCTCTACGTATTTTGACCCGCTGAGCACGATCCTGGTGTATTTAGAGCACTATATTGCAACCTCGAAGCCGTATGAGCTTGTGAGTCCACCTGGTATTTGGAAAAAAATCTAATTTTGCAATAAATCTTCGAAAAATCATAAAACTGTTTAGAATGGACCGAATTAGGCGTTCAACCTTGCATTTTCTTCGTTTCGTAAATTACTTTGAGAAAAAAAATTGTCCAACAGCCGTAGAAGCCCTGGTTTGACGCCAGGAATTTTTCTTTCAATTACCCTAAAAGAAAATCATTTTCCGGTCCATGCATTATTTCACGCCCAAAATTTTGTTGCTCAGTGAAATCGGCATCCCAAATAACTTCAAGAGTTGAGACTCGGGCTTCATGCTCATTTGAATTTACCGCGATAACCGCGATACAGATCGCTGCGCCCCCTCACTTGATGCAATGCGCAAGCGTCAAAGTATCATGGCGTCTTTGATCAACCAATGGGAGTAGAGCAATGGTGACCAAGCACGCCAATGGCGAGAAATGACGCTCAGTCGAAATTTCGATAAAGTTCGCGGTTGACAATCTCAACAGTCGTGTGCAATTGTTGGCAATTGTAATTGTTGTTCATTGTCTAGTTGTTCACAACTCCGTTCGCTCTATACTCTAAATGCTTCGATGCCTCTGCTGAGGTCATTATTTTCCATCAATAGAGGTAAGTCACCCTTTTGTGTTCGTCAAATGATTGTCCAACATGTCGAAACTTGTTTGCATTTGCATCCTTCACTTTTGATTTGAAATGAGCCGTCGTTATTCGTTAGCCGACGTCTGATCTACTCGACATGTGTTACGGGATTTGAATCTGACACATGAAGTCAATCATTCTATCGACTATTGTTTCTAATCAATTGCCTTCAGCATATCCTCAGTTGTCCCGGTGTATTGGTTAATTTGAGAAGTTTTATCTCGATCTTATATCTCTCATCCACAGGTACTACATTTTGATGCCAGAATGTCACGTATTACGAGAAGTCGACGAGCTGTAGAGACTCAAATAGAATCTCGAGTATCCGACAAGTCTCCTTCTACTGACAAAGTTGAAATTAAGTCGAACAAAAGACCTAGAGCCAAAGTGAACCGAGTACTGGATCAGAATGAGAATGCTGTGCCATCCGGAAAGACTCAACGAATGGCCAAGAAGGTGACCACCAAAACTAAGACGTTGTCAAAACTTGAGTCCCCTGCTCTCAAGGAAAAGCATCTGATTGTTGAAGAGAAGTGTATGCACTTTGGTTTAAAATCACCAGTTCTACGAGATAGAACCAATAAATCAGACGAGCCTGTACAAACCTGCGTATCTCCTAAAAAGTCTGTACTGTCTGAATCACAAAAAGAGCAAATACCTGTACTGTCTAGCCAGATAAAGAAATTCTTCAGGTTCAAGAATGAGGACCCAGTTGATAGTGTGGCAACTGGCAACAAGAAAACGGCTCGATGTTTGACGAATAGCAAAAAAGCTGCAACAAAGAAGAAAGCTCCAAGGGACAGCACATTCAGTCCTGTGCCAGATGATCAAAGGCTATCATCTAAGCCTCCAGAAAAAATTTTAAGGCCCAGAGGTACCAAAAACTATTGTGAGTTGTCAAAACTTTCTCACAGTTCTACTGTTGATGACAAAAGTCCTCAAAACCAGGATTTGTTAGCTGGTGACGATCACAAAGATGTTCCAATTTACAAAACTCTTAAGCCATGTGAGGATAAGGTTGAAAACAAAGAAGAAATTTATGAATTTCCTGATTTTTCTCAAGAGAAAGACCAAAACAGCAAGAAGAAGAAAAGAGTTGTTAAAAAGCCAAGAATGAAGCGTGCAAAGAAAATACAAGTGATTCCTAGGGCCCTCCCCAAGAAGTCTGTGAAAAAGTCGTCTAAAGTACCTGCCAAAACAATTAATTCAAATGAGCAGAAAGATACAGACAGCGTTATAGAGATCCCAACCAACCATGATGAGAACCACGTGGATATTCCTGAAAATCTGGATACCATAGATAACGGTGCTATAGAAGAAGCTCCAACCATAAAGATCCTATCTGATGAAAAATTACCGGAGGGCAAGAAACTGCATTTAACTGCCTCTTTATATAATCAGAAAACATTACCATCAGAACCTAATCATGAAAGCTCTAGGGCTGGTGATAGTTTACCTCAACCAGCAATCCCAGATGAAGCCGCAAGTGATCACTGTGCAAATCATGATTTAGACATGATTAATCATTCCCTCATTCGTAAGTCTATGTCACCTATTACAAAACTAGTTGATCATTTTGATGCTAGAAGCCCATGGAGACCACTTGGAACTTTCTCTTCTGTCAAAGAATTAGTGCAAAGTACACCTCAAATTCATAAAATATCATCCATGAACAACAAAAAATTTGTCAATGATCAAGTTCATTCTGGCAAACAAACAACAATCCATTCTGAAGATACAGTACTAGCACCAGTAGCAGTGCAAAAGCTAGCACTAGCATCTCCTTTGCCTCTGAATAATGAAAATTTGAAGACCAAAATTGGAACCACATCCAAAAGCAGCTCTCCAAGTTTGAAACAGACAAATTTGGATGATTTCTTGGATTTAGCAGAAAAACCAGAAAGTACTCGAATATCTGCGTCCCATGGAATTTTTGACGATGTTTTCTCAACTCCAATAAATGGGAAAAGATCGAGAAAGACTATTGTAGAAGCAAATGTGGACAATGCTTTTGGTTTTGATGACTGCGACGTGAGTGACATCGCAACAGCGGAAAGTCACTCTTCTACTCCCAAGATAGCAACAATAAAAGATGTAAAGGAAAGTAAAAAAGGCAAAGTATTTGTCAATGCTAGAGTGAAATCATCAATACCATCAAGAATTTCTACAAACACAGTTAAGAAGACATTGCTCCGCAATATTCAGAAGAAAAATTTGCAACGAAATATCATCAGTGCCCAAATAGTTAAAGAAAATGATCCTCCAGAAGATGCCTTAGAGATGGACGAAAATTCAGGCAACGAAGAAAATAACGTCACTTTAAAAGATAACGGCTATAGTAACAGGCTTGCAGATCCAAAAAAGGCGATTATAGATTCCTTATCCTTTTCGGATACATTTGATCTCTTGTCTGAAAAAGAAGAAGAGCTCAAGTCCAAAGTTCCCGAAGAAGTACCCCTGTTCGTTGATTTGGAGCCAGTCCACTTTTCAGAGGTAATTTCCATATCGTTACATATTATTCGATGATTTTCCGAGATGCTCAAATTATTTTCTTCGTTTCAGCCTCCAAGGCGCTCTTATAACAAGAGGAAGCGAGCCGTTTGTTTCGAGTCCGTTCATAAAAGCTTCGGAGATGACGATGATGAAGAAGATGAACCCCGCAAACCGAAGAAGAAGAAAGAATCCAAACACGTTAAGGAGGAGAAAAAACAAATGCAAGAATGGGTCAAAAGTATAAACAGGACTTTTGAAGAAGTTGAACATTTCGATCTTGTCGTGGAGTAACCCGTTATTATGAGATGATCGTATAACATTGAAACATTCAACGATAACGTGATGCTCTTGGTTGCTGAAAAATCGGCAAAAATTGTGATGTTAGTTTCCTGTAGATATTCTCTTCCGCGAATGTACAACCCGTGTAAGTTGGCCCATTCTTTGAATTCTCATTTTACATTGATGGTTCTGGATACACTCAATCTCCCATCGACAATGGTGACGGAACCATCGCATGACTAGGTCTCTTTCACCTTTTTAGCCCCTCGTTTAAATTTCGTAATACAATATTTTAGTCGATCTAGAACTGTGCAAGCATTTCATAAGTACAAATGATATCGATGTGTTTATTAGTATTTATAAAGCTACGTTAGTCTCGCCATTACATTCAAGTTTGGATCACTTTTATATCCTTCGTTTTTCGAAATACTATTCGAGATACTCATATCTCAAAATTCTGGTTCTTTGATATATATCCTAGTATGTCTTGCAAAACATGTAAATTTTTGTAATTTTCTATCTTACGCAAAGCATGTAGAATGCCGTTATATTTATCTATAAGTGACGCTCAAATTATTTTTTAAATAAAAGTTATCTCGTCGAACTACGTCATGAATAATTTTTTTTCGCCATCATCATTAACACAGTTGAGGGTGAAGATGGACTTGACCCTCTCTCGATCTGGAGCTGATTGAATAATAGCAAGTGCAGAACAATCTAGAAATTCCACACAATTATCTTGACCCATTAAGAATCGGTGGAAAGAAAAAACTGAATTATGGAATATAACTCAGTTTACGGAGTCATAACAATTAATCTGCAATGATACGGTTTCGATCCTTTGAGACTCAGAAATCGGCTTCTACAAACTTTGATGGAAGTATTCTCTCCTTGTTGCCCGTGGTCTTTTCTTATTGGCGTGCCTTTGATGAAAAATATTATTGTTGGTACAATTCCATATCGCAAGTAGGTATTTACTTACAATTAGTTTTGAAATTTTCATAATCGTGGTCACCTATTGCGCACAAGAATGGACAAAAATCGGGTAATCATTGAGCCTTATCATGGACAATAATAATCTTTTGATACTGAACTTACTTACGCAGTCAGCCTCCCGTAACGCCTACATCTGAAGTACCACGAGTACCAGCATATTGTTTTGATAAGAGTCAGCAGACGTGGTATCGATGCAGTGGGGGATAATGAAAAAACATGAGCATTGAATAACACATTAATCATAATCCATGTAAAAAGTCTGAAAAATTCAATATCAATCAATATTACAGGGATAGTACGGTAAAAATGTCAAAATTTTGATAAATTCCATGCAAAATCGTGTATGTACAATGATCACTCGAGCTTGGTGAGTCAATATTCCATTGCAACTCCAGTTTGGTATTTGATGTCAAAATTTCTATTGACTTCCTAGCCGCTTACTTATTGTTAGTTTTGCAAGTTGACCGAAACTAGAAAATGAACAGCAATGCTATCTACAAACGACTTGATTCAAATGTTGAATATGATTTTTCAATGACATTTTTAGATGGAAATTCTATTGAAAAGTCATGTTTCATGATCCGAGTTATACTTTGAGAACCTACAAGAATGCAGCAAGTGCAGGCAAAAGGGGTAGATTGGATTGCGAGTGCCGTAGGCGACCTCATCGTATTTTCTCGAGTATTTCCTCTAAAATTCAGGCTCTTCGTCAAACTACGTTACCGAAGAGTTCATTGAGCTCGATGACTTTTTTTGAGTTCAGTATATGGGCCCGTATGATTATAGCGGCAAAAGAACCTTGATGCAATTGCACCTGAAAGAGTCCATGTCGAGGCACGTGTCATCTCGTCCCTTCTATGAATGCGCATACAAACTCCAATGCGATTCATGAATGCAAAGAAGCGGAAATGCTGGGCGGGCTCTGGTCGCGTGTGATGCACGTTCCGCACCGAAATTAGTCGCGAACAAAAGGAGCCACGCGTGTGCTTTGGCCCATTGTTCGATACAACTGTTGTGGCGCCCATCATGACCGAGATCTCCGGAACACATATTGATTACTTTTATATCCCGTTAATCGTGAAGCTTTTTGTGACATTTATTGTCATACGAGTCTTGAGACGCGTGAGTAAATGTCGAACTAACTATAAGAGCTTTTGTGAGATGCTTGCAAGCTTAAGATCAATAAGTCAAAGATCTGTCAGAGATTCATAACTGATCGTTTCCATTTTTCTCCAATTCTTTTGTGACTTAGGCTAAACGACGAAAGGACGAATACTTCCTATCATCTAACTTGAACTTGTCTACTCGTCGTTTAGCCCAAATTGCGAGAGAATCGGAGAAAAATGGAAATGAATATATGTGCCTACAGTATAATTACAGATGAGAAATTTTCCCGCAGCAAAGCTGTTTGCATTCTTCTCCGATTTTCTCGCGATCTGGGAAAAACGAGGAGATGACGAATTCAAGTGAAAGGATAACAAGGATTCGACAACTCTTCTAACACTTTGAGTCATTAAAATTTTCATGCGAAATGTATTTTCAAGTTCCATGGTCACGGTGCACGGCAACTGCATCGCCCATTGTACTCCAATTTCTATCAATCCTCGAGCCTTCTTAACCCAGCAAAAACTCAATTCAAACAGAATTTTATCAAAAAGCTACACAAAAATGTTTTCGAGCTTTATATGCTTTTTCACATTCGAGATGTAGTGTCGAGCTAGTGAATTAAAGTAAGTTATTCATTTTAAAAAATTATTCTCAATCACGGAACGAAACGAGAAAAAATTGCTTCGAGAATAATTTGGATTCTAACACGGGTCAGCAAGACAAAAATCTTGACTGTTTATTATCGCACTCAGATTGTAGATTTTCATTCATGGTCAAAATCATGGTAAAATTCTCAAGCGTTTGCGTAAGCGCATTATGAGGGTGGGTGGTTGTATGTGCATACATTTTTATATGCTTGAGATCATTACGAGCTACAAACACACTCACTATACTGTACACTGATAAGTATCGTGATCTCTGATGTTCATAGCCGCGCTTGTGCGATTTATTTGCGCAAATGCACATTACATTTGCAAGCTTACGGTACAGGGCAAAGCTGATCGTGCGAACGAACATTTTTTCGAACGATGCCAGCGTTTTGCTACTGCTCACTTTGCGATTTTGATACATGCGGGTACATACACCTTCCCATAAAATGTGCAATACAACCATGCAGGTGCACATTGTGTTGAAGCCATTGTTTCGCACTTGCTCTCTGACATTTACATGCGTTCGCTTGTAGATACATACGCCAACTGACTCCACTCATTGTGCCGATCCAAATTGTTCCCGATTGCGAGGGTCTCGTGTTTGTTGACTCGAATGGGTATACATTCCTTGTGAAGAACAATCAGCATTCGTTTGTAAAAATTAATTCATTTCTCTTCTGTCGCCTCGTTATTTTCCAGGACTGGAGTCGAATCTTGAGATGGGCTCATGTTTTTCTGGACAACAAAGTTGAGGCTCAGATTTGAACAGTATAACGTGAAAATTTGTACGATAAATCGAAAAAGATTCATTCTACGCAACTTAACTTATACCTTGTTCGAGACTTTGTTCTCATGAAGCAACTTCGTTTGGTGTCCAGGAGCCCAACTTAAATCATAAAATATAATTTGTGGAGATTTAATTTTATTTGATGTCAAACTCGATTTCAGCCACGTTGATACGCGAATTCGTGGATGAATGTGGATTTGAACTGATACTGCCTAAAGATTTTCAATTTTCGGAATGATTTTTCATTCATGAAGTTTCTTGATTTCGCCCTATACGTTCATGAATTAATCAGCCCGAATTGCTAGCAGCTAGCAATTCGGGCGTCATTTTGACTGTGGTGAGTGTTGAAATTCAATACCCAGATAAAAAGCGGGCGTTGAACTCAACACCCGAAAAATGCAGTCTCATTCTGATAGTGAAACTTCCATCTTTAAAGAGGAAATTTTACTGAGATAACACTGACATGATTAACCAAATAGTCATTGTTACCATGACACGTACCGCAGACTTGGATTCACGTAATGTCAAGTAATCTTTGACACATCATGAAAAAGGGATTAATCGTGTTTACATTGTTTTCCATCTTGAGCCTATGTGGGTACTCCAATGGTTCCATTTCACAGGCAATTGATTAAGAACATCCATCGGCGCTAGGTGTAATGTAGAGATTGACGGGGGTCGGTTGAATAGTTTTTCAGAAGTGCTACTCTAGGCTAAAAAATTTGTAACTTGGCTTTTTACGGTTAGTCTTGAGTTTATCACAGAAAATACTAAAAATGCCTTTTCATCATTCTAACCTAAAAAGGCCGCATTCAAATGCGGATTTAGGGTTCTCATGATGAAAAATCATTATTGCTCTGTGCTCGCAGGCCCATATCGGGCGCGGAGGACTTGTTTCCCTCGCTTCGCTCGGGAAATAAACTGTCCTAGCGCCCGAACTGGGCGTACGCGCCCAGGGCAATAATGTACTATTTCACCCCCTCTGGCCCAAAATCTATATCCGCAGGGGCGCGACTATGGAGGCCCTCGGTGATCTCGATTTGAAACAAAATTTCGGCCCCGTATTCGCAGGGCTATTTCGGGGCCGAGGACTAGTTTTATAGAGAACTGGTTTCTCTTGATCCGCTCAGGAATCCAACGGATCCAGGGCCCGAAATAGTAGTGTGAGAAAAGGGAGATATGTAATGCATCTGTAATAGAGAAACAATAGCTGTACATTTGACGCGTCCATTTTTGGGGTTGCAAATAATTTTGCCCCAACAAACATAAACAGAGAAATGCGCCCTCACAAGCTCTAAAAGGATGTTTTTAGTCGATTTTGAGAGCGTTTGAAGATATCAGTTACGAATTGGTCAAATTTTTCCTGATAATCACTCGAAAAATCAGTTTGACTCTTGTTTCAAACGTATCCTAGCCCTCTGAGACTACTGCCATAGTGTTGAACTGGCTAAAACACGTGAGAAAACTTGATTTGGATAAGTTTTTTTCCGGTCATGAAAAAGCTTTATCAAGTCAGTTAATTCAAAATAATCGCTAAAAACGTGAAAAATGCCGAGCTGCTGTTCTAAAAACCAAAGTTTTTGTAGATTTGAAGAAAATTCTGATGTCTGTGGGTAAAACGGGTTGTGGGACCGCCTTCGACGTCAAAAATACACAAAGAAATCATATTTACTTAATAAAATGTATTGATATTTGACCCCGAAATTTTGTTGACCACTGTTATTTCCGATCGCAGTCGACAGACTGTCAACCCCACCCACAACAATAAGCGATCGGACTTACAAATATATCTCTTCAAGTTAGCCTGGGTGTCTTTCACTCTACTAGGATAGATAAAATTTGGAGTGAATATTTTGAAGACCTGTTTGTTTTTTGCTTTTCTGATACATCGGGGGAGGGGACGAGTTAGCCGCAAAGATTCTGTATCCAGAATGAGAGAACGATTTTCACATATAACTGGTGTAATACACAAAGTCGCACTTTTTACGACGCATTCCTTTTCTATCTGCAACAGAAAATCGATAAGATAAGGCAGGAAATAGACAGCGTCACCTGCGCAATATATTTCGCATTTCAAGTAAATTGCTACGTAAATATGAACGCGACTTGAACAATGGAAGGCATTCCAGTAAAATAAACAGACTCAATTTCCTGTTTTTTCCCCCCATCCAAGAATAGATAAAGCAAATATTTAACCTCATTAACTTGTAATATATTAGAATAAGAAAAGTTAGTCTATTGTTAACACCTCTAGAATCGTCATAGAATTGACTTATGACTTCAACTAAACTACTTGGAAAAATCGCATATGTATGTACACTCGCCGGACAAAATATCTGTACAAGCCGTTTAGTGATTTTCACTTTTTGGGTTGGTATCGCCATGCATTCGTTCCATTTTCCGCGTTCCCTTAGCACGGAATGAGATAGGCCGTGCCAACCCAAAAAGTAGAAATCACTAAATGGCTTGTACAGATATTTTGTCCGGCGAGTGTACATATATAATAATTCACCAACCCCTCATGCT